>CM066317.1:7647869-8847869 GCA_033807775.1 Saussurea involucrata | reverse complement strand
GACATCTTCAGCAGAGTGTGGAGAAAGTCTTCTAAGGCATTATGGAGAAAATCTTCAAAGTGAAGAAAAGATTGGAATTTCATCTTCCAATTTTGATAACCCAAAAAGATTGAGTTTGAGGATTTGGGGTGACATCTGCAGAAGAGTTTGTGGTGGGTGGATTTTATGAAAGGAGAGATGGGTTGCAAACCAAGAGTGAAAAAGATGGAAAAAGGGATGGGATGAGGAGATGACACATAGGAAGTTGGGTTAGGTGAGAGGAAGAGTATATGAGAAGCTAGATAAAATTGGTGGGGAGAGAATCGGTAGAGGAAATGGTAGAGGTCTACAACTTTGGTGAGATGAGATCATGGTGATGACATCATTAAAAGAAAAAGGTGTCTACCATGCATGGGATGACATCATTTGGAGGGGTTCTTTCCTATGTTTCTAGATAGGAGAGGAGATTTGTGAGAGAAGAATAGTGTCCACCGATGAGAATTCGGTGGAAACTTAGGACACATAGTTATTGAAGATTACACATGCCAAGTTCATTTATGAGGAAATTAAACCTGGTTTCATCTAGAGGTTTGGTGAACAAGTCGGCAAGCTGAAGATCTGTAGGAATGAAGTGTAGCTCAATGTCACCTTTGGAGATGTGGTCCCTGATGAAATGATATCTGATAATGATATCTGATATCTATGTGCTTTGATCTGGATTGTTTGCAATAGCTATTGTACTGGAATTATCACACAGAATTGGGATTTTAGAAAAGAATTGATTGTAGTCCCTGAGTTGGTTTCTCATCCATAGGATCTGAGCACAACAGCCGCCAGCAGCTACATATTCAGCCTCAGCAGTAGAGGTTGACACAGAGTTTTGTTTCTTGCTGGACCAACTTACCAATTTGCCACCAAGAAGTTGGCAGCTTCCTCTGGAATATCCATGCTTGAGAAGAGAGTTGGCAAGAGTGTCATACCAAGCACGTGGAGCTTGCTTGAGACCATAGAGAGCTTTGTCAAGTCTGTACACATAGTCTGGATGATCCGGGTCTTCAAAGCCAGGAGGTTGTTTCACATAGGCTTCCTCTGCAAGTTCCCCATTGAGGAAGGCACTTTGACATTCATTTGAAAGACTCTGAAATTTCTGTAGGTAGCATGAGTCAAAAAGATTCTTATTGAGGAGGAGAGATCGGTGGGATTTGAGGTGGTGGATTGGTGGAGATTCAGTGGTGGATCGGTGGAGATTCGGTGTAGAATCGGTGTGGGTCGGTGTAGACTCGGTGGTGGATCGGTGTGAGGATGTCACCGAGGATTTGAAGTATCGGTGGTGGATCAAGCGTGAAGATTCCACCGAGGAGTTTGAAGGATTGTACCGAATTTAGAAGGGTTTCACCGAATTAGAGGGGTACCACCGAGCTTAGAGATCGGTGGAGATTCGGTGGTGGATCTGTGAATGGTTCCACCGAATTTGAAGGGTTCCACCGAATTTGAGGGGTACCACGATCGAGGAGGCAAAACATATGATGGGAAGTAAAGTATGGTGGGATATGGTTTTGGTTTGTGTCGGCAGCAAGATAGAGAAATTGTGGAAGAAAATATAGAAAAGAGGAGGTGGTGATTGCATGGTTTGGGATTTCGGTGGAGATGGGTGTCATCACAAAAAGATGGATTGTTATTGTCTTGAAGTGATTGAAGGAGGAGAGAGAAAAGGTGGTGAAAAAGAATATTTGGTGGAAGATGATGAATTTTTGGTTCGGTGGTTAAGGAAAATTACGGTGGTGAGGTTTAGAAAAGAAATGGAATTTTAAGAGATTGGAGATGGTGATGTCATGAGAATGACATCATCAAGCTTATGATGTCATGAGAGTAAAGAATTCTAAGGTTTTGTCAACTTTCTCACTTGTTCACATAGATCCATCTGCCCAGCTCAAAATCTGCAATCACAAAGAATTTGATTTCCAGGTACCCATTTTGAAGGTGGGTCCTTTTGGGTTAGAAGAAAGGGGTTGGGGTCACTTTAGATCAGTTCTTTCTTTCTGGCAGTCTTTGGCAAAATGAAAAGTAGCACCACAGATATAGAATTTTCTATGAGGAAAGATCCTTTTAGAAACTTGACATTTTTCCTTACTTTTGCTCAAGGAATTTGATGAGGTAACAAAGAATTGGGGTGCAGCTCCTAAAATTCCTTTATCAAGATTTGGGAGGACAAAAATCTTTTCTTTTGAAATAGACAATTTGAGACACACAGAAGGAAAATCGGTAGGAGATGTCACACAGGTATTTTTAAAGAAAATTAAGGAATTTATTTTTCAGAAGGAATCAACACCCAAAAGCTTTCATTTTTCAGAGTTAGAAAATATTTTGCATGAGTTAGAAGAGAAGGATGCATCATCTAAAGACAATAGATACAGAATTAAATGCTTCAATCTTTTCAGCATCAGAGAGAGATAGAAATGGGTGAACCTGTGGAGAGGAGGAGAATCACTTAGCTGATACAAGAGCAGTTGAGGAGTCATTCGCTTTCAGATGTGGGTTCATCTGCCAAATCATAAGATTTAGCAGGCAGACCCTTTCCTCTCCTAACAAGTCTTTCATTTCTTTCCTTTTCTCTCTTGTATTTCTCCTTGTATCTTTCGGCCCTGTCAGAATCTGCAGAAGAGAAAGATTGGTTGAACTTTTGGGAATCATATTTGGATCTTCCCGATTTTGAGGAGAATCGGCCTGAGGAAGCAGTTCTGGGTCTTTCAAAATGTTTACTTTTACACTCAGAAGCAAAATGACCCTTTTTACCACAGTTAAAACATTCCTCATTAGATTTGTCCAAAGAAGAGTGTTTGGAGAGAGGCTTAGATTTTCTAGAAGGGTGGTAGGATTTGGATTTAGAATACCCATCCAACATGGCCATTTCATCAGATAATTTACCAATTGAAGTTTCCTCACATTCATCCTCAGCATCACTAAGATATGCCTCCGAATGATCATTGGGATCTTCTTGACTATCATGATCAGAGTCAGATGGGTAGGTGATTTTTGGTAAACACTTAGTCTTTTTGGAAGAGTCACTTAGGAGAGCAAGAGAAGAGTTCTTTGAAAACCTATGCAGTTTCGTCTGCTCATAGTTGAAAAGAGTTCCATAAAGAACAGTTAAGGGCATGAACTCAAGGTCCTTAGTAGTTTTGATGCAAGTACATACATTTTCCCAAAAATCTGGAAGACAATCCATGAACTTGCACAAGACTTCCTCATTATCATAGACTCTGCCCAACAACTTAAGATCATTTAAAAGAGAGTTGAAGCGATTATAGAAGCTAGGAAGAGGTTCTCCTTTTTCAAAAGCAAAGAGTTCATAATTTCTAACAAGAGCAATCTTTCTGCTCTTTTTAACTTCATTTGTACCTTCGTACAAAACACACAGAGTGGACCACATCTCTTTGGCAGTAGAGAGATTTACCAGAGAGTGGTACACTTCATCAGGAAGAGAGAGAGCAATGATAGTTCTAACTTTAGAATCAAGAGACACAAGCCGTTTTTCCTCATCAGTGTATTTCTTAGGATTTTTAAGAATGTAACGACCAGTAGCAGCAGATTTTTCTTCATCAGACGAATCATCAGAATTATCTTTTTCCATGGTTTCTTTACCAGGCCTCTGCGTTTCATAGCGAGCCCAAACTCTGGGGATTAAGGGTCCCTCTTGGAGAATGGTTGGATATCTAGTATCCACTCCTTCCATGAACAGCATCATGCGGCTTTTCCACAAAGAGAAGTTGTTAGCATTGAACTTAGGAGGTTTTGAAATGGAGCCATTTTCAGAAAAGTTATTTTGAAAAGAGTTTTCAACAGTAGAGGAAGAGGAGGCAGCCATCGCAGATCAAGTTTATGGAATTAAACTTTCTGCTCTGATACCACTTGTTAGTCCCAGATGGCTAACCAAGTATTGTAGAAGGGGGGGTTGAATACAATACTCAAAATTTTCACAATTTTAATTCTTTATATTGAAAATCTTTCAACAAGAATTACACATAGAAAACTTAAGACTGTTGCGGAAAAGAACAGATAAACTATTCTAACAATCTTACACAAAGTATACTAACAAAATAACTAAGAACACTTAGAACAAAGCTATAAAGTTTTAAGGCTTAAAGGAAGATTTCTTGCACTGAGAGAATTCTAAAAGCCCCTGAGAATTGCATGAAGAGCACTTCTCCTTTTATAGTGCCAAGGAGTGCCCAAGCATTAAATGCTTGGGACACTTGTCATCTTCACATATGCTGATAATGTTGACTTCAGGAGAACTGTGAAGTCCTTGTCACTTTTCACTAGGTGCAAACAGAGTAGCTTGAGCAGATAAAAGGGACCTTAACTGAAAGTGGATAAAGAGACAAACTGTCACTTTTCTCTGCTGGAGGATATTGTCCCATAATAAATGATCTTCTGTCTTGAGCTTTTAGCACCGAAGTGGTTTCCACCGAGATTGAGAAATCTTCGGTGGAAAGAAGACTAGTCCACCGAAATTGCAAGCATGTTTCGGTGGTGAGAGGACCACCGAAATTACAAGTATATTTCGGTGGTGAGAGGAGCACCGAAAGAGTCATCGGTGGTGGATGGGGCCACCGAATTTGTCCATGCACTTCGGTGGAAGAAGGCCACCGAAATTGTCCTATAAATTCGGTGGAGAGAAGGCCACCGAAATGTCAAGGAATTTCGGTGGTGATGACTTGTTTGAATGTTGCCGAGAGTCTTCTATTTTCCACAAGTAGAGAGTCTTCAAGCTTGGTTTCGGTTGATCTTCGACTTCACCGAACATTTGATATTTTGTACAAGTCATCTAAAGAACCATGCATCCAAAATTTCTCTAAGTATAAAATGTTTTTCAAAGTATAAAAGGAGATCATGAGGTCATCTTCAAATCTTGATGACCCAACAGTTACTCAATGTCACTTACATTTTCAAGGAATGACGGATGGGATGTGGTGGCAAACGTCGCCTGTGCCCCCTGTCCGAACGGAGCGGGGATCGGTGTCGTACTCGACAGCTAAAACAAATTTAGAACGTAATATTAATATACAAACTAAATAAACGTGGCCAACAAATTAAGTTAAACACTAACATTGACAGCGCTAAACTGTCTGTAGACTTCCTCCAGATAGTGTACACGTGTCTCTAGCGGCCCGTGGACGTAGTCCCACAGGACTTCATGTGAGCCACGTTGTGGCTCGTAGGAAGGGTCCGCCTGATATGGATTGTAGGAGGAGGAAGGGGGCGCCTGGTAGGAGGAGGAAGGGGGCGCCTGGTAGGAGGAGGAACGGGGCGGCTGGTATCCACCGGAAGGGGGCATGTCGTCGTCTTCCTCATCTTCGTCAGATGTGGAAGTAGGGGGACGTCGAGCCCTTTCCGCCTCTGCGTCAATAAAGGCCACGCTGTCTCTGTACCAATCTGTGCCCATCTCGTCGACAGTAGGCACAAGGAGATCGGTGGGCAAGAGTGGCTGCTAAATATATGATAAAACATAAAAGAAATTAATAAGCGGGACTAACGTATGCAAATTGTAAACATAGTAAAAGAACTTACATTTCTAGACGCTTTGAAGAACTCAATCCAAAGCGACCTACTTAGGGTAACACGCTTGTCCCAACGGGTTCCCCTAAGTACTCGATCGTCGCGCTTGACGGAATATCGGATTGATGCGGGAAACACCTCCAAGATCCATATCTGGAATTAGACAAGAAGAGCAAGTACGTAAAAAGAAAAGCCAAACAGTTTGTATGTATTATTAACAATTGTTATACTACGTATCTAACCTTGAAGGCGTATGTAAAACCACAAAGATTCATCTTTGCATGTCGATCGGCGCGTCTGCCTATGGCTCGGTGCAGATTAGAGTAGCAATGTGTCCAGATATGGCTACCCCACGGGTAGCTGTTAAACAGCTCAAGGTCCTCGACGGCCCTAAGGACCGTCGATGAAGCATGCTGGCTATACTCACGGCCCAGGAAGCCCATATCCACGATCACCACCAAGCATACACGGACAGCATCGTCGTCGGTTAGGGCACTAAGGCCCTCTTTCATCTTTTCCCGGGCTGCCTTCAGCTTCAAACGAGAGGCTGAAATGCCGAAAACCCTAGGAACGAAGGAGCAGTCTTCTAAGGGAGGAAGGGGGGGAGCCTCTCCAAAACGTAGTCCTGTAATTAGACAGAACTCCCGACGCCCAAAATGCAATTGAGAGCCGAAGAAATCAAAATGCATCTCCTCCGGCTCAGCGTTGGCGTCCTCGACCTCCAACTGTAGAAACATGTGTACTAGCGTAGAGTCGCCACCAGAGTAAGACACATCCATCCATGGCCCGAACGGTGTCCCTCTATAGATGGTCTCAAGGGTATCCGCGCGATCACCTAATCCCCTAAACAACGCTCCTAATTCCTCGATGTATGAAACTTTGCACCTTACCGTCAAGTCGATGTTAAAGAAATCCTTCTACATAGTCATTCACAGATGTTATAGTTAGTGTTATATATAGATGCTGCAGTTTATTTTATTTTATATAGATGTTGCGGTTTATTTTATTTCAACGTATCATATTGTTATATATAGATAAAGTGCGGTAGTATTTTATTTCAACGTATAATAGTGTTATATATAGATAAAGTGCGGTTGTATTTTATTTCAACGTATAATAGTGTTATATATAGATAAAGTGCGGTTGTATTTTATTTCAACGTATAATAGTGTTATATAAAGATAAAGTGCGGTTGTATTTTATTTCAACGTATAATAGTGTTATACATAGATAAAGTGCGGTTTATTTTATTTCAACGTATAATAGTGTTATATATAGATAAAGTGCGGTTTATTTTATTTCAACGTATAATAGTGTTATATAAAGATAAAGTGCGGTTGTATTTTATTTCAACGTATAATAGTGTTATACATAGATAAAGTGCGGTTTATTTTATTTCAACGTATAATAGTGTTATATATAGATAAAGTGCGGTTTATTTTATTTCAACGTATAATAGTGTTATATATAGATAAAGTGCGGTTTATTTTATTTCAACGTATCATATTGTTATATAGAGATAAAGTGCGGTTTAGGGACCCTAGTTGTCATTCTTAAAAGTTTAGGACCTAATTGGCATTCTTAAAAGTTTAGGGACCTAAGTTGTCATTCTTAAAACCGTAGGGACCTAAGTTGTCATTCTTAACATTTTTTTATAACAAACACATATTTAACAATTTTTTTATAAAATGTGTTTTTTTATAAAAAATTGTTAAGAGTGTGTTTTTATAAAAAAATTGTTAAAAATGTGTTTTTTTATAAAAAATTGTTAAAAATGTGTTTTTTTATAAAAAAATGTTAAGAGTGTGTTTTTATAAAAAAAATTGTTATAGTTTTATGGTTTTATGTTTGAATGTGATATTTGTATGTTATAATGTGTATGTTGTTATAGTGTGTTTTTTCATATAAAAATTGTTAAAAATGTGTTTTTTTTTTATAAAAACATACCCTTAACAATTTTTTATAAAAACACACTCTTAACAATTTTTTTATAAAAAAACCTGTTTTTATAAAAAATTGTTAAGGGTGTGTTTTTATAAAAAAATTGTTAAGAGTGTGTTTTTATAAAAAAAACATTGTTAACAATTTTTTTTTATAAAAACACACTCTTAACAATTTTTTTATAAAAAAACACTCTTAACAATTTTTATATGAAAAAACACACTATAACAACATACACATTATAACATACAAATATCACATTCAACCATAAAACTATAACAATTTTTTTTATAAAAACACACTCTTAACAATTTTTTATAAAAAAAACACATTTTTAACATTTTTTTATAAAAACTGTTTTTATAAAAAAAAAACAATTTTTTTATAAAAAAACACATTATAAAAACCATAAAACTATAACAATTTTTTATAAAAACACACTATTAAACATTTTTATAAAAAATTGTTTTTATAAAAAATTGTTAAGGGTGTGTTTTTATAAAAAAATTGTTAAGAGTGTGTTTTTATAAAAAAAAAAACACATTGTTAACAATTTTTTTATAAAAACACACTCTTAACAATTTTTTTATAAAAAACACTCTTAACAATTTTTATATGAAAAAACACACTATAACAACATACACATTATAACATACAAATATCACATTCAAACATAAAACCATACATATCATGTTAAACATAGAACATATTCAAACATAAGTTATAAACACTATAACAACCTACAAATCATATATCTTAACTTAAAATAACATACAAAAAATAACAAATAACATAAGGAAAACATACCAAAGAGGTAATACGAGACATCTTCACAAAACCCGAACGCGTATTCCACACGACAAAATTGAGAGAGTGGGAGAAAATTGAGAGAGTTTGATTAAAAATTGAGAGAGTGATTAAAAAAATTGAGAGTGGCCGTGTCTTGGTCCCCCCCTTATATAGTGCGGCATAGTGCGGCCGAAGAAACAATTAGGGTTTAGGGTTCGTCAAAGGGATTTTAGGGTTAACCCTGTGCCGACACGTGGCACAGGAGCCCGCGATCGCGGGAGGTCAAAGAAAGTCAATCGCGGACAGAGACCAAAAATGCACACGCGGGCATTCTTGAGGGGGGAAAGTTGTACCGCGGGTATTCTTGAGGGACCAACGCGGGCAAAGTGGGCAAACTTTGGTGACACGTGTAGCCCGCGATCGCGGGGGTCAATGAGTCAAACGCGGGCAGGGACCAAAACTGCACACACAGGCATTCTTGAGGGGGGAAAGCTGGACCGCGGGCATTCTTGAGGGACCAACGCGGGCAAAGTGGGTAAACATTGGTGACACGTGGCCTAGAGCCCGCGATCGCGGGCTCCATCGCGGATTTTTAGGGCATTTTTGCAAAATGGGAGAGATTTTGGGTATTTCAGTAAAAGATGGTCAAACTTAGGGTATTTTAATTAATTTTCCATATATAAATATTATCATATATATTAATTTAAAGTATTAATTGTCATAAGTGTTTCATTTATGTATTGATTCATAAAAAATAAAGGAAGAATATGAATATTTAGATCAATTAATGAAGTATAATTATATTATAATAATCATAACATACATGAAAATTTTAATCAATTAATCAGATATATAGATTTAAAAAACTAAAATTGGATAAAAATAAAAACAATCATCAAAATATTTTTAAAATGCCAATAAATATTATTTTAGCTTATAATAATATATTTATGTATTGATTGTTGTGTAAATAAAATATTGAATGGTAAATAAAACTAATTTTTTTAATTACATTGATTGTTAAAATAATAAATTAAACTGTAAATAAACATATTCATATAAAATATAAATAGTTTTTAATTATACTACTTGTTGTAAATTAAAAATAAGGGTAAATAAACGTTAAATGTTAATTCATATTTATTATGTAAATTAAAAAAATAGTAATCAATGTGTTGAGTTTAGAAAATGAAAAGTATATTTATTAATGATATATTTTTAATTTAAATTAATTCATAAGTTGAAGAAAATAATAAATAATATTTCAAATTCTCTCAAAATGCAATATCATATATGAAAAAATAAAACGTAAAACTATTTTTTTAAACCTTATAAATAAACAATGCGTAAGTTAAAATGAAAATCTATAAATAAAAAACTTTTAGCTTTTTACAAAATAAATCTAAGAAACTTTTCAATAAAAAATATTTCGACAATTGACAATGAAAAGATCTTTGATGAACTTTTTGAGGATGAACTCATAAACATCATAAATTGTCAAAAAAATGACAATATCAACAGATTTCTTTTTCAAGTAGTCAAAATTTAACGCAATTATCAATCACGTATAAATGTTAATGTCTATGGAGTTTAAATTTGGAAAAAAATTATTTGATCATGTAATCACAAAATATCAAGATTCTAGTTGAATGAATCTAGTTTAAACGTAAACACAATTGTCGTAGGATAACAACAAACCCAACAATTTGTAAAAGAAAAAATATGTAATAACAAATAACATTTTTTTGGAGAATATAACTTATACATACCTAATTAGAATCTTTCATATCTTCTTCAACTTTCATCTTCTTCATCCCCAACAAAACAATTTCTAAGATTTCATTTTATTTAGTATTGAATTCATAGACATCATAAATTATCATAACATTGACAAAAGTTTTTGAGAAAATTACTACACCATTGTGCCACATGATTGGATGTGCTTGTTCCTTCAATACAGTTAAATATACACAAATATGATAGATAGATATACTATTAACAAACGCAACAAAAAAAACACAGACAACTCATCTACAAAAAAGCTTACATAAATCATACCTTAGAACATCATTGTTGTAACCTGAAAACAAAAAGAAACAAAATTTGAGAAACTGCAATAATATGAGCAAAACACAATCGAGGAAAAAACAAACTTTTAAGAAAACATATGCACAAACATCAACAACAATATATAACTTCTACAAAACATGAAATAAAACATAAAACGTTGTTACATGTAAAATTTGCGGAGGAAGAACAGTAGCTTCCATTTTAACGGGACATCTAATAATAACTTACAATTGGATGAATCAGGCAAATAGATCCACACACGATTGTTAACAAACTCGTATTGTTGTAACCTGAAAACAAAAAGAAACAAATTTTGAGAAACTGCAATAATATGAGCAAAACACAATCGAGGAAAAAACAAACTTTGAAGAAAACATATACACAAACAACAACAACAATATATAACTTCTACAAAACATGAAATAAAACATAAAAAATTGTTACCCGGTAAATTTGCGGAGGAAGAACAGTAGCTTCCATTTTAACGGGACAGCTAATAATAGCTTACAATTGGATGAATCATGCAAATAGATCCACACACGATTGTTAAAAAACTCAACAAAAAAACCAAATGACTCGTCTACTATTTTGATTCTAACATGTATTTGATGAATTGATGGATAATAAGTTGAAAGGTTTAAAGGGTGAATGAAAAGTTGCAAAATTTATGTTTTAAATAATGACTAATAAATAAATCACATTATGAAATCAATTAAATAGATTAAAAAGTATTAAAAATTAGAAAAAATGAAAAATTTGAGAAAAAAGAAAAAAGAGATTCTAAGCATGAGAAAGTTCCAAGTCATCACACGTGGTTTTTGTTTTAATATATATATTGATTGATATTGATTAGTTAATGATAATAAATAACTTAAATTAAGTTATATATTAAAACTAACGAATGAAACATTTAAATGTAAAGTAAAATTAGATTGTGTTACAAAAATTGTGCGTTAGGTCAAGACATGTTTAACATGATACGAGACACAGACCTTGGTACGACGAGCTTTTTGGAATAGTGGGTGTTTTCTTAAAAAGATCGTTTACATCTTGTAAACATTGAGTTCGAAGTTTTGATAAAATTGCTTGTGTGAAAGAACGGCGTAGAAATGGCCAAAAACTGGATTGGAACGGTCACAAATCAATTCCTTTGAAACTGGGTCGTCGATTCCGGTTTTGATAAAAAAATCTTATGATCAATTTAGCGCCGGTTACCGATACAGTCCTATCAGACATGTCCCAAATTTGTTCTGGGACTTGGCCCGATATATAAAAATTATTTTTTATACAAAAATGTTATACATGTTTTTACTCATAATTCAGTAATTAATTGAAATACCCATTTTGTTGACCCCCTCTCACGAAAATACTAATCTTCTCCCCACTTTCATGAAAATACCCATTTTCTTCGTGAAATGGTTCGTGATCACGAACTCATGCATAATGGTCCAATATGGTCCGTGAAATGGTTTGAAATTGGTCCATGAAATGGTTGAAATTGGTCTACTCATGCATAATGCTCCAATACCCATCCGTGAAATGGTTTGAAATTGGTCCATGAAATGCTCCAATATAGTCAACTCATGCATAATGCTCCAATACCCATCCGTGAAATGCATGAGTTTGGTCCGTGAAATGCTCCAATAATGGTCAACTCATGCATAATGCTCCAATATGGTCAACTCATGCATAATCCGTGAAATGGTTTGAAGTTTGTCCGTGAAATTGAATTCGTGATCACGAACCATTTGACGAAGAAAACGGGTATTTTCATAAAAGTTAGGAGAAAATGGGTATTTTCGTGAGAGGGAGTCAGCAAAATGGGTATTTTAATTAATTACTCTTTATAATTATGACTTTTCAAATTTAGTGTTGATATACACTTCAAATAATTCATATAAGTAGATAAAATTTTACAAAACTTAAAAAAAAAACTCTAAAGTTTAAAAAAACTCGAAAATCTTGTAGAAGTTTAGAAAAACTTGTGTCATAACTTATAAGAAGCTAACTTTTTTTCGAAACTCTAGCCTATACATACTGGCCCTAGTCGGGCCCAATGTGGTCATCTCTAGACGGGAGACCGATGGATTTGAGAGAAGCAAAGATAGAGGATTTGGATTATTTTCGGGCATTTCTGGTATTAATTTGTTTGAGATTACCTAATGGGGACAAGTGAAAGGTCACGACTTATTCCATATAGTCATTTTTCACTTTGTGGCTTAACGATTAGGGCGTAAAAAACTACTCATGTAAGGTTGAACGAATAAGTTGTGCAGACCATTAAGCTTATTAAGTTGTAAGTAAATAATCTTTGATTTATAATTGGGGAGGTCTTAAAAGAGGATCCAAAGATGTTTATGGTGTGATCCGGTTTAGAGCTAAAATCTTAAACCAAAATGTATGTATGGTTTGAGCATTTTTTAAAATGTTATAAGTTGTATTTTTTGTCTGCATTTTATATTCAATTTTATTGGTTTATGATCATGGTAATGTATCAGTACCAACTTGTACCTACCAAAATTACTGGTTGTCATTAAGTCGTTTAATTGTACATATTCTTAGCATTAGATTAGTCGGCTTGTAAATTATTTGTGGTTAATATACACATTATTAGCGTTAACTGCATTGCATTCTTCATCTGTTGCCTTGAGGGCTAGCCATTCGGAGACTGTGATCGCTCATCGAGGAAGTTCGAGAATTTGAATGAAAATGTGTTGAAGGATAACATGGATCATGCTAAGCTTGTGAAGAAAATGGCATGGGTCTATCATGTTTGCCAATCGTGAATAAAAATCACATGCTTCATGCTTGAATTTCAGTTTAAAGCAATCAAATTGTGCGATACGATAGAATCTAATGTTGCTTTCAACAATTGTATCTGAGACCGGGATAATTTTTTTATTTAACAATTAGGGCGCGTTTGGTATGTAGATTGAGTGGGACGGGACGGAACAAGAAAAATAGTCTCATGTTTGGTATGCCATGAGACAAAAATCAGATGAGACAACATAGGACAAAAATAAGTTTTCATGGATCAAAACTTAAGATTTTTGTTCCACGAAAATAGGTGGAACAACTGTTGGATATAGTGTCTAGAGCCATTAACTATTGGTAATATTTCTAATAATAGCAGGGTCCTTTTGGGTTGCCCTTAAGACCCAAAATAAACAATCAGAAGAATTAAAGGGAGTTAAAGCAATTAGTTCAATTGATGATAAGCTGCAATATAATTAATTAGATTAATTATATAAAGTGCAGGGACTGATTGGTTAAAATAGTTTTAACAAGCATATCGGTTCAAGGGGGCTAAGTGTAAAATAGAGGGTTATAAATAAACTGCTAGGGGTTAAACCCTAATGAGTTTTTTTTATCTCTCTTGGAGCCGTCGATCTCCCTTCTCCCTCTCCCAAAATCGTAAACCCTAATTTAGGGTTTAGTGATTAAGCATCTTCTTGTTGTTGGTATTTTGGTGTTCTTAAGTGTGAGCCACTAGAGGGATTCATACTATTGGTCCTTGACATCCAAGAAGCGAGATCAAAGGTTTGATTCATCATTGTGGTTTTCGACAATCGCAATAAACAAGTAAGTGTTCTTGATTCAATCTTTTGTAGTTAATTATCTAGAACGCATGTATTCATATAGGTTGATAGTTTGTATAACCATTGATGATAAAAATTAAAATATGCTTCTGTTGCCTATATCATGTGGTTGTATGTTTACTCAAAACCTTACAGTGGTATCAGAGCCATTGTTCTTAGATATTATCTCAAAAGTATTTCAATTTGATTTGCAAAACTGTTTATGTTGGATTAGGGTTTTCGAAATTTAGGGTTTTGAGGCTACAAAATCGATTTCAATTTTTTGTGGCCATTGGATTGCTTAATCCCTAAGTTAGGGTTTCATGGTCATAACCTCAAAACATAATTTTTGGAAACTAATTTTTACTTGCATAAAAAGTTTGTATTATTAGCGATTAAGTTTTATCGAAATCCCTAAAGGGTATAGGGTAGTCGTTTTTTATGCAATGTTATACCCTAATTGGTTTTGGCTAGTTTCCTAACTTGCCTAAAACACAACAATAAACAATTTTGGCAAATATTGAATAGATAATCTTACATATTATCTTATCTTATATAAATATATTTAGGTTGAATAAGATTGTAAGATAAACATTAACATTATTTATATAGTGAATATAAATTGTATGTCAAATATTTACGTTAATTATTAGCATGTGTCCTCATATGTTTAATTGGAATTAATTATGGAAACGATTATATTAATTATTAAATGTGCCCTCACATGGTTAATTGGAATTAATTAGATAATCATAATTTAAATTGTTTAAAATTTCATTCAATCTTATCTTATATAAATATATTTAAGTTGAATAATATTGTAAGATAAATATTAACATTATTTATATATAGTGAATATAAATTGCATGTCAAATATTTACATTAATTATTAGCATGTGCCCTCACATGTTTAATTGGAATTAATTATGGAAACGATTATATTAATTATTAAATGTGGCCTCACATGGTTAATCAGAATTAATTAGATAATCATAATTTTAAATTGTTTAAAATTCCATTCGATTGATTTATATGAAAACGATTATATTAATTATTAAATGTGCCCTCACATGGTTAATTAGAATTAATTAGATAATCATAATTTTAAATTGTTTAAAATTTCATTCAATTTATTTATATATATATTAGACCTTAATTATATATATAAAATTAAATTATACATTGATAGTCAAACCGAGACTAGGCGTACTCACTATAAGCACTCTAAGGGGTTTAAGGAGGTTCCCTATAATATGGTTGCCGAATGAGTCAATGGTTTTTAAAACGCCCTGCGTTACCATACTCACCGCCTCTTGTGTGGACTAATGGAATTACCGAAAAGGTTTGATAGGTCAATGTGACAAGTTAAAAGTATTAACTATGAAGTATAAAAACAAAATCCAGTTTTAGATATACTAAGAAATGTGAAAGTCTTATGCTACCCATGAAAAGAACACACATATTCTTATAGTTTGTTAACGGAGCGTGTGCGGTTTGCCGGCACGTTAATATGAAACTATAGTCGAAAATGATGTGGCACTCGTGATTCTCAAGCGTACTTGAGCCGAGGGGTCCATGTGTTCTTGCATGGTCGATTCACCATCTAGTTTGTGATCCTTGGCATCCCAGTCACAAATAGAAGATAAGCATAGTCGAGATTAACATGCCATTGACATAAGTCGGTGAATCTCAAAAGAACTAGGAGTTTCATAGTGAATGAAATTAACAAATAGCATTTGTTTACCTAAATAACTTTGTGATGTGATTACGGCATCCCTTTTCACATCATAGAGTAAAATATGGATCCTAGCCTTGTTAAATAATTTTGGATAATTGTTTTTAAAGGTTAAATTTCAAACTAACTAAAATAAAACTATATCTACAGATGGCTGAAAATATCCCTCCTCCTCCTCCTACTCACTCAACATCCAACTTTACGTTACTCTCTATCCTAAGTAAAGATAAGCTGACTGGGCCAAATTACTTGGATTGGATTCGTGCCTTGAGAATTGCCTTGAGGTACGAAGACAAAGAGTATTTGTTCGACGAGGATCTTCCTATACTTAATGATGATGCAAGCCCTGAAGCAGTAACTGAATACAATAAGCAATTCGCGGAATCCACAAAAGTCGCGTGTCTCATGTTGGCGTCCATGTCCCCGGAACTTCAAAAGAGTTTCGAGAACATGGGGGCGTTTGAAGTAAATGAGCAGCTTCGTGAAATGTTTCAGGAGCAAGCGAGGTAAGAAAGGTTCCAAGTCGTAAAATCGCTTATGGAATGTAAGCAACAGGACGGTGCCCCTGTATGTGCGCATGTGCAAAAGATGAAAGCGTACATTGACAGGTTAGGCAATCTAGGTGTCGATTTCCCAAGAGAGCTTGCCATTGATATGGTGCTAAACTCTCTTAGTGGGGCATATAAACAGTTCATAGTGAACTTCAATATGAACAATATGGACAAGACCTTGATGGAACTTCATGGCATGTTGAGATCTGCTGAAGCAAGTATGGGTAAGACCCAAATTGCTCACTCAACTGCTCCCGTCCTGGCCATTAGGGAAGGTGGCTGTAAGAAGAAGAAAGTTTCTCATCCCAAAG
Source organism: Saussurea involucrata (assembly GCA_033807775.1). Classification (NCBI taxonomy): domain Eukaryota; kingdom Viridiplantae; phylum Streptophyta; class Magnoliopsida; order Asterales; family Asteraceae; genus Saussurea; species Saussurea involucrata. The sequence goes on along the minus strand of CM066317.1, from coordinate 8,831,356 downwards.
GGAAGGGAAAGGCTAAAGTTGTTCCTCGCAACAAAGGCCTTAAGAGAAAAACTGATTCTTCTGACATACCACCCATAAGTGACCCTAAAGAGGCCATATGCTTTTACTGTCAAGAAAGGGGCCATTGGAAGAGAAGTTGCCCAAAATATCTGGAGGACTTGAAAATGAACAAGGTCAAAGGGTGTGGCACTGTAACACCCCGCTTAAGGAAACCATGATAAATAAAACTTTTTAAAAAAGAATTAAAACAAAGAAATTACATACCGGGATACGGGCTTTACAACTCTCCCCCACTTGGATTAGACTTCGTCCTCGAAGTCTCTGCCTACGAATAACTCCGGATAGATCTCCCTCATCTCAACCTCAGATTCCTAAGTCCACTTGAAACCCCTACTAAACTTCTCGAATACTATTCTTACTAACGTACTCTTTCTAAGACACTGGGATTATGATCGGCAGAACACCCCAACAATTGAAATCATTCCTAGCCAAGCGACTTCGGTTGTCCCCAACCTTAGATATTCCATACATCCCGAGTCAAATCTCCAGCTCTACCCATTCTAAAACTGCTCACCAATATACTCCACAGGATACTCGATTACGATCCCTCCTATCATTAATTGACGATTAACTTCTACGAATTCTAATAGACTCCAAAGATTTTTCAATAACGTATATTAACAAAACATCGACCCCCTGCCGAACATCGGTCCAACTGATTACAATAACAAACATCGGCCACCCGCCGAACATCGGTCCAACCGATTACAATAACAAACATCGGCCACCCGCCGAACATCGGTCCAACCGATTACAATAACAAACATCGGCCACCCGCCGAACATCGGTCCAACCGATTACAATAACAAACATCGGCCACCCGCCGAACATCGGTCCTACCGATTACAATAACTCACATAAGCGTGGTATTATCCTAGACACTAACACAAATAGATATCCCCCACAACCAAATCAACTAACACACACGTAGGTCATTCCACCATAACCATCCATCACAAGTGATCATTTCAGGGTTACTACTACCGTCACCATGATTATCTTAAAATCGGCTACAACTCTCCGATTATACTAAAGGTATTTGGCCTCAAGCCCAAAAGTCGACACCTAAATATACCACCTACCTCAAAATGGTTGATGCACATTTATTCTCTAAATAACAAAGGGCATCAATCCCTTAACCGATACTATTCGGCCTACAGTACTAACGCGCATGGAATATCTACCTTCCACCGTCGACGTATCATCCACACTTGCTCTACGAAGCCAAGTCACACCGTATCGAGGATACACCTTGACGTCTACCTCCCAGGTAACGCCTCAAGACCCAGTACACCGGAACTACCTCCCAGGTAAGTTCCCACAACTATATCCTCCTAGTACCTACTGGAAAGTCTAGGTTAAAACACATGAATACCGGGGTCCCACCCCGAGATACCCAACCGACCATTACCAACGACTGACTAACGTGTCTAAGGATCCAAAGCAAACAGCCTACCAACAACATGCCTATTCCGGATTGACTCACTCACCCAAACATGTAAACACTCAACGTGCAAAGAATGCCAAACGGTGCGACAAAAACAACTCATCGACTAGTCTCCACATCGAGCCATTAAAACCGGGCAATTGGCCCATGACTAACTCCAAGTCAAAACCGAGCAAAATGCTCCACGCCTGCTAGACCCATAGGTCGGAAAATGCGTTTAAACAAAGTTTAAGCAAGCAATACTCTGAAATCAACCTTAGTCTCAGACTCAACACGGGTTAAACAAAAGAGTTTTCCAAAAGGACTCACACCCTAAAAAACCGTGTCCAAAAGGACTCACACTCTGTGGCAAAGCGGACAACTCTGTAAAGCCCGTATCCCGGTATGTAATTTCTTTGTTTTAATTCTTTTTTAAAAAGTTTTATTTATCATGGTTTCCTTAAGCGGGGTGTTACAAATGGTATCAGAGTCACTCCTGTGCCGTTCGAGATGTGGGGCAAACCTCATCGAGGACGATGAGTCCGTGAGGGGGTGTGTGTGTAACACCTTAGGCATATCCCACATCGGTCGTGGACAGGAGAGATGCTGGGTATATTAGTAAACCTTGGCCTTACCAGACACAACGCGTTTTGGGGCCACAAGCATGCGGGTTCCTTGGGAACTCTGTGGTTAAGCGTGCTTGGGTGGGAGTAGTACCAGGATGGGTGACCTCCTGGGAAGTCCTTGCGAAGTCCTTGCCAGGTCGCCAAGAACAAAGCCGTGAGCCAGTGGGGCAAAGCGGACAATATTGTGTCGTGGTAAGCGGGGTGTTACAGGCACCTCAGGTGTTTTTCCAATTGAACTCCATAGTACTTCGATTTCTAACTCTTGGGTCCTTGATACGGGATGTGGTACTCACATTTGCTCTAATTTCCAGGGACTAAAGGGAAGTAAAACGTTGAAGCATGGGGAGCTGAATTTGATCATGGGAAACAGGATGACTGCCGCTGTTACCAAGATTGGAGATTTTGAGCTCATGCTTAGTAGTGGTTTTTCAATAAAGTTATTAGATTGTTGCTACTCGCCAGAAATGGCTCGAAACATTATTTCTTTTCATGCATTGTACAAGGATGGTTTTGAATTTCAATTTGATAATAATAATGGTTGCATTTTGGTTTATAAACATGGTTGTTTTTATTTTAAAGCCTCTCTTTGTAATGGTGTGTATGAAAGTGTGATTTGTGTTGGTAGAAATAATAATAACTTAACTCTAAATGTTGGTTCCTCCAATAGTGAATTGGATAAATCGTTGTTATGGCATCATCGTCTTGGCCACATAAACAAGAAACGCATCGCCAAGCTCCAATCGGATGGGATCTTGGAACCATTTGGCTTAAAGTCGGATGGAGAATGCGAGTCTTGCTTACTTGGCAAGATGACAAAAGCACATTTCAAAGGAAAAATGGAAAAGGGGTAAGGATCTGTTGGACTTAATCCACACAGATGTATGTGGACAATTCAGATCTGCCACGAGAAACGGTGAGAGATACTTTGTTACCTTTACTGACGATTTCAGTAGATATGGATTTATCTATTTGATGAAAAACAAGTCGGACACCTTTGAAGTGTTCAAAGGATTCAAAAACGAAGTAGAAAACCAACTGGGCAAAAAGATCAAGATGCTCCGGTCCGACAGGGGTGGAGAATACTTGAGTCATGAATTCTACGACTATCTAAGGGATTGTGGAATAGTTCCGCAACTATCTCCTCCCAGAACACCACCACTCAATGGTGTTGTTGAAAGAAGAAATCGAACGCTACTTGATATGGTTCGGTCCATGATGAGTCGAGCTACACTTCCAATATCGTTCTGGGGCTATGCCTTAGAAACTGCAGCTCATATCTTAAACCTCGTTCCAACTAAGAAGGTTGCAAAGACACCCTCTGAAGTGTGGACTGGGACTCGTCCCTCGTTAGCACATATAAAGGTCTGGGGTTGTGAAGTCTTCGTTCGGCGCGAAACTAACGACAAGCTAGAACCTAGAGCAGAGAAGTGTCGGTTCATTGGTTATCCCTACAAATCCTTTGGATATATATTTTACAAACCTTCTGAGAACAAAGTGTTTGTAGCTAGAAGGGGAGTCTTCCAAGAAAGGGAGCTCATTTCCAAAGAGGATAGTGGGAGCAGTATTGATCTTGAAGAAATTCAAGAAACAACCAACGATGAACCTATAGTTGACACTAGCCCTCAACATGAGGTTGAACCACCTGTTGAGGAAACTGACATACCTCCACCACCTCTTCGCAGAACTAGTAGAGATAGTAGAGCTAATCAATCTCCTGATTTTTATTATGGTTTTCATATTACAAAGGAAGGAGATACACTAGTCAATGATAAAACATTTGATAGTGCAGACGAGCCATCCAACTACAAGGAAGCGATGGCAGGCCCTGAGGCTGCCAAGTGGAAAGAGGCCATGGAGAGCGAGATTCAATCTATGTACGACAACCAAGTTTGGAAATTGGTTGATCATGCACCAGGTCGCAAGACAGTTGGGTGTAAGTGGATCTTCAAAAAGAAGACCGACATGGATGGGAATGTGCACACATTCAAGGCTATACTGGTTACGAAAGGTTACACTCAAACTCAAGGGATTGATTATGATGAAACCTTCTCACCAGTAGCAAAGATTAAGTCTATCAGGATATTACTTGCCATAGCTGCATTTCATGACTATGAAATATGGCAAATGGATGTAAAACCCGCTTTCCTCAATGGGAAACTTGATGAGGATGTGTATATGGCACAACCTGAAGGTTTTGTACATACCGAGTATCCAGATAAGGTGTGTAAGCTTGAAAGATCCATTTTTGGACTTAAACAAGCGTTTCGTAGCTGGAATCTTTGTTTTCATGAAAAAGGTCAAGGAGTTTGGATTTTCTCGAAGCGAAGATGAGTCCTGCGTATATGTTAAGGTGTAACATCCCGAATTCCAAACATGCAACAGATAACATATATTTCATAACAAAGTCTCATAACCAAAATACATCATATTTCATTTACGGTCCCATAGTCTTTAACAACATAATGACTATTTCAATACAAACTTTTTGCTAATAATTACATGATCATTACTTAAACAAAATAGATCATAACACTTCATGGATCTTCATTAAGCATGTATCTTCAAAAGAAATTCATAGATTTTCCTATCCCTTGCCTCTATTTGCTCCACGACCTGGAATACATATTTTAAAACAAAAATGAGGGTTAGACCTAGCGGTCTAAATGAGAAAATCCCTGTCACTTGAAAGTAAAACCATTTCACAAACACTATATACATAACACACATATAAATACCACATACGACTCATGCATCGTGTACTTTCCTTCCTCAATCTCTTGGCCATATTAGTTGGTTGCAATCCAACTAATAAATTAACTCCGCCGTACGACAATTACAGCCAACACCGCCGTACGACAATTACAGCCAATATTCCGCCGGTCCTAAAACCCGGCCAACGTACTCTCACATAGTATAATGCTTATGTAAATACAATATCTCATTATATCATATTACAACATAAACACATAATCATATCATCTATCACATATCCGATATACACATATATGTATTCCAGTTTGAAAACATTTTGAAGTAAAACTCACCTGTTTGACTTATCAAAACGTTTCTCCAAGCTTTTCCCAAAAACAATTCTGCTTCACTTCAAATTCACAGAATCTGTACAAATCAAATACATGTTTTCCTTTACCAATTGAACATATAAAGCTTACTTAATAGTCTAGGAACTTAGAATAACTTAATTCCTCAAATATCTCCCCCAAACCTGAATTTAGGTTAAGTCCATAGTATTTTCAGTCCTCACTCCTTCCCTAACCATGAGTCAACAAAATACAGGTTACTGGATACTCAAAAACTTCTAAACTCTCAAAAATGACCAAACAGCTAAAATTTCCGGAAACCACAAAAGTATCCGGACAACACAACCAATCCGGACAACCCCAACTTTCCGGACAACATGTTCAATTCGGACGTCATCCGGAAACCACAGTGATCCGGACTCCATCCGGAAACTTAATGAAAAGAGAGACTTACCCGGATAAAAGATTCGTCCGGACACCTTTAGAACATCATCCAGACACTCCCAACAAAACTACCCGGACACCTTCGTTTTGTCCGGACACCATTGACGGTTTACCCCATTTTAACCCAGAAATCGGCTGAATCAACTTCAGACGTGATTTTGATGATTCTACTCCGATAGAAACTATCTATTAACAATTATACACATAATTTGTAAAGGAACATACCTGTAATCACCTCCAAGCACACCAAATGAAGCCCTAACCCTTCCTTTTTCTTCTTCCTCTCTTTCTCTCAAAACACACACATCACCTACTGATTTTTCTGCTGTAACTGAAATATCTGAAACTGGAAGAGATAATATCTAACTATAGTTACCATTTAGACCTTTAGCTAATCACCAAAGACAAAAACACCTTTAAACCTCTAAATTAACCAAACTTACCCTAAACCTTAAACTTTAAAGTTAACTAATTTAACTGAAAAGAGGATTTAACTAACGAACTTACCAGGGGTATTACATAAGGCTAGTGGGAGTAATGTTGTATTTCTATTCTTGTATGTTGATGACATACTACTCATAGGAAACGATATTCCGATGTTGCAAGATGTAAAGGTCTGGCTCGGAAAATGTTTCGCTATGAAAGATTTGGGAAATGCAGCATACATACTTGGAATAAGAATTTATCGAGATAGAACCAATCGTTTAATTGGACTTAGTCAAAGTACATATTTGGATAAGATATTGAAGAAATTCAATATGAGTGAATCCAAGAAAAGGGTATTTGCCCATGCAACATGGCATAAGATTGAGTAAAGATCAATGTCCCAGCACTAGTAAAGAACTGGACAGAATGAGTGGAATTCCATATGCATCTGCTATAGGATCGATCATGTATGCCATGACATGTACTAGACCTGATGTCTCATTTGCTTTAAGCGTGGTGAGTAGAGTGCCGACTGAAGAGAATCCGGCGGATCCTTTCACGAAAGCGTTAACTCGACCCAAACATGAGTATGATACTGAAGCCATAGGTGTTAGAATTATCAATATACCTTGAATGTTTTAGTCGTTAGTTTGATGTATTGAAAACGTAATAAATTGTATTTGATTTGGAGATTATTATATGGAGATTATAATATATGCTGGATTGCGTCCATTTACATTTAATTTATTATCGTGTTTTCGTTTTGCATGTTTAGAACCAACTTCCTGAGTATTAATTTACTTAAACCTCCACAGTCAGTCATACTCCTGGAAGTAAGTAGTGATTCAAGACTGTCATGGAGTGTTAGAAGCATAGAGAATGAAACTAACACTCATGAGTACATAATAGTGATTTGGGTATTGGAACAACCCGCACTCAAAAGTTTACTTCATGGATTAAGTCAGAGTAATTTTGAGATGATAATATTTTATGTTCTTCAAACGGAGATACATAGAGTTTTGCTCTATGATTCTGTTATGCTTTGGTGTGCTCCAACACTGACCGTAACTGGCAGCTATACAGGGTATGTCCATGAATAATATGATGAGTAGAAATGAATTGTGTAGTCAAAGTTTATTTGTTCCTTCTGCCTAAACAGGAGAAGCGATATCCATGGGCCCCTCGATGATTTGGTGTTGACATTAAGTGTTTGGCCAAACCCTGACTAGAATTGATGTGTTCAATTGAGTAGTCTGATGAATTCAACACATATCGGAAATCGGGAAACATAATCTTGATCCATGAGATAGACATTTATCCATGTCTCAGGTTCATATGATATCTTGTAGAACAAAGGAACATTAAATCACTTATCTTAGGACTGAATCTTTATCAGAGTTCGGCAGCTGCATTGGATGGCTTGCTCTCTGCTGATTATTGAAAGTGTTAAAACCAAATAGAGTTAATAACTTGTCCAAGTGGGAGACTGTTGGATATAGTGTCCAGAGTCATTAACTATTGGTAATATTCCTAATAATAGCAGGGTCCTTTTGGGTTGCCCTTAAGACCCAAAATAAACAATCAGAAGAATTAAAGGGAGTTAAAGCAATTAGTTCAATTGATGATAAGCTGCAATATAATTAATTAGATTAATTATATAAAGTGCAGGGACTGATTGGTTAAAATAGTTTTAACAAGCTTATCGGTTCAAGGGGGCTAAATGTAAAATAGAGGGTTATAAATAAACTGCTAGGGGTTAAACCCTAATGGGTTTTTTTTATCTCTCTTGGAGCTGTCCATCTCCCTTCTCCCTCTCCCAAAATCGTAAACCCTAATTTAGGGTTTAGTGATTAAGCATCTTCTTGTTGTTGGTATTTTGGTGTTCTTAAGTGTGAGCCACTAGAGGGATTCATACTATTGGTCCTTGACATCCAAGAAGCGAGATCAAAGGTTTGATTCATCATTGTGGTTTTCGACAATCGCGATAAACAAGTAAGTGTTCTTGATTCAATCTTTTGTAGTTAATTATCTAGAACACATGTATTCATATAGGTTGATAGTTTGTATAACCATTGATGATAAAAATTAAAATATGCTTCCGTTGCCTATATCATGTGGTTGTATGTTTACTCAAAACCTTACAACAACATGGTACTAAAATATAAGATTACTAAAATACTCGTTTTTTTCCAACATCAGATAGCTAAACGAACCTAGATTAAAATCATCTCCTCCAGTTCTGTCTCGTTTGCGTACCAAACGCTACCTTAGATTTATAAACAAAAGTTGACGCTTCTAGATTTTACTATGAAAATAGGTAAACTTTAGAATTATTAAAGATGATTATCAAATCTTAATGCTCATTTTTAAGTATTTGTTACGAAAGTAAATATTAAGGAAGGATAGTTGTAAGTATTTTTTGAAATATAAAATTATCATCTAAATGAACTCGTTCGACATTGCTCGTCTAATTGTAATCAGCTGTCTTAGTATTTTAAATTTCCATCCTTTTTATTTTACTTGTTGTAGTTTGTTGATCACATATTCGTTTGTCATTCATATAGGTATTTAACTATTTTCTTAAGCAATTAATTGACTTGTATGCTACAATATTCCTACATTTACGGCTAATTTAAGGTATATTAAGCTAATTGAGTTGGTATACATGCTTTAGTGGTTGGTATTGGTATCAAAATTCATCTAGCAGTTTTAATTGGTACAAATTTGGTATAAAAAGGTTGGAATTTTGTACTAGTGACATTAGGGTGTGCAAAAAGTCAATCGATCCAATCAGAACCGACTGACCTTGATTGGATATCCATTTGTAATTGGATCGGATCGGATCAAAATTTTCAACATCCAATTTGGATCGGTCGGTTCTCGGATGACAGTCCATAACCGACCAAAACCGAACCGAACCGATTCACCATCCAACCACTCATCCGGTTATCATCCAACTACCATCCAATACATTATAATTCAAAATTTCAAAAGTAAAAAGTTTTTATTTTTAAAACATTTGTAAAAAAAACTAATTTTTTTTAAAAAAAACATAAAAACATTGGATGAATCCGATCCGATCATCTTGGATGTTAGATGGATCCGATCCGATCATCCATTGGATGTTGGATGGATCTGATCCGATCCAGTGGATATCCAATGGATGGAACCAAACCGATCCAATCATCCATTGGATTGGAAAAATCCAACATCCAATGGATGATTGGATCAGTTCGGTTGGAGAAATCGGACATCCAATGGATGATTGGATCGGTTCGGTTCCTCTCACATCCATTGGATGTCAACCGATGAACACCCCTAAGTGACACCCCTATCAATCTTAAAAGAGAGAAGCATAGAAGGCAGGGGTGGACTTGGTACGGTATCGAGTTTTTTTTTTCCAATATCATGTACCAATCAATTATAATTGGTATGCAAAATCATAAACTGTGTATCAATCAACTATACTTGATACCAACTATTTCGGTTGGTAATGTTGGTACTGATTTTGTACCAATTTCAAGTTACACACATAAAAACTTTATCATTTTGTTCAAAATTTGATTGACATTTTGAGTTTCCAAGTAACACATATGATGTTTAAGGGTTTCATAAAAAGTACAAAAACTAATAAAGAATTAAATAAGTCAGTACCATGGTACTACCGTTGTACGCAACTACTAATACTGTTTACCAACTACCAACCAAGTTTGCATACTTGGTACTAGCAACAAAATGTAAATGGTACCAATTTAACTGATACGGTTGGTACACATGTTGGCTTATTTGATGTAGTGTAAAATTGCCACCCGTACTAGAAGGATTATGGACATCAACGAATAAAATAAGTCATTTATCTTTCTATGATTGAGTTGTATGGTACAATATTTGTATTGTAGCCGGTTTCAATCACATTTAGCTAATTGAGTTGGTATACATGCTTTGGTGGTTGGTGTTGGTTGCATATTTCGTCTAGCAATTTTAATTGGTACAATTTTAGCATAAAATGTTGGTATTTTGTACCAATGACATCCATAACAACCTTAAATGGATGAGAAAATATCGAAGGACTATGGACATCATTCGACAAAAATCAGTTGCGAGTGTGTTCCTCTCATTCCAGTAGCAATAATCAAAAGTGAGACGACAAGTTTTTTTGTGAGGAATCAAAGGACAAAGCATGTAGTGAAGTGCACGAAGTTACAAAAGGAAATTATTGGTTCAAAGTATAAATTTCCCTACCAATTCGACATTTTAAGCTTGTATGATGTTACAAGAGAGCTTTATAGAGTCCGCATTTAGGCCTTAGGTTGTTGAATAGGTGAAAACGAGTGTAAACACTTTGTTACTGAAATATGGGAGCACTCATGGAGTTTAATGCCTTATTTATTGTTTAATTGGTGTTTTAATACATATTATGATGGATAAATGTATTGCGTACGCTTATATGCAAGAAATTTAGGTATTTTGGGTGTTGGCATGACGAAACATGGCTAGAATGTGCCTCTATTTTGTGAAGTTAATGTCAAAAGGGTTATAAGAAACATGGAAATGACTTTGTAAGTAGCATAAGTTAAAACTACAAATATAAAGATGTTGAGTAATGAAGTCGTGGTGGGAAGATTTTGATTCACTAAATTACGCACACATATACATATAGAGGGAAGACTAGATGAGAATGTTTACTATTTAAGAGAATACGAAACGGTCAAGTAATGTACAAAATCACATTTGATTTTACATTAACCATAAAAAAGGTGTGAGCGACTTTGGGCCACATCTTCATGTCGTGGGGTAAAATCGCGTGAATAACATGTGATTTAGTACATGATGTTAGTATAAAATGACATGTAATTCGACCGCTTTCTTATTCTCTTAAATACATGTTATCTGTTCAAACCTGACTTGGGATCATGTGAGAACAACTTGTTTTCATGAGACATGTGAGACCACACTTTTACACTTAAAACTTCACATAAAACCATCTTCATAGTGTTTTTGTAGTGATTGAATTTTTTTTATCTTCACCACGTTTTGCTATGAAGTTTGACAAAAATGCCCATCATTTAACTAAACATTTAGCGATAGTTAATGGAAGGGACGGAATCAAGGCCGTTCCTAATATTTTGGAGGCCATGTGCGAAAAACTATATGAACTCTTAATTTTTTATATTATTTTATATTATATTTGTCTTATAATAAATGGATCGATAACTTATTTTTGTATTTGTTCAAATTGTTCATCTTTTATTCTCTTTTGACACTAAATTTTAATTTTTAATATTATTATGTTAGCGTGGATTCAAAAATTTTAATTGATTTTTTAATTTTTAATTAAATTTAGCGTTTTAACTTTCATAACTACTCCAATAAGGGTTTGTGAGGAGGTAGGAGGTATGAAAATGAGGAAAATATATGAATAATAATCATATTTCTATAGAACTGATCAATCATTATCGGTAATTATAAGAACTCATATCAACAAGAACGTATCGTCATTTAAAATCAATATATTAAATATTAAAAGTGTGCCAAAAAAACATACGAAGAAAAATTAACAAATACAAAAAAATCTAAGTTCGGTTATACATTAAGAAAAAAAAGTAAAAGATATAGCATTAAAAAACACTAAACAACTAAAGTTATTCACAACATCTCTATCAACTATTTTATAATTTTTTTCTAACATTGACAATCCAAATTTAAATCCTCTAAGAAAATTACATTCAATTCCGAACAATTATTTTATTCGAACATTTTCAACATTATTTTGATAATTAAAATATTTTATAAGGTTATTATCTTAAAACATTTTTGAAAAACATTATACAAATTTGAAAAAATAAAATATAAACTAAGAACTTTTAGATTTGAATTTTCGAGGACAGCTTATATAGAAAACACATTAAAAATAATATAATTATTTTTAATTATCATGTAAAAAGAACAATAAAAAATTATATATATAAATAATCCTACAAAATAAAAAATAAAAAAATTGAAATTGTTAAAGCTTTACACGGTTAATTCATTCAAAAAAGATATACAGTATGACAAAACAACTTTCTTTAACTAAAATTAATTAGATAAAAATAAAAAATATACCTGCACAAGCTAGGAATCGAAACCTTGTGGATTGGCGACTATCCATCAACAAGAAAGACTCTTGCCATTGCGCTATAAGTGTTTTGGGTAATTTGTTGCATTAAATCATTTATATAGTAATTTATTATAATTAAAAAATTAAAAAAAATTCGAAGGCCCCTAACGATCGGAGGCCCTGTGCGGTAGGACCACTCCGCACACCCTGTTGCACGGCCCTGGACGGAATCCAAGAATTTTTGAAAAATTGAAGGGACAATTCTGTAATAAAAAAATCGTATGGATGAACTCTCTTGAAAGGGACAAAGTTCAGGGGCAAAAATAAGGGAAATTGCCTCAAATAGCCATTTTAAACCATTGACGTCTCCAAATAACCACTTTGTTAACCATATTCTCCAAATACCCAAAACTTACGCAGAGAAACTTATGCAGAGAGTTTTCTCTGCGTAAATTTATTTTTCCTTCCAAAAAATAAAAAAAATGATTTTTAAAAAAGTTTACGCAGAGAAAACTCTCTGCGTAAGTTTTTCATCGCACATGTCTGCGTAAAGTCCACATATGCACCACGTAGACTTCACGTTGGAAAAAAAAGTTTACGCGGAAAGTCTAAAAAACTTACGCAGAGAGAAGTCTCTGTGTAAGTTTTATTTTTTCCCCCTGATTTTTAGTAAAAAGGAATCAGATTCTAATTTCAGTGATTTGACACAAAAAAAGGCTGAAAGAATAAAATATGTTTTGCAGTCGATTGGATTTTTAGAAAGAAATAAATATTTTTTTTAAAATTTCAATAAATCTTTTCTACAATTTTAAAACAATAAACATATAATAAACTAACAAATTAGGGAAATTTTTATAAAAATCATATATATTTTATAAATCAATATTTTTAACATATTTTGAAAAAACACGTGTTTTGTTTTATTTTTAAAGATTTTTTATATAAGTATTTTTCTGAATTATTTATATAAAAATAGATAAATTAAAAAAATTAAAAATATTTTTGCACTAATTAGACAATACCCTAAAATATGATTTTCTTTTTTTAGTTAATAGTTTTCTTTTCTAAAAACAATAAAAATTTAGAATATATGTGTAAAATTTTCTCACCGGAATTTTCTCGCCGGAGTTAGTGATAGATCATTTTGTAAGAGTTTTGTAGAATATGATGATTGAATAAAAGATGATACTTAAAAAGAGTTTTGTGGAATTGATGCTTAATTTATATTAATATATTTAGGTGAGAAATTTGAAATTAATAAATTTGAAATTTGAAAATTAAGAAATTTAAAATTTAAAAAAGACATTAACTACGGTTTTTAAGGCATTGTTTGTCAAAAAAAAGCTAACTTATAAGCTAGCTTTTTTTTGATACATGTTTGGATGACCATAAGCTAGCTTTTTGAAACGCTATTTGGAGTAGCTTTTCAGTAGATTTTTGTGAATATTCCAATATTACCTTTATTAATATCAATTATTATTTATTAACTATTATTATAAATAAATATTAATTTATTATATTTAATTAATAAATATTAATTAATATTAACTGAAAATTATTAAATTAAATTTTAATTATACATTAATATTAATTTTTATTTATTTAGAGTTATTTATTAATCATATAAATTATTATTATTTATTATTATCATGACTATATAAAATCATAAATCAAAAGGTAGTAGTTTAGTCATGATTTCGAAAGAGTTTACTTTAATTGCAAATCATCCATTTTCCAACTCACACATTTCCATGGGAAGGTTCCCGAAGGGTAAATACGTTTTTCCAAAATGAATTACGTTTCCAACTCACTCAAATACGTGAATAAGTCTAGTTTAGGCAAACCTTCAAATACGGTTGACGATACATACTCGACCCGTAAAACATGGAAACCATCCATTAGATATAACACTTTATTAAAACGTAATACGAAGCAAATGTAGTATAAACCCGTCCATCAACCATGGAAAACAATCCATATGCATAAATATAACCTCCAAAAATGCGAATAAATAACATTACCCGAAATCAACACCCTTCGGTGACGGGGGAGACCCAATCTCATCGAATGTGGCAACACATAAATTAAACCACGATTAAATAAATGTAGGTAAGCTTCTTGGATGTGGAAAACGGATAACATCAACCATACTAGGTCTTTAGTCAATCCTTGGCATCAATCATACTAGATCTTTAGCCATCATAGACATCAACCATACTAGGTCTTTAGTCCATCTCAGACATCAACCATACTAGGTCTTTAGTCCGTTTTCGACATCAACCATACTAGGTCTTTAGCCCCTCTTAGACATCAACCATACTAGGTCTTTAGTCCAAGCCCTCAAGTTCAACCATACTAGGTCTTTACCTTGGAAAAACCCATCATCCAAAATAAGCTTACTTAACGTAAAAATTCATACATGACTCAAAAGAATAACTAATGCATTCAAATCATGTAAACACCAAATATGATGCAACTCATGCAATGCAAACCCCAAGCCCACGTCGAGCTTATTAAAACCGGGCGAATGCCCTCAAGACTCAATCGAGTCCAAAACTGAGCCCTCTGCTCAAAGATCTAATGATCATTAACCAACGTCAAATCATGCAAATGAAATGCAAATTAAGAATATAACACATCCTAGACTCCACCCCGAGCATGTAAATGTCAATAACGTGCAATGATATGCAACACGGTGCAATAAAAGCAACCCGTAAATAAGACTACACATCGAGCCATTTAAACCGGACAAATGTCCCAAGACTATCTCAAAGTCAAAACCGAGCAAAGTGCTCCAAACTTGCTAGACCCATAATGTCGGTCATCATCGTATAAACGCGTTTAAACATTGTTTAAGAAAACAAGTATCCCAAAATCATCATTAACCCCAAAACTCAACACTGGTTAAACAAAAGGGTTTTCCTAAAGGACTCACACCCTTAATATTCTCAAAATGACTCATAACACTAAAAGTGCATTTTCCCAAATGGTTTATTAAAATCATTTACAATAACATGATTAAACCATCAAACAAACCTCATTTTGAGCAAAATCTTTTAAAGACAATTTATGGTTTCTAACCATCCAAATATTCAAAAGCCCCAAATATGGTGTTTTACACATTTATGAAGATCAACACTTCAAGAGAGTTAAACTATCCAAATAACTCAACCATATACATTTTCAAGTAAAACACACAAATATTTGTAAAATACTCATTTTGGCATGTACAAGGTTTTCGCAAAGTAACTTGAACTCACCTTGCTAGATTTAAGCTAAATCTAGGGTTTCTCCAACGTATGCTCCTTTGATGAGGTTTACATCTTCAAGCCAAATCTTCCAAAAACCTAGATCCATGAAATCCCAACCATCAATATCACGATCCAACCATAAGGAATTGTCATCCAACCCAAACACACCAAAACCCCCAATTTATCAAACCCTAGTTCCAAACATAAAGGGGATAACGATTTCCCGAACCGTTCACCACCAAATTCAACCCACAACATCACAAAACGGAAGGGAAGTGAACTATAACAACAATCTAACAAGGAATTACCTTAATCACTTGAATCCGTCAAGGAAGAACTCCAAAACTCCCAAAAGCTTCAAACTCCTAAAACGATCATCAATGGTGGTAAAGGGTTCGATTTCGTGAAGAAATGAGGAAGGAGAGGGGAGGGGATGGTGTTTCTTGAGAGAAATCGGCTGAGAGAGGGTGAGGGAAGTGAAGAAAATCGAGAGAGGGATGAGGGAATGAAAAAGAAAGGGAGAAAAGGGGTTAAAACCCGAATTTATTTCGTCCAGGTGCTCGGCGCCGATCAATCGGCGCCAAAATCGGCGCCAGCTTCTGTTTGGTCCCTTCTAAAACGCGGTTTCGGCCATAACTTCTTCGTTATAGCTCCGTTTTCGCTCCGGAAAGGACCGTTGGACTCGTATTCAAATTCCCCATCCAACAAGACAATAAAAACTAGGATTTAACTCCAAATCCTATTTTCCATAATTTCCTTACAAGATCGATTCCTCCTGAATCAAAGTCGTACTTACCCGAAAATCACGGGTGTTACAATTCTCCCAACCTTGAAAGATTTCGTCCTCAAAATCTACATCCTTTACAAATCACGGCTAACCGACTCAATGCCGGCCAAAATTAAATAATTCCTACTGAAATCTAATTTTCCCCCACACAGTCTTACAAAGACAATTCCTCGAATAATTTCTTACCAACAAAACTCCTTCAAGTACACGTTACTTGTCCGTAACAACATTCCAACCACTAGGATAACTCCTAGTTAAACGACTCCGGTCGTCTCCCAACCTTAGATGTTCCATACATCTCGTTCCAGTTTCGGATTCTAAATCACCCCAAGGTTTGTTCACTAATGAACCCAACAAAATCATCAACTCCGATCATCCTTACCATTTACTGTCACATAACTCCACGAGTTCTAAAAGACTCCAAGGACTCGTCACAACATCAGTCATCCGGCAGGTTCCTTTACCGCCCAAGGAAAATCATCACTACAAAATCTACTCATTACGCCTGAGTATCTTAGGATTTGCTGCAACCGCTATCCTCGTTTCGTTTAAAATCGGACTACACCCTCCGAATATGCTAACGGTTCCCAATCTCCAACCCACAAAGGTTGACACTTAGTTATACCACCATGCTTGAACTCTAATGGGACTCCCCACACGATTTCCGTTTACCGAGGGTTTCCACCAAAACTAAGGTTGTCAACAAAACGGCTAAACAAACCCCAAAATGTGTTATCGCAAGTCTAAGCCTCCAATTATCGCAACCACATTTACTTAAATACCGAAATCATCCGGCCCAAACTACGAACACGCGTGGAATACGCAACCTTCCACCGTCAAGTGCTACACGCACTTACCCTTAGCTGGGTTACTTACTCTTTCCAAGGTCCTAACGAGTTCAAGGTTTTCAAGTGCGTTATTCAATAAATATGCCAATTAAGCAAAACCATTCACAAAATATTTTCAATACTAAGATTTTCATATCGAATACACCGTACGCACAAAACTACTACTATCAGCTCGGTAGTTACGTAAAACTGGACACGCTCGTCCCACATATGAAAATCATGCTGAAAACCATTTCATTGCAATTCAATTTAACCACAAAACGCAAAAGCGTAATAAACAAATTCTTTAAAAAGTAACAACACAATTCTAGTATGGATTGACTCATGACGTGCACTCAAGGTAACTGCCCATTTTAACGATGTGCACAATTTTCACACGTATTTCAAAAGAAGCCCAAACGGTAGTTGACTCAAATTCTTTTCTGACCAAACAATTGGTATGGAATAAAGTTCGCCAACAAAATTTGTGCGCGCTAGTTTATTATACAAAACTAGGAAACGATTCCTAATTACACCTCAGTCAAAACACAAAAACGACTTGTGCAGGTTCCAAGTTTAAAGACAAAACCAATCCGTTTCCATTATTTGAAAATATCGACTTGAAACATCATAAAACCTCAAATTGGGGTAGGCATGCCAGCTTGTAACACCTCCTTAAATTTTCTTTGTAATGAAATAATATGTACAATCAACTCACACCAACATTTCAAAAGATGGGGGTTCTTCAAATTTATTTCCAAAACTTCCTCAGATGGTCACATAATGACACACGAGCAAAATGTTTCTTACAACACTGTACTCAACAATGTATTTTCCAAAAGAGAAATTAGGAAGAAACAATTTCTAGTAAATGGTTGACGCTTAGAAGGGTCAAACCGACTTCAATTCTCAATTGCAACAAAGGTGTGCGTCAATATTCAAAACATAAGAAATATACGCAACATAGTTTTATGCAAACAATTTTCTCAAAATCTACATCACGAAGCCTTTTCTTCAAAATTTTATACTTGGAACATAAAACGTCAACACGGAAATGTTTACAATAAAATTTTCAAAATATTCCAAGTGCCCATTTTTTAAAAACTAAAAGGTTTTCAATTCTCCCAAAATAATCGGCAAATCGAATTTCACCAAATGTTCTTTCAGGTCTCACTTAAGTCATGTACAAATCAATCCATACACTAAACCATATGCAACGAAATACTTAGTAACACAAACCTTCTAAAAGAAAAGTTACGCGACACTAGAGTTCCAAACTCATCTTTTTTTAGTCGCCTTACGGCATAAAATTTACTTTTCTCAATCAAAACTCGAGTGGAAACAAATGCCCAACATAACTCGTAAACCTTTCACATAAGCAATTAGAGTATGCACGTAGTAAAATTATACTCACACGATGCAAAAAGTCGTACACAAAACTCTATGAACTTCAACGAACTCAATGACTCCAAGTCAACATAATCGCACTAAACGTTGTGCTCCCAAAGTCAAATTGCTAAAAGCAAAATCATGAACGAGACGCCAAAATCTCAAAAATCCTCTTATAGGACGATACCACATACACAACACCGTTTAACAAACTCATGTTAAACAGATTCCCAAAATAGCTTCATATAGACACCACGGTAGTTAACTTTCCGTCCAAACTTTAACATACGTGAAGGAGATCCGATGTTAAAGTTATGAGCCGTAGTTACTTGTCTACCATCTTAGACAACATAAAACACGGACATCATTATACCCGAAAGAAACGTTGGACAACAACAGAATGAAACAAATTCTGACGGAGTTTGCAACCCCGACATAAGATGGTTCATGTACGTCCAAAACCAAAATTCAAAATATTGTGTGTGCTAAACATTTTCCAAAATTCGTAACACAATCCTCATAAGGATTTGAACACACAAAAAATATTTAATGCAATTTATTTCCAAAATAAACTTGGTACAAAACCTAGTCGGCAGTTAACATTTCAGCTCATACTCCACCAAAATCCTCCGGTCTACTATTGTCATCCGGATATTCAAACCTCTTAAGATAAGTTGGGAATTACATCAGTTAACTTTACGGATTTTCCTCAAATCAAAGTCGGCTCAATAAGCCTATGGTTCTAACCCAACCATCAATCTTGACTCGAAATGGTCTACTTAAAGCAAACATCATGCTTAACGTCACTCCAAGTGACTAATACTAGAATCGTTCATCTATTCCAACGATTACTAGCTTAGAATCTCCTTCACTGCCCCAACGATCATCACATGAAAGCAATTCAGGTATGCACATGTACTAGTAGGTTCACCATGACACTGACCAAGTGTCACTATGAACGCACCATACATGATTATCCTTGTTACTCTCGACGTGATTCTCGTTTCTAACAACATTCATCAACTTCAAAACATCTTATCTTAAAGTGCCTAAAGGTGAATTTCACTCTCATTTACTTAAACAAACACTAGTTTGAGTCTAGGTATCCAAAATCAACACCTAAATCTCTCAAACTTATGCTCTGATACCAACTTGTAACACCCTCAAATTTGGAACGAGCAACTAACTTTAAAATTCAATAATCAACCAAAATAGATAAATTCATTTCTACAATTTATTCCTCAAAATACCTTGGAATTAAAAACATTATAATTCTCCAACTAAAACAACCTAAACGGGTGTCACTTAACACAACACAAGTTGCTAGTCCAAACAAGTGCGGAAGACTTCACTAAACACTTCACCTCTCGTGCACACTACTAGCACCCGCCACTTCATAATGTAGCTAGAGTTATCCCAACCTGAGCCTGTTGCACATGCCGACAAATAAAAAGGGTTAGGCTTACGCCTAGTGAGTTCAAGCATTTTATCATGACTATATAAAATCATAAATCAAAAGGTAGTAGTTTAGTCATGATTTCGAAAGAGTTTACTTTAATTGCAAATCATCCATTTTCCAACTCACACATTTCCATGGGAAGGTTCCCGAAGGGTAAATACGTTTTTCCAAAATGAATTATGTTTCCAACTCACTCAAATACGTGAATAAGTCTAGTTTAGGCAAACCTTCAAATACGGTTGACGATACATACTCGACCCGTAAAACATGGAAACCATTCATTAGATATAACACTTTATTAAAACGTAATACGAAGCAAATGTAGCATAAACCCGTCCATCAACCATGGAAAACAATCCATATGCATAAATATAACCTCCAAAAATGCGAATAAATAACATTACCCGAAATCAACACCCTTCGGTGACGGGGGAGACCCGATCTCATCGAATGTGGCAACACATAAATTAAACCACGATTAAATAAATGTAGGTAAGCTTCTTGGATGTGGAAAACGGATGACATCAACCATACTAGGTCTTTAGTCAATCCTTGGCATCAATCATACTAGATCTTTAGCCATCTTAGACATCAACCATACTAGGTCTTTAGTCCATCTCAGACATCAACCATACTAGGTCTTTAGTCCGTCTTCGACATCAACCATACTAGGTCTTTAGCCCCTCTTAGACATCAACCATACTAGGTCTTTAGTCCAAGCCCTCAAGTTCAACCATACTAGGTCTTTACCTTGGAAAAACCCACCATCCAAAATAAGCTTACTTAACTTAAAAATTCATACATGACTCAAAAGAATAACTAATGCATTCAAATCATGTAAACACCAAATATGATGCAACTCATGCAATGCAAACCCCAAGCCCACGTCGAGCTTATTAAAACCGGGTGAATGCCCTCAAGACTCAATCGAGTCCAAAACTGAGCCCTCTGCTCAAAGATCTAATGATCATTAACCAACGTCAAATCATGCAAATGAAATGCAAATTAAGAATATAACACATCCTAGACTCCACCCCGAGCATGTAAATGTCAATAACGTGCAATGATATGCAACACGGTGCAATAAAAGCAACCCGTAAATAAGACTACACATCGAGCCATTTAAACCGGACAAATGTCCCAAGACTATCTCAAAGTCAAAACCGAGCAAAGTGCTCCAAACTTGCTAGACCCATAATGTCGGTCATCATCGTATAAACGCGTTTAAACATTGTTTAAGAAAACACGTATCCCAAAATCATCATTAACCCCAAAACTCAACACTGGTTAAACAAAAGAGTTTTCCTAAAGGACTCACACCCTTAATATTCTCAAAATGACTCATAACACTAAAAGTGCATTTTCCCAAATGGTTTATTAAAATCATTTACAATAACATGATTAAACCATCAAACAAACCTCATTTTGAGCAATTAATCTTTTAAAGACAATTTATGGTTTCTAACCATCCAAATATTCAAAAGCCCCAAATATGGTGTTTTACACATTTATGAAGATCAACACTTCAAGAGAGTTAAACTATCCAAATAACTCAACCATATACATTTTCAAGTAAAACACACAAATATTTGTAAAATACTCATTTTGGCATGTACAAGGTTTTCGCAAAGTAACTTGAACTCACCTTGCTAGATTTAAGCTAAATCTAGGGTTTCTCCAACGTATGCTCCTTTGATGAGGTTTACATCTTCAAGCCAAATCTTCCAAAAACCTAGATCCATGAAATCCCAACCATCAATATCACGATCCAACCATAAGGAATTGTCATCCAACCCAAACACACCAAAAACCCCAATTTATCAAACCCTAGTTCCAAACATAAAGGGGATAACGATTCCCCCAACCGATCGCCACCAAATTCAACCCACAACATCACAAAACGGAAGGGAAGTGAACTATAACAACAATCTAACAAGGAATTACCTTAATCACTAGAATCCGTCAAGGAAGAACTCCAAAACTCCCAAAAGCTTCAAACTCCTAAAATGATCATCAATGGTGGTAAAGGGTTCGATTTCGTGAAGAAATGAGGAAGGAGAGGGGAGGGGATGGTGTTTCTTGAGAGAAATCGGCTGAGAGAGGGTGAGGGAAGTGAAGAAAATCGAGAGAGGGATGAGGGAATGAAAAAGAAAGGGAGAAAAGGGGTTAAAACCCGAATTTATTTTGTCCAGGTGCTCGGCGCCGATCAATCGGCGCCAAGATCGGCGCCAGCTTCTGTTTGGTTCCCTTCTAAAACGCGGTTCGGCCATAACTTCTTCGTTATAGCTCCGTTTTCGCTAAGGACCGTTGGACTCATATTCGAATTCCCCATCCAACAAGACAATAAAAACTAGGATTTAACTCCAAATCCTATTTTCCATAATTTCCTTACAAGATCGATTCCTCCTGAATCAAAGTCGTACTTACCCGAAAATCACGGGTGTTACACTAGTTTTGCCAAACGTGACTTTTTCATCAGCTAGCTTATTAGCTAACAGCTAGCTTATCAGCTACCAGCTAGCTTATGAGTCAACAGCTAGTTTGCCAAACAAAGCCTAAATTAACATCCCTCAAAATTTGGCCAATTATTAAATACCTATTAAAGTCTTCATTTTTTAACAATATATTCTAAAATTTTTGTTTTTAGAAAAGAAAACTATTAACTAAAAAAATAATCATATTTTAGGGTTTTGTCTAATTAGTTGCAAAAATATTTTTATCTATTTTTATATAAATAATTTAAAAAAATACTTATATAAAAAATCTTTAAAAATAAAACAAAACACATGTTTTTTCAAAATATGTTAAAAATATTGATTTATAAAAAATATATATGATTTTTATAAAAACTTCCCTAATTTATTAGTTTATTATATGTTTATTGTTTTAAAATCGTAGAAAAGATTTATTGAATTTTTTAAAAAATATTAATTTTCTTTCTAAAAATCCAATCGACTGCAAAAACATGTTTTATTACTTCAATTTTTTTGTGTTAAATCATTGAAATTAGAATCTGATTCATTTTTACTAAAAATCAGGAAAAAAATAAAAAAAAATTAAAACTTACGCAGAGACTTCTCTCTGCGTAAGTTTTTTAGACTTTCCGCGTAAACCTTTTTTTCCAACGTGGAGTCTACGTGGTGCATATGTGGACTTTACGCAGACACGTGGGATAAAAAACTTACGCATAGAGTTTTTTCTGCGTAAACTTTTTTTAAAATCAGTTTTTTTTTTATTTTTTGGATGAAAAAATAAACTTACGCAGAGAAAACTCTCTACGTAAGTTTAGGTATTTGAAGAATATGGTTAGTAAAGTGATTATTGGGAGACATCAATGGTTCAGAATGGGTATTTGAGGCAATTTCCCCAAAAAATAAAACGTAATTTACATTTTACTCACTTCTATATACGCTCCAGCCATGGAGATGTAGCAGGATTTGTTGAAAGTGAGACCAAACCAATTTGAAAGATGTTGCAATTTCCGGCTTTCATGACGCAATACCCGACGTCGACGAGGATCATTCCGACGTCGCTTCTTCTTCCTCCGCAGTGGCCTCAGCCGCACAGCGAAGAACTACTCCTTGCTATTGAGGAATCTGAATTCGAAGAAAAGGTCCGTATGTATATATTTGTCACTAACTGTCGTATTATGTAGAATTTGCTGGTTCATGCGCATGTTTATGCTGAATTTCTTGATCTTATGAATCATTAGAGATGATTTCAACTCTCTATTAGTTTAATTTCTGTTTGAAGGTGTTCTCATCAGTTTCATATTTAAAAACCTAGTATTTTGAATCAATATTGAACGCTAAATTGAACTACAGATCTATGGTTTCGGTACATGTTTCTCTTGAATTTGCTATTTTTTGCTTATTATATCAGTTATCACATTTGTTTCCGCAGTTCATAGGTTTGGATTTTAACTAATTAGTTTAAGAGTTGATCTATTTATAAAACTTGATGAGGCTCTGATTGTCCTATCAACAGCTCTCTGAAGATTGATGTTCATTTAGTATCAGTAATAATTGAGGTTTAATCCGATAATCACTTTTGAGTGATAGAATAGTCCATCAAATATTCATATTTCAAGTGCATTAAGGACATGATATCTATAATCCAACTCATAACTTGCTCTAAGGTCGCTTTTGTCAAGATGACACACTGGTATAAGTTAGTTAACTTGAGGATGCTTCAAAAATGGCTGCCCATTGAGCCATTGACATTGATTCAAGCTTATAGTATTAGGGAAGCTGCAACGAAACTGAGGTAAGGATAACTTCTTCTTTTTCTGGTTTTCTGTGAATATCTTAAAATTAGGCTCTATCATGTCTACACATCTACTATAAGTCACAATGGTTAAGGCGAGTTCTTTTTAGTTTGAAAGTAATGAGAGATAGGTTCTTTGTTTTGGACCAGAAGAGTTTACGCCTCCGCTCCCCCCTTGGTGGAGCGAGGCTACTTAGTGAGCTAGCAGGATGCAAAAGTCGATGTACTTGACTAGGAGCTGACGTTATTTCCACTAAATCTGGTAAGACCAGCATCTGGGATTGATGGCCGCGGAAAAAGTAGAAGAATTGGAGGAAAAATTCAAATCGAGTTTGCAGAAGTGTGTACTAGAATGTGTAATTGGTTCTCGGGAATGGATGCTTGGTTGGTGGAAAGGGAGGCATGATTTGGACCCATGGAGGAGCTGCTAGACAAAATTGCAGAAAATCAAAATCCATGGAAAGGGGCGCCAACAATGAGGCCGAAAGTAGTGGAGGGAGTAAGATTGTTGGACTCGTGCAGAAACAAAAAGGCAAACGACTAGTAATCTTTGTTTGATAAGATAAATCGCCACAAACAAAAAATCCTAGTTTGATTCGCCACACTCTTAGAAAGAAGGATGAAGGGTGATAAGAACCGGGTAATTCGCCATTGAACAAGATTTGCTTAGATAAGAATTGATAGGAATGCAACATTCACCTTGATTGTCTCGAAAGCCTGTTTTAGCTTACAAGAAACATGATGCTTAAATAGGCTAGCTCAGAACATCCTCCAAGCGTGGGAAACATAAAGAAAAATATAAATGAAAACATCTTGAAACAACATCCGGCAACTGGAGATCAAAAGGAAACAAGGAACATAAGAAATAGAGGAAAACATTAATGGCTTTTGGAATCCCATCACTTTGACCACCTTCCTACCGTAACTTTCTTTAGAAGGCTTAAATTTAGATGATTCAAAAGGAAAAAATTGAAGTTCTAAATCCACCCAAAATGTCCAAATATGCTCACAGCACTTCTGGTTAACTGCTGCCTCTCGACAGCTAAACTACCTGGCAACCCAACATGTAAGTGACTTCAGTGGGGTTTGCACCTTCAACTTCAATCGCATCATTGACCACATCACCTAGCTTCAATTTAGAACTATGAATCCCACACTTATTATGCACCAAAGTGAATCACTAGGGGTACTAATCACCTAGCATAACTGGTAACATTACCAACACTCCCTCCCCACTCTATGTTATTTCTTATCCAATGCCAGATAAAAGCAAACCCAAATTACTTGCACATCTTTAGGGCCGTTTGGTTGCAGGATTTGGAATAGGATTCCGCTCCAATCCCTCGTTTGGTTTAAAGGAAAGTCGGGAATTGAAATCCTGCGATTTCAATGAATTCCCACAAACATTGGATTTAGAAATCCGACGAGGGTAGTTGGTATTTCATAGACTTGTTTGTAATAATGTTCTAAAATATGTTAAAAACATTTGTTTTGTAATAATCAATTAATAAAAAGTAATTTAATTATTTTTATAGTTACTTGTAATTTGTTTTTATAAATTATCTATAAAGAATAAAATTCAATTTCCTTCAAAATCCCACAAACCAAAACACACTAAAGATTCCAAACCCTTCCATGAAATCTAATCCCTCAAAATCATTCCGTCAAACCCATCACCCTTTGTATTTTCATTATATTTATAAATAGATATATAGTAAACCAAACCCAATGAGTCCATTATACCCACCCGAAGGTGGGGTCTAGGGAGGGTGAGATGTACGCAGACCTGACCTCTACGGCTCTACCCATAAGAGTAAAGCAGTTGTTTCCATGAAAACCCCCAACTTGTGAAAGGTGTGCGAAAAGAAGAGTTGTCACTATCCGAATGTGCATATTGCTTATGAAATAGTTAATAACCATTTATGATTGCTTGATACTTGAGTTGGTTATAACTCTTGTTGTTTCTATGTGATTCATTTATTTTTACAGTACAACGACATCAGGAAGATAAACAGCAACCTCATTGTGATAGGAAAAATATCGGTTGAGAATGACAAAGAAGACTTTGAGAACGATGCCGACGAAGATGAAGCTGACAATGCCGAAGAGTCTGAAGGCGATGAATTTGAACAGGAAACCGGTTGATTTTTGTTTCCTTTTATCTTCGCTGCAAATAGATTTAGTAATGGAATATCGTTACAAAGCAACACTTTCGTCTAAAACGATCATTGTCCAATCATGTAATATCCATTTTCATTTTGTGATCTTGACGTAAAAAGAGTGTGTTTGGTAAGTGGACGAGAGTAGATTGGACTTGACTGGACTGACGAATGTGAGAATTTTGAACGGTTTCAGGGTTTTAATCTAACATGAGTATTTTAGTAATTTATCAATGTCTAATATTGTGCCAAACATGAGATTTTTAGGTTTTTTACTGCTTTGTTTCGACCTACATACCAAAAGAAAAAATTACACCGGAGAACAAGATAAAAAGTACAAACAAATTATCATTAAAAATTTAATATAAGAGGTGCTGAAGTCTTGTAGTCTGATTTTTAAGAGGTGGCGTTGAAGTTTAATAAGACTGTTTGTTTTTGTAAACTGATAAACATCTGAATATATATAATTGTCTATTTTATCCATAAAAAAATCAACTTAAATACGTCAATTGAAGTGAGCATCGATGATCGAAGGACGGAACGGGAAAAAAAAATCAAAAGAAGGATTATGGCAGATTTACGAGGTTGTGGAGTTTAAATAATATCTCAAACACCGAAATGTCAATTTAAGCGATTCAACATATTTTGGAAAGCCAACACACAAATCTACAATATTTGTCTTTTGCATTTTTGCAAATTCGGGTGCAACTGGACTAAAACCGACGTTGAAATCGAAAGAACGATGTTAGACAGAAATAAGAGATAATTAAGTAGCTGAGGTATCACTTAATTATTCATAGAACATTAAGGGTTAAGAGGTTAAGAGGCTCTGAAAAAGAAGAAAAAACAAACAGTTTGAATTATCTTATGTCTAACCAAATAATATATAACTAACAATTAAGAGCTTATTTTGTAAAAACAAACGTCACCTCACAGAATGTGCTATCAAATTATGTCTTTTTTTTAATAGGAAGCAAATCACTACAACCATACAAAAGTTATTCTTTTTATTTATTTAATTATGTACTTTATCTCTTGTTATAAGAAAAGGAAAAACAAACTAACATTATAAAATAATTATGAAAGAAACATAAACTTTTAGGTCTAAGGCTTGGTAAACATTTTATCATTAAGAGTATCATTTTTAATTATCTTATCGGGTTACATTCTTGAGTATAGAAGTGGATTATTGTTACTCGTCTCTCATAGTAAGTGCTAACTCGGGTAAAATTGTAAAAATCTGCTCTCTTGCTTACTGGATAAGATTCTCAACTCTTGCTAATTCATTTAATGGGTAATATTCTCGGTACTTGCTTTTGACATGTAGCTCAATTGACAAATGTGTGATGTGACTTTTGCCTAAATACAAGATAAGTGTTGTATTTGAGCCTAGGCCCGTTAGCGAGCCAAAATGACCATCATATTGGTACCTCAGATGCGGGTTCTGTGATGGGTTGATTGGGCTTGTCGGTTATCAATTCTCTGCCTAAATATTTTCGATACTTATAATGTTAACCCAATAACCTGGTAAAATAAGTGATAGTGTGATACCGTTAAACTTTTTATAAACAACCCCTTGTTTATCGTTTTTTCCACTAAGAAAAAGCACAAAAAGAAAAAGAAAGAGCAATAGGATCCTCTTATGGGTTGGGTCAGCAAAAAGCCCACAAGTGATCCGGCCCATGGAGCTATACAAATGGTCATTTTCTGCACTTCTATAAAACGAATTAGGGTTTGACTTACGCAACTACATTCCCAATCTCTGCCGCAATTTCTCACCGGAGTTTGCCTTTCAGGTATGTGTAGCCGCAATTCTTCACCGGAGTTTGGTCTAATTTCATATTAGATCTGCTCGATTTGAAATTCTTCAGAATTTTGCAGGAGAAATGACGACGAGATTCAAGAAGAACCGTAAGAAGCGTGGCCACGTCAGCGCCGGCCACGGTCGAATCGGAAAACACCGAAAGCATCCCGGAGGTCGTGGTAACGCCGGTGGTATGCACCACCACCGTATCCTCTTCGACAAGTATCATCCCGGTTACTTCGGTAAAGTCGGTATGAGATACTTCCACCGACTCCGCAACAAGTTCCATTGCCCGATCGTTAACGTCGATAAGCTCTGGTCAATGGTTCCACAGGATGCTAAAGAGAACGCTTCATCTGATAAGGTTCCAATTGTGGATGTTTCTCAGTTCGGTTACTTTAAAGTGTTAGGTAAAGGTATGGTTCCGCCATCGCATCCGATGGTGGTTAAGGCGAAGCTTATTTCGAAGACTGCTGAGAAGAAGATTAAGGAGGCTGGTGGTGCTGTTCTGCTCACTGCTTAGGTTTGTTTTCAATTTTGTTAATTAATGGCGGTTTTGATTATTACTGTTAGATTAGGGTTTATGGAAGATGAGTATCTTTTGTTGAAGTTGAACTTGATGCATCATATTATATCATATCGATTTGGCTTGCAAGTGCTTCAATTTGATTCACAATGCTGCAACTCAGAATCTGATAACTGAACCCAATTTGATACTTATGATATCTGTAACAAAAAGTAATGCTATTATCATCATGAAGATGTTATTTTAGAGGTCATTTTCTGTTGTATGATTTGTTGTTTTGAATTGAGGTAGGATATCTTTTGTTCAGATGGTGTATGCTATGTTGGTATAGAGAGGTGTGCATATATCCTATTACTAATACTATGATGCTAGGCATGGGATTACGTGAGAAGTGTAATTCTTGGTGAGAACGTGAGAAGTAGTTTTAAACCGTTGATCACTTTTAGTCAAATACTCTCATAAATTGCGGATTAAAAGGGAATTGAATACATCTCATTCTAATGTACATTGCTCATAGACTTACTCATGGCTCTATGGACATACTTTTCACTGTATGGAGAGCATTGAGGACCTGTTTGTTAGCAGCTTAATGAGCTTAATGGGACTGATAGCTATACATGACTGTTTGGTAGTGGCTTAATGATATAGAAAGTGAGTTATTTATTAAGCTTTTAGGAGGAAGCTTTTTGCAGAAAGCCAGTCTTTCCCAATTAAAAAACATGGTCCTTCCATCTATGAAAACACCCTCCCAAACAAAAACCTTTCCGATCTATAAAGACAGATTAATTCACACAAACAACTTTATTCATACAGGACTTAATGGAAAACCAACCAAACAGCCCCTGAGCCTTGTTTCGGTTTTTGAGTAGTAAAAGAGTTCAGTCATTTTGACAAGTGAGAGAAGGGTCCGGTCTTATGATTGAATATGTAACTAAGAAAGAACAGAAGGACGTTGAAGGTCAATATTTAGTTGACATCTGACTCGATGTTCGAAAGATAACACAACCAAATTCATCATGCAAAGAGATACTATTAAAGCAATTATCAGTGTTTTGAGACCAAATGTTCGTTTGTGAAATAGAGTTAAGTGAGAAGGTAGCTAGATTTGGACCCTTGATCACTTTTAATAACAAACCACCAATGAATGCGTTTGATACGGGCATTGATCCGGTGCATCTCATCTCGGTGCACTTCATTCTAATGTGCATTCAAGGGTAGAGATTCTTCTTGCCTTTCTCGTCATAACTTTCATTCTCACCGGGACCCAACATTTTGAAACCCATATCTTTAATTGATTTATAGAAAAGTATTGATGTCTGGTCAAATATTGTCTAACCACTAGTCCACTATATATCACTACAAAACCAATGACTTTTACCAACGTAAAAATCCGCTAGTAATCCGTCGTTAAAGACGGATCCGTCGGTAGAATTGTCGTGGGAAAAGCCATTACGGACGGATGACCCACGAATTTTAGAAATTAAACACACGGTCTCACCAAGGTTCGTGGCTTTGTAAACATACGTGAAATGTCGCGATTAACATAATGATAAGATGTGTACACATAAGATGGATACGACCAAAAGAATGTCATCTGAATACTATTTTTTTTTTAATTTCTGATCGAAATATAACCGAATGTTATGCTCACTAGATCTTTTCAACAATCGAACACAAACCTTTATCATCATATGTCTCTATAACTCGAACAAAAAACAATATTGTTGCACACCCGCAAACATAAAAACAAATTATTCACACCCATCGATATCAGTCTTATTTCTTGACGTAAAAATATTAGAAATTTAAAAGATCGAATTCGGGTGCACGAAAACTAGCTTCTCAAGAGTTGGAAAAGAAGTCGTTTGTTAGCGTAACTCGAACTCGCGATCTTTCATCATGAATTAGGGTTTGGTCAATTAGCGAAAAACATCCAAGCATTCACCTAAAAGTGTTTCCGATAGAAACCCTATTTGGTAGATACCGAAATCTCCTGCATTATTAGGTCGATTCTCCTGCAATTCTTGCCATTGATTTGCATTAATCCCTTCTTCAGATAATTTGGTGTTCATCTGAATTAATCCTGATGAAGAACAGCTGTTGTTCATGTTTGAATCTCTTGCTTCCTCTTTTATAAACGAATCCATGATCATTCTTGAATTCAAGTTGTTATCAGAAAGATCGAAGCTTGAAGATGATGTTTCACAATTCATCTGTTGATATTGAGCTAAAAGATTGCGATTTAGGCCAATTGGATCGATACCCATCTCTAATTCACCTAAAAACAGGTTATTATTTGTCAACCCACCATTGTTGTTAAAGATGAAAAGCTTGATCTAAATCATGAGCTGCCATTGCCATTGATGATGATGATGACAATGATGATGAACTTTGAGAATTCTTCGACTGTTTGCATACGAAACTAGCGATCTTGTTTTCGTTTACAGTAATGATCGGCTTGTGGGTGTTCGGATCAACCCCTTGTTTGATAAGTTTTTTCTTTAAATACGAGTTCCAGAAATTCTTGATCTCGTTATCTGTTCTTCCAGGCAACTTTGTTGCAATCTGAGCCCACCTAATTAACAAAACCACCATTTCTTAATTATATCAATTAATGTTTTTTTAAGTGATCAAAGGAATTAAAAACTGTAATCAAGAATAATGAATTCAAACATGTGTGTTTTGGATATATGATGATTGGTGGTAGTACCTGTTGCCAAGAAGTTGCTGTGAGAAACCACCTTTTTTGAGATCAGGTCTCAAGTAGTTTACCCATCTAAGTCTACAACTCTTTCCACACCTCTTCAACCCTTTAATTTCCAATTAAAAAACCAATAAAATTATAGGAATCTTTACATGTATAGGGTTGGGTTCTGTTCTGATGAGAAGTTAAGGTTAACGTGAGAAGCGTTAGAAGTGTTTATCAACTATTGGATAAGAAATGGACACACATCAGGATGAGATGCATCGAGATAAGATCGATGCACTCTTCTAAGCCGCAATTCATGGGAGAGCATTTAACTAAAACTGAGCTCAAATCCACTACTCATGCACGTTAACCTCAATTTATTACACGATCTTTCGTCAATATAATATATATATATACAATATGAGTGTGTGTATATATATATATAGGAAAGTTCAAATGAAAACTCATTTTCAATCGTGCACATGAGAACGGATCTTGGCCCTTCCATCTCTATTGATCCAATTAATCATATTAAATAGAGTTTTTGATTGAAATTATTAATTAAGGTGATTAGGGGTAAAAAAGGAAGATAATTTCAATCTCACGCCTACCATATTTTACTTTTTATTTTCTTTTGTAATTAATTTTTTTTACCCCCTTAAATTTTAAAATAAATTATCTTAAAAATTACTAATACTTTAATTAAACAAGTTACATAAAAAAAACGAGAATTTCGTGCTCTTCGATATAGTTTTTTTTTGTTTTAACCGTGTTTTACATTAAGTGTTGTATATGTTCTATATTCATTATGAATATTAATGTAAGTTCAAATGTGTACCACACCTCGACATCGTGAGTCCGTAACTCGACATCACATTTTTCAACACTTTCTTCAACGTCGTAAGACATTATTCATCACCGTAACCTAACATCCATTGAGTTTCGGTTGTGAACCGGGGAACAAAAGAGGGCGCGTCACGTGTCTACACTTTCACAGGTCATTCATGTATTATTCATCATAAATGTATTATTCAGGATGAATAGTACAACATTCAAGATGAATAATACACGATTCATGAATTCATGTTTTATTCATCCCGAATGTTGTATTATTCATCATGAATAGTGAATGAACGTTCACCTTTGTTATTCATACTGAATGTGGACACCCGGGGATGTGCATACATATTCATAATGAATAAAACCAAATTTCGGCTATGAATCGAGAAATAAAAAGAGCGTGCGATGTGCCCACACCTTCACTGTCATTTATTTATTGTTCATCATGAATAATGTATCATTTAGGATGAATAATACAATATTCATGGTAAATAATACACGATTCATGATGAATAGTACATGAATCATGAATTCGTGTATTAATCATCCCGAATATTGTATTATTCACTATGAATACTTTATTATTCATACTGAATACTGTATTATTTATCATGAATAGTGAATGTGCGTTCACCTTTGTTATTCATACTGAATGTGGACACACATGGACGTGCATACATATTCATAATGAATATAACACATATATGACATTTCACGTAAAAAATTGTTAAAAAAAACTATATCAAGATGTATGTCATATCGAAGAGTACAAAATTCTCGTTTTTTTGATGTCATTTGTTTAATTAAAATATTAGTAATTTTTAAGATAATTTATTTTAAAATTTAAGGGGGAAAAAATTTTTAATTGAAAAAAAAGTCAAATAAGGTAGGGCACATATTCAAATTTCCAATCTTGTCCCTAATCACTTCTTAATTAATCTTATTTTGTTTTAACCATTGATTAGTTTTTCCAAATCTTGATCAATGGTTGTGACTTGTCCTCATATGCACAATTGAAAATAAGTTTTCATTTGAACCCACCCCTATATATATACGAAAAATGCAAAAGTCTGGAGTTCAAACTCAAGATCATTAACTTCTCACCGCTTGGGCAAACCCCAGTTGATAACATATAAATCCATACACGAATATGTATATACCGATAGACGAAAGATCGTGTGAGAAAATGAGTTAAGAAGGGATCTGAATTCATTGATCATTTTTAATTTCACCTTCATCCATGAATTGTGCTTTAGAACAAAATTGATCTGGTACATATCTAATTAGTATTGATCTTCAATTATGATTAATCCAAGGAACAACATCACTTCTTACGTTTCTCATCATAACTTCTCATCGGAACCCAACCCTAAATATATATATATATATATATATATATATAGAGAGAGAGAGAGAGAGAGAGAGAGTTGAGGAATAGAACTCCAGGAGGAAACACCAAATGTGGTAGTAGGTGAATAGCTTTTCATCTTCTTCAAGAGACCATAATCCTTTCTTTATATATCTTGAGATTCTGCTTATTATTACCTGCAGAACATGGATGTTTTGCTGCCATTTTTGATTAAGTTTTTGTTTGGTAGAGATTTACTGTTAAGTGTCAATTGGAAGAAAGAAAATAGATGCTTGATGTAATTTGGAAGAAAAAGCTACTAGCTAGCTCTTGCTATCACTCTAAATATCACACACATGTACACACACACTGACACACACACACAGGGGCGGAACACAAGCTTTAAAACCGCAGGGGCCGGACCTTGTAAGACTAATTTGTCATTCAAGGGCACCTTGTAAGGCCAATTTGTCGATTTCAAGTCAGTGCATAAAACGAAAAGCTTAAGAAATTGTCGTCGATGTGTTTTAGCCGAATTCCCCATTTGGGGGACTTTTTAAGTTTTTGATTGATTTTGAGAGACTTTATTTAGGTTTTTTGATTGATTTCGGGGGATTTTTTAAGTTTCTTTGTGTTGTTTCGAGACAATTTTTTTTAAGTAATATCTCTTTCTTTAGGTAGCGTTTGGTACGCAGACTGAATGGGACGAGACAGGACTGGACTGGACGGGACAAAATTGAATTAATAGTATGTCCTACGTTTGGTACAACTAGAACAAGACTGGATTAAAACTGTAAAAATGACCAGATTACCCCTAAAATGTTGTTTAATGCATTTTATTATATAATTATATTATCTATATATATTTTTGATTTTCAATCATTCCCATTTATTAAAAAATTAAAAAATATATCATTTAATCTTTATATATCATATTACTTTTAACCTAAAACACCCTATGTCCCTATCTCTTCATTTTGCCCAGCACCAAGACTCTTTCTCTCCAACGCCACCAAGATTATTTTGCACAACACCATAAGTCTTCTCTTCAACGCCTTCGTGTGTCGCCAAATCTCCACCCCCACCCACCGCTAAGATGATTTTGCACTAGCACCTGCAGCTTGTTCCTCTTCTCTCGTTTTTCTTCTTTAAAGAGAACCCATCTCTATATTTAATGACATCCTTGGTTTTATTTACATTGTTTTGTAGAATCGTAAATCTGGGTTGAAATGGGGGGATTGGTTAAAAAATATATGGATGGAAGTTTTTATTTTGTAAATTTACAGAGGGTCGATGAAAGGGATGGTCGAAGAGATGGATGGAAATGTTTATTCTGCATAGATGGTTTGGAGAAAAAAAATAGGTCTTAATTAAATTTTCAAAAAGCTCCCAGGCCTTGGCCTGTAATAGCCTTCAAGGGCATCCGCCCCTATATATATATCATTTTTAATTAAATTTTTTTTACTCCCTTAAAGTTTAAAATAAATTATCTTAAAAATTACTAGTGTTTTAATCAAACAAATTACATCACAAAAACGAGAATTTTGTGCTCTTCGATATGACATCCATCTCGATATAATTTTTTTCTTCATTTTAACCGTTTTTACATGAATTGATTTAACTAAAAATGATACAAAAGCAAACAAATAAATTTCAATTGATTAAAATTGTATAAACTCCAAGATAATGGGTTGAAATATAAATCAGTTACAAGATAATATTATTTATAAAATTGATTTTTTTTTGAATATTTGAAATCGCAAAAAGAAAAAAAAAAGAAAAAGAGATGGTGTTGAAGAGTAATTAACCTAAATAGCCGCTTCACATCATCATCTTCAACTTTTAACCATCTAGTTTAGTTTTTTACCAAAATGACCAGCATCCCGCAAATCTGACACCGCAAGACAACTTTTACTTGCGGTGTCAACTTTTTCTGACGCACTCTAAAAAGTATGATTTTACGTTTTCGCTTGCGGGACGCAAACTTGCGGGCCGCGGCTTGCGGGGCGCAAACCTCAATTTGTATTATGAACGAAGACCGTAAACCACAAGAACGAAAATAAAACACTTAAATAAATCAGATAAAACCGCAAGTTTGCGCCCCGCAAGCTGCGGCCCGCAAGTTTGCGTCCCGCAAGAGAAAACGTAAAATCATATTTTTTTGGAGTGCATCAGAAAAAACTGACACCGCACGTAAAAGTTGCTTTGTGGTGTCAGATTTGCGGGATGCTGGTCATTTTGGTAAAAAACTAAATTAGGTGGTTAAAAGTTGAAGATGAAAATGTGAAATGGCTATTTAGGTTAATTAGTTTGGTGTTGAACCACAGGTTTGAAGAGATGGAACAAGAATCAGAATTCAGAAAGCCCAGTAGAAACTGTTGGCATGCAAGTGGACCACTATTGACTTGTACCAATTGCAGTTGTAGTTGTACCATTAAAAAGCAAGCAATCTCTTAACTGGAAATCGGTTAAAATAGTTATTTTAGACCATCCAATTTATTTTAGTCATTAATTTAATTAAAATACCCAAAGTTTGAATTTGACTTACCAAAATACCCATTTTTTTCGCGATAGGGTCCGCGATCGTGGGCAGGGACTGAAAGTGTAAATATAATTTTCAAAATTGGTCCCCATCGCGGGCAGGGACTGAAAGTGTAAATATGAAATAAAAAATTTTCAAAATTGGTCATTGCCTGCGATCGCGGACCCCCATCGCGGAAAAAATGGGTATTTTGGTAAGTCAAATTCAAACTTTGGATATTTTAATTAAATTCTCTTTATTATTTATTGATGGATTTAGTTAAAATTACACAAGTGGCATTAGGCCTTCCGTACCCCAGCGGGGAAGGGGCTCGGGATGGCTGAGGTGGCTGCGGGGTGGCGCTACGGCTCGGGATGGGCTAGCGGGGCGGGATGGTGAGCGGGGTTGGGTTCCCGAGCCATCCCGAGGGTTTTATAAAAAAAAAAATTTAATTAAATTTTTTAAAAAAACAACCGTTGAACGGCTATTTCTTAAAAAAAAAAAAAAATTTCTAAATTTAATCCCACTATATATTTAACCCTCAACCTCTTATTTCTCACACCTCTCAACCTCTTATTTCTCACATCTTTCAACCTCTTATTTTTCACACTATCAAATTCTCTCAATCTCACACCTCTCAAACTCTCTCAAATTCCAACGATGACGACAACTTCATCGCGGGGTTCAAAACGTACCCAAACTTCCGATGATGACGATGACGAGCCAATTCAACGACCCATCGGGAGAAACAAGGCAAAAAAACATCAACGAGTCATACGTCCGGGACGAATACGGACGAAAGTGTTACTCAGTTGTTGACGACGTTCAACGACAAGTTTGATGGTGCAATTGAATACAAAATGAAAAAACTCGATGTCGAACTTCAAAGGTTGGAACACGAACGAGAAATCGAACGAGCAAAACGATTTGATGCAGACTTCCAGTTTTACATAACCCCGCATGATCACCTTTCGGGCCGCGCTTTGATGGCTACGCTAAAGAGAAAAGAGCAAATTAAAAAATATCATGATTGGAATGACGACGAGTAGATTTTTAAATTTATTTTGTAATTTTTAATTTTTTAATGAATGATATGAATTTTAATTTTTATTATTTATCTTATTTTTATTTATTAAAAATATATATAAATATTTTTATTTTGTTAAATAATTAAATGTATAAATAAAAGAATTAAAATAAATGAGGTGGCAAAGGGGTTTGAGGGAATGGGGTACGGATGTTTAGGGATCGTGAGGGATGGGGTGAGGGATGGAAGAAAAGCTGATGTGGCGCTGACGTGGCAGGGAATCTTTCACAGATAGGAGGGATGGGGTACTGATGGCCTTACATGATTTTTCATATTAAAGTAATTACGAACAGTGGACCTTCCGCAAGTCGTATAATATCTACGTGGACCTTCCTATTCACTTACGCAACTTGCGTAATTTTCATTTTCCTCACTTTTTAATCCAAAACTAGAGTAGATTACGCAAGTTGCGTAATGTCATTTGCGTAATTTTTTATTAAAGTCATCAATGAGTTCAAAAGATAGCTAAAAAATAATATACGAGATACAATTGGTTATTTTAGTCAATTTCTAGCTACGGTAAGTTAAATCTTTACTTAATTTTAGTTTCAAAATTAGAGCATCTTCAATGGTTGAGAAAATGACTTGGAAAATGACTTGAACATGAGTTGATGATTGGAGTCATGACTTGATGATGAGTTTACTTATCAAAGAGTTGAGAAACCTCAAGTGGTTTGAAGAATTGTTGTGAGAGACAACTTCAAGTCTTTCAAGTCTTTGATAGGACCCACTATTTTTTTAATATAATTTTTTTGATCAAGTCTTTAGAATGGGTTTACCATTGTGGATGCGCTTACTAAATTAGCCATGTGAACTGTGAAATGGCTTTGTTAGCCGTACGAATTTTGAAAGCTCGTCCATGTGTCAAATGAAGGGCTTGCCACGTGTTACATATTTACCCAAAATTATTAGCTCGTAAAATATGCGTATTGATTCACAAAACATGTGTATGCATGGCGTATCTAAGAGTATCTCTAACAACTTCCTCAAATAAAATGGAAAATATGAAGATTTTGGGTTGTATTTTTGCTCCAACAGTTTTCCCAAAACTATCTTCAAAATGGAGATATTAGGAGAGAGAAAAAGTTTTTCTCAAAATATGGAGATAACCCAAAAAATGATTACAAAATGAGAGCACCAATAGAAATCTTTGAAAATAATATTTAGAGAGAGAAATAATATTTTAACAGATGAATGAATATTTTAATATTATAATCAATGTTTTTTTCTCTAAAATGGAAAATCTGTTAGAGATGAATGTAATTTTTTAAAGATTTTGACTTTTGTTTCTCTATTTTAAAGAAATAATGGGGAAGCTGTTGGAAATGCTCCAAGTGTAGCATAGTAGGGGATAAATTAAGGTTCCCAGTCAAAGTGGTTTTACAAGAAGGAAAAAAAAGACGAGTTTCTCTTCTCTAATTTTGGTGCCCCCATTAAACATATGTCCTTGCCTCCATCTTGGTTTTTGTACTTGATTAGGAACATCATTAGAAGTAATTTGGTGGAAAAAAAATCTTAAGTTTTGTCCTATTAAAACTTACTTTTGTCTCATGTTGTTCCATCTGATTTTTGTTCCATATCATACCAAACATGAGACTATTTTTTTAGTCTAGTCCCGTCCCACCCGGTCTGCGTACCAAACGCACCAAAAGAGCTCAACAACGGATGTTGTGAAAAGTAAAAAAAATCACGCAACAAAATTACCATAACTAATCAATTTATAAGTATGAAAAACTTATATTTAACTCAAAAAATGAATAAAGTGTCATTGCTTAGTTAACTGAACAGTTGAGTACGAAAAAACAACCCAAAATCATTTAACCTAACCCTATTCAGATCGGGTGGATTATCCAAATTTGAATATTTTGACACCTTTAGATGTGGCCACGGTCAGTCGAGTTTCTAGATCCACCACTGTGAGTATGTGTTGGCTAAAGAAAAGTGTGAGTTCACAAAATCCATAAAGTCAGCTGATGGGCGGATCCAAAATTTTTGGTGATGGTCATCGTGTTGAAATATATTAGATATTTTTTTTCAATCTTGACTGGACACGATCTAACTTTTTTTTGAAGTATATAATATTTATATACGGCAAATGCAACAAATAAATTCACACACCCTCCTCATATTTGGCGATGTTTGAACCCCAGACCTCCTAGGAGGAAAGAGGCTCACATACCGCTAGACCAAAGACCCTTTGATAACACGATGGTCTTTTGTAAGTGAAAGAGACGTTCTTTTAAGTTTTAAGGTTCTTCTATATTTGTTTTTGATCTTCTATATTCTATTGTAGATCTATTATTAATAAAAATGAGATATTATGTAACACCCTCGAATTTGGGAAAGAGCAACTAAATAAAATTTTCGATAGTACAACCAAAATAATAGGACTTCTCCCTATAAATCAATACGGGAAATACCTCCAACAGTACATATAACTCAAGTCTTAAATACAAAGGTTAAGTTCACATCGGGTGTTACTTAACTCAAGTACAACTGCTATTTCCAAAACTCAATGCGGAAGACTTCACTACCAATTCACCTCTCGAGCACATTACTAGCACTCAACCTTTCGTAGTGTCACTAGAACTACTCCCAACCTGAACCTGTTGCACATGCCGACAAATAAAAAGGTTAGGCTAACGCCTAGTGAGTTCAAGAGTTTATAACATGATTTATATGATTTGTAGAATGAAAGTTTGCGACATAAATCATGATTTCCAAAAGAGTTTATGAAAGGATGTAAACGACTAATTTTCCAACGCACACAAAATCTATGAGAAAAGTTCCCAAAATGTATAAAGCGTTTGTAAAATGAATTCCAATCCCAACTCACTCAATACGTGTTTTGACATTAAATATCCCACTGAATATAAATGTGGACAAAACTCCAATATTTAAAACATCCAAATAGGATGAGGCATAGAACTCTGCCAATAAACCATGAAGACATTTCATATAAATAAAGAGCGTCACCGAAAATATGGATAAAAATACTACCCAAGAACAACACCTTTCGGTGACGGGGGAGACCCGATTCCATCGAAAGTGACAGGCACATAAAGTTAGGCCACTTATGATGTTACTGGATTACACCTTAAGTCCCGATCTTAGTTCCCATGCCATAAAGACATCACAACCTTAAACCCTTCCCATGCCTTTATTGCATACCCCGTCGAGTTACACCTCAAGGACTTATGGGACCATATTGCCTATCCAGTCTAGACGAGTTACACCTCAAGGACTTTAATGTCCCACATTGCATACTCGCTAGTGGCCCCCACGGCCTAAACGCATATAACCATGCGTCCCAATAGTCCACTCCTCGTGCACAAAGAGATAGACCATCAAATAAAAACTGACTTACATGCCTATGGATCCAATGCAACACAGTCTACAAAACATGCCCAACCCGGAATGACTAAAACACCCAAGCATGTAAATATCAATAATTTGCAATAAAATGCAATATGGTGCAATAAAAGCAAACCATAAATAAGACTCCACATCAAGCCATTAAAACTGGGCAAATGTTCCCAAGACTTCCTCAAAGTCAAAACCTAGCAAATACTCAAAACCCATTAGACCCATAAATAACGGTTCTCCAAAATATAAACGTATTAAACGTCGTTTTGGTAAACGTATGCCATAAAATCCTCAACGACTCAAAACTCATCACGGATTAATAATAATGAATTTTCCCAAAATGGATTTATACTCTTTTAATTCTCAAAATGTCCCATTACACTAAAATGTGCATTTTCAAGTACATCAATATGATTAAACCATTAAATAAACTTCATTTTGAACAATAAATCTTTTAAGAACATATTTATGATTTCTACACATCAAAATATCCAAAAACCCCAAATATGAGTGTTTTACAACATTTACGAAGATAAATACTTCAAAAGAGTTAGACTCATCAAATAACTCAACAAATTGATAATTTCACACAAACTTTTAGAAAATAACATTTTTGGCATGTACAAAGTTTTCACAAATCAACTTGAACTCACCTCGCTAGATTTAGGCTAAATCTAGATTTTGCCCAAACGTATGCTCATTTGAAGAAACTTGAACCTTCAAGCCAAATCTTCCAAAACCTAGATCCGTAAGTTTCAACCATCAATATTTATCCCCAAACACATAAAAAGTCATTCCCCAAACATTTAACATCAATATCTCAACTTATATTAAAACCCTAATTTCCATTAATGAAGAGAAAAGAAAATTACCTTAACCATACTTGAATCCACCAACCAAAATGTCTCTAGAACCACCAAGAGGAACCACAAACTCCTAATCTCCAAAATGGAGTGAAAAGGGTTGGATGAAACCCTAGAAAGCTTTGGGTGAAGAAGATGAAGTGAAAGGGTTTCAAAATTTGTTTCCCAAAACCATGGTAGATGAAGAAATCACTTCCAAATTTCGAATCTTGTGGCTAAATGGCTAAAAATTGACTTTGGGGGATTAGGGTTTCGGTTTGGGAGAGAAAGGGTTGAAGGAGAAGAAGTGGGAAATGAAAAATGGGTTGAAATGGTGAAAATCATGTTTTTATGCTCCAGGTACCCGACGGCTAAAGTGACGTGCGAGAGTGACACAAGTGTCACTTTTGCTGGGCACTCTCGCCGGGGTCAAATGGCTCTCGGTACAAAACCGGAGAGAGTGACACGCGAGAGTGACACAAGTGTCACTTTCGCTGGTCACTTTAGCCGAGATTGTACCGAAAGTTGTTTTGGCCCTAACTTCTTCGTTTTAGCTCAGTTTTCGCTCCGGAAAGGCCCGTTGGACTCGTACTTGAATTCTCTATCCAACAAGACTATAAAATGTAGGATTTAATCCAAAGTCCTATTATTCATATTTATCTTAAAAGTTCCAAAAATCAGGATGTTACAATCCTCCCAACCTTAAAAGAGATTTCGTCCTCGAAATCTAGTTCCCTTACAACCAATGTCCACCCAGATACGTTACCCCTACATCCGAATAAATGTTCAACTTGCTAGAGTAGTTTCTAACCCCATGGCTTCGGTTTCCTCCCAACCTTACGTGTTCCATGCTTCCCCAACGGCAGATCCCGACTCTAAATCAGTCCAATGTTGATCTCTCTGAAACCAACAAAATCCCCAAATGAAATTATCTCCGCTGTTGAACTGTCACTTAATTCTACTGAGTTCCATTAGACTCCAAAACAGACGGTCGCCACCGACCCATAGATTATACAACTCCAAGAATGCGTGCAATTACCAATCATCCGATTGACATATTCTTTTACCTTCAAAAAAGGTCATTCAACTACCGCCACTCATCACAATCCAAATTTCTTAAGACCACTACGGGCGCCGGGCGGTACAATTATCCCTTAAGATTGGACTACCACACTCCAAAATACACTAATAGTTCTTAGATCTGAAATCCAAAATTTGCCACCTAGTTACCCACCAAGATTCAAATTACTACAGAACCTCATACATGAATTTCATCCATCAAGACTAACCACCAAACAAGGTTGCCGAAACGAACAGTTTACCACAAGCATTCACAGAATATACCGCGAGCCTCACCTGTCAGGTACAAAAGCACATCGACTCTGCAACCGATACCATTCGACCTACAATAATATCACGCATCGGAACACCCAAACTTACACTGTCGAGGTTTTACACACTTACTCTTAATCGGGGTTACTTAACCTGTAACACCCTAAAAATCAATGCAAATTTAAACCTGAATTAAAAGGGTTTACATAACTAATATCCATAACATAAATATTCTATATGAGTGTAAATAGTAACAAGAGTCAATTTACATCAACTTGTCGCCACTATAAACTCTCCGCTCGTCCCATTACCTCCCTGAGCTCATACCTGATAAGAAGATGTTATTTTAAACGATTAGGCTAACGCCTAGTGAGAACATTTAGTTTCAAAATAATACTTTTAAATCAATGTAAACAAGGTTTATCAAACTTGACTTACACTCGTTCTTACCGTACTCGTACTCGAATTCATAATAACAGAATCATATTCAATCCCACGAGTATAACTACCATTCATAAAGTCATATCACCATATTCCATAGCTTACTACGAATCATCACGGATTCTAATTTATCAATCAATCCTACAGACTTACATTCAAACATCATACCTTCTTCTTAAAATGGATATAGAAATAGCACTTATATATTGCCTATTTTTAATCTGCCGAAAACACATGAAAACAACACTTACTCTTCGTCTAATTCATATTTCCACATCTCAAATACGAATAACAACTCTACCTTGTCTATTCAATCAACCAACCTGAATAGCAATTATGCTTTTGCCTATTCAACCGTTCCTATATGAATAGTAATTCTATATTACCTATTCAATCATTCCATATGAATAGTAATTCTACTTTGCCTAGCCAATCATTCAACATGAATAGCAATTCTACTTTGCCTATTCATTTCATTCCTAGTTAACGGAAATATGACTAACACTAAGTCAGTCATGATATCATGTTCTAGAGCCGCACTACGAATCTCCACGGATTCTAGATTAATGCTCATATCCAAGAAATTGCAATTACACATGCTCATTTCTTGGAAAGGAAGTAGAGATTACAATTACACATGTCAATCTCTCCTCTTCCTTAGAAATCAGGAATTATGATTTGAAAGGAGATAATCCTTGATTGATTACATTGGCAAAATCCTTGGTATAAATACAATATTACAGAGAGATTAAAGGCTAGAAATAAGGAAACCGAATATACACCTATTAAACAAAGAATAATCTAGGAGATTATTTACAAATTTACAATGCTTCTATCACACCCCCGCAGTTGAAACGGGTGATGGACGCACGTTGAGACTGTCTCGGAAGTCTTCAAATAGAATCACCGGTAGTCCCTTTGTGAAAATGTCTGCAATCTGGTGTCGTGAAGGGACATGTAAAACACGGACTTGCCCACGAGCGACTTTTTCGCGAACAAAAAGGATGTCCATCTCGATATGTTTAGTGCGTTGATGTTGAACGTGGTTCCCAGACAAATATATCGCACTAACATTATCACAGTATACCAATGTAGCTTTCTGAATAGGACAATGAAGCTCCAAAAGAAGATTTCGCAGCCAATATGATTCTGAGACCACATTGGCGACCCCTCGATATTCAGCCTCGACACTAGATCGGGATAGAGTTGGTTGCCGTTTGGAGGACCATGAGACCAAATTGTCCCCAAGATAAACACAATAACCAGAATTTGAGCGTCTTATGTTTGGACATCCACCCCAGTCGGCATCCGTATAGCTAACTAGAGTGGTTGTCGAGGAGGGGTAAAGATGTAATCCATGATCAAGGGTCCCTTGAATGTAACGGACAATACGTTTGAGGTCATGCATGTGCTCTTCCCTCGGGTCATGCATAAACAAACATATCTGTTGCACGGCATATGATATGTCGGGTCTTGTGAAGGTGAGATATTGTAAAGCACCTGTAAGACTGTGATAATGCGATGGATCACTATAAGGAGTGCTAGATGTAGCACTTAACTTCATTTTTGTATCAACCGGAGTGGAGGTTGGCTTACAAGAAGACATGCCAGCTCGATCTATGATTTCTTCGGCATATTTCCTTTGAGATAGGAATAGGCTACCTGCATGACGGGTCACGGCTATGCCCAGAAAGTAACTTAAAAGACCCAGATCTTTCATTGCAAATTCTGAGCTGAGTCGAGACATGATATACTTGCGTAGATCATCAGAA
Organism: Saussurea involucrata; assembly: GCA_033807775.1. Lineage (NCBI taxonomy): Eukaryota > Viridiplantae > Streptophyta > Magnoliopsida > Asterales > Asteraceae > Saussurea > Saussurea involucrata. The sequence continues at coordinate 8,786,530 of CM066317.1, read as the reverse complement.
GAAGCTGTTAAGAGAATATCATCTACATATAGGAGAATGTAGGCCATATCGGTACCATTACGGTAGATGAAAAGGGAATGATCAGATTTGCTATGAGAGAACCCAATGGATGAAACATAATCGGCAAACCGCTTATACCAAGCTCGAGGAGCTTGTTTGAGCCCATGCAAAGATTTCTTCAGTAGACATACATGATTAGAAAGATTAGGATCTCGAAAACCCATGGGTTGGTGCATGTAGACTGTTTCTTTGAGTTCGCCATGCAAGAAAACATTTTTTACATCAAGTTGATGAATGGGCCATGCTTTAGAAAGATCAATACTGAGTACCGTGTGGATGGTCGCCGGCTTGACCACCAGACTGAAAGTTTCCCCGCAATCCACACCCACCTGTTGAGTTTTACCATCACCTACAAGGCGTGCTTTATAGCGCTCAAAAGAACCGTCAGATTTAACTTTATGTCTAAAAATACACATAGATCGAATTATATTGACATGTTGTGGGAGGGGCACCAACTCCCACGTCTTATTTTTAATAAGAGCATTATATTCGTCGTCCATGGTCATTTTCCAATTCGGGTCATTGAGGGCAGTCATAGGGTTACGAGGTAAGGGAGATGGAGTGACATGAGTGTGTAGATTATATTGTCTTTTAGGTTTAAAGATCCCGTGTTGACTGCGTGTGACTGGCCGTTGGTTTGGAATTTGAATAAGCAGAGTGGGAGGCGGTGGAGAATGATCAGAAGTAGGTGGGATTGAAGGCTCGGGGTTGCCGGAAGGTGAGGGAACTGTTTGGGTATGTCCGGGACTAGAGGGACTCACGGCTGGAGTACGAGTTGGAGAGTAAGTAGGAGAGGTGTGGGCCGTGGAGTTTGTATTAGAGGAAAAATGATGAATTAGGTGAGGGGAGAGACCGTCATCGACAAAATCATATGAGTGCTTGGTGGGATTGTGCAACTTTGCAAACGGAAATTGGGTTTCATCAAATATGACATGACGGTTGATTATAATTTTGTTTGACGATAAGTCATACCATTTGTATCCACGATGATTTGGTGGAAATCCTAAGAAGACACAAGGTATGGAACGAGCTTGGAGCTTGTTGATTGTGGTTGAAGGAAAAAGCGGATAACATAGGCATCAAGAAACACGTAAATGAGAGTAGGATGGGTCTTTTTGATAGAGAATTTTGAGAGGGGATTAGTAAGCTAATTTTTTTGCTTGGAAGGATATTTAGAAGATATGTTGCCATTTCCAATGCATGATGCCAAAAGGAATGGGGAAAGGAAGCATGTGAAAGAAGGGTGCAAATGATATTATTGATAGTTCGTATCTTTCTCTCGGCTTTGCCATTTTGGGATGAGCTATGAGGACATGATAGACGAAACGATAAACCATTATCTTTACAGAATTGCCAAAATGGCCCATTGTCAAATTCCCTACCATTGTCACATTGAACATTTTTTATATCACGTTCAAATTGTGTGCGAATGAAAGCACGAAAAGATAAAAATGTGGAAAATACTTGAGATTTTTTAGTGAGAGGAAATGTCCACAGAAAATTAGAGAAATTATCCAACAAGAGAATATAATAACGGTGCCCCGAAGAGCTTAAACCGGAGATGTCTAAAGATCACTATGGATAATGTCAAATGGCATAGTAGTGCGGGAAATTGAAGCAACAAAAGGTAATTTAACATGTTTACCAAGACTGCACGAATGACAAACATGAGAACTACGAGAATTATTACAAGCAATAAATTTATTAAGCCTAAGAAAATCAAAAATAGGAGCGCCCGGATGACCCAAACGTTCATGCCAAAGAGAAGGTGCTAAAGCTGCAAAGGTTGATGGTGAAGGTAATGGGTTCGTGTTGGTGATGATGGGATATAACTGACCCTGACTGTCACATCTCATTAGGCGCATCCCCGTCTGAAAATCCTTCACAGAAAAACCGAACGGATCAAATTCAACAGAAACCGAGTTATCAGTAGTAAACTTTCTAACTGAAACTATATTTTTGATTAGTTGAGGAGCATGAAGGACATTGTTTTAAAGAGAAAGGAGGGTACGAGGTTGATAGGTTCATGTGTGTAACAACCCAATTCCCATATACACAACAAATCACATAATGTAACATAACATTGATATCACAAACGAAACATCATATTACAAGTACGGTCCCGTAGTCTTTTACAATTAGCAGAAGCCATCCTACTACAAACTTTGTACTAAATACATACATAACATTTAATATTGTAATACAACTGCTAAACATGCCAAAATCTTCATCATATAATCCTTAACAAAAGCTATCCATCGATTTCTCTTAATCATTTTCCCTTACTCGATCCACCACCTGGAATACATATTTTTAAAACAAAAATGAGGGTTAGACCTAAGGGTCTAAGTGAGAAAAATCCCTGTTAGTTTGAAATCATATATATAAACCTTATTTATATAAATCACGCAGCACGATCAAATATATCAATTTGAACTCACACATCATATACCTTCCCTTCTCATTCCTCCTGGCCATATTAGTTGGTTGCAAGCCAACTAATAAATTTACAACGCTGTACAACATCTACAGCCAAACAACGCTATACGGATTCTATAGCCAAACACACCGGTCCTAAGCCCGACCAACGTATTATAACACATTATAATACTCATGTAAATATAATACCTCAATATATTATAATTCACATATATCGCACATATAAACACATATTCACCAATTATCACATTCCTAAACCATACGTATATGTATTCCAGTTAAAAATACTTTTAAAGTAAAACTCACCTGTTTTGATTATTACACACGCTCGCAAGCTCCTTTCAAAATGGTCTTATCTCTTACCACGACTCCACCGAATCTGAAACAATTTAATATACATACACCGCTTTACTAGCCAAACATGTAAAGCCTACTAGTTCCTGTTCTCAACTGTATTCACTGCACTTAACCCACTACCGGGACTACACAGGGTACCGGGACTTCACAGTACCGGGACTCTTTGGTACCTGGAGTTCGATCACCGGAAGTTGTTAATACCGGGAGCTCACTATACCGGGAGTTAGTATTACCGGGACTCCACTTTACCGGGAGTCGACAGTACCGGGACTCCACTTTACCGGGAGTCGACAGTACCGGGACTCCATCGGGAGTCTTCAAGAACACAGTCGGTTCCAATTTCTCAGATTCAATTGAAACTAACACAGATCACCAAAATCAAACTTTCTAAACCGATAGATATCTTCTACTCATGATTACAAACACAATATGTAAAGGACTTACCTCAAAATCGCTTCTAACCCAATCGATTGATGTAGCAACCGTAACTTTCTTCTTCTGCTCCTTTTCGCCTCCACACACACACGTACACTTCTAAATTTAGGTTTTTCAGCATACTATCTGATGCTTAAGGGGTAATATCAAACCACAACTACCAAATGAACCTTGAACTTTTCTTTAATGACCCAAACACCCCTAAACTTATAATTTACCCAAACTTACCCTAACATTCAACTTTAAGGTTAACTAAATTTAACGGAAAAAGGGATTTTAACTAACGAACTTACCCGGGGTATTACAATGTGACCATAACCTCGAATTGGAATATTATGGCCGTTTTCGACTGTTATACCACGATTATTGCTCAAATTAAAGTAAGACGAGAGATTACCTGACGTGGATGTAATATGTGAGGTGGCACCGGTGTCCATATACCAGTTTGGATCTGGTGGGTTGAGCCCGAGAGTATGCATTTCCGCTTCAATGTCGGTTGGTGTGGATGGTACTGTCGCCGAGTAGGCTTGCTGGGGTCATAGTCCGAGTATTCCCGGTTGCCTCTGTTGATTGTTAGGCCTAGTCCATGGGGCTGACTGGGCCGCTGGTTGCGTTGGATACGGGCATGGCGGCATTGCCCACGGCATCCATTGCCATGGCCATTGTGGTTGCCATGCTTGTTGTCCTCCATTACGGTTGCTTCCATTGCCGCCACCGTTGCGGTTACTGCGACCTTCACCCCTGCCGCTTCCGCCACCGCGACCACCCCTGCGGTTCTTGCCGCCAAAACCACGGTGCTGGCCCCTCCTAATATTGCTGTGATTTCGATGTGAGCCCTGGTTGTCCGAGTAAAGCGGTGGGTCTTCGAGTTCTTTAGATGAGGCGGTGAGCATGACCGAAGTTGCTGAACCGTGACTGGCCTTTTTGGCCAGACCTGCTTCTTCGAGCATCAACATGGAGCGGGCTTGGTAGAATGGTCGAAGAGGATCACTTTGGCGAATTAGGGTACCCACGCCATTGTAGGCTTCGGTGAGACCCACAACCATTTGGAGGACCAAGCGATTGTTCGTCACCGGTGCGCTGACATTCTTGAGTTGATCCGACAATACCTTGAGTCGTTGACAATATGCCGAGGCATTAGGAAAGTCTTCCATGTTGGTGTTAGAAAACTCTTGCTCCAACGTCACAACACGTGAGCTTTTATTGTCTTGGAAAATATCGCGCAAACGATTCCAAGATTCCATGGCTGTTGAGTCGGGTTCAAGAATCGTGTGTAAGAGATCATTGGAGATTGTGGCATATATCCGCTGGAGAACAGTGGCATCGAGGGTCGACCACATCTCTTTCTCTTCATCGGTGGTTGGTGAAGTTTCTTTGCCTTTCGTTGGAGGGATAATGTGATTGATGACCTTGTGAGATCTCGCATGGATCTTGAAGAGCTCCGCCCACGTTGCGTATTGGACGTTTTCCATCTCAAGCGTGATGGATATGTGGTTTTTGATGTTCGATACAACCAAGGCTGGATGGAATGAGGATCTGGCAGAAGAAGGAGAAGTTGTTTTGTCAGACATGATGGCTTGATCGGAAAAAAACGACGGGCAATGGAGAGGCTACGACTGAAATTTTTTGAGAAATGGGAGGGTTGCCTACAGCTCTAATACCATGAAAGGAGATAATCCTTGATTGATTACATTGGCAAAAGCCTTGGTATAAATACAATATTACAGAGAGATTAAAGGCTAGAAATAAGCAAACCGAATATACACCTATTAAACAAAGAATAATCTAGGAGATTATTTACAAATTTACAATGCTTCTATCACGATTAATCCACACGCCCATTCCACGATTTCTCACACACACCGGAATTACGATTAATCCACACGCCAATTCCATGTGTTCATAACAACTAGTGCATATGGATCCATTACACTTAACCGTACTCATACATGTTATTACTTAATATAGATTCCTCATAGCATTCAGTATGAGCAAATCATGTTTATACCACATAGATTCCTCATATCATTCAGTATAAGCAAATCACATTTAATATGTCAATTTCTTATAACATAAGTCTAACCATCAATATCATCATTCACGGTCCTTGATATAAATATTATTGTAACCCACTTGCCCATTAAATCCAATAGTTAAAACTCGTATAATCGCTCATCCAAAATTTATTCAAAACATTTCATTATAAAAATGAATCTTACCATAATTTAAAACATTATAAAAAGGTAAGGTAAGAATGAACTCACCTGATAGAAGTCGCGTCACTCTTACTTCACTTCCTTAAATCGTATAAATTTCCTTCACCAATTCACATAGACCTGAAATACCCATATACATATTGTACTGGTATTAATCTACTGTACAGGACCCTTAAAGACTAAGAATCTTAAATATCCCAAAATTATTGACACTTATCGCAACCAACTAGCTGCGATAACCCTTATCGCAACCTTCTACTTGCGACACAGTATTTTATTGCAACCCACTATTGCGATATCCCAACTTATCGCAACCAACTGTTACGATGTACACCTTGTCGCAACTAATTGTTGCGATACCATTGAGCTTGTCGCAACCCAAGGTTGCGACATTCATAACTATCGCAAACATCATAACTAACGCGACTCACTGCTGCGATATTCATAACTGTCTCAACCAACTGAATTCATACTTAACCCAGAAATCTATAGTTTTAAACTATGAATGATTCTGTAACTATGCAGATATGTTTAAGACTACTATTAGAACACAATTATAAACCCAGATTTCTCATATCCTTCCAAAATTATCAAGACCCATTTCTAAACTCATAGAAAACTTTATAAACATAAAATGAAGAATTTGTATAAGATAGTTACCTTTGATTCCACAGATTTGTTCTTAATTTTCCAGCTGAAGGAATCTGCTTATCTTCTTCTTCTTCCTTCTTTTCTCGATTCTATCTCTCTTTTCTCTCTTTCTCTTTGCCGTGAAACACACACACATACACACATACTACCAATTGATTAAATGAAGACACCTCACCTCCTTTAATCAAAAGAGGCGGTGATGGTGTTTATTTAATCACATTAACCCAAACAACCCGTCATACTTTCATCACTTGGTAAGTTTAACCCTTCCTCTTATAAATTAAAATTAAAGTTTACCCCTTAACTTATAATTTCATAAAATCAATAACGTAACTTATTCGGGGTTAAACTCTAAAATTAACCTATCATTTAACCGATCATAACTTACTAAATAATTATGCTCTAATTATTTAATAATTAAACGTAATCCTTCATAGAAAATCGAGATGTTACATAACCTTTCCAAGGTTCTAATGAGTTTAAGGTTTTTTTTAAGTGAAGCACTTTAACAAATATGCCAATCAAAAACCTTTATAGAAAGTCTCAACACAAAGGTTTTCATATTAATTTAATTGTACGCTTAAAATCTACTATTACCTACTCGGTAATTGTGCTAAAATGGACACACTCGTCCCACATTTATAGAAAGTCTCAACACAAAGGTTTTCATATTAATTTAGTGTACTCTAAAGACGAAGTAATTCACGAGCAACACCTTCGAGAAGTGCTAGAGGTCCTAAGAAAGGAGAAGTTGTACGCGAAATTCTCCAAGTGCGACTTTTGGTTGAGCGAGGTACAATTCTTGGGTCACGTAGTTACCAGAGACGGAGTGAAGGTAGACCCTTCTAAAATCGAGGCAATGTTGAATTGGGAGCCTCCCAAGAGCCCGAGTGAAATTCGAAGTTTCTTAGGCTTGGCGGGATACTACCGAAGGTTTATTCAAGACTTTTCCAAGATTGCTTCTTCGTTGACGGCTCTAACTCGGAAAAATGTGAAGTTCGTATGGACCGCGAAGCAAGAGTAAGCATTTCGTACCCTCCAAAAGAAACTGTGCGAAGCTCCAATCTTATCCTTGCCCGAAGGATCGGAAGACTTTGTGGTCTATAGCGATGCGTCTAAGATGGGCTTGGGGTGCGTGTTAATGCAAAGGGGAAAAGTAATCGCCTATGCTTCAAGGCAACTCAAGGTGCACGAACAGAACTACCCTACGCAAGACTTGGAATTGGCCGCAGTTGTGTTCGCATTGAAGTTATGGCGTCATTACCTATACGGCACTAAATATACGTTGTACACCGATCACAAGAGCTTGAAGTATGTGTTCGATCAAAAGGAGTTGAACATGAGACAGCGGAGGTGGTTGGAGCTGCTCAAGGATTATGATTATGAATTGCTTTACCATCCGGGTAAGGCAAATGTGGTTGCCGACGCCTTGAGTCGAAAAGAGTATATTGGAAGGCTACGCGCCAATCTCTCAAGGATCGACATAGTATCAAGCTTGGTGAAACGAATTAGGGCGGCTCAATCCGAAGCCTTGAAGGAAGAAAACCTCAAAGATGAGGTAATGGTGAAGCAAAAGCAGCTTTTGACGGAGGATAGCCGCGGAGTCAAAATGTTCAACGGGCGCGTGTGGGTGCCTAAGATCGGTGGAAACCGGGAACTACTCATGGATGAGGTGCATAAGTCAAAGTACTCCATTCATCCCGGGAGTACCAAGATGTATCGGGATTTGAAGTTACATTATTGGTGGCCAGTGATGAAGTTGGATGTGGCACACTATGTGGGACAGTGTACAACTTGCTCGCAGGTGAAGGCTCAACACCAATTACCTTATGGCAGTTTGAAACCTCTCGACATCCCCGAGTGGAAATGGGAGAAAATCACTATGGATTTTGTGACCAAGTTGCCGAAGACTTTGAAGGGTCACGATACCATTTGGGTGATAGTGGATCGGTTGACGAAGAGCGCACACTTCTTGGCTATGCGGGAAACTTTTCCCTTGGACAAATTGGCAAAACTCTACATTAATGAAGTGGTTTCGAGGCACGGTGTACCCGTATCCATAGTCTCGGATCGGGATAGCCGGTTCACATCAAGATTTTGGCAAGCATTACAAGAAGAACTTGGCACAAGAGTAAATTTGAGCACGACATATCATCCACAAACGGATGGACAAAGCGAAAGGACCATTCAAACCTTGGAGGATATGTTAAGGGCGTGTGTAATCGACTTTGGGGGCAACTGGGATACTCACCTACCGTTAGTAGAATTTGCCTATAACAACAGTTACCATTCGAGCTTGAAGGCGGCACCATTTGAAGCTTTGTATGGGAGAAAGTGTAGGACTCCTGCGTGTTGGCTAGAGGCGGGAGAAAAGCAATTTGCCGGACCAGAAATCGTACAAGAAACGGCCGATAAGGTCAAGGTCATTCGGGAACGGTTGAAAGTGGCCCAAGATCGGCAAAAGAGTTATGCTGACAAGAAACGGAGACCGGTAGAATTCCAAGTGGGAGAAAGGGTGATGTTGAAAGTATCCCCTTGGAAGGGATTGATTCGTTTTGGGAAGCGTGGGAAGTTGAGTCCCCGTTTCCTTGGGCCATTCACCATTTTAGAGCGGGTGGGTTCGCAAGCCTACAAATTGGACTTGCCACCGGAAATGGATGGGATCCATCCCACTTTCCACGTGTGTTATCTACGAAAGTGCTTAGCGGAAGGAGAGAGCGTGATACCGTTGTCGGAGATCCGGGTGGATGACAACCGTTGTGTTGAGGAGCCCGAAGCTATTTTGGATAGAGCGGTTACGAAACTTCGACACAAGGAAGTAATCAAGGTCAAAGTGCAATGGAAACACCATCGAGGAGCGAATGTCACGTGGGAACCGGAAGAGGAGAAGAAGAGTGTTAGACAACCTAGGGGGGGGGGTAAGGTTGTATTTAAAATCTTTTACTTTCAAAAATTCTTTTACAAATAAATACAGTACAGAAACAGTATAAATAAATCAGAGTATACAAATAATAAATATACAACAATTATATAAACAGATATAATTAAAAGCACAGCGGAATAAATAAAGAGATAAGGGATAGAGATACTTGACACAGAGATTTACTGATTTACCACCAACTGTGATAAACCAGCAGCCGAGACACTTCTCGACACGATCCAATAAATGTATTCTTTACGGTAGAACACAAACCAAATACAAAGGAATTTGTAATAGTTTCTCAAGCCTCTGCTATGAGATAAACAGGATCACACACCCGTTATTCAAATACTTACAAGAGGAGTATAACTCACAATGGGTAATCACTCTTGTAAAATAATCACTTGGATATTTTATAAAAAAGGTTTTATAAAACATATATATGTTAAATAAGTGAGAGAGATCAGATGAGTAAGTTGTTGTGTTGGTGTTGGTTGTTGTTTCTTCTCCACCAGCATGCATGTATATATATCAGCTCTTCCAACGGTAACATGCAATCCGCGGTATACCGCCAAATGCACGCGGTATACCGTGCAGACAAAAGTACACTGACACTCAACGGCTCTCATGCAAAGTTGACTTCTGGAATACGTACCCGCGGTATACCGGCTAGGACTCGCGGTATACCGGCGTCAGAAAAAGAACTTCCAACCAATCAGAGACAAACACCACGCCTGCCGCGGTATACCGCCTGTACCTTCGCGGTATACCGGCCAATATGTACCCGCGGTATACCGGGCATTCTCCACGGTATACCGGCGTCAGAATAGACACCTTCCAGGACGCAACCAAACTTGCTGGATCTTCTCAATAAACCTTATTTAATTAAAATCATTTATGGTTTTTAGAAATATCCAAGTGGTATATTATTTTAGGGTGTTTATCATTATAAATTATAAACACTAATGACAACGTAAATCTTCCGTCTTGAACTCTTCAGATAAAATCTTCGTGTTCTTCAAGAACTGTACACTTGGATTAGATTGTTAGATAAACAATAATACGGTGTGTTTGTAATCATCAAAATAAATATATATAGATATATAGAGATGTGGTACACTTGCACCAACAATCTCCCCCTTTTTGATGATGACAAACACAACCGCTAAGCATGAGCATATGCGGTTTCTCTCCCCCGTTTGTCGAAACAAAAAGGGTCAAGAAAGACGGTATGCTTCCCCTCGAGAGATGCTCCCCCTCAAAATATGCATATAATTGAGAGAGCATAAACTCATGGGTAAAGATAATAAAACGCTCCCCCTCAAATTAATAACGATATTAAATTGACGATTTTATAAAATTTGAGGGATAAAATAAGCATAATAAATGACAGAAACAAAATAACCAAAAAGAAACACTTGCACCAAAAAGGATCTTAAGGCTTCGATTTTCGGTTAATTTTATGTGAAAAAAAAAAATTACCACGTATTATGACCTCGTCAGGGAACACGTATTATGTCCTCGTCAGGAAACACGTATTATAACCTCGGCAGGTAACCACGTATTATAACCTCGGCAGGTAACCACGTATTATAACCTCGGCAGGTAACCACGTATTATAACCTCGGCAGGTAACCACGTATTATAACCTCGGCAGGTAACCACGTATTATAACCTCGCCAGGAAACCACGTATTATATCCTCGCCAGGAAACACCTACAAAAGGCAAAGAAAATTTTTCGTGGTACCCTTTTCTTATGGGTCCTTTTAACAGTTAGTATAAAACATAAACTGCAAAAATAAATAAAGAACATGTTGTCGACATAAAATAAAATACGACAACATATAAAACCATAAAAATGGTTTAAAACCATAAACGCATCCCACCCGGATTATCAACATTAAACATTCCTTTCGGAATCCATTTTCTAACCATTTTAATTTTACGATCGTATTCATCATAGACGTAAAAAGAAGTATGCGGATTAACATTTTTCTTAGGATTCGCAAACTTATTATTATACATAAACGCATGTGATTTTCTCGACATATAATTCACATAATTCATTTTAGGAACATACGGAGGTTTTTGCGTTTTATTTTTAACAACAAATTTAGGTTTTTCAAAAACCTTTTTAATTGGCATACAATCACATTTTTCAATACACGTATTTGAACCAATGCCTTTTCGGCAATTTATACGATTTGATATATTAAGCATTTTAAGCACTTTATCATTGCTACTATTAAAAGCATTTGCTAATAAGTCATTTTTCTCATGCGATTTACATTTAGCATTTAAACATGCAATTTCATTTTCAAGAATCTCGCATTTTGTACATACAACATTTTCATGTGTCTTTTTATTTAAGCATGCAATTTTATTTTTTAAAATATCACAAGATTTGCAAATATCTTTTTCACTTAATTTATTTTCTAATTTAGTGATAATATCTAAATCATAAGCAGATTTTTGTTTACCGTCATCTATTTCCTTTTTATATGCGGATACGGTTTCTTTTAAATTAGAGATTTCATCTTTATACCTATTTGCAAGAGCGGCCATATCATGAAATGATTTATATAATTCGTCAAGATTATTTTCATCGTCACTATAATAATTATCACTATAATTACTATCACAATTATTTTTAGAAGAATATGATGAAGATACCTCATTATCATGGTCGGCCATGAAACAAAAATTTTTGGCCTCATTTATGCTTGCGCTCAACGCGCCTCCAACGAGAGCTTTTGGTGTGTTGATTTGTTTTGCTCGTTTTGGACACACACTTGCATAGTGATCCTTATCACCACACACATAGCAAAAGCCTTTCTTTTTATTGGCTTTTTCATCGTCGCTAGATTCGTCATATTTGTCTTCACTTTTATGGACGTTGCGACTTTGGTTTTTACCACCACGACGGTAGTCTCCATTTTCTTGAAACCTATCATTTTTGGCAAACTTTATGTTAGATAAAAGTTTAGAAAGTTTTCTTACCAACTTGACTAAATCGTCAAGATTTTTGGGTTCATCATCCGAGGAACTTGCATCTTCCTCCTCTTCTTTTTCTTTCTCATCTTTAGAGGCAACGGCTTCTAAAGCTATGGATTTCTTTTTGACTTGCTCCCGGACCTGATTTCTTTTTAGTGCAATTTCGTGCACTTTAAGATTGCCGATGAGATCATCGAGCTTCATAGTTGCGAGATCTCGGGAGTCTTCCAAGGATGTGATTTTTGCCATCCACTCCGAAGGAAGTGCTCGAAGAATTTTCCTTACATAATCCTCATTAGGATAAGTACGACCTAATCCCTTCAAAGTAGTCATAATGAGGTTAAAACGTTTAAACATTGAGTCGATTGACTCATCTTTTGACATTTCAAATAATTCATAATCATGAACAAGAATATTTATTTTAGAGCTTTTAACTTGAGTATTTCCACGATGAGTGTCGCTCAAGCTTTGCCAGATTTGATTAGCAGTTTTATAAGTATAAACTCTTTCAATTTCATCAGAGGTTAAAGCAGCATATAATATATTTTTAGCTTCAAAATTTAAACAATAATGAGATTCTTCAGCGGGAGTCCAATCTTTTATGGGTTTATCAACAATAAGATCATTTTCAACTTTGGTTGGTCTAAAATTCCCATTTTCTATAATATCCCAAATTTTTTGACTTTTGCCACGAACGTGACATTCAAATAGCTCGGCCCAAATGCCAAACTTTTCAGTATCTATCAAAGGAGGTTTAGAAAACACAAAATTAGTTTGTTGAGCCATTAAAAAAATATTTAAACAGAAAATTTTTGAAAGACCCGCTCTGATACCAAATGTTAGACAACCTAGGGGGGGGGTAAGGTTGTATTTAAAATCTTTTACTTTCAAAAATTCTTTTACAAATAAATACAGTACAGAAACAGTATAAATAAATCAGAGTATACAAATAATAAATATACAACAATTATATAAACAGATATAATTAAAAGCACAGCGGAATAAATAAAGAGATAAGGGATAGAGATACTTGACACAGAGATTTACTGATTTACCACCAACTGTGATAAACCAGCAGCCGAGACACTTCTCGACACGATCCAATAAATGTATTCTTTACGGTAGAACACAAACCAAATACAAAGGAATTTGTAATAGTTCCTCAAGCCTCTGCTATGAGATAAACAGGATCACACACCCGTTATTCAAATACTTACAAGAGGAGTATAACTCACAATGGGTAATCACTCTTGTAAAATAATCACTTGGATATTTTATAAAAAAGGTTTTATAAAATATATATATGTTAAATAAGTGAGAGAGATCAGATGAGTAAGTTGTTGTGTTGGTGTTGGTTGTTGTTTCTTCTCCACCAGCATGCATGTATATATATCAGCTCTTCCAACGGTAACATGCAATCCGCGGTATACCGCCAAATGCACGCGGTATACCGTGCAGACAAAAGTACACTGACACTCAACGGCTCTCATGCAAAGTTGACTTCTGGAATACGTACCCGCGGTATACCGGCTAAGACTCGCGGTATACCGGCGTCAGAAAAAGAACTTCCAACCAATCAGAGACAAACACCACGCCTGCCGCGGTATACCGCCTGTACCTTCGCGGTATACCGGCCAATATGTACCCGCGGTATACCGGGCATTCTCCACGGTATACCGGCGTCAGAATAGACACCTTCCAGGACGCAACCAAACTTGCTGGATCTTCTCAATAAACCTTATTTAATTAAAATCATTTATGGTTTTTAGAAATATCCAAGTGGTATATTATTTTAGGGTGTTTATCATTATAAATTATAAACACTAATGACAACGTAAATCTTCCGTCTTGAACTCTTCAGATAAAATCTTCGTGTTCTTCAAGAACTGTACACTTGGATTAGATTGTTAGATAAACAATAATACGGTGTGTTTGTAATCATCAAAATAAATATATATAGATATATAGAGATGTGGTACACTTGCACCAACAAAGAGGAAGTACCCTCACCTGTTCGGTTAACACTAATTTCGAGGACGGAATTTTCTTCAAGGAGGGGAGGATTGTAACACCCCGAATTTCTCGTAAGTAAAAAAATTATATCTCCTAATCCGTTTGTCGCATAACCAATTTTATAGGTAACATATATATATATATATATATATATATATATATATATATATATATATATATATATATATATATATGTCATCACACTTCTCTTTAAACGAAACCGAACCTTGCGTGTTTACCCTCATTTTTATCTAGTTCGAGCATGCATGGGGCTCGTGTGCATGGGTGTGTGATGTATATAGTACGTATGGGCCAACGTTGCAGCTTATCACCTCGAACCAGACTCGAAACAGCAGCAGCAACAGCTAGGGCGACTATGCCCGGCGACTATGCCCGTGGCATAGTCGCAGGGTCATTGTCGGCTTGTCGCGATCGAGGGGCCAACATCGAAAACAAACAGAAGCTGGGCATGGGGGAGCGACCTTGCCCCGCGACAATGCCCTTGGCAAAGTCGCTGGGGGCATAGTCGCGATGGGGGGGGGGGGGGGGGGGGTAGGGTGCTGTTGATAAAATCGTTTTTTGAAGGTTTAAACTCCATTTTTCCAGCTTTTGGGCAGCAGATCGATCCCTCTTTTGTTTTGGCGGTTCTTCCCCAATATCTTTCCCTCCCCTCTCACTAAATACTCCTAGGGTTTCCAACTACCACCCTAGTACACTTATCTTGGTAGTTAATGCTTGAAGAAGGAGAACCTCAAGTATAAAAGATTGAAAGAATCCAACCTCCATTTCTAGGGTTTTCCAAGAAACTAGGTTTTTACTCTACAAACCTCTTAAGGTGAGTTTTCTTGACTCACTTAGTTTGCTTATGATTATGTATCTACATTCACTTAATTATTTGCTTAATTTACTTGCTTCTCTCATATTATTATGAAATGTGACCTAACTTTCTCTTATTGGTGAAATTAGAGTTCATTTATGTTTAATGATGTAATGAAGAGGTAAAAAGGGAATGGATGAGTGGTGTAGGGTGTACTCTTGAGTAAATGCACCCCTCTTCCCCTTTTACAACTCCAAATAAAATGTGGATTTAATTAGGGTTTTGGTGTTAGAAAGTATTTTGAAATGGATGTGACTTAATGAGGTTTTATGATGATTACTATACTCATATGATGTTACTATGTACTTGAGGACTTGTATGTTGTGATGGTACATTGATGCTTAATGGCTAAAGACCTAGTATGGTTGATGCTTAATGGCTAAAGACCTAGTATGGTTGATGCTTAATGGACTAAAGACCTAGTATGGTTGACGTCTTAATGGCTAAAGACCTAGTATGGTTGATGCTTAATGGACTAAAGACCTAGTATGGTTGACGTCTTAATGGCTAAAGACCTAGTATGGTTGATGCTTAATGGACTAAAGACCTAGTATGGTTGACGTCTTAATGGCTAAAGACCTAGTATGGTTGACGTCTTAATGGCTAAAGACCTAGTATGGTTGATGCTTAATGGCTAAAGACCTAGTATGGTTGATGCTTAATGGACTAAAGACCTAGTATGGTTGATGTCTTAATGGACTAAAGACCTAGTATGGTTGATGTCTTAATGGCTAAAGACCTAGTATGGTTGATGCCTTATGAAGTGACGATGCAGTGCGGTTGAACGGTAACGGATGATGATACACTTTATATGTTTAACGTGAAAATAAATCTTTATTGTGAAATTGCTATCTTGGCTAGGCTTATAACTAACACTTCTTTGATGTATGTTGTGTTTAAGCAGGCCTTCCTAGCGGTGATACTTCCCGAGGTTGAGGGAAGAGTGGATGAGAGAGATAGCAGTTTTGGATGGACATAGAGGCGACTTTTGGTGAATAGAATGACTTATTTTTTAGAACGAGATAGCAACACCAGTTTATAATATGAACTTTTCTAAGTCTAGATTAGTAGGTTGTTGGACTTATTTCCGTTCGTTAATTGTAATGTAAACGCCACAATATTACTTCCCCTTTTTGGGTGATTTGTCTATGTCATTTAGCTCATTTCCGCAAATTAGTTCATTTTAAATTTACCCCAATTTTTAGGGTGTTACACTAACAAAACGCAAAAGCATGCTCAACAACTTTTGAAATGAACAACTACGGTCCTAGCATGGATTTATTTATGTCACATACGTAAAGTAATTTCTTGCATTAAGATAATGTGCAACAACATGCTTGTACAATTTTTTCGAAAAAGAACTTAAACGACGTCAAACTCCAAAAATTCTTTCTTTTAACTATAAATGACGCGAAGTAATATTTACCAACAAAATTCGCAACGTGTGAGTTTATTTCACAAAACCGGTGAAACGATCCATAAATACACTTTGGTTAAGATATAAAATGATTTGTGGCGATTCCAAGTTTAAAGACAAAAATCAATACGTTTTCATCATTCGAAGATATCGACTAAAATATCGTGAAGAAATTTCAATTTGGAATATGCATGCAAAACTTGTAACATTTTCTTAGTGATTTTCCGGAAATAAAGTTACATGCAATAGGTAGACCATACCAAAATTTTTTCAAAGTAGAAAATTTCATCAAATCAAATTTCGAAGTTTTCTCATTTAGTCATATAATGACATAGGCGTAAAACCTTTTTGACAAGACTCATACAAGTCAATGTATTTTCTCAAAACTAAGGAAATTAGTAAGTACTTGTAATTGGTTGACACCTAAAAGGATTTTATTCGACTGCAAATTTCGAATCGTACGGATAATGCACATTAATGTTCCAAAAACATAAATAACTCCACACAACTCTAGGTTAAGACAAATAGTTTTCCAAAATCTCCATCACGGTGCATTTATACCAAATACTCATCAAAATACTTAAAATACATCTTTTCTCCAAAACCGAAAATGTTTACAATTTTCCATAATGTCCATCAAGTCAAAATCGACCAAAGTTCAACGACTCACACATTCATGTTTTCAAAATGTTCTGCATCGTAAACCATGCATGATCCCCACAACACTAAAACATACTTTGACTAAATGACCTCCATTTATGCAACAAATTAATAAAACATTTTCATTCACGATTCATTTAACAAAGTGTCGAGGATCAGTGGCTACCAAGTTATGCATACCCCTAGGTCAATATAATGCATTTGCATGAAATGATAATAAAATAACTAATTAACCAAAAGCGCATAAAGCAAATTGTTAAGAAATACTATCAGAATGTTCTTTTATGCATTACTCACGCCACGTATAAATCAATCCATATATTGAACAGGTTGCAACGAAATGTGTTAACACAAATCTTCAAAAGAGAAAATATACGACGCTAAAATTCCAAAAATATTCCTTTTGGTCGCCTTACGGCATAAAATGATATTTCTCAACAAAACCCGCGTGAGACAAAGCGCCCAATATAATCCAAAATTAACATACATAATAACTAAAGTATGCGCATTACAAAATTGCACTCACGCGACACAAAACGTCGTAAAACAAAACTCCGTAAAACTCTATGGGCTCAATGGCCTCAAACCAACCAAATGATGTGTAACATCTCGATTTTTTTTGTATAAAGAATTTAGATGGGTTTTATTGATAATCTTATGATTTATTATGTGAAAGTTTAATTAGAGTTTAACCCCGAATAAGTTAAATTATTTGTTTTATGGAGTTATAAGTTAAGGGGTAAACTTTAATTTTAATTTAGAAGTTGAAGGTTTGTTTTGTCAATTAATGGAAGTATTGGGTTAATTGGTTAAAGTGATTTAAGTAAATCACCACCTCACTTAAATAAGATGAGGTGTCTTATGTTTAGACACTTTGTGTCTTAATTGTGTGTGTGTGTGTGTGTTTTTCGGTGAGAAAGAGAGAAAGAGAGAGAGAACCGAGAAAGAGAAGAGAAAGAAGAAGAAGAAGAAAACAGAAATATTCAGTTGGAATTCTAGGTGAAATATGTGAGAATCAAAGGTATGCTTCTATTTAATTCTCTCTTTGTGAATAATAAGCTTTCTAGTGGTTTAAAATGGGTTTTTGATGATTTCAGAAGAATATGAGAAATCTGAACCGATGATTATGTTCTATAAGTAGTCTTAAACATATCTGGAAATTTATAGAAACATGCATGGCTTAAAACTATAAATTTATGGGTTATTACGTTTTTCAGTTAGTTGATATATTTATGAACTCAGTTAGTTGCGACAGTTATGATAATTGCGATAGTTATGAGTATCGCAAGCTTTGAGTTGCGACAAGAAAGTGATATCGCAACAGTTGGTTGCGATAAGATGTTGTATCGCAACAGTAGGTTGCGATAAGGTGTTATGTCGCAACAGTTGGTTGCGACAAGTGGAAGTTATCGCAATAGTGGGTTGCGACAAGGTATATCGCAGCTAGTTGGTTGCGATAAGTGTTGATAATTTTGGTTATTTTAGGATTCTTAGTCTTTAAGGGTCCTGTACAGTAGATTAATACTAGTACATTATGTATATGAGTATTTCAGATCTCTGTGGAGTTGGTGACGGAAATTCCTTTCAACTTTGAGAAAGTAAGAGTAGCGCGACTACTACCAGGTGAGTTTATTCTTACCTTACCTTTTTATAATGTTTTTAAGTATGGTAAGATGTATTTTATAAATAAACTGTTTTGGAAGAATGATTTTATAAAGTAAAATCTGTGTTCTTAAATTGATAGTTTTGCATAAATTGGAAATTGATTTATAGCAATAACAAGTACGGGTACAAATAGGTGATATGGATCCATAGGCACTAGTGGTTATGAATACGTAGAATAGATGAGGATTATTCATTATTCTGATGTATGTGAGAAATCGTGGAATAAACGTAATTTCCGATTTATTAGGAAAAGAAGGGATTGGCATGTGTATATTGTAATCTCTATTTCCTTTCCAAGAAATGGGCATGTGTATATTGCGATTTCTTTTCCAACAAATGGGCATGTGTATATTGCGATTTATTGGATAAGAGCATAAAGCTAGAATCAGTGAAGGTTCGTAGTGGGGGCTCTAGAACATGAGAAATGACTGACTTAGTGTCAGGTCGTAGTCATGGAACCGGGTTTAACCCGTTCTCAAAGGATGGTTACGCTTGTGGTAAGAAAAAGGGTAAACCAGGTTTGTTATGCCTTGTTTACATTGAAATGTACAAATATTATTTTGTCACCAAAAATATGGATAAAAATACTACCCAAGAACAACACCTTTCGGTGATGGGGGAGACCCGATTCCATCGAAAGTGACGGGCACATAAAGTTAGGCCACTTATGATGTTACTGGATTACACCTCAAGTCCCGGTCTTAGTTCCCATGCCATAAAGACATCACAACCTCAAACCCTTCCCATGCCTTTATTTCATACCCCGTCGAGTTACACCTCAAGGACTTATGGGACCATATTGCCTATCCATTCTAGACGAGTTACACCTCAAGGACTTTAATGTCCCACATTGCATACTCGCTAGTGCCCCCCACGGCCTAAACGCATATAACCATGCGTCCCAATAGTCCACCCCTCGTGCACAAGAGATAGACCATCAAATAAAGACTGACTTACATGCCTATGGATCCAATGCAACACAGTCTACAAAACATGCCCAATCCGGAATGACTAAAACACCCAAGCATGTAAATATCAATAATGTGCAATAAAATGCAATATGGTGCAATAAAAGCAAACCATAAATAAGACTCCACATCGAGCCATTAAAACTGGACAAATGTCCCCAAGACTTCCTCAAAGTCAAAATCGAGCAAATGCTCAAAACCCATTAGACCCATAAATAACGGTTCTCCAAAATATAAACGTATTAAACGTCGTTTTGGTAAACGTATGCCATAAAATCCTCAACGACTCAAAACTCATCACAGATTAATAATAATGAACTTTCCCAAAATGGATTTATACTCTTTTAATTCTCAAAATGTCCCATGACACTAAAATGTGCATTTTCCCAAATGGTTTATAGAATCAAGTACATCAATATGATTAAACCATTAAATAAACTTCATTTTGAACAATAAATCTTTTAAGAACATATTTATGATTTCTACACATCAAAATATCCAAAAACCCCAAATATGGGTGTTTTACAACATTTATGAAGATAAATACTTCAAAAGAGTTAGACTCATCAAATAACTCAACAAATTGATACTTTCACACAAACATTTGGAAAATAACATTTTGGCATGTATAAAGTTTTCACAAATCAACTTGAACTCACCTCGCTAGATTTAGGCTAAATCTAGATTTTGCCCAAACGTATGCTCCTTTGAAGAAACTTGAACCTTCAAGCCAAATCTTCCAAAACCTAGATCCGTAAGTTTCAACCATCAATATTTATCCCCAAACACATAAAAAGTCATTCCCCAAACATTTAACATCAATATCTCAACTTATACTAAAACCCTAATTTCCATTAATGAAGAGAAGAGAAAATTACCTTAACCATACTTGAATCCACCAACCAAAATGTCTCTAGAACCACCAAGAGGAACCACAAACTCCTAATCTTCAAAATGGAGTGAAAAGGGTTGGATGAAACCCTAGAAAGCTTTGGGTGAAGAAGATGAAGTGAAAGGGTTTCAAGATTTGTTTCCCAAAACCATGGTAGATGAAGAAATCACTTCCAAATTTCGAATCTTGTGGCTAAATGGCTAAAAATTGACTTTGGGGGATTAGGGTTTCGGTTTGGGAGAGAAAGGGTTGAAGGAGAAGAAGTGGGAAATGAAAAATGGGTTGAAATGGTGAAAATCATGTTTTTATGCTCCAGGTACCCGACGGCTAAAGTGACGTGCGAGAGTGACACAAGTGTCACTTTTGCTGGGCACTCTCGCCGGGGTCAAATGGCTCTCGGTACAAAATCGGCGAGAGTGACACGCGAGAGTGACACAAGTGTCACTTTCGCTGGTCACTTTAGCCGAGATTGTACCGAAAGTTGTTTTGGCCATAACTTCTTCGTTTTAGCTCCGTTTTCGCTCCGAAAAGGCTCGTTGGACTCGTATTTGAATTCTCCATCCAACAAGACTATAAAATATAGGATTTAATCCAAAGTCCTATTTTTCATATTTATCTTAAAAGTTCAAAAATCAGGATGTTACATATTACATTTTATACACATGTCAAAGTTTAACTAACATAATATAAATTCAATTAAAAAGGTCTATAAATTTAAAAATAAGGCATTTATATATGAAAAATAATATTTAGAATCTGTAGGGGCCAATTCTTTTAGTAGGGTCGAAAGAAAGACATTTATATATAAAATATTAACTTTATACCATGAAAATATAATTTTGTAATGGACACCTATCTATTTATTAAATAGTGTTGGAAAAAAAAAGTTAAGATGAGAAGTGTAAGAAGGTATTTGGGGTATCGATCACTTTCAACCTCACACCCATCAATGAATTGCGTTTCTCACAGAAATTGATCCGTTCTATCTCGGTACATCTCATTATTGCTTCACCACCGATTTTGAATCAACCACAAAAATTCGCATGGAACTCGTGTTAGGCTAGCTTTGTTGTACGAAATCCTCAGGTATCTAAAGCGACCCTGAAGCAACTTTAGCCGCATTAAACCCACATATGGTTCTATTTCAAACGTACACCATCAAAGATCCAATGTCTAAAGCGCATTCAACACTGTTTTGCCTCTATATTTATGTCAAAGGGAGTTCACCAAGAACATCCACACACTAAAGTCCAAGCTCTTAAATGATTCATTTAATGATCAAAGGTTGAAGTTTATTAAGTGAATTTCTTTTTATCTTGGCTCATATATAGGATAGGTTTTTTCTTTATTTAACAAAGTTCCAACAAACTTTACTCGTAGTTATATAGAGAGAGATAAAATTTATTCATCTCATAATGAAATGTATAATAGAAAAATAGGCATTTTACTTTTAAAAATAGACACTTATTTTAGGATAAATTAAAATAATGTATACACTTAGGGGCCGTTTACTAAACGCTTACCCGGTAAGTGCTTACCCGCTCACTTCACCTTATCGAATAAACATGACAAAAATTGAGAATCTTACCCGGTAAGAGCAATGACAAGGACCAAGAGTCTTACCCAGTAAGTGAGAAAATCTTACCAGGTAAGTTAAGTGAAGTGTTGACTATCACCGGTAAGCGCTTACCGGGTAAGTTTTAGGTAAACGGCCCCTTAGGGCCGTTTACTAAACTATTATCGAGTAAGTGTCTACCGATATCACTTTCCTAACCGATTGAACATAACGTGGACCAAAAATCTTACCAAAGGAAACTTGTGTCCTTATTGTAGTTTCAAAATAAATATGGTGACATAAATCAAATTGATACGGTTGCACCTTTCACGAACCTAATTTTTTTTACCTTACGGCGGAGAAACAATACGGTGGCACGTGCGCATTCATATAGCTTATATATAAGTGTAGGTTGCATTTCAAAGAAATCCTTTTCTCTCCTCGATCCCTTTCCCCGTGACTTCTCCGACCGCCCCTTCCTTCTTCTCCGGCTATTGGATTACACACAAAGCTCATCTTTAACGGCATCGATTAACAAAGCACATCTTTAACCTCCATCAAAGGATGGTTAGACTTAGACAAACAACAATGAAAATAATGACAAATAACTGATTTGTTTGTTCAGTATATAAGTTATATGATCTCCTTTGTTACAAAAATTGAAAACATACCCCAAACGAATTAATTCTAACAAACCCAAAAGTTTGATTTAGTTGAAGGAGTCACACAGACCCGCGCTAATCTTTCCGGCCTCTCAAACAACTCTTGACAATGTACAAACCTAGCTTCTCAATCCGTTCGATATGGTTGCCATTTCAAGATGTTTTAGGGCATTTTAAGCCTTTTTCATGATTATTTTTTACATTAAAATCTTATAATTAACATGAATAATTAGGGGCTGTTTGGCCGTTGCTGCTGAATGATTAAGAGGTGCAGAATGGTTAAGAGACTTTTATAATATATAGTGCAAAATGAAATATGGTTGTTTGGTATTTGTTTAGAATGAGATCAAGGTGCTGAATGGTTAAGAGTGACCCAAGATGCTAAATCATTAAGAGGGTTTTGGAACCATTAAGAGACAGACTTTTTTTTTTGCTAAACAAGATTCACCTCTGAACGATTCAGAGGTTACCTCTTAATGGAACAGCCCCTTAAGCAAATCATCACTTAAACCATCGATTCATAAGCCAATTCATGCAAAATACTACTCATCACACTTTGAACATTGATCATTCTCCCTCTACTTAATTCATTTCTTGAAATTCGAAGTCTTATTACCACTTTCATGCAACTAAATTCCATATTATCGTACATTACTAACGAATTACCATAAACGCGTGGCTTGAAATAGCATTATTACCGTAGTTTTGTTGATTTCCTTCTTATTTACACGAAGCTTCTCTGCTTTTTCTACTTGGAATCCTTCCGTTTTCTCTCCTTGCTCTTTTTCTATCGGATTGCTTTTTGCTCAATAAAATGAAATGATAAACTACTTCCTTCATTTTGATCCTCGATTGCCCATTTAACCATCTCCGACCGACTGTTGCCATGGCTGATTTCTTGTGACTATCGAGCTCACGTACAATTTTGAACATAGTTGAATTGTTTCCTAATTAGTCCCTCCACTTTGGGAAAATACATTCTAACACTAAAGTCGTGTTTCTTTCTCATATCAAGCCTTTTCATGTTAAAGCGTTTTTTACAACTATATCGAAATAATCCGATTATTTTGCATCTAATTAAAGAATAAAAACAAGAGGACGCTTGTAAAGTTTAAACTACGTGCAATATATAAAAAATAATATGTATATATAAATCGATCATTAAGTATTATAATTTCTATAGCAAAAATATAAAAGATAGCATCATCTCCGTCTTAAGAAGAAGTACATTAATATTTTAGTTTGTCACAAAATAAGTTTTCACATACAAAAAGAAATGTCTATTTTCTCAATTTAACTTTAATTATGTGATGAATAAAATTTCTCTCCCTATAATCAAGAGTAAAATTGTACTTTTATTAATTAAAAACTATAATAATTACACATTTTTTAAAATTGTATCTTGTTTATTGTAAACATTTAGGGGCTGTTTGTTTACCTCTTAGTAGTTCCATTAAGAGGCAACCTTTGAATCGTTCAGAGTTGAATCTTGTTTGACAACAAAAAAGTCTGTCTATTAATGGTTTCAAAACCCTCTGAATGATTTAGCATCTTGGATCTCTCTTAACCATTCAACACCCTAATTTTATTCCAAACCATTATCAAATAACCATATTTCATTTTGCACTGTATCATAAAAGTCTCTTAATCATTCTGACCACTTAATCATTATGTACTAAACCATTCAACAACCGCCAAACAACCCCTTAGTTTGGAAGGAGAAAAGTATATGCTAGCATCAATTCCTTTTTAGGTTCACAAGAATAACGTTTTTTTAATTATATGAATAAGACTATTAAATAAAAAATAAATTAATGTAAGAAGAATATATTATGATTTACACATTCATGTACATGTGCGTTAGAATCATCAAGGAAGATCTAGTAAATGTTAAATATCTATGAGAATAATATCGATTTAGATATGATCCGGCCTTGAACTTTTGATTAGTTGATTGGTTGTATTATTTATTAAATAAAATGATTATCAATTATTCAAAATATATAAAATTTACATGCATTTGGGCAAAAAGTTGATTACCGGCAACCCTAACCGACCCCACACGGAACCTGCCTCCAAGGACACCAATGTGAGGAGACATTTTTTGGCTTACTCAGCGGCTGAGGCTAGTGGAGGGGTCTGGGATCGAACCCAGGACCTGTTACGTATTTGAGCAAAGTCATCACACTCTTTTGCCAACTGAGCTACACGCTAGAGACATCAAATTTAAAATTTACATGTATGTGGGGAAGGGGATAGGTATAAATAAATTTAACAACAATAATCCAATGAGTGAATTACACCGGTGGTCCATGTGGTTTATCTAAATTTTGGATTTGATCCCTAAAGAATACTATCTACGGACTACAATGATAGTCCCTAATTATTTAATTTACTTTCACTCATGATTCTCCTATGTTTAATTTACTTTCACTCATGATCCTTCTATGTTAAACATAGGAGGACCATGAGTGAAAGTAAATCAAAAAGTCAAGGACCACTACCGTAGTTAATGTACTTTAAGGACCAAATCCAAATTTTGGGTAAACCATAGGAACCACCGGTGTAATTCACTCTAATCCAATTGTCTTATAAATAATTGATTTAATTTACTTTAATTGAAGAATATCATGAATTTGAACCTAAAATATTCTGGTCAACTTGTTAAACATAAAATTAATGACGATAAAATAACATAGATATGATATGATTCTGCGGCGTGTAATTAGCATTTGTTTTTATGTATATTACATTCCCTTTTTATATTTTATATGATATTCTATAATTTATTAGTTAATCATATTGCTCTTGAGTGGCGGAGTGATCATATATTTGTTTGAACAGACGCACCTTTTAACGTAGATTAAATGTCTGTAAAATCATAATTTGATCTATGAAAAAGTCAAGTGTATCGATTTGGAGTATAAATACATTCTTGCAAATGAAATAGACTTTGATCTTAAATTATATATGTTTCTTTGAATATTAGATAACAAACGACATATTTTTAAGATGAATGACATTGAGAAGAAAAATAGATCATTGCAAGTTTGAGTTAATGCGTTGGACTGGGCGTGAAGCTTAAATCAAAAGATAAAAAATTAAACTTTCATTTGAAATAAAATTCGAATTGGTGACCTCTTGTATGTGGAGTGATAATTAGAGATGAAAACTTTACTCGTTGGAACGGGTACCCGACATGTGTTTAACTCCTATTATAAATATGATTTCAAAGTATTTAAGAAGACCCTTAAAATCAACCGAATGCACCTTACAAACGTCTATTTTTTCTCTTACAATAATTGAGTGAGTAGGTGTACGGAACCTGTCAGCTTCTAAAGTTCTAATAAGTTTGCCCTTGGAGTTTATGCAAGATGTTTTTTTTGCAACGATATTAGGATGTGCATTTTTACAATAATTATGTGATTATCACTACTTCAAATTATAATAAATCTATTTTTATTAGATATATATAGAAAGAGAGAGAGAGAGAGAGAGAGAGAGAGAGAGGGAGAAAGAGAGAGAGGAGGTTTCACGGGTAAACTGAAAAATAAAAATAAAAATAAAATGAGAAACGTAACCATTCATCTGGACAATGTATACTCCAAATAATTAACTGAAGTTGTTGTTTAATTTTTATGCACTTGTGCATGTTATGTATATGTTGTATATATATTTACATACCGTTCAAATGAACGGTTACTAAGACGTTACTTAGATTTTCATTTTCCCTCGATTTTCCCCTGAATTTTACCATATATATATATATATATATATGGGTTAAATCATTTAAGAACCAAAAAAAATTGAGGATCATGAGAACCGATCTAAGTCATAATTTGGTTTTGATCCCATGGTTATAGTTAAACTTTTGATCACATGGTTATAATTAAAAGATTGAGAACCGTAAGAACCCATCTAAGCCGTAATAGATTAAATCAATTAATGGTTTAGATCAGTTTCATGGTTCTCAACCTTTTTACGGTTCTCATTCGATTACTGTCACATATATATATATATATATATATATATATATATATATATATATATATATATATATATATATATAATGTTTTTACTTATACCGATATAACTATTTAAAGATCAAAAAATCAATTTGATGATAATTGTAAGTAAATTAATTATCAAATAATATTATTTATATATTATCATTTTACTTTTATTTATCTATTACTTTCTTAAATAATTAAAAATACGTACCACTATAAATAATAAAAACATATCCGAATTAATATTATGTACCGTATCAAGTTTTAATTATTACAATTGTGTTTTTCCCATTATGTGTATTTAATACGGCATAATCAGTGTCATATTACACATCCAAAGTATCTTTCAGGACACGATGGGAATCGAACTTTAGACCCGATTCTTCTTTAAAAAACTAAGCCTATGATCGAAATTGAATATGTTTTTAAAGTCCTATACCGAAATTTAAAGTAAATGAAATTGTATGCTAAATCACGTAGATAGATCAAAATACATTGCACCAAGATCCAATATGCTAGTCAATTGAACGAGTCTTAATTTCTTGGGTTATTGAGAATTTTACATTTGTTTATCTTCAAAATTTTATGGGATTAGTGAGATGTGAACAAGTTGATCCGGACACACACGGTTAAAAAGCAAGATGCTAGCTCTTATTTAAGTTTCTATGTATGTGTGTGTGTATATATATAGATACACTACTAAACAAACAGACAAATCCGGCAAATTTTCCTTCAAAACCTTTCCGACGGATTTCCGACAAAAATTAAAAAAAGTCAAATTCCGTTAACTTCCGGAATTGGTTATCTATTTTGTAGTGATAAGCATTGTCAAATGAAAACCACAAAAGAGTGAGAACTGTAGTAATAATGGATTTTCACATTGCTAAACAAAAAAACCTTAACAAAATTTAACACGTCATACCATTAAAAAAATTGAAAGATTAAGTCTGAAATACGTCTGAAGTCTGAATCGTTTAGACATTTATACGTTTATACCGTTTGTTTTTGTTAGAAATGGAGAGTCAATTGATAGATTGAGAGACATACTTGAGATGACTGAATCGGCCGACTTTCATATATTGAGAGAGAATTACAAAAGAGAGTCTAACCTAATAATGAACCCTAAGAGATCTATTTATACAAGGTAAGTTACACATAATTACAGAAAGGACCCTGAACTATACATATTAACAATAATACTCTAACACCCCCCCTCAAACTCAAGTAGGGGAAGAATGAGCCAAATTGAGTTTGGAAACAAGAGCCCGAAAACGCTCTGGAAGATGAGCTTTGGTGAAGATACCTGCAGTCTGATCAATGGTTGAGATTGGAAGAAGTTTAACCGTCTTGCGAAGAAAACATGTTGACGAGTGAAATGACAGTCAATCTCGATGTGCTTTGTACGCTCATGAAAGACATCATTGTGAGCAATCTGAATAGCACTATTGTTGTCACATCATAATGGTGTTGGGGAAAATTGATGAGCACCCATATCAGATAGTAGCCAGCGTAGCCATACGAGTTCTTGTGTAGTGTCAGCTAAGGCTCTATATTCCACTTCAGTACTGGACCGAGATGTCAGCGATTGTTTCTTGCTGCGCCAGGAGATAAGAGAGTCCTCAAGGAAGAAACAATAGCCGGTGGTGGAACGACGGTCTGTTATGTCACCATCCCAGTCAGCATCTGAGAAGGCACGAAAAGTTAAGGATGATGTGGCTGAGAAGTGAAGCCCATGAAACATTGTCCCTTTGAGGTACCGAAGTATACGAAGAGCAGCGGCATAGTGATCTGAGCATGGAGCAGCCATGAACTGGCTAACTATATGAACTGCATAGGCAAGATCTGGTCGAGTAACGGTCAGGTAGACCAGAGATCCAACCAATTGACGGTACCGTGTAGGATCCCGTAGAGGGGTTCCAGCATTGGTAGCAAGATGCAGATTTTGCTCAATAGGTGTAGAGGCAACCTTGTTGTCTGTAATCCCAGCTTTGGACAGTAGATCTGAAATGTACTTGGCTTGACAGAGATAGATTCCGGAAGAGTCTGATAGAACTTCAAGACCAAGAAAATAATGGAGCTTACCAAGATCTTTCATCTCAAAACATGAGCTGAGGGAATGTTTGAGCTGGGTAATGCCTGCAAAGTCACTACCGGTAATGATCATATCATCAACATACAGTAGGAGTAAGATAGTACCTGCAGCAGTGGTCCGAGTAAACAAGCCAGAATCATAATTACTCGGAGAAAACCCCAATGAGATGACAGTATTGCTAAATTTTTCAAACCAAGCACGAGGAGCTTGTTTGAGGCTATAGAGGGCTTTTCGAAGTCGACATACATGACCCTGACAGGATGTCACACCTGGAGGGAGTCTCATGTAGACTTCCTCTTCGAGATCACCATTTAGAAAGGCATTCTTGACATCCATCTGATAGAGTGGCTATCTCTTGGTGGCAGCGATGGCTAGAAGGCTACGAACCGAGGTGACCCGAGCCACGGGAGCAAACGTTTCCTCGTAGTCAATGCCATATTCTTTATTGAAGCCTTTTGCCACTAGACGTGCTTTGTAACGATCAATAGAGCCATCAGACTTCGTTTTGACTTTGAAGACCCATTTGCAACCAATGGGTGACTTGCCCGGTGGGAGAGGAACAAACTCCCATGTATTTGCTTTGTCAAGGGCCTGAAGTTCCTCAGTCATAACTTGCTGCCAAACAGGGTTAGAAGCGGCTTCCTTGTAGGAAGTGGGTTCATGATTGGACAGCAAAGTGGCATAACAATGATAATCACGAAGGTGAGGAGGAACTTGTCTTACCCGATCGGAGCGTCGTACTTCATCTTGTGGTTGAGAGGAGCTAGGATCCATAGACTCAGCATATGGCTCAGAAGTAGTCCTTGGAGTTGGTGCAGATGATTGATCATGATCAGATGGCATAAATGGGACAGATGAAGGCTCAGATAAGACAGGTGAAGGCTCAGATGAGACAGGTGAAGGCTCCTGTGGAGATGAGACGGAAAAGGGTGGATCAGATGGTGAGGAGAGTATGGGATCTAATTGGAGTGAGTCCAATGAGATAGATGTGTCTGTGAATAAAAAGAAGTAGAAGGGGTGGGTGTGTCCTGAAATTTTGACACCGTAGAGAAGGGAAGATGTTCCCAGAAGGTGACATGACGGGATATACGAAGTCTCTTAGAGACTGGATCCCAACAACGATAACCTTTATGTTCAATTCCATAACCAAGGAAGCAGCACAAACGAGAACGAGGTTCAAGTTTGGTGTGTTCATGAGATTGCAGCTGAACAAAAAAGCACAACCCCACACTTTGAGTAGTTCATAGGGAGGAGAGACTCCATAGAGTACTTCATACGGAGACTTTTGATTGAGAATAGGATTCGAGTGTCGGTTGATGGTGTAGACAGCAGTGAAGGCTGCTTCACCCCAAAAGCGTTCGGGACACTTGGCTGATATTAACAAAGTACGGAAAGTGTCAAGGATGTGACGGTGTTTGCGTTCTGCACGACCATTTTGTGGAGAGGTGCCGGGACAAGAGTACTAAGAAAGAGTACCCTGAGATTGAAGAAAAGAGAGAAGAGACGATTCTTTATATTCCATAGCATTATCTGCTCGAAGAACCTTTATAGGCTTGGAAAATTGGGTTAGAATCATACGAACAAAGGTGATATAAATTTTAGGTAACTCTGAGCGGTTTTTCATGAGATAAATCCATGTAAAACGTGTGTGATCATCGATAAAGATAACAAAATATCGAGCACCTCCCATAGATGGGTGTGGTGCTGGTCCCCATACATCAGAATGAATAAGATCAAAAGGAGAAGCAGATTTAAAATCATTGGTTTGAAAAGGTAAAGCATGATGTTTGCCAAGTTGACAAGATAAGCAAGAAACATTTTCAGAGGAAGTGTTTCCTAACAACCCTGAACTTGCTAACACTTTTATTCTAGCTAAAGATAAATGGCCTAGACGCGCATGCCATAGTTCAAAAGAAGGAGTACTAGAAACTGAAGCCGCAAAGTTTGATGAAGGTAATGGGAGACGGAGGTAGACCACTTCAACCATCCGACCAACGTTACGACCTACTCCAAGGATCTGCTTGGTCTTTAGATCCTGCACAACACAACCAGAAGGATGAAACAAAACGATTAGACCGGCTTCCATAAGCTGTGTAATTGAGATCAGGCTCAGAGATAAGTTAGGAATATGCAGCACATCAGATAATTGAATGTTGGGGGTAGATACAGTCCCACTGAAAGATACAGGTAAACGAGTCTCATCAGCGGTACGGACTGAGGAGAACATGCTGGAAGTTTGTTTAGAGACAAAGCCGTCAGCCTTAGGTGTCATGTGGTTACAACAACCAGAGTCAAATAGCCAAGGGTTACCTGATGCGGAGGTATTGCATTGAGAATTCATACCCATAGAACCTGTCATGAGTTGCTCCATGAGCTCTTGATTTCGACACATGAGTTCCATAAGGTCAGGCGTGGAGCTGTTGCTATGTTGTGTCGGAACTGCTGGCGATGAAGAATCTTGAGTGATGAAGCCAGCAACTGATTGAACTCGGGACTGCTGCCTTTGATTACTGGAGTGCTTTGTATGTTTTGGGCAATCAGACCCATAGTGACGTGGGTGTACGATCCCACACCAGCGACATTTCCGAACTGGATAGTTGAGGAGAAGGTGAGAAGTAGAATGACAGAATGTGCATTCACTGTTGTTCCCCTTTCCCGCAGATTTAGACTGGTCATTGTTGCCCCATTTACCTTTTGGTTTTCCTGAGTTGGAAGTGTAGAGCACAGTATCTGATGGTAGTGGAAAACGCTGTTGAAGACGAGTTTCTTCACTTAGCAGTTCAGTGATAGCTTCTTCAAGAGTAGGTAATGGATGTCGATGTAGAAGCAAGGCTCGAACGTTCTCAAAGCGATCAGTGAGACCCATGAGAATAGTAACCAAATGCAATTGGCTAAAGTAAGCAGTAAACTTCCGAGCAGTTTCATCAAAGATTTGAGGTGCACCCAGGTTCAGATGATCTCTAAGAGCTTGCATCTCAGAGATGTAGGAGTTGATAGACTGATCAGGCAGTTGCCTTTTGTTCTGGAAGGTAGTCCACAGTTGATATTGATGAGATAAGCCTGTAGAAGTGTACCTGTTTGCAAGAAAGTCCCATAGTCCTTTTGATGTGGTATAGCCAAGGAATTGCTGATTGATCTCAGTAGTGGTAGAAGCGTTTATGAACCCGAGGATGCGAGCATTTGCGATGTCCCAATCATTCATACGTTTTGCAAAGTCGACTGCACTTTCCTTTTCCTCTTGAACAAGAATGGTAGACGTACCAGTGACATAGGTATAGAGTCCATGAGACTTGAGGAGAATGGACATATGGTGATGCCACAGGACGTAGTTGTTCCCATTGAGAACGACTGAGGTGGGATTGGAGTGACTGAAGTTGTGAGCCATTCGAACTGATTCAGGGATTTGATAAAGCAGGTTTGTCACAGCCCACTCTTGTCGCAACCAACTGATATCGCAACACACTAGTGTCGCAATCAAGGTCTTGTCGCAATAGGGAAAGTTGTCGCAACAGAGTATTGCGATAAGGTACTATTCAAAAGATGAAGGTTGCGATAACACAACTTGTCGCAAGTGAAGGTTGCGATAGAAACAACCTTGTCGCAAGTAACAGTTGCGATACTTAAGAAGGTCTGAGGGTTGCGATAGTTATGAGATTCAAGATGTTCTTGAGTCGAAATTTCAAACTGGTCGGAATTGGCTGAAATTTGGTACGCAGGTTCGTGACACTATTCTGGGCAACTTTAATGCTTGGTGTTTTGTCCGAAAAACAGCAGAAGATGGTTTTTCGAAGCAAAACATAGTGCAGTGAAACCAAGATGTAAAACTCCGAAAATAAAATCGAATGATACGTACCTACAGCTCTGATACCATATTAGAAATGGAGAGTCGATTGATAGATTGAGAGACAGACTTGAGATGGCTGAATCGGCCGGCTTTCATATATTGAGAGAGAATTACAAAAGAGAGTCTAACCTAATAATGAACCCTAAGAGATCTATTTATGCAAGGTAAGTTACACATAATTACAGAAAGGACCCTGAACTATACATATTAACAATAATAACAGTTTTTTCAGACTTCAGAGGCTTTTAAGTTTGAAATACGTCTGAAATTAGAAGAGGTAACCTAATGTCTTATAACCTCTTAAAGCGCCACCTCTTATTAATCAGACGTGAAATAAGACTTCAGACTTCAGGCCTCTTAAAAACAAACGCCACCTCTTATTAATCAGACGTGGGAGGGGGGGGGGGGATTGAAGAGAGTGGATAGTGATCATCCTTTTCACTGTACCTCCTCTTTTAGGTTCATTACATTTTCTCTTTAGACTGCATTAATATATATCTTTCTCACATCCACTTAATGCTCTTTGTTAATTCCTCTCCATTACCTTTTACAAGCTACTTATTCATTTGCAAGTCTCTCTCTCTCTTCAAATTAGGGTTTCAGGACTTCTTTATTGAGGTCTTCTGTATGTTGACATTGAAAGAAATCTTGAATTGATGGTATATACAGGCAAATAGGGGAAATCAAGGAGTTCAAACACAAGCAAAATAAAAAAGGTACCTGTCGTTTCCATTATTGATATGTGATTTGATCTTAATTCTTATGTCATCTGTATGTATACAGATTCCACAAAAGCAAATTAAGATATATACACACATGAATCACACCCTTTTTTTTCTTTATAGCTAATTATTCTCTTTTTAGTCAAATTAAGACTACCCATACATGTACCACAACCCTTTGGAGTACTTGTGCCATCATATTTTCTAATCTGATTAGGGTTTTTTACTTGTCACAGATGCATATATATATATATATATATATATATATGTGTGTGTGTGTGTGTGTTCATATATATACTAGCTAACATTACAGCACAGATCCCATCAAAGTTAACACTAACTTTCTGAGGGTTGATACATATATACATATATATACATGTTCATCACATTAATTAATCTGGCAATAATTAAGCTATCACTTGGCCAGATCCAATGTTATATATTGCAAGTATACTGGATCTAGGCTTGTAGATCCTTCTAATCATGACTTGTGATTGATCTGTGATGAAGTGACATGAGTTCAACCCAAATGGAGAGCTTGAGGTTTAAGATCGATCAGAGAATTCTGTCAAAATTAAGATCGACGAAGTAATGCTGGAGTTCATAATCAGTTCTATCTCCTACAAGAAACATCAAATTAACCACAAGGGTGGTGGCGTGTTGGCAAGGGCTTGGGGGATGTGGTGGAATATCTCATCCACCCCGGGTTCGAGTCCAGGCGTCAGCAT
Source organism: Saussurea involucrata (assembly GCA_033807775.1). Taxonomy (NCBI): domain Eukaryota; kingdom Viridiplantae; phylum Streptophyta; class Magnoliopsida; order Asterales; family Asteraceae; genus Saussurea; species Saussurea involucrata. Next base: position 8,752,352 of record CM066317.1, on the reverse strand, counting down.
TCTGTGGCCAGGCTTAGTCTCAGACGGCCGTTTTGTTTGTTTGTTTCCAAATTGTCAAGGATGTAGTCTAGGCAAAACCTAGATGAACCTTATCAAAAAAAAAACATCAAATTAATTATAAAGTTCATGTAAGGTGAACAGATACCATAATTCAGGAACACACTGTGTATATGAGTTCAGTGATTCATTAATTAGTTAGGTGCATTGTGTATACTAAGATCCTGTAAACAGAACTTAATGATCGATCATCACACTACATGAAAATTGAGTTTATAGGACACCAAAACTGTGACAGTCTGTTTTATAGGGCATAAGTTTATATGACCAAACGTTAAAGTGTCTTATCTAAATGTGTTGTAATGGGTTTATAGGATGTTTTTTGGTGTGTTAACAAATTTTTAGGACAATTTTAAAATAAAGCGGCATATTAACTATTTTATATATTAGACATTTTTGATAAGTGTCCTATAAACACTTGTTTTTGTAAGAAACATTTTTAAATATTGTCCTATAAAATAGCTAATATGATACTTTATTTTATAGTTGTCATAAAAAACTTGTCAAGACGTCCAAAAACATCCTATAAACCTATTGCAACACCTATAAATCGGATACTTACGTTTGGTGCTATAAACTTATGTCCTATAAAACGATCTAGTGAGACGCTTACACAATTTTGGTGTCCTATAAAGTATAAAGTATAAAGTATAAACTCAATTTTTTTGTAGCGTCAGATTTCTAGTTGATCCATGCATGTTCTAATAAGAGATTTAGAAGGAACCTCTAAACTACAGTTAAAATTAAAGTATCCTAGAAATTAAAGCACTATTAACGACAGCTCGAATATCGAAGAATTTCTAATAGATTTTAGTCGAAATTTGCTACTGACCCACAAACACATATATATGAAAGATCGTGTGAGATAGGAGTTAAGGTGCGAAGTGTAAGAATGGGTCTGTACATCGATCACTTTTAATCTAATAATTCAGATTAAGTCCCAAAATAACTTATTAATTAGCTTAGAAGGGTATTTTCAATTGATCTTCAACTAATTGATCCAAGCCCGAAGATCCTTCTTATTTTTCTCACGAGAACCACTATTCTTACCGGAAACCAAATATATATATATATAGTGGGAGGTTCAGGGAAAAACCTCAAAAAAATAAAAGACTGAAGAACACCCTAATAGCCCTTTATATACACGGTATGCACTTGTGCAAATAAGTAAGTTAAGTTGTTTTTTTGGTTTTATACACAAGTACATCATGCATTTGTGTATATATGCACCGTTGCATGTTACAAATTACCTATATGAACAAATGCATACCGTCCAGATGGAGGGCTATCAAAGTGTTCCTTAGTTTTCCGTTTTTTGATAGGGTCAGGTTTAGGAGAAAACCTCAAAAAAACGGAAAACTGAAGAACACTCTGGTAGCCCTTTATCTGGATGGTATGCACTTGTGCATACACGTAATTTGTAACATGCACACGTACATATGCACTTGTGCATAAAAGCAAAAAAAACAACAAAATTTACCTGTATACACAAGTGCATACCGTTCAGATGAAGGGTCACCATGGTGTTTTTCCGTTTTCCATTTTTTAGGTTTTTCCCAAACCCCTCTCTCTCTCTCTCTCTATATATATATAATAGCATGCATATATGATTAACTTGAATTGATTTACTTTAGGGTTCTTTAATTAATAACCAGTTGAAATTAATTAATTACTGTGCAGCTAGCTATAATAAGAGCTCTTTGATACATGATGGCTTCATCAAGCTCTTCCAACTCCCCTTGTGCTGCCTGCAAGTTCTTGAGGAAAAAATGCTTGGCTAACTGCAATTTTGCACCTTATTTCCCACCAGAAGATCCACAGAAATTCGTGAACGTTCACAAAATCTTCGGTGCCAGCAATGTCACTAAACTTCTCAATCATGTCTTACCACACCAAAGACAAGATGCAGTGGACTCTCTTGCATACGAAGCGGAAGCACGCGTTCAAGATCCCGTTTACGGCTGCGTTGGAGTCATCTCTTTTCTCCAAAGACAAGTTGATCGCCTACAGAAAGACCTCGATGCTGCAAACGCCACACGTAATACAATGGCGTCTCAGCCATCACCACCTTCATATCTTTATCATAGTGTTAATAATCGTCCATGGAATTGTCATAATTACCCTCCTAATTTTCGTGGGAGTATGAGTGGTGGTGGTGGAGGTGGTAATATGTGAAGAAGTAGATGATTCAGCTGCTAATTATGGAAGAATAAGTTTCTTGATGGAGTATAATTGTAGACTTAATTGGGGTTCTGAAGCTATATGCTACCTATACATAACTGTCATGGCCTCATGGGACTCTTCAGAGTTCAGAGCTACTTCACCACCAATCATTTATAAAACCCACGTAATTACGTAATTTTAATATCATTAATTCATTGCCATATTTTGTTATTTACAGATATATATATATATATATATAGAGAGAGAGAGAGAGAGAGAGAGAGAGAGAGAAAGAAAGAAGGGGGGAAGATTAAAACACGAACCCAGAAAAATCGAAGAACAAGAAAACCTCTCAAATGAGAATCTCAAAATGTTGAGAACAGTAAAAACCACTGAAACATGTACTATTACATATTATATATGTGAAACATACAGTATTAGTTTATATTGTGAAACAAACAATAAATTAACATGCAGATGCAGATATGCCTATGTGAATAACATGTGAAACTATTTTTATTTTTGTGCATAGGTTGAATTGTGCACAGGTGAAACTATTTACAATTAGTGCACAAACCATTAGTACATAAGAGGGGGATCCTTTATACAGGTTGAATTGTTCATAGGGTCATTATGTGTACTTATGCACACCCAATCTGCCAATTTGTGCACTTATTCCGCCATTTATTTTGATGTTTAGCGATTGTCACATATGAAGAAGATATGCTTATCGTGAAATCTGTTGAAGAAGATACAATTTGGAAGAACCACCTCTGCTTCAAATTCGTGGTTGCTTGAATTGCTCTTTCAGTTACTATTTCAAGAATCACTTACCTTGTTTAATCAATTAGTTGTTTTTACCCATTTACCCCCTTCATGTATGCACGGGTTAAAAAAGGCGTGGGTGTATTTAATTATCACATTAAAAAGTAAAGAAAAAATACTAGCTATTAATCTAAATCATAAACAGTTAAGGTTGGTTAACATGATTATGGAGCCGTTTACCAAACATTTACTCGGGTAAGCGTTTACCAAGTCACATTACCTATCGGATTGATATGGCAAGAACCAAAAATCTTACCCGGTAAGAGCGAATGAAAGAACCGAGAGTCTTACCCTGGTAAGTGATGACGACGACTCTTACCACGGTTAGCACTTACCGGATGAATTGTTGCATACGAAATCGATTTGGCCGACTAAAATCTTACCCGGTAAGTAAGTGATATTATTAAATTTGACTGATAATCGCTTACTGGGGTAAGCATTTGATAAACGGCAACACTAATAAGTTGGTTAACAAAATAAGTGGTCAATTTATAATAACACTATATTTAAATACAAATGAGGTTTTTATATGAATTAAAAAATGGAAGCAATGATTGGTTATGGTCTTCAAAGGAATGTCGATGTGAAACTATCTTTTTCCAATAAAAACATTCTTTTATTCTGAAAATAAATATATATCTATAAAATAAATAAATAAATAAATAAATAATAAGATGTAAAAGGATTCCCTTGACCTAACAAGAGGATCTAGTACCCCTCCATAATTTCTTCATCAACCACTAATCAATATTCTCACGTTATTTCACCTTCATTTCTTTTTTCTTATTTTAAATTTTTTAAATTTTACGTATATATTGAATCTCTTCGATCTGACATGAACCATGAATCGAGCAGGTCGTTAATTTTTTCTTTGCAACTGTATAAATCGAAAACAAAAAAAGATCTCGAATCAAACTAAACTGAATTGATAGATACATCTTTTCTATTAAAAACTTAAGTAACGGCCTTTTCTATATGAGTTTGTAAATCATTTTGAACGTAATTCTACTAATTCTATGATGTTTTAAAATAAACAGGCGAATATTCAAAAATCCGGTGCTTTGAGAGAATCGAACTAACAAGTAACAACCAATAAAAAGAAAAGTTGATGTTTAAACAGTTAAACTATATGCAAAAGTGGACTTTTTTTTTGTTACAAGTCATCAACTTTATATTTTTGGTTCGAATATAAAGATTTCTTTTGAAAAAAATATATATATATTGAAGTATATAATATTTACATACGGCAAATGCAACAAATAAACTTACACACCCTCCTTGCCTTTGGTAAGATTTGAACCTCTGACCTCCTAGGAGGAAAGAGGCTGAGATACCGCTAGGGCAAAGGCCCTTTGATTCTTTTGAAAAATATCATTTAAGGGTAAAAGCATAATTAGATAATTAAAAGATTTAAAAATAATTAAAGATTGAAGTAAGTCATCATAATAGTTGGTTTGTGAATGCATGCATCAAAGATGAAAAGTCCACATAAATTAGATCATATCTCATTATCTAATATATGATGCTCATTACTCCATAATTATATATTTATAGGAAAAAAATTAAATATTAATTAGTGCCAAATAATGGCTTATTTTTATTCATACAAACATGTATGTCATACATATGTTATAAGGGAGGTTTAAATAGAAAAGGAAATATCGTGAAAATGCATAAAGGAAGTCTTTATAGGAAGGTTTATATGCAAGTCGTCGAATTTTTTTATTTTAATATGATATGTGGACCCATGTGAATAATTTATAACATCAGCTTAGGTCATCCACAGCGCATAGATAAAAGCCCTCAATGCCACATCAGCGTCACATCAGCTTTTCTCCTCAAGCCCTAAAGACCCCCAGCGCATAACTAAAAGCCCTCTTGCCACCTCATTTTTTTAATTCTTTTATTTATACATTTAATTATTTAATAAAATAAAAATATTTATATATTTTTTAATAAATAAAAATAAGATAAATAATAAAAATAAAAATTCATATCATTCATTAAAAATAAAAATTACAAAATACAAAACACTACCAATTATGAAATTTTTTAATTTGCTCTTTTCTTTTTAAAGTAACCAAGCTCCGGGTCTTCTTGCGGTTGCGGTGTATGTGGTCGGTTATGACGGGATGTAGGTGTTTTGTTTGGATTCATGATGAAATTTGAGAGAGTTTGAGAGAATTTGAGAGAGTTTGAGAGATTGTTGGTGTGAAAAAATAAGAGGTTGAGGGTTAATATATATAGTGTGATTAAATTGAAAAAAAAATTAAAAAAAAATTGATTTAGAAGTAGCCGTTTGAAAGAGCCGTTGAATAAAAAATTTACCTTAGTCCTCCAAATATACATATGAAATGGGACAGAATGGGTGTTTCAAAAGGTATATCTTATTGACGATAAAAACCCTTGAAAAATGGTTGAATTGTAACAAAAATTCTATATTTATATCTCTACGGTATCCATGTGAACCATCGAATCCACTCAACATCTTATGCGAAGAGAGGCTATCCCCTTATCTTCTCGTGTTGCTAATTAAGAACGGTCCAAGACTTAAAAGGAACAGAGAAAAAAAACGTGGTATGTTGAATAAAAAAAAGGAACAAAAGTAATTGAAAATCTTATTTTAACTCATGCATATAAACCAATGTTCTAAAAGGCGTGCGGCGTGAGGCGTGGCGTGGCGGCGAGACCAAGCCTTAAGCCTTAAGAGCCATGGCTAGGCCATGGCGTTTATCAAGGCGTGACTTATGGCGGCAAATATCTATATCACATATAATATTATATATAAAAACATATGTATTGTAGTATTAATCCATGAGTCAATGGCAATAAACATGTCAAATTATGTTATATATTAAAAACTAACAAATAAGACATTAAAAACGTAAGAAAAAATCAAATATTGTGTTATTAAAAACCGCACATTAAGCCATGGCGTGAGACACAAGCCTTAAGCCACATGCAGCATGTCATAACGGCTGTCGCGGCAAGTCTTTTAGAACAGTGATATAAACCAAACAATTTTCTCCCTCCCCATGTGAAAAATCCACATTCCACAAAATGACTTTTCACCTTCTAGCCCATCATTTATTGTGATAAAATATGATATATTTATTATTTAACTGATAAATAATATTATGGGTATAAGTTAATATTCAATCAAATTTAAAACTGAAAAAGATAAAAACTGATATAAACTTTTGACAATTTAATTGTTTTAGGCGTGTAGCTTAGAGCATCAACAATGCAAAAATCAATCTATATCTATATATATTTAAAAGTAAAATCTAGAGTTGCTTAGGTGGCATAATGAGAAGACTTCATTCTCATTTATCTTTTTTCTCATAGTTTTGAATTTTTTTTAATAAAAAACTTCTCACTACATAATTAGCTTTAACTTTTGACTTACATATATAACTTCCAAGAGATATTCATTATATACCCTTTCATCTTTCCATGTACTAATTACATAAAACCTACAATAAATGATGTGACGCATTTGCTAAAAAATGATTCTTTCTAGAGGTAAGTTAAACACTTTTTTTTACCTTCTCAATCTCTTAATCTATGTCTCTCCATTTCCTTACCAATTACCCCCACTGACAAAGAGAATTAATACACATGAGTTCATTCGGGTAAATCGGCACAACTCTCAAATTGTTCATTATGGCATTATACACGTGTTTATCAATATAATATATAAGAAGGAATTGGAGCATTGATCTATCGAGACTTCAGAGTTATGTGAGAATTTTGATTTGCATTTTGTTTTTGTTGTCTTTATAGGCTGTGGGACTAAATATATGTTGGAGTTCGAGGGGAAGTTGCCCGGTTCAAATACACTAAATGTGGATTCTCATCTTTATCTTTTATGTTTCTTATATTTATCAATTTGTATATTTATAAGAAAAAACACCGACAATAAGGTGACGTTTTCTAAGAATCTCAATCCCAATTTTCTTTGTTGTCAAATTTTAACTTTTTTATTAATGTAACTATTATCAAAATCGTAAATTGATTAGACTATTCATTTTTATTGATTACACCCAATAGTTTTTTAATTATTTTATTTAACATGACTCATATTTTTATTTACATAATATATACATTTATATATATATATATAACCAAAATAATTATAAACTCATTTACATAAATGAAATACGATCACAATAGGAATATTTTTATTTATATACATGAGACTTGAATATAATAATATGTATATTTTTATATACTTTTTTGAATTTTTGTTGTTGATGTAATTATTTAACCAAACATTAGAAATGATGTTGATTTTAGTAAATCGATAATTTTGTACCATTTAAATGTATATGTTGATGGAACGATATTTTGTTAAGAGAAATTAATTAAAATACCCAAAGTTTGAATTTGACTTACCAAAATACCCATTTTCTCTTTGATTTTACCAAAATATTCATTTTTTCCGCGATAGGGGTCCGCGATCGCGGACAGGGACTGAAAGTGTAAATATGGAATAAAAATTTTTCAAATTTGGTCCCCATCGCGGGACACCTTCGCGGGCAGGGACTGAAAGTGTAAATATAATTTTCAAAATTGGTCCCCATCGCGGGACACCTTCGCGGGCAGGGACTAAAAGTGTAAATATGAAATTAAAAAATTTCAAAATTGGTCTCTGTCCGCGATCGCGGACCCCCATCACGGAAAAAATGAGTATTTTGGTAAAATAAGAGAGAAAATGGGTATTTTGGTAAGTCAAAGTCCAACTTTAGGTATTTTAATTAAATTCTTTTTTGTTAATTTATTATAGTTGCCAATAAACTATTGAAAATATTGGCGAGTCAAACATGTATTATATTTAATTTTAGTGGATATAATATTTTCAATTTACCATTACAAACTTTCTATAAATTCTTTTTTGTGCAATTCACACTTGCGAGTTACAAATAAAATTTTAGGTAGACTACAAATTTGGTTCCATAGCTTAAATAAAATAAATTTTTTTCTTTGTAGTTTTAAAATTTCAAAACGTTCATCGGGATTTGTAAAAACCTTTAAATTTGGTTTTTCTTTTTAACAATTATTAAATAATTTTATTACCAAACATTAAATTAACTATTCATCTTCGCGAGTTACATTCAATTTTTTTTATTTCTTATATGTCACGCGACTTTAGATTTTTATTTACATAATATTAATAAATATATGTAATTATTATGTTTAAAAACTCATTTATATAAATGAAATTATGAGTAACATGTAGAATCTTAATTACAAGACATTAGTATATAATAATATGTGTATTGTTTATGTATCTACATAAGAATAAATTGATTACAATTAATATAACTAATATAATTAAATAAAATGAAGATGGCGTTTATAATACTCTAAGATGATTATCGATTAAATAATTTACATAACACTTTTTACATATATTGATTAAAAAATAATATATTTACTAAATCCCTACACACACAAGTTTCAATTATTTTTTTTAATACAACATATATATATATATATGTATATATTGATTTGTATTGTTTTTAGTACAACATAATATTGTCATCGTGCAACGCGCGATGCCAAACACTAGTATATATATAAAAGCAAAAACCACATGTATTGATGTGTCATCTCCTAAGGCCTAGAATGAGCCTTCTAAATTTTTTAGTTTTTTTAATTGTTGAATATGTAAAAGACGTTTCTACCCATGTATGTTACAAACATAAAACTCATTGACATAGGGTTATTTTGGTAATTTAAGAAAATATAACCTCTTAAACCTTTCATCTTCATTCTTGAAGATGAAACCACTACATCTTCTCATTTCATTCTTTAAGGTAAAACCTCTAAAATCTTTCATGTGTTCATCCATTATGAATTGTCCTCCTCTCAACCACTTGGTGTATTATTCATTTCTAAAATCATTATTCTTCAACAAATTGTTTTCAAGGTAAACTCTTTTTCTTCTTCGCTTTCACTTGATTTGTTCTTTCATTTCACAAATTATTATCCTTCAACAAAATCGTTTGTAGGTAAACTGCTTTTCTCTCTTTCCATCGCTTGATTTGTTCTTTCATTTCACAAACTTTTATTCTTTAACAAAGTGGTTTTGCAGGTTTACTTTGAGTTTAATAATCCAGGTATTATTCGTTATTGACTTTTGTTGGGATTTTAGAGTTTATTTTTACTTTTGTCATAAATATCTTTATTATGTTTTTCTAATAGAACCGGGGGTTTGTTCTTAGCAGCGGACAACGATTTTATATTCTTGATGAAAACAACGATTCGATAATCGAGTCCTGCAAATACATATTACATTCTATGATATATCTCAACAAACTTCAACATGTTCTTTTTCAACGGTAATTCTTATTTTTCAGGTTATTTCGAGAAGACTAATTCGTATTACATTCAGGTTATACGTTTCTTTTGACTTTTGTTAGGAGCTTAAAGTTTTTTTCTTATTTTCGTCTTTTATATTTTCTTAAGTTTTAAGATTTACCAATCATTTTAACTCTTATTAAAATCCTTATTTTTTCATTTACATGACACTCGAATATTATAATAATATGTATATTTTTATTTACATAACAATTGGATATAATAAGAAACGGATTATAATTGTATATATGAAAAATAAAATAAAGATTATGTAATTTAATACATTTAATTTACATGTAAAAAAAATCTTATTGCAAGCGATATACATAAATGAGATAATACTTTATTATACTATAATTTATCATTTATTATTATTATTTGTACAATACTCTTATTATATATATAATTAAGTGAATAACCAATAGCATTGATTACTATTTATTTAACTTTTTATGACTTTTCATATCATATTAACTTTTTGATTTTTTAAAATATTTATTATGTTAAAGACTGTTGATATTTTCATTGAAGACATTTGGCTTTTTAGTACTTTTACATGTAATTGAAATTTATGTTATTGACTATTCATTTTCTCTTCTTTATGATAAATAACTATTCATTTTCCCTTTCTTTATGTTAATTAATTATTCATTTTCCCTTGGTTCTTCATTTTTTTAGTTGACTACCTAATTGTTTGGTTTGTTGTCAAACAATTTTTCTCTCACACTTTCTCTCATTATCTAAGGTATGAATTTATGTTTATTGCTAAGTTATATGGTGTTGTGTATTTTATATGTTGTTTTTGTTTCTATTTTTGTAAAAGGAGTCACAAACAAAAGAAAACTAATGAGATATTGTCTAAATAGGTCGTGAAGATCGTTGAACATATCAAAAACATGAAGGTATCTAAGGTACTTATTAGATCGAATGTACTTATGAATGGATACAGTTTTTCGTATCCAAACTAATACCCATTTAATCTATTTCATAAATAAAATGTGACCAATTATCCATTAAGCTTCATGGACAATATACGTTTATATTATTAAATGTGAGTCATTCGATCTACAACAACTTCAATCTCAATTAAAAATTGATTTTGTTTGCTTCGTAATCATCATTTATTATTACCCTAATTCTCATTTCTAATTTTTTTATAAGATTCATCACATTGTTAATAGAACAATTGGATATTGTTTATTATGATATGACTTTTATGTCTTCCTATGTAAATGATATTTTGGGGTTTTAATACTTTTACATGCACATTGAAATTTATGTTATTTAACTATTCATTTTCCCTTCTTTATGTTAATTAACTATCCATTTCCCTTCTTCATTTTTTAGTAGACTACCTCATTGCTTGGTTTGTTGTCAAACAACTTTTCTCTCACACTTTCTCTCATTACCTAAGGCATGGACTTATGTTTATTGTTAAGTTATATGGTGTTATGAGTATTTAACATATTTCTTTTTGGTAGAAAATGTTACAAACAAAATAAAAAATAAATGATATATTGTCTAAATAAGTCGTGAAGATCGTTGAACATATCAAGAATATGAATGTATCAAAGGAACTTATTTAATCGAATGTACTTACGACTGGATCGATTATCCCGTATCCAAACTAATACCAATCCAATCCATATGATGAATAAATTGTGACCAATTATTTAATAAGCTTAATGGACAATATACACTTAATATTATTAGAACACCTATCATTTAAACGATAAAACATTAATATTTCTATAAAATACTTTAATTTTTTGTGACGATATAAAAAATATAATTAAATCGAAAGATGTACCATTCTCTTTCAACTCCAACAAGAAAAAAAACTCCATAGAATATCATTAATTATACAAACAATGCATAAATTAGGCCAATTTCATTTCTACCATTAATAGGAAAAAACCTATCATGCATGTATGTATGTATATATATTTATATATATTAAAAGTCCACCAATTAAAATCTAATGATTTCTACAATTAATTTGTATAATGTTTGTCGATTATCATATTTAACAATTAAAATGTATTATATATATAATATTTATATTACTACCAAGTTAGTCACGCTACCGCGCAACGCGCGGTTTTAGCACTAGTTTTACAATTAAAAAGTGCAATATCTTGTAGGAACTAGCAATGTAGAAAGTTCTTATATGAACTCAAACTTCTTTAGGTTCTTAACTTTGGTTCTTACCATGAAGTTTGTGAGAAGTGACATTTTCCTTATTTTTAATTTTTTTGTTTACTTTATAATTGTTAATATAACTTATTTAATTATTATTTGTTAGACAACCTAGGGGGGGGTAAGGTTGTATTTAAATAATTTACTTTCAAAAATTCTTTTATAAAAAATATCTTAATAATGTAAATACAACAGAGTATATGAAAACACAACAGATACGTATAAATACAGGATAGTATAAATACAGTAAATAAAGCAGAGTATATATACAATAATTATATAAACAGATATAATTAAATGCACAGCGGAAATATAAAGAGATAAGGGATAGAGATACTTGACACGGAGATTTAGTGATTTACCACAACTTGGTAAATCACTAGCCGAGACACTTCCCGACACGATCCAATAAAAGTATTCTTTACGGTAGAATACAAACCAAATACAAAGGAAAGCAATAGGCTCTCAAGCTTCAGCTAATTGAGATATACAGGATCACACACCCGTTATTCAAACACTTACAAGAGGAGTATAACTCACAATGGAAATCACTCTTGTATAATATTTATCACTTGGATATTTTATAAAAACGTTTTATAAAATAAATATGTAGTGATAATATGTAGTATGGAATATTAGTTGGAAGAATAGATGGCTGTTGGTTGTTCTCTTGTCTAATTTTCTTCTCCACCATCGCATGCATTATATAGCAGCTCTTCCAACGGATACATGCATCCGCGGTATACCGCCAAAAGCACGCGGTATACCGTGCAGTAATAAAGTACGTGTCAGAAGAGAAAGGTCAACCCTGCAAAAACAAACGGAAACTGTACCCGCGGTATACCGGGCATTCTTCGCGGTATACCTGCGTCAGAATATGTACCCGCGGTATACCTCCTGAACCTTCGCGGTATACCTGCGTCAAAAAAAGAACTTCTAACCAATCAGAGAGGTACACCACGCCTGCCGCGGTATACCTCCTGAACCTTCGCGGTATACCTGCGTCAGAAAAAGCAAAATCTTGCTGGATCTTCTAAAAAAAACTTTATTTAATTAAAATCATTTATAGGGTTTTTAGAAATATCCAAGTGGTATATTATTTTAGGGTGTTTATCATTATAAATTATAAACACTAATGACAACGTAAATCTTCCGTCTTGAACTCTTCAGATAAAATCTTCGTGTTCTTCAAGAACTGTACACTTGGATTGGATTGTTAGATAAACAATAATACGGTGTGTTTGTAATCATCAAAATAAATATATATAAATATATAGAGATGTGGTACACTTGCACCAACAATCTCCCCCTTTTTGATGATGACAAACACAACCGCTAAGCATGAGCATATGCGGTTTCTCTCCCCCGTTTGTCGAAACAAAAAGGGTCAAGAAAGACGGTAGCTTCCCCTCGAGAGATGCTCCCCCTCAAAATATGCATATATTTGAGAGAGCATAATCTCATGGTTAAAAGATAAAAAGCTCCCCCTCAAATTAATAACAAATTATAAAATTTGAGGGACAATAAAATATGCATAAAAAAAAGCATATAATAGACATAAAACAAAATAACCTAAAAGAAACACTTGCACCAAAAAAAAAGGATCTTAAGGCTTCGATTTTTCGGTTAATTTTATGTGAGCAAAAATTACCACGTATTATGACCTCGTCAGGGAACACGTATTATATCCTCGTCAGGAAACACGTATTATATCCTCGTCAGGAAACACGTATTATATCCTCGTCAGGAAACACGTATTGTATCCTCGTCAGGAAACACGTATTATATCCTCGTCAGGGAACACGTATTATATCCTCGCCAGGAAACACCTACAAAAGGCAAAGAAAATATTTCGTGGTACCCTTTTCTTATGGGTCCTTTTAACAGTTAGTATAAAACATAAACTGCAAAAAAAAATAAAATATGTTGTCGACATAAAATAAAACATGACAACATACAATCCACAAAATTTGTTTAAAACCACAAACGCATCCCACCGGGATTGTCAACATTAAACATTCCTTTCGGAATCCATTTTCTAACCATTCTAATTTTGCGATTGTATTTATCATACACATAAAATGAAGCATTTATATTCGCATTAGGTCTAGAAAAATTATCGTTATACATGCGAGCATACGGTTTCCTCCCATAATTCACATTTTTCATTTTTGACATATATGGGGGTTTTTGCACATAAGGTTTTCTCGTTTCAACTTTAGGTGGTTCAAAACACTTTTTAATTTGAATACACGAGCACGTATCAATACATGTATTAGAACCAATGCCTTTTCTACAATTAATGCGATTAGACATATTTAGCATGTTAAGAATTTTTTCATTACTATTTTGAAAAGCATTTGCTAATAAATTATCTTTTTCATGCGATTTACATTTTGCTTTTAAACAAGCAATTTCATCTTCAAGAATATTGCATTTACCACATACAACTTTTTCACATGTTATTTTCTCTAAACATGCAATTTTATCATTTAAGACAATGCAAGATTTGCAAACAATATTTTCGCATGCTTTCTTTTCTAAAGTGATAACTTTATTATTTAACTCATTTTTGATTTTATTATCACATGCAATGGTTTGTTTACAATTATTCAACTCATTTTGACATAATAATAATTCTTCTTTTAATTTAGCATTCTCATTTTTATAACTATTTACGAGAACAATCAATTTTTGAAAAGAGACATTTAACATATCAATATCATCATCGTTATCACTACAACTAGAATAACTTGAGTATGAAGTACATACCTCTTTCTCGCAGTCGACGATGAGACACGTTTCTTCATTTCTTTGATCTCGGGTTTCGTCTCTCTTTTCTTTTGAGTTTCCACCATAGGTGATGTTCAAGTTCTCCCAAATATCACGAGCAGTTTCAAAGAGATAAACACGCTCAATATCATCGTTAGTAAGAACCGAAAAGAGAAAATTTTTGGCTTCATAATTTAAACAATAATTAGCCTCATCTTCGTCGGACCATTCCGAGCTAGGTTTTTCAACAACTTTGTTGTTTTGAAATTTTGTGGGTTTGAAATTTCCTTTAATAATAATATCCCAAATATTTTGATTTATCCCACGAACATAACGTTCAAAAGAATTTGCCCAAAGATCAAAATTTTCGAAATCAATAAGAAGAGATTTAGAAAACCAAGCATTTTGTTGAGCCATTAAATAAAAGATATAACTTTAAAAATTTAAACAGATAATTTTTGAAAGCCCCGCTCTGATACCAATTGTTAGACAACCTAGGGGGGGTAAGGTTGTATTTAAATAATTTACTTTCAAAAATTCTTTTATAAAAAATATCTTAATAATGTAAATACAACAGAGTATATGAAAACACAACAGATACGTATAAATACAGGATAGTATAAATACAGTAAATAAAGCAGAGTATATATACAATAATTATATAAACAGATATAATTAAATGCACAGCGGAAATATAAAGAGATAAGGGATAGAGATACTTGACACGGAGATTTAGTGATTTACCACAACTTGGTAAATCACTAGCCGAGACACTTCCCGACACGATCCAATAAAAGTATTCTTTACGGTAGAATACAAACCAAATACAAAGGAAAGCAATAGGCTCTCAAGCTTCAGCTAATTGAGATATACAGGATCACACACCCGTTATTCAAACACTTACAAGAGGAGTATAACTCACAATGGAAATCACTCTTGTATAATATTTATCACTTGGATATTTTATAAAAACGTTTTATAAAATAAATATGTAGTGATAATATGTAGTATGGAATATTAGTTGGAAGAATAGATGGCTGTTGGTTGTTCTCTTGTCTAATTTTCTTCTCCACCATCGCATGCATTATATAGCAGCTCTTCCAACGGATACATGCATCCGCGGTATACCGCCAAAAGCACGCGGTATACCGTGCAGTAATAAAGTACGTGTCAGAAGAGAAAGGTCAACCCTGCAAAAACAAACGGAAACTGTACCCGCGGTATACCGGGCATTCTTCGCGGTATACCTGCGTCAGAATATGTACCCGCGGTATACCTCCTGAACCTTCGCGGTATACCTGCGTCAGAAAAAGAACTTCTAACCAATCAGAGAGGTACACCACGCCTGCCGCGGTATACCTCCTGAACCTTCGCGGTATACCTGCGTCAGAAAAAGCAAAATCTTGCTGGATCTTCTAAAAAAAACTTTATTTAATTAAAATCATTTATAGGGTTTTTAGAAATATCCAAGTGGTATATTATTTTAGGGTGTTTATCATTATAAATTATAAACACTAATGACAACGTAAATCTTCCGTCTTGAACTCTTCAGATAAAATCTTCGTGTTCTTCAAGAACTGTACACTTGGATTGGATTGTTAGATAAACAATAATACGGTGTGTTTGTAATCATCAAAATAAATATATATAAATATATAGAGATGTGGTACACTTGCACCAACATTATTGATGTTGAAAGAATTAATGGAACCCACAAAAAGGAGGTTCTTATAATAACTATCATTGTGGAAATTTAAGAGAATTCAATTTGATCAGTTCGAGATGAGTTGGCAACAAAAAGAGTAAAAATGAGGTTCTTATAAAAGCCTCAATTGAAGATGCTCTTAGATTGGTAAAAGGATAGGGTGACCTCAGTGATAGATCCAAGATTTTTTTCCTAGGGGTGCACCTTTAAGGTAGACTAAATGTCCGTAAAGTTGTCCGATGTATTTTCAGCCTAAATCCACTATTTTAAAAGATTTAAAAGTTTTTTTTATTGATTTCAAGCGGGATTTTTATAACACCCTCAAATTTAGAACGAGCAACTAACTTTAATTTTAATAAAATAACCAAATGAGGATAAAACTATTTCTACAGATCATCCCTGAAAATACCTCGGAATTTAAACATCATAACTTCCACAATTAATAACTTAAAACGGGCGTTACTTAACACAACACAAGTTGCTAATCCCAAATAAATGCGGAAGGCTTCACTAATCAAAATCACCTTTCGTGCACTCTACTAGCACTCGTCACTTCACAGTGTAGCTAAAGCTACTCCCAACCTGAGCATGTTGCACATGCCGAGAAATAAAAAGGGGTAGGCTAACGTCTAGTAAGTTCAAGAGTTTTATCATGACCATATAAATTCATAAATCGTGAGAGATGCAATTTTAAGTCATGAGTTCCAAAAGAATTTACTTTAGATGCAAATCACCCATTTTCTAACTCACACAATTCCCGTGCTGAAAACTTTAATATAACTTGATTCCCAAAATGGATTCATTTCCAAAACCAACGTGAAAAGTGAAATAGCATTTGCTACTCAAAACGATTGAATTTCATAATTAAATCACCATTATTCCAAACATCCCAAAACATAGATAAAACATAACTCATAACTCATATAACTTGGAAACAATTCGTATAAATATGGTACGCCACCGAAAACATGGATAAACACAAATACCCAAAACAACACATTTCGGTGACGGGGGAGGCCCGTATACATTGCACGTGACGGAACACAAAAGTGGGTCACCTACTATGCAATAAAACGTACACGTGGATTACTCTCGTAAACTGAGCTCAATCACTCCAGATCTATTGCCCGCGAGACTAGGGAGCCCCCAACTTCAACCACTCCAGGTCTATACATTGGGTCACTCCAAATCCACAACAGCACATTAATTTGGGATTACACCTTACTGCCCATGAGACAACGCCCGACCATATAGGTCCACGCCTTACTAATCATGGAACCCGATGCCTATCCTGTAACATCCCGAAATTTCGTTATATTATGTTTTAATATAAATGAAGTTGTTTTGTAATTGTGTAGCAAGTTTGTGTTAACTTTACAAATTTATAAAACAATGGGGTTAAAAGTTAAGTAACCAAAGTTTGAGGTTATTATGTAAAGTTGAAAACTTGAAGGGGTGTTTGGTCATTTTGGGATAGTGTGTATGGATAAGGGGCTGAAATGGGGAAATATCCTCATTTTTCAATCTGAGGTCGGTTTAGAGTTTGCAGAAAGAAAGAATAGAGAGAAAAGAGAGAAAGAAGAGAAAGAGGAGAAATCAAGCTTTTGTCTTCAAAATTTTAGGTAAGATTATAAAGACTTTGTAAGCTTGATATCGGTTACCAGGTAGTATCCATATCTTAATCTAATTTCATCTAGGTGTTGTTTTGGATTTGGAATCAGATTGTGCAGTGAAGTGGGTTTTATCTCAATAAGGTGAGTTCATTCACTTTTGATTAAATACCTGCTTTCTGTCAAATTAAATGCTAAGACACATGTATAAACTGTTTTGGGACTGTATGGTTGTGTTTAAAACAAGCTGAATGGAACAGACATGGCTTTGGGATGAATATTTAGGCTGCAGGTCGTAGTTTCCGGATAAAATGATATTATCCGGAAACCTCTGATATGAATGTTCCCAGACAAGACAAAGTATCCGGTAAGTCTTAAGTTTCTTATAGTTTCCGGATGAATTGAGTTACCGGATGGTATCCGGATTACCTTGGTTTCCGGATGTCATCCGGATTAGTGAAGTACCCGGTAAGATGATGTATCCGGAAAGTTGATGCATCCGGAAAGTTTGTATATTCGGAAAGTTTATGTATTCGAAAAGCTGGTGTATCCGGAAAGTATGTGTAGCCGGAAAGTAGGTGTATCCGGTAAGAATTGTATCCGGAAACTTTTGAGTACCCGGTAACTTTTGATGTCCGGATATAGTTTCCGGATGTATTACTGGATTAAGCTTTTTTGAAAACTTTCTGGGGGGCCGCCCCCATACCCAGCAAGGGCGTTGCCCCTTGACCCCATCCGCTAACCGGGTAGCGGAACCCCCGTGCTAAATTGACCGAAAGGGGGGGGAACAATTGAGAATGAGGATACGATAGGTTATCTAGTATTCTTAGAGTTAAGAATATGATACGAGATGTGGCGTGATATGTTGTTATGCATGCACGTTAGTAAAATGTAAGGGATCTATAGGCACTGTTTGTAACGAGGAATAGGCATAAAGTAATTTGTAATTTCCGTTGACCTGAAATGTGGAATAGGCATAAAGTAAATTGTAATTCCCATTTCGTAGAGGTGTTATGAAATAAGAAATAGACATAAAGGAACTTGTAATTTCTATTTCATAGTGTGAGGTGAAATGAGGAATAGGCATAAAGTAACTTGTAATCCCTTTCACATGGGAAAGAGAGATAGGCATAAAGTATCTTGTAATCTCTATTTCCGGTCCAAGAAATAGGCATAAAGTAACTTGTAATTTCTTAGATAAGAGCTTAAATCTAGAACCTGTAAAGATTTGTAGTGGGCTCTGGTTTTGATAATATGACTTACTGAATGTGAGTCATATTCATAGGATCGGGTGTGATCCTGTTGTTGAGGTGAGCATATGTATGGTAAGAATAGTGGAGAACAAGTTTGTTTATATGTCTTTGATTTGAAATTGAATGTTCTCACTAGGCGTAAGCCTAATCTTTCAAATTAAATTTTCTTACCAGGTACAGGCTCAAAGAAGTAAATAGGATGTGGGCCGAGAGCTTTTGATGCATCCAACTTAAGAGATAAGCGGAGGAGTTAGCTAAGGCATGAAGGCTTTTGGATGGTTTTGCTTAGATAACTTAGTTAATCTAATTGTAGTGGACATGGTTAGATTAATAAGTTATCGGAAGAATTTCCATGTTGTAAATATGAAACCTCATAGTTATTTCTCCTCTTATATAAAAGTTTGGATGTTATTTTGTCATAACTGGTTATAATTAAAGTTTAAATTAGCCCTGATTTTTAGGGTGTTACATATCCCGTGCCAAGCACATATGGAATTACACCTTACTGCCCATGAGACGACGCACGACCATGTAGGCCCACGCCTTACTTATCATGGAACCCGATGCCTATTCCGTGCTACAAAAGGGTAACTAACGTCTCGTAAGTTGAGCTCAATAAATCCTGATCTCTTGCTCGCGAGACTTGGAAAACTCAAATGCCTATGGGTCCATAACTAACAAGGTCTAAAACATTACATGACCCCAAATGAATAAACAAGTGCATTCAAACATGCAATTCCCCAATAACGTAAATCATGATCAAAACTCAACTTGAGCTATCAAAACTGGACAATTGTCCTCAAGACTTAACAAAATCCAATACTGAGCCATAAACTCAACTGACTTAAAAGATAATTCATGAAAAGTCATAACCTGAGGTTAAACGTAGCAACACACACTTTTGCCAATAATATTTCAAAGCCATGAAAACCCGAAATAGAACCTTGGGTTGGGACAACCCTCTTTTCCAAAGAACTCACACCGTATATTTCCAAATCGTCCCATAATGTACTAAATGCATGTTTCCAAAATATACACAAATGCATTTTCATTACATATAGACTCCACTTATAACATAAATCAACAACCCATTTTCATTGTATGATTTATC
Source organism: Saussurea involucrata (assembly GCA_033807775.1). Taxonomy (NCBI): domain Eukaryota; kingdom Viridiplantae; phylum Streptophyta; class Magnoliopsida; order Asterales; family Asteraceae; genus Saussurea; species Saussurea involucrata. The sequence goes on along the minus strand of CM066317.1, from coordinate 8,732,291 downwards.
TATCATATTTTCCCAAAATTCCCAATGTAAGTGTTTTACAATATTTGCCATAATAAATACTTCAAAAGTTAAAACCCACCAAATAACTCAACATCGATAATTTTCATGTAAAACACATAAGTACTTAGAAAAATAACATTTTGGCATGTACAAAGTTTTCACAAAGCAACTTGAACTCACCTTGCTAGATTTAGGCTAAATCTAGGTTTTTCCCAAAACTTAAGCTCCTTTGAAGAGACCCGAATCTTCAAGCTCAAATCTTCCAAAACCTAGATCCATAAATTACACCCATCAATAATCATATCTAACCATACAACTTCATTTCCCTAAGCATTTTCATCAACAACTCAACATATACCAAAACCCTAATTTCCATAGGTGAAGATAAGAGAAGGTTACCTTGACCACAACGTGAATCCACCAACCAAAGCACATATAGCTCCCCAATAACACCCCATAAGCTACAACTCTTCAAAATGGACAAAAATGTTGGATGAAACCCTAGAAAATGTAGAAATCTCACCAAAATGAAAGTGAGATGAAGAATTCCAACCTTCATCCATAAATTCTTGCTAAGAGATGAGGGAGAGGGTTTGAATCACAAGATTTATGGTTTCAAGGGTTCCAAAAACGGTTTAGGGGGTTAGGGTTCGGTTTGGGAGAGAAAAGGATGAAGGAAAAGAAGTGAGGAGTGAAATGGGGATAAAAATCGGACTTTAAACAGCCCCTGCACCCCGACCGCGACAATGCCCGACGACTATGCCTTGTGGCATAGTCGCGTGTCACACTCGCGGAAGAGGTACCACCTTCTGTTTGATTTTCGACCAGAGCTCCTCCTTCGCGACATTGCCACCCGACTATGATATGGTCAATGTCGCTGGTCATAGTCGCACAAGTTATACCGAAGGCTAACCATTCCCTGCGACTATGCCACGCGACTGTGACACTGTCATAGTCGCTGGTCATTGTAGCTTGACCCGTACCAAGCCTCGAAACTCGACTTTTTCAACGCCAAAACTCCTGATACTCTTAGGGACTTTAAGCAATGTTTCCCTAACATAAATTCCACCATTTTCAAGTTGCAAGACGTTCGGGTGATATTTACTTACCGAAATTACGAGTGTTACAATCCTCCCAACCTTAAAAGAGATTTCGTCCTCGAAATCTAGTTTCCATATTTCTAGTGGTGACTGACCCAACGCTTTCCGTGTTCCCTCGGCTTCCAATTGAAGTCTCGGATTTCCTCCCGGCCAGAACTGCAACGACCACGATAAGCTGATACTCACATAAACACCCCCACAGACACGTTACACTTATATCCGAGTGGACGCTTAACTTATTAGAGTAACTTCTAACCACAAGACTTCGGTTGTCTCCCCAACCTTAAGTGATTCATACATTCCCATTGACATATTCGAACTCCCCAATCACTCCACATCTACATGTTCTTAAATTTCTCTTCAAACTAGCCCAAAGTTTAATCACCACCGAAATCAGCCAAAACTTCTGAATCCCAAATATTCCCGCCACTGGACTATCATTCACTCCTAACGGGTCCCATTAACTCCAACACCGACGGTCATCACTGACCTATCAATTACATAACTCCAAGGATACGTCCAATTATCAATTATCCAACCGACAGATTTTCTTACCACACAAGGAAGGTCATTTCACTAAATCCGCTCATCACAATTGAACATCTTAAGATTACTACAACCATTACCATCATTCCATTAAAATCGGATTACAATCCTCCGATTACGCTAACGGTGTTTGGCCTCAAGCCCAAAAGTTGACACCTAGTTATACCACCCAAACTTTGAATCACAACCGACTCAACACCCGAGTTTCACTCGTCGAGCATTCTTACAAAACCAAGGTTATCAGTATGGCGTCTACAGGGTCCTACACATTCATTATGCGAAAATTGACCAAGACTCAACACAAAATTGCCAACAAGATGGTTACAACCAACCTCAAAATAAGATACCGCGAATCTAACCCTTCAGTTACAAAATACGTCGATTCTACAAACAACACTACTTGGCATACGGTACCAACACGCATTAAAATACTCAGTCTTCCACTGACGAAGTTCTACTCCCGCTTACTTTTAACCTGGGTTACTTGACCTTTCCAGGGTCCTAATGAGTTCAAGGCTCTCAAGTGTATTATTTAACAAATATGTCAATCGAAAACTTTTTATAGAAACTTTCAACACCAAGATTTTCATATCAAGTTAACCGCACGCATAACAACTACTACTATCAGTTAGGTAGTTGCGTAAAAATGGACACACTCGTCCCACATATGAAAATCATATTGAAAACCATTTCACCAAAATTCAAGTTATCAACAAGGCATAAGAGTATGCTCGACAATCTTATGAAATGGACCGCCACGGTCTTAGCATATATTTATTTAGGTCATGCACGTAAAGAAAATCTCATACTTTAAATAGTGTGCAACAAAAGATTTGTACGCATTTCACAAGGAGTTTAAACGTCCTCCGACTCCCCAAAAATCCCTTTTTAACCATAAAATGACATGGGATCAAATTCACCAACAAGGTTCGCGCACATGTCAGTTTATTTCACACAAACGGTGAAACGATCCATAACTATGCTTTGGTTAAAACACAAAATGATTTGCGTTAGTTCCAAGTTCGAAGATAAAAGTCAACACGTTTTCACCATTCGAAGATATTGACTAAAACATCATGAAGAAATTTCAAATTGGAGTACGCATGCAAACTTGTAACACTTCCCTAGTGGTTTTCCGGAAATAAAATTTCATGCATTAGATAGTTCGTAATAAAATTTCAACAGATGAAATTCCCTAAATCAAATTTCTAAATTTTCTCTCTTAGTCATATAATGACATAAGAGTAAAACATTTTTGACAAGGCTCACACATTAATGTGTTTTCCCAAGACTGAGGAGAAAATAAGTGCTCGTAAACGGTGGACACCAAAAAGGGTTTAAATCGACTTCGAATGTCGGATCGTACAAACAATGTGCATTAGTGTTCCAAAACATCAATAGTTTCACGCACTCTAGATTTAGACAAATAATTTTCCACAATCCCCATCACGGAGCATATACACCAAAAGTTTCACACTCGCAATATAAACGTTAAAATGTCGATGCTTAAAATTTACCCATTAAAATACTTACATTACACATTTTCTCCAAAACCAAAAGGTTTACAATTTTCTTTCCAAAATGTTCATCAAGTCAAACTTCCCAAGTTCACGACTCACCCATTCGTGTTTCCAAAACGTACCGTATTGTAAACCATGCATGATCCCCACAACACTAAGACATGCTTTGACCAAAAGACTTTCACTTATGCAATGAATTAGTAACAATTCCATTCATGATTCATCTATCAAGTTTTCGAGGATAAGTGACTACCAAGTTATGCATACCCCTAGGTCAATACCATACATTTGCGTGAAATGATAATAAAATAATCACTTAACCGAAAGCGCATAAAGCAAATTGTTAAGAAACACTATCAGAACGTCCTTTAAGACATTACTCACGTCACGTATAAATCAATCCGTACATTGAATAAATTGCAACAAAACGTGCTAACACAATTCTTTTAAAAAAAGAAATTACGCGACGCCAAAGTTCTAAAAACATTCCATTTGGTCGCCTCACGGCATAAATAACACTTCTCAACAAAACCCGAATGAGACAAAATGCCCAATATAATCCAAAATCAACACACGCAATAACCAAAGTATGCACCTTACAAAATTGCATTCACACAACACAAAACGTCATAAACGAAACCCCGTAAAACTCTGTGGGCTCAATTGCCCCGACCCAACCAAGGGATGCCAACCCTTTCGCTTCCAAAAAAACTCAAATTGCATAAAGCAAGATCATAACTAAAATGTCAAAATTCCAAAAATTCTCTCTTTGTTGTAATACACTATAAACAACACTTTTTAATAAACTCGCATTAAACAAATTTCCCAAAATAGCTCTACATAGACATAATGGAAGACAACTTTCCGTCCAAACTTTAACACATGTGGAGGAGATCCAATGTTAAAGTCATAAGTCGTAGTTACTTGCCCGGCATCGTAAACATCATAAAAATATGGATATCACTGTACCCAAAAGTAACGTTGGGCAACAATAAAATAAAACAAGTCCCGACGGAGTTTGCAACTCCCGCAATAAAATATTTTCATGCACGTTTCAAACCATGATTTAAAATCTTGTGCGTGTTAAACGTTTTTCCGAGATTTCATAACACAACTCATATGATAATTTGAAATACAAGAAATAATTGATGCAATTTATTTTTTTAAAATAAATTTCGTGCATAAACTTAGTCGGAACTCAACGTCTCAACCCATACTCCTCTAAATCCCTCCGGTCCACTATTGTCATCCGGATGCTCAAACACCTTAAGGCAAAGTTGGGAACTACATCGATTCACCTTACAATTCCTCCTCGAATTAAGGCCGATTCAATAGATCTATGGTCCTAATCCAACCATCAACTTCGACCTGAAACGGTCCACTTAAAGCAATTATCATGCTTATCGTCACTACGAGTGACTGATGTTAAAATCGTCCATCTATTCCAATGACTACTCGCTTAGAAACTTCTTCACTACCCCAACCGTCATCTGATAACGCCACTTTTTGGCGTTATTTTCGGTCCTAAAACCAATGAGATTGGCTTGTATTTAAGCAAATAAGCGGAATTTTACGCTTTATTTAGTGAAATGTGCAGGTTATTTAAAAGGCAGTAATCATCAAGAAAAGAAGCTAAAAAGAGCCCAAAAAGAGCCAAAATGAAGCCCAACGGAAGCCCGAGATCCAAGCCCAAGACCCGTGCCCGAACCAGGACCCGAAGCTGACCCAGACACACTTTAGAAAACCGGGCGACTTGCCCCGCGACTTGCAAGTCGCGGGACAGGTCGCGTAACAGCCTGTTTCAGCATTATAGTTTGGCGAATTTTCTGATTTTAGGGCATTCTCGACACAGCCTTGACACGACGAACGGCAGACGACTTGGGGCGATTTTGAGAGCTTTTTCAGAGCTTTTGGAGCCACGATAGAGGATCGATTGGAGCCACGTTCAACACGCGAAGTAGAGACGAGCATGAGAGAAGGGAGTTCATCATCATATCTATCACGTTACCATTACCATGTTTACATACACGTTTTCATCCTTTTTCTTTGTGTTTGAATCCACCACCAACATGAACTAAACTCTAGATGTTGGGGGTTGGAATGAATTTGGTTTATAGCATATGAACATGTGACTTGTGACTTTGATCAGTTTTCCTTAATTAATGAAGCATGTGATTTCGTTTCTAATGCTTTTGTGAGTTTAGCTAGCTTACAATTGTTTTGTTGATTTCAATTGAGTTCGAGAGAATTAATTGTTAACTAGAACTAGAAATTGCATGCCTAAGGTGAGAAAGGAGATAGAGATACTTCGAGAAAGCCTTAGGCCCATTAAAATCTTGCGCTTAATGTGTTTTGAATTACATAGGTTGAGATCGAGAGATAAAATTTGTGTTTTCAAGATAAAAACTGTGGTTGCTTGAGAAAGAACCATGCTTTAAATTAACACCCGTTGTTGCTTGAGAAAGAACAACGGTGGTCTAAGATTGGGTATTCATTAAAGAGAACGACTGATAATTGTTGTGAGTCAGATGTTTATATGTGAGAACCATAGGATTTTGTAAGATCCCACATTGGTTGGGGAGGGGAACAAAGGTTGCCTTATAAGAGGAACTTGATACCTCCCCTATCAGACGCGTTTTAAAACCGTGAGTCCGGGTGTGTGGACAAAGCGGACAATATCTGGTACGGTTGGCCTGGGATGTTACAGATGGTATCAGAGCCGGGAACCGGACTGGTGTGCCAGCGAGGACGCTGGGCTCCCAAGGGGGGTGGATTGTAAGATCCCACATTGGTTGGGGAGGGAAACAAAGGTTGCCTTATAAGAGGAACTTGATACCTCCCCTATCAGACGCGTTTTAAAACCGTGAGTCCGGGTGTGTGGACAAAGCGGACAATATCTGGTACAGTTGGCCTGGGATGTTACAGATTTCCAACCCTCAACTGTTTTCTCTATCTGAAGTTCTTAAGTTGTTTACTGTTTGTGTGTTGATTTAGTTTTGTTTGCAACTAAGTATTATAAACCAACCTCTCAAAGTTGCGACGTTCAGTTAATAGCAATTGTAGTAATTGTGATACTTAGTTCCTAGTTCCTGTGGATTCGATACTCGTACTTCCGTACATTATTACTTGATTTCGACACCGTACACTTGCGGTAAGATTTAGGGGGGTGATACCCGCCTATCAAGTTTTTGGCGCCGTTGTCGGGGAACTAGTTGCTACTAATAGCACTACCAGCTATAAGCGCTATTACATTGAACAATTTTTTTATTTATTTTATTTCATCACTTCAGTTTCTGGATTACTAACTTTGCCTACTTTCTTTTCAGGTACTAATTGGTTTATGCCAAAGAAGACCCGAGGGAAGGAAATCGAGCCACTTGATCCGGAGATTGAGAGAACCGCCCGTCGGCTACGTAAAGCATCCAAAGCCCAAAGGAAATTAAAGATGGGCGACGAGAGACCTCGTAACAATCCACCACCACCTCCCGAAAGACGTCATATGCGGTCGTTTGTCGACCCGAACGTGGCAGCCGCACGCATAGGAGTCCAAGCACCCACCACTGCGGCGAATTACTTCGAGATCAAGCCGAGCACCATCGTGATGGTGCAACAAAATCAGTTCGGGGGAGCACCAACTGAAGACCCCCATGCACATCTCCGTGCATTTGAACGGATCTGCAACACGTTCAAGATTAACGGGATGGAGGAGAACGCGATAAAACTGAGGCTATTCAGCTTTTCCTTAAAGGGTAGAGCTGAAATTTGGATAGAAGGCCTACCATCGGATCTTATCACCACATGGGCCGACCTGAAAGCCGCATTCCTCCAGAAATTCTTCCCACCGGGAAGAACCACTCAACTGATGGCCGACATTACCCACTTCGCGCAATGGGACCAAGAGACACTATATGAGGCGTGGGAAAGGTATAAAGATATGTTGAAGAAGTGCCCGCATCATGGATTACACGGCTGGGTAATTATCCAAACTTTTTTTGGAGGTCTTCACCCGCAGTTCAAGAACGAAATCACTGCTGCCGCGGGTGGAGCTTTAATGAACAAAACATATGAAGAAGCTGTCGACTTGATCGAGAATTTAGCCAAGCATAGCTACGCCACGCCACGATCTTCTATCAGATGGGTAGCGAGTGTTCAAGAATCGGACGAGCTGAAGGAAATAAAAGCTCAACTAGTTGCGATCACGAACCATATGAAAGGAGGTAGTCCGCAAGAACCCGAGCAAGTTCAGTTCTTCCAAAACCGGAACAACCAGCCGAGGAACGACCCGTTCTCGAATACCTACAATGAGGGGTGGAAGAAGCATCCGAATTTTTCATGGAGTCAACCCGGTCAACCACCACAAGGTAATAACTCTAACTCTTCCAATTCTTTTAATACTAACAATGTTTATCGTCCTCCAGGTTTCAACCAAAGGAATGTCAATGAAGGATAATCTGGGGAGAAGAAACCGGGGCTAGAAGACATGATGATGAAGTTCATGAACAAGATGGACAGCACGGTGGGAGAGTTAGCGAGCACGGTCAGCACGGTCAAGGCGGCCACTGAACAAAACACCGCCTCCATTAAGATCCTCGAAAGGCAAGTGGGGCAAATCTCTGAAGCCCTACAAAACCGACCTCCCAGAACCTTTCCGAGTCAAGCTGAAAGGAAACCGAGGGAAGAATGTAATGCCAACTATCTGAGAAGTGGCAAGGAGCTGAATGGAGAGCCTACACGCGAACCGTCATCAAGGGAGACCGATCCTAAAGAAAAAGAGGTCGAGATCATAGAAGTGATTGAGCTAGAAGCCGATGAGGATATGATTGATCGAGAGAAGCCGAAGGAAAAAGAGGTAACACCTCCATCAAAGCCGGTAGCCAAGCCAATTGTACCACCGCTACCATTTCCGAATCGGGTGAGGGCGCATAAAGATGAGGAACAGTTCAAGAAGTTCCTCGATGTCTTCAAGAAGCTACACATCAACATTCCCTTCGCAGAGGCACTGGCACAAATGCCAACCTACCTCAAGTTCATGAAGGAGATTCTATCCAAGAAGAGGGCGATCGATCACCAGTCCACCGTTGCACTTACTGAAGAGTGTAGCGCGATCATCCAGAACAAGCTTCCCCCGAAGCTTAAAGATCCAAGGAGTTTTTCAATCCCTATTCAAATTGGGAAGTTTAATTTTGATAAAGTGTTGTGTGATCTAGGAGCGAGTATTAACTTAATGCCTTTATCTGTTTTTAGGAAACTCGGCTTGGGTGAGGTGAACCCAACATACATGACACTGAAGCTCGCGGATCGATCGATCGTGTACCCGTATGGAGTGATAGAAGATGTGTTCATCAAGGTCGGCAAGTTCTACTTCCCGGTGGACTTCGTGGTGCTGGATATCGATGAAGACATAGAGGTCCCGTTGATTTTGGGAAGATCATTCCTAGCCACGAGTAGAGCACTGATAGATATGGAGGAAGGAGAGATGACCTTGAGAGTTGGCTGCGAGAAGGTAATGTTTAAGATGTTCGAGAGTGGAAAGCCTAGAGACGGAGCTGATCATGGAAAGCCGGATGTGGAAGAATCCGCGAAGAACCGCAAGTGTGGGCGATTCGATTCCGCGGATACCGAGCCAAGTTGAGAGCCACACAGTCGTGCCACGAATTTAACTACGGCGCTGGGTGGGAGGCAACCCACCGAGGTTTGCGTTTTCTTTATTTTCTGCATTTGGTGTGTTTTTATTTACAAAAAAAAGTTTCTGAAACAGAGACTTACGCGACTTGTGTCGCGGTTTACAAGCCGCGTGCCAAGTCGCGGGGGTCCCTATTTGGTTTTTAGAGTTTTTCGTTTTCTTCGCTTTCTTTCGCTTTTTGCTTTGTTTTTCCGTATTCCCCTTCTCCGTCTTCTCCGATGTCTTCCAACTGGGCGTTCCAATCTTTCAAGAGAATCTCTCCGGGCAAACAGGTATGTTCTAACCCTTTGTATTAATAAGTGGTGTATGATGTTCGTCTCATTATTAGTCAAACGAGATGCAACAAACCTAAGTTTCACTTAGGTTTGGGGTGCCTCACTTTTTAAACATCTACACACTCACTTTTACCCATGTGCAAACCTCGGTTTCACCGAGGTTTGGGGTTGCCTTGTTTGACAAACCTAGGCCACGGCCTAGGTTTGGGGTGGCCATGTTTTTGAAAATGCTAGAATAGCTCTTCGTTGCTTCATGTTATACTATGCCTTGCCTGTCTAATACCTGTAATAACCGCACAACGATACTTGTTTTAAGTATCGCCTACGCCAACACTTGCACATTGGGGACAATGTGTGGGTAAGGTTTGGGGTTGCCCAATCGGGCCCACGTTATGCACGTAGATTTCCCGCACCTCTGCATGCTTAGATCACAATTTTTTGTTTTGAATGATTGAGACCGACTATTGTGGGGAGAATCTCGTGATAGTGACGTGACCATTAGGGAAGGACCGAAAAAGGACATGACTAGGGACATTAGTGGAGACCACCCAATAGCGAGTTTTTAGCCTAAAAGACGTCTTTCATTTCGAGGGATTCATACACGAAAATCGTATACACTTTTTCGAGTTCCTTGTCGTGAATATAGAATGATCACGCTATATTATTGCATTGAGTAGCAAAGACGACCATCGGGATATTGGGTAAAGGTGTAGTAGACCCTATCGTGTGGACCTTAAGAGATGATTCCAGGCATTGTGTGTATGTTTAACCCTGTTTTTAGCTATCGTACCTTTTCACCCATATGTGTGTAACCATAACCCCCTTTGTAGCCAAACACTAACATTTTTCATTTCTAAACCCACCTTTAAACCCAAGCCAAAAGCCTTAGCCAACCCTTATCCGAAAGTGTGTCAACAGAGGCGGTAATGAACTGCAAAGATAGAGCAGAAAAGAAATAATACAGGCCAGTCATGAAAATAAATAGAAAAGAGGGCCAATGCAGCCCCAATCGAATAAAGAGGACCAATGAAGTCCCAAAAAAATAAAAAAAATAATAATATATCAGTTATTTAGATAGTTTGACAAGAGCTCAATAAGATAGTCAAAGCGACTCCAGTAGTGATAAAGAGGGCCAAAAGATAGAATGCGAAGAAAGTTCATAACTGCTAATGTTTGACACACCAAGGATCTTTGAACCGTTTTACCCTTCATTTCTTAGCCGGTACCCTAGCCCCGTTACAACCTTTGTAAAGACCTGGATGATCTTCTGGAAATTGTGATTAGGGTATACGACCACCTTTACTGATATTCCCTGTCTTGCTACTTGATTCCTTTCTGAGATCAATTTTTGGACATTTGTGCGTCTTTCCATAGAGTTGTCATGTAATATTCGAGTCTTCTTGTACATAAATTCCCTAAACATGACAACATGTGCGACAACCTAGGTTCGAGTGAAACGAGAGTATCCTGTGAGGTAGGGTCGAGGCGAAATGTTTTCCCTAGTATGTTTGGACCTAGTACGACCTTAATGGAAACGGAGCAGTCACGAGTTCAACTTACAATGGAAGGTCATAGATCAAACGGAATAAGAATGAGGCGAGAGTGAGATAGGCATTCACAGGTATGGGAAATCACCAGTGCAGCACATGGTACCAATTAGGGGTTGTGCAGTTATTATTATATTTCACTGAAGTGTGCTTTTATTCTATTTTTATCGCTAATTTGCTTGGGGATAAGCAACGCTCGGTTTGGGGTTGTTGATAACGCCACTTTTTGGCGTTATTTTCGGTCCTAAAACCAATGAGATTGGCTTGTATTTAAGCAAAGAAGCGGAATTTTACGCTTTATTTAGTGAAATGTGCAGGTTATTTAAAAGGCAGTAATCATCAAGAAAAGAAGCTAAAAAGAGCCCAAAAAGAGCCAAAACGAAGCCCAACGGAAGCCTGAGATCCAAGTCCAAGACCCGTGCCCTAACCAGGACCTGAAGCTGACCCAGACACACTTTAGAAAACCGGGCGACTTGCCCCGCGACTTGCAAGTCGCGGGACAGGTCGCGGGACAGCCTGTTTCAGCATTATAGTTTGGCGAATTTTCTGATTTTAGGGCATTCTCGACACAGCCTTGACACGACGAACAGCAGACGACTTGGGGCTATTTTGAGAGTTTTTTGGAGCTTTTGGAGCCACGATAGAGGATCGATTGGAGCCACGTTCAACACGCGAAGTAGAGACGAGCACGAGAGAAGGGAGTTCATCATCATATCTATCACGTTACCATTACCATGTTTACATACACGTTTTCATCCTTTTTCTTTGTGTTTGAATCCACCACCAACATGAACTAAACTCTAGATGTTGGGGGTTGGAATGAATTTGGTTTATAGCATATGAACATGTGACTTGTGACTTTGATCAGTTTTCCTTAATTAATGAAGCATGTGATTTCGTTTCTAATGCTTTTGTGAGTTTAGCTAGCTTACAATTGTTTTGTTGATTTCAATTGAGTTCGAGAGAATTAATTGTTAACTAGAACTAGAAATTGCATGCCTAAGGTGAGAAAGGAGATAGAGATATTCCGAGTAAGCCTTAGGCCCATTAAAATCTTGCGCTTAATGTGTTTTGAATTACATAGGTTGAGATCGAGAGATAAAATTTGTGTTTTCAAGATAAAAACTGTGGTTGCTTGAGAAAGAACCATGCTTTAAATTAACACCCGTTGTTGCTTGAGAAAGAACAACGGTGGTCTAATATTGGGTATTCATTAAAGAGAACGACTGATAATTGTTGTGAGTCAGATGTTTATATGTGAGAACCATAGGATTTCCAACCCTCAACTGTTTTCTCTATCTGAAGTTCTTAAGCTGTTTACTGTTTGTGTGTTGATTTAGTTTTGTTTGCAACTAAGTAGTTTATAAACCAACCTCTCAAAGTTGCGACGTTCAGTTAATAGCAATTGTAGTAATTGTGATACTTAGTTCCTAGTTCCTGTGGATTCGATACTCGTACTTTCGTACATTATTACTTGATTTCGACACCGTACATTTGCGGTAAGATTTAGGGGGGTGATACCCGCCTATCATCATCACATTAGAGTAGTTCAAGTATGCACATGTAACTAGTAGGTTCACCATAACACTGGCCAGGTGCAATTATGAACGTACCGTACATGATTATCCGTGTTACTCTTGACGTGATTCTCGTTTCTAACGACTCCATTGACCTCAATACATCCTATCTTAACGTGCCTAATAGTGCAATTTCACTTTCCCTCACTTAAAATATCTCTAGTTTGAGTCTAGGTATCCAAAATCAACACCTAATTCTCTCAAACTTATGCTCTGATACCAACTTGTAACACCCTCAAATTTGGAACGAGCAACTAACTTTAATTTCTATAAAATAACCAAATGAGGATAAAACTATTTCTACAGATCATCCCTGAAAATACCTCGGAATTTAAACAACATAACTTCCACAATTAATAACTTAAAACGGGCGTTACTTAACACAACACAAGTTGCTAATCCCAAATAAATGCGGAAGGCTTCACTAATCAAAATCACCTTTCGTGCACTCTACTAGCACTCGCCACTTCACAGTGTAGCTAAAGCTACTCCCAACATGATCCTGTTGCACATGTCGACAAATAAAAAGGGTTAGGCTAACGCCTAGTGAGTTCAAGAGTTTTATCATGACCATATAAATTCATAAATCGTGAGAGATGCAATTTTAAGTCATGAGTTCCAAAAGAATTTACTTTAGATGCAAATCACCCATTTTCTAACTCACACAATTCCCGTGCTGAAAACTTTAATATAACTTGATTCCCAAAATGGATTCATTTCCAAAACCAACGTGAAAGGTGAAATAGCATTTGCTACTCAAAACGATTGAATTTCATAATTAAATCACCATTATTCCAAACATCCCAAAACATGGATAAAACATAACCCATAACTCATATAACGTGGAAACAATTTGTATAAATATGGTACGCCACCGAAAACATGGATAAACACAAATACCTAAAACAACACCTTTCGGTGACGGGGGAGGCCCGTATACATTGCACGTGACGGAACACAAAAGTGGGTCACCTACTATGCAATAAAACGTACACGTGGATTGCTCTCGTAAATTGAGCTCAATCACTCCAGATCTATTGTCCGCGAGACTAGGAAGCCCCCAACTTCAACCACTCCAGGTCTATACATTGAGTCACTCCAAATACACAACAGCACATTTGGGATTACACCTTACTGCCCATGAGACGACGCCCGACCATATAGGTCCACGCCTTACTTATCATGGAACCCGATGCCTATCCCGTGCCAAGCACATATGGAATTACACCTTACTGCCCATGAGACGACGCCCGACCATGTAGGCCCACGCCTTACTTATCATGGAACCCGATGCCTATTCCGTGCTACAAAATGCAAACTAACGTCTCGTAAGCTGAGCTCAATCAATCCCGATCTCTTGCCCGCGAGACTTGGAAAACTCAAATGCCTATGGATCCATAGCTAACAAGGTCTAAAACATTACACGACCCCAAATGAATAAACAAGTGCATTCAAACATGCAATTGCCCAATAACGTAAATCATGATCAAAACTCAACTTGAGCTATCAAAACTGGACAATTGTCCTCAAGACTTAACAAAATCCAATACCGAGTCATAAACTCAACTGACTCAAAAGATAATTCATGAAAAGTCATAACTTGAGGTTAAACGTTGCAACACACACTTTTGCCAATAATATTTCAAATCCATGAAAACCCGAAATAGAACCTTGGGTTGGGACAACCCTCTTTTCCAAAGAACTCACACCGTACATTTCCAAATCGTCCCATAATGTACTAAATGCATGTTTCCAAAATATACACAAATGCATTTTCATTACAAATAGACTCCACTTATAACATAAATCAACAACCCATTTTCATTGTATGATTTATCTATCATATTTTCCCAAAATTCCCAATGTAAGTGTTTTACAATATTTGCCACAATAAATACTTCAAAAGTTAAAACCCACCAAATAATTCAACATCGATAATTTTCATGTAAAACACATAAGTACTTAGAAAAATAACATTTTGGCATGTACAAAGTTTTCACAAAGCAACTTGAACTCACCTTGCTAGATTTAGGCTAAATCTAGGTTTTTCCCCAAACGTAAGCTCCTTTGAAGAGACCCGAATCTTCAAGCTCAAATCTTTCAAAACCTAGATCCATAAATTCCACCCATCAATAATCATATCTAACCATACAACTTCATTTCCCTAAGCATTTTCATCAACAACTCAACATATACCAAAACCCTAATTTCCATAGGTGAAGATAAGAGAAGGTTACCTTGACCACAACGTGAATCCACCAACCAAAACACTTATAACTCCCCAATAACACCCCATAAGCTCCAACTCTTCAAAATGGACAAAAAGGTTGGATGAAACCCTAGAAAATGTAGAAATCTCACCAAAATGAAAGTGAGATGAAGAATTCCAACCTTCATCCATAAATTCTTGCTAAGAGATGAGAGAGAGGGTTTGAATCACAAGATTTATGGTTTCAAGGGTTCCAAAAACGGTTTAGAGGGTTAGGGTTCGGTTTGGGAGACAAAGGAATTGTAACATCCTAAATTTCGTTATTAATAAGAATTGGGATGTATTTGTATTTGTTGTAACCTTAGGATTGTATGGAAATTTTATAGTCCAATTTAAGGGTGAAATGCAAAAGATGAAAGTTTAGTGTAACTTTTGGGAAAGAGTAAACTTGGGTGATAGTTTAGTCATTTCCTTTTTATTGTTGGATAAAACATTTGAGGGAAGTAAAATATCTCATCCTTGTTATGTTGAGTCGGTCTTTTAAGCAGAAAGAAGGAATAGAGAGAAGAAAGGAAAGAAAGCAGAATTGTCATCAAATTGGTAAGAAATCGTTGTTGGTTTTGGAGAGATTGGTTGTTTTTACTCAGATGATGAACGAATCTGTATTTTGGGATTGAATTGCAGAATCATAAACAGAAAGATTGAAGTTCTTATTTGTGCAGAAGTCGGTTTCGCAGCCTAAGGTGAGTTCATTCGATTCGTTGTACAAATCAGTGTTTTTAAGTTGTAATAATCTTAATATAACTGTATAAATTGATTGAGGACTGAATGGAATGCATAGATTGAACTGATTTTACAAGTTAAGTCGATTTGTGGACTTATTGAAATAAACTGTACGTAGTCCCGGTACATGAAAGCCCGGTACTTAGGAGTCCCGGTAGTGGCTGTCCCGGTAGTGGTAAGTCCCGGTACAGGTGAGTCCCGGTACAGGTGAGTCCCGGTACGAGTGAGTTCCGGTACAGGCAAGTCCCGGTAGTGCAAGACCCGGTAGTGGTAAGTCCCGGCAGTTGGAAGTCCCGGTACTTACGAGTTCCGGTGAAGTCCCGATACTGTGGGGATACCGAGAGATGGGGATACCGGGAGATGGGGATACCGGGAGTGGGAATACCGGGAGTTAGATAAAAGAGTCAGTTTGCAGACTTTGTAATAGATCCTGGATATGAACTTAAGAATGTAATAGTTAAGGTATCTAGATGTTTTGATGTTTGGAAGCAGATTCTAGATGTTTTGTCTGGTTAAGTTTCTAAAAAAATTCTAGGGGCGCTGCCCCCATACCCCGCAAGGGCGTTGCCCCTTGACCCCATCCGCTAACCGGGTAGCGGAACCCCTGTGCTAAGTCGCCGAAGGGGGCATTTGAGGATGAAGATACAATAGGTTATCTAGCATTCTTAGATTTGAGAATATGGTATGAGCTGTAATATGTTGTTATGTATATACGCTAGTAAAGTGTAATTGATCCATAGGCACTAAAGTTCGGTAATCACATGGAATAGGCGTGTGGTATTACTTGTTTAATCGTTATTCCAGTGTGTGTGGGAAATCATGGAATAGGCGTGTGGTATTAATCGTTATTCCTGATTTCTAAGGAAGAGAGTGAGGTTGACATAAGTACTTGTAATCTCTGCTTCCTTACTGATAAATGGGCGTGTGTAATCGCGATTTATTGGTGGAGAGCATTGATCTAGAATCTTTGAAGATTCGTAGTGTGGCTCTGGGGTATGATATGCTGATGGATTTGTTGTCAGTCATAGTCATGGGAATGGATAAAATTGTGTAAGGGAATAGAGTTATACGGGTGGTAAGAAAAAGAGTAACCAGGTTTGTTATAACTTGTTTACATTGATTTTGCAAATGTCATTATTGAAATGAATGTTCTCACTAGGCGTTGGCCTAATCGTTTCATATAATGTTTTCTTACCAGGTTCAGGCTCGGGCAAATAAAGGGTTGTGGGACGAGTGTTTTTGGAGTAGCAGAAGTGGCATTTACCAAAGAGGAGATTTTTGAAGGATAGCTTAGATAACTCAATTGATCTGATTGTAGTGACATGATTAGATTGATAGGTTGTTCGAAAATATCATGTTTTGTAAATACACTCTTGATGGTTAATTCCTTGTTATCTATATAAGTTGTAGTTTTATTTCCATAACCTGTTGTAACTTGAGGTTTAAATTGGCCCGGATTTTGGGGGGTTACAGGAATGAAGGAAAAGAAGTGAGGAGTGAAATGGGGATAAAAATCGGACTTAAAACAGCCCCCTTCACCCCGACCGCGACTATGCCCAGTGGCATAGCCGCGTGTCACAGTCGCGGAAGAGGTACCACCTTCTGTTTGATTTTCGACGAGAGCTCCTCCTTCGCGACATTGCCACCGCGACTATGACATGGTCAATGTCGCTGGTCATAGTCGCACAAGGTGTACCGAAGGCTATCCCTTCCCTACGACTATGCCACGCGACTGTGACACTGTCATAGTCGTTGGTCATTGTAGCTTGACCTGTACCAAGCCCCGAAACTCGACTTTTTCAACGCCAAAACTCCTGATACTCTTAGGGACTTTAAGCAATGTTTCCCCAACATAAATTCCACCATTTTCAAGTTGCAAGACGTTCGGGTGATATTTACTTACCGAAATTACGGGTGTTACAATTTTTTAAAGTTTTTTTGTCAATTTCGAGGGGGTTTTCTGGGATTTTGGTTGATTTCGAAAGTTTTTTTTTTGCTTTTTGGTTGATTTTGATACACTTTTTCTGGTTGATGGGGGCCCGCACAAAACATTATTGAGGAATTAAGGTATAAGTTAAAAAATCCATGTTTTTACCTAAGAAATTTCCTTGTTTTTTCTTTTAACAAGGGCGCTTTCCCCCTTATTTATACATTACATCCTCCACCGGATGATTTTGCCTAAATACAAGTCAGATGTCGGGTTCGATGTCTCCCCTCCTATGTTGGCATCAGCTACTGAATAAGTCAAAATATATCCCTTCATAAATAAGTATACATTTAATCATTTCTGGGATCGGTTATGATTGTTGATAATCAATTTTTTATCCAAATAAAACATAATTCTTGTTATTGAATTCTTTGAAAAAAACGTAGAGCCGAAACCAAAAGTGGGATTTTAGTTAAAGGCAAATCAATGATAAGTTGATGATGACCATCATACCATAAACCCATTGAGATCATGATGTTATGATTATCATGGGACCAAATATATACCCTAAATATATATATTTTTTAATTTGTTCGTTCAAAATGTTAATCAACACTTCAAATTTTTTGGGATTTGAAAATAATCAAGGGTCGGTTATTTTAAGAAATTTGAAATTAAATTATATTCCATTTGTGTTTGGTTTGAAGAAGATATTAGATTTAATTAAAATTTCGGAATTTCAATAAATTTTTACAATCGACGGATTTAGAAATCCCTTAAAAATGGTTGTTATTTTAAATTTAAATCTCATGGATTTTAATTGTTTCCGTTGCAACCCTAGATCGCCCTTTTTATTATCAAATATGCCCTTATCTCTCTATCGCTTCCAAACAAACAAATTATTTATAAAACAAACAAATATTTACGATCAAAATATTTTCAAATCTTACGCACCAAACAAGATTTATAAAATAATGGATTTCAATTTCATCTCAAAGCCTACAAACCAAATACAATAAAAATTTCAAATTCTTTCAATTGCAAATCATTCCATAAAATCTAAATAACTTCAAAAAATTCCGTCAAACCAAACGAACCATAAAAGTATGATATTGGCGATAATTTGTTATGGGTATTAACTATTAAGTGTTGGTGATTTTAGTGTCACCGGTCATTTAGGTGTAGTCGGAATTAACAGAATGCCAATGGGGTTTCAAATTGTGGTCTAATAGACGAAATGGCGGGGGTCAAGGGCAGCCCCCCCCCCCCCCCCCCCTCCCGCGCAGGGTTTGGGACAGTGCCCCAAAAGCTCTACAAAATTTTGGACATGGAATGCAGTGGAAAAACATGATCAGAATGAGGGAAAACTTCAGTTCTGATCCGTTTTGAGTTTAAGATCAAGATGTGTGTTTTGGAAAACATGGACCAGAGGCTCTGGTTGGGTACTTCTGGTCTCGTGTAACCAGAGCTTTGGAGCAGTTATTCTACAGTTATGGTTAAATTGCAACCTATGATCTTAGCTAAGATGGTTGTAACCATATATTACTGCTAATAACTTGCCATGATTGTCATTTCAGTAATTTTTCCTTCCTTTTCGAATGGAACTACTATATATACCATATATATTTACGTTTTGGAATTCATGAATTTGAACAGTCTTCAAATACTCTCCTGTAATAATGTAGAGAGTATGGTTGGAACAACAATGCTAAAAATGATTCCTTAAACTACTTTTTTTGGAAAGGGTATCACAGGCATAGTCCGGACTAATCCCTGACAACTTTGAAACTTAAAGATGTCTTATCAATGTTGAGTACGCCTGAAATCGAACTTGGGTAGATGGGATATTCCACCACATTACCCAGAGCGATCAACCACTACGCTACAACCTGATTGACTCCTTAAACTAATTTGTAGGCAAAGTTAATGTAGGGAACATGTAAAATAAATAAGAGTATATCTATAAAAGTTTTGGAATTCACGAATTTGAATAGTCTTCAAATACTCTCATGTAATAATATAGGGAGTATGGTTGGAACAACAATACTAAAAAGAACTCCGTAAACTAATTTTTAGGCAAAAAAAACTCCTACATTAATTACATGCAAAATAAATAAGAGTATTTATAAAAATGTCGTCTTTCCGTTCTCTCATACTCAAGACCATACAAATTTATCTTCTTTCATTCCTCCCATTTCCTTTTTTTTCCCATACGTTCTAAAAAAACACTAATAATATTTTTTTTCCTTCCTTTCTTCCCATTCACGTCAATTACTTATATTTGTATATAGGGGTGTAAACTATACGATACAACTCGCGAGCTACTCGAGATCGACTCTGTCAAAAAGCTCGATCAACACCCGGCTCAAGTAGGTTGGACTCGAGTTCCAACGTAAGAAATGACTATCAAATTCAAGTATACCAATCCTTGAGCTCGACTGGCGTCATTAACACCCCTAATTGTACATAACAAAATTAAGAAATAAATTCTTTTAACACGTGCTTTTATTACTAAAAGAAAAATATAGAAATTCTGCAATATCTAAAACCCTATCATCACCACAGAATGGATATGCAAATTCATCCTATGAAAATTCGGAATTTAAAGCATATCACAGTACAAACAACATATCTTCATTTCCGTCACTGAGTTTACACCTCGATCGGTTCCGGCAACGCCTCCGGCGGAGCTCCGCTGCTACCGTTAAGCACCGTCACATTACCATCAGAATCAACATCAACAATTACCGAATCGCCATCCTTGATTTCCCGTGCTAGCATCTTCTCCGCCATGCTGTCTTCCAATAGCCGCATGATGGCTCTTCTTAGCGGCCGTGCACCATAACTCGGATTATATCCCTCCTCAACCACCCGATCCCTAAACCGTTCAGTCACTTGAAGCTCGATGTCTTTACCTTTCAGCCGTTCAAAAACTTCCTTCAACATTATATCAGCAATCTCCTTCACCTCCAGCTTAGTTAGCTGCCGGAAAACAATCATTTCATCCAGCCGGTTCAAGAACTCCGGCCGGAAATACTGTTTCAGTTCCTCCGTCACCAAACTCTTGATTCTGTTATAGCTGCTGTCTTTCTCATCGTAGTCAAGGTCAAACCCGATTCGCCGCCCGCCCTTTTCAATGACGCTACTTCCGACGTTTGACGTCATGATTAAAAGCGTGTTTTTAAAGTCAACGGTTCTTCCTTTGCTATCGGTCAACCTTCCGTCTTCAAGAATCTGAAGCATCATGTTGAAGACATCAGGGTGCGCCTTTTCTATTTCATCGAAGAGGACAACGGTGTAGGGCCGGCGGCGCACGGCTTCGGTTAACTGACCGCCTTCGGTGTAGCCAACGTATCCGGGTGGTGAACCAATGAGTTTCGAGACGGTGTGTCTCTCCATGAACTCACTCATATCGAGCCGGATCATGGCTTCTTCCGAGCCAAAGTAGTATGCGGCTAACGCTTTGGCAAGCTCGGACTTTCCAACA
Source organism: Saussurea involucrata (assembly GCA_033807775.1). Taxonomy (NCBI): domain Eukaryota; kingdom Viridiplantae; phylum Streptophyta; class Magnoliopsida; order Asterales; family Asteraceae; genus Saussurea; species Saussurea involucrata. Next base: position 8,711,637 of record CM066317.1, on the reverse strand, counting down.
CCAGTGGGACCCGAGAAGATGAAGCTGGCAATGGGGCGGTTGGGGTTCTTTAGTCCAACACGAGCACGGCGGATGGCTCGGCTTATGGCTTTGACGGCTTCATCTTGACCAACGACTCGAGTGTGAAGAGTCTCTTCCATCTTGAGGAGGCGGTCGGATTCATCAGCCGAGACTTTATCGACTGGTATGCCGGTCCATGAAGACACGATATGCTGAATGTCCACCTCTGTTACCATAGGACCTTCCTCCCCGGCCTCGGTCTCTGCCTTGCTCATTTCTTTGTTTTTATCCACCAGTGCAGATATCTGAGTCTTAAGATCCATTTCTCTATCCCGCAACTCTCCAGCCTATACACGGAGTATAAGATTAGCTTTTCTTATAAAGATGATACTCCCTTCGTCCTAAAATAAGTGTCCACGTTTCTATTTTAGGGCTTGTTTGTTAGCAGCTTAATGAGCTTAATGGGACTCATAGCTTATTCAGTCAGCTATACATGACTGTTTGGTAGTGGCTTAATGATATAGAAAGTGATTTATTTATTAAGCTTTTAGGAGGGCGTTTTATGCAGAAAGCTAAGTTTTGTCCAAACTCCAAACCAGTCTCTCCCAATTAAAAAACATGATCCTTCCATCTATGAAAACACCATCCCAAACAAAAACCTTCCAATAGATTAATCCACACAGACAACTTTATTCATACAGGATTTAATGGAAAACCAACCAAACAGCCCCTTAGTTTCTCCCAAGATAAGTGTTCATTTTCAAAAGTGATAAAATTGTCATTTAGTTAAATTAAAAAAAACTTGGTGTTTTTCATTGTGGACGTTTATTTTGGGATGGAGGGAGTATGTGATAGAAGCAACACCAGAGCAAGCAAAAATATAAAAGTACCTTCTCGAAATCTTGGCCACGAACTGATTCGTTCTTCTCTTTGGTTATCTGCCGAAGCTCTTTTTCAAGCTCTTTGGCTTCCTCCGGAAGCTGCAGGACGTGGATTGTCAATGAACGGCCAGTAAGAGAGTAAAGCAAGCAGACGAATGATTTAAAGGAAAACACCTACTTGTGCATGACGAAGCCGCACACGTGAACCAGCTTCATCGATCAAATCAATTGCTTTATCGGGAAGGAAGCGGTCACTGTAGGTAGGTAGGTATATAAAGACATTCATCAGATGCATACTTGAAACGGAAAAAAAAACATTGCTAGCCAACCCAAACAAATTCCGCAGCATAAGCCAGTTCTTTAGGGGTAACAATGCCATTTTGTTAATTACAAAAGTGCAACAATTACACATTTCTTAAACTGTGCCTCTTTTTCATTGTGGACATTTATTTTGGGACTGGCGGAGTATGTACTAATTCATGTACCTTATGTATTGGTATGACAACTGAGCTGCAGCAACTAATGCTTCGTCAGTGTAACGGAGCTTGTGGTGAATTTCATAACGCTCACGGAGCCCCTTTAAAATCTGTATAGTCTCGTCAACTGTTGGCTCAGGTACTTTTACCGGTTGGAATCGTCTCTCCAGTGCTGGGTCTTTCTCAATATGCTTCCGGTATTCATCAAGTGTGGTTGCACCAATACACTGTACCAATTGCCCACGGGCCAATTTTTGCCAGTAAATAACCAGAACAAAGAAAGAAAGAAAAAAAGGAAATCCAGGGGCACTATAAAATTGCATGTTTGTCATGGTGCATTTTTGTATGCAGGACCTTACAAAAACTTGTTGTCTCACGATTGGTGGGACATTAATGATTAGATAAGAACTGGACATGAGTGAGACAAAAATACATCTTTTCTGTCCCAACAAAATAGGTGGAACAAAGATCAGGGAAATGAGACTAGGTTGATAAATTACTAAACTACCCATGTCAAATTAACCCTAAAAACCTCATCAATTCTTTCACCCGCCTACCTCAATCTCGCCCATCCAGTCCTATCACGTCTGTGTATCAAACGCACTATCAAAGTTACAACCAAACTCTCTTTTTTTTCTTTTTTGCTTTTTGAAAGGGAAATTATGACTGTAAGACATCAGCCCTGAGATTAAACCTCAGTGGCCACAAGAATACAAAAGAGATTTGGTATGAGCATTCCTTTGTGTTCAATTGAAGAACAACTCATAGTGACTAAGCGGGCCATTTACCAAACACTGATCAGGTAGGCACTTACCCAGGTCATTTGCCTTATCGGGTAAAAAGCATGGCAAAACCGAGAATCTGACCCGGTAAGAGGCATGGCAATGACCGACATTCTTAGCAGGTAAGTGAGGATGGTGACTCTTACCAGGTTAGCGCTTACCGGGTAAGATTATTGCCTACTATGCCATTTTGATGACCAAAAATCTTACCTGCTAAGTTAAGTGACACCAGTGACGCTTTTGTGTCAAATCCAAGTGTTATTGTGTACCAAACTTGCATTGCTTTCACTTACCTGCAATTCACCTCTAGCAAGAGCGGGCTTCAAGATGTTGGCTGCATCAATAGCCCCCTCTGCTGCTCCAGCTCCAATTAGCGTATGGACCTCATCAATAAACAGAATAATCTCGTCACTTTGTTTAATTTCCTCCATCAACTTCTTTAGTCTCTCCTCAAACTCTCCACGATACTTTGTGCCAGCCACAAGAAGACCCATATCTAGAGTTATCACCTGAAAAGCCAAAAAATATATCATAAATCCATCTGGAATCCTAAATATTATAAATACCATATACTTCGAAAAGAACCAATAACGAACTGACACCCACCTTCTTCCCCTCTAATGTTTCTGGAACATCACCGGTCGCAATTCTCTGTGCAAGGCCTTCTGCAATAGCCGTTTTCCCAACACCAGGTTCTCCAATAAGACAAGGGTTGTTTTTTGTACGCCGGCCCAGAATTTGAGTAACTCTTTCGATTTGTGGCTGTCTTCCCACAACAGGATCCAGCTTACCCTAGATTATTGAAGAGAACACGTTGTAAATAAAACTTGCATAATGAGTGAATACTAATATAACTTGTAGAAATCATACCTCCTCTGCTAGCTTCGTCAAGTTGGTGCCATATTCCTCAAGTGTGGGCATCTTGTTGCCAGAGCTCCCACCACCGACTCCAGCACCCACAGCTTCTGCACTCTCACCAACCATTCTGATAACCTACTCAAATAATAGGAGATTTAAATTAAAAAAAAAGAAAAAAAAACTATTTTGCATAAGTGGACCAAGAGTAGGAAACCTTAACCAAGGATACGTAAAGAACATAGTATTAAAACTTGCCTGTGTGCGAATGTTATTTGGGTCTGCACCTAAATTCTCAAGAACCCGAGCTGCTACGCCTTCACCCTCTCGAAGCAAACCAAGAAGTAAGTGCTCTGAGCCGATATAATTATGACCTGAAACATTCAGACACAGTATTAAATAAGTGACCATTGAACTTATTATATTATGATTCAAATTCAATAATCCCCTTGCATATAGAACATAAAACTTTGTGAGAATGAAGATTTATATATATATATATACAAAGAAATAATCAAATAAGAACCCCATATATTGTGAGAACCATGAGAACTTTTACATTAAGGTATTGTTTCACATTATATTTTTTCATCCAGGGCTATATTTAAGGTATTGCTTAACATATTTTTGTTTCACAATGTGACATTCTTTTATGTGTATTTTTTGTTTCACAAACAAGAAAAAAGGTTTCACATTGTGAAACAAAAATATGTTAAATTCAGGCCTTAGATGAAACAAATTATGTGAAACAACACATGATACATTGGTCCTCACGGTTTGTAACCATTTTGTGGTTCTCACATGATTAGCCCCCGTGTGTGTATTATACACACACACATATATAGAGAGAGAGGTGTTACCAAGTTGGCGTGCCTCCTCCAATGATAGTTCCAAAACACGCTTCGCACGAGGTGTGAATGGGATCTCTACAGCAACAAATCCACTTCCCCTACCAATAATCTTCTCTACCTCCACGCGTGCATCTTTCAAATTAATTCCCATCGACTTCAGCACCTTTGCTGCAATACCAGTGCCCTCACCAATAAGACCTAATAAGATCTGCTCAGTACCCACAAAGTTGTGACCAAGCCGCCTTGCTTCTTCTTGTGCAAGCATGATAACTTTGATAGCTTTCTCCGTGAAGCGCTCAAACATGGCTTTAGGCACGATTCGAGAAGGTTTTGCTCTCCGAACAGAGGTGGCAGCTGCAACCTTTGAATGGAAATCCTGACCCCTCTTTACCAAGTTGTCTAAAGCATTGGTTCCTCGCAGACCAGAGAAAGTCATCACCCTCATTGGAGGACTTTGTAAACTGTACATCATTTTGACTTCTCCTTTTGTATTACCAGATCTCTTTGAAGGAACCTTGCTTTTGCCAGCAACCGTTGAAGGAAAGCTGGTAGACTGAACCAGAGCCCCAGCCATGATTGCAATCAAACAATCTGCACATAGTGGATTTTCAATATTATATACTTTAAAACATGACCGAACTATATCATCAATATAACAACATAATATAACCAATACAAAATAAACACACTTGCAGTATTTCATTAAAAGTAAGCAAAGTGCATGTTGTTCTGCTATAGACACATAACACTGCCATGTCATAAAATATGGGATTCTCACCCATGAATCATCAATTTTCTTAGCATATGATAATTACATAGATAAATCAAGATCTCAGTTAGCAGCTGATCAGCAAGATAAAAGAGAACCCATCACATCCTCAGAAAAACAGTAAAACTCTTGTTCTTATATTATCAGTTACTTGGAAATATGATTTAACGTGTAGTTAATTGAACTGTTTAGCTACCTTATATAATGGTGCACTTTCGTGTCAGCTTTGTGTGGTGGAGTCCACATGTATGGTTAGCAACAAGTTTGTGCATTAATTAAAAACATAAGGGAAAAATTATGTTCCCAAATGACTAATAAATAATCAAAACCTTCCTTCATGTAAAGAAGGAATTAATTTCCATAAAGAAAGTTTCCAAACAACGACTTCATTCAAGATTTTACTATTTCTACAACAGTTCAGAATCACCATATTAGATTTCAAAACAGGAAACCCCCTTTTTAAGGCATGCCTTACCACCAAATACTCGTTACAATTAAAACAGAAAAACCGAAATTTAATTTCACCTTAAGAATTAAATCAACAACATATATACAAAACCTTTCCCATCTTATCATCATAATTATCCCTCAACAACCTCAAGAGCTTTTAGACACTAAACTTTAAAATCAACATCCACGCAACTCGTTCAATACGCATTAACAAATTCACACAATCATTCAAAGAGCATCATCAAAAACAGCAACAACATGTAATTTCGCTAAACCAAAAGCGAAACAGATTAACAAATTCACTAAACTTTAAAATCAACATCCACGCAACTCGTTCAAATTAACAAATTCACACGATCATTCAAAGAGTATCATCAAAAACAACAACAACATGTAATTTCGCTAAACCAAAAGCGAAACCCTAACAAATCAGTAAACATATACATACATGTTAGGTCAAAATTTACCTGAATCAGTGGAGTAAAAGTTAAGATCAACAGAAGAACAGATTCCAAAAGATTCTTTGAAGGGACCTTTGCGAAGGTCCGCCTGATTGAATAGATGTGGATGATAACAGTCGGTCGGTTTATATATAAGAAGAAGAAAGACGATATCTTCTTCAAAATGGTGTTTGTACACGCCACTCCATCGGGTTCGATGGACCAGCATCTAGTGCAAAAACGGAAATAAAGGTCATGTAGGTTGCTACCGTAACTGGTGTGTCTTGGATTAGATGCGTGACGCACCGTCCGATTACGGATCAGATTGTTGTGGTGGACCCCGGCCTGGGTTGATCTTTTTCTTGTACCGATTTTGCCCTTTGGTATGTAGTCTTTAATTGGTTAGAGTTTTGACTTTTTGACATTAAGAAGATTGGAATTTCACTGTGAGGTGCGCTCTATAACACGTACGGTAGAAGACAATATTTTGGTCTTTAACAAATTGAGTTTCGATATCTTTGGTATTTGGTCTTAACAAATTCATTTTGAGAAATAAAAATTAAAATTTTAGTTTATGAGAAATGAACCTATTGTATTATAATTTCATTGATTATTATTTAATACCTCTAATCAAACACCCCCATTAGAATAAATAACAAACTTGGTCCCTGTGGTTTGTTGTCAATCATATTTTCCGTTCTTACAGTTTCAAAATTATAAGGTGACAATCGTGGTTTGTGAAAACGTCTGGATTTGGGTCTCTTTCTCTAACGGTCGTTAAAAAAATTCACTAAATGAGAAGCGTTTTCATCTTTTCATCAATCTTGTGGGCTTTAATCCAATCAAAGTTAAATTTATGAGTTTGGTCCACGCGTTTTTTTATTGCATAAAAGACAAAATTTTGATTAAAGATGAAATTTTCCCTTCAGTTATGATTTTTTAAAGGACATTAGAGGAAGGGACCAAATTCAGATATTTTTTTTAAATCACAATAACCATCTTGTAATTTTGAAACTGTATAGATGAAAAGTGTTATTTTTGACAAACTACGGAGGCCAAATTTTTTTAGTTTACTGGTATTTTAAAATAGAAGAATATTCATAATCTAATTACTAAGAGTAAAACTCAATTTTGGTCCCTGTGGTTTGTAAAAAATAACGAAAGTCGTCCCTACAGTTCGTTTATTACAGATTTGCCACTGTGGTATGCGTTTTTGTCCGAATTTGGTCCTCCACGCTAACACCGTCAATGGGCCCTCCGTTAAGAAGCCCCACGTGACCTGCACACGAGGGTAATTATGTCATTTTACCTCTCTCCTCTTTTTAACAGCCCCACACGCCTCTCTCCCTCTTTTCACTTTCGTTTTCCCTCCTTTTTCTGCTACCACTCGAAGCTTCAGTTAGCAACAATGGTGATTTGCTATTGTGGATCGACTGCAGTTGTTCGCACATCGTGGACCAACAATAATCCAGGAAGGAGATTCTACTGTTGTCCTATTGTTGTAAGTATTTTCTTTTCCACCATAGCTAAAATCGAAGCCCTAACTCAAAGTATTTCCATTTCTGTTTCTCCAGGGATCCAACTATCGATTTATTGGATGGGTTGATCCACCAATGTGTCCACGAGCTGTCCAAGTCATTCCTGGTTTACTGAGGTCCAGTGATTTACTTCAAGCAAGGATTATGGCAAAGGAAAAAGAGGCTAAGAAGCTCAAATTAGTTTTGTTCATCACTTGGGTGTTTGTTGTTGCCTATTTCATTGTATTTTGACTTTTTTGTTGTAATTTGAAAAAGTTTGTAATTGGATGGTTGTAATGTTCTGAATCTGTTAATGGCAAAAATAGTATTATCTTTTGGGAAATTCATGTCTTTTTCTTACCCAATTGTCCCTACTAACAGTAAATGCAACCAATTTGGATGCAAATGCATCTGTGCATAACTAACAGTAAATGCAACTGCAACCATGACTAACATAAGTGAATAACTAACAATAAACCACAGTGCATACATGAGTAACAGAAGTGCGAAAACTAATGTCAAATTGAAGTGTGCAACCAAAGTAACAGAAATGCATAAGTAATAACATAACTAAAGGATGCATTCATTGCCCAAAAGCCAAAAGTTATAAGCTTTTACACAATTTAAGTCACAAAAGATCAAAAAATATAATGCATCTAATGTTTTCAAGCACCAATATAGTTAAGGCATCATAGAGTACACATAATCAAATAAAAGTTCATGCAACACCACTATCTTCTTGACCTTTGCATGTCCTGGAGTTGTGGCCCTTTTCCTTGCATTTGGTGCAGGTAACAGACTTTCCTTTCCTTCTTAGAAAGCTATTACATCTCCATCAATCCCTAAGGCATGGAGGCCATAATCTAGGTCACTTTCTGGGATCAAAAAATGGTACCACATTGGTTGCACAGCAGTATACCCTATTGTTAGTCCCAGATGGCTTAACAAGTATTGTAGAAGGGGGGGTTGAATACAATACACAAAAATTTCACAATTTTAATTCTTATATTTGAAAAACTTTCAAAAGAATTACACACAGAAAACTTAAGATTGTTGCGGAAAAGAACAGATAAACTATTCTAACAATCTTACACAAAGTATACAACAAAACAACTAAGAACACTAAGAGCAAAGCTATTGAGTTTTAAGGCTTAAAAGAAGGTTTCTTGCACTGAGAGAATTTCTTGAAAGCGTGAGAATTGCATGAAGAGCACTTCTCCTTTTATAGTGCCAAGGAGTGCCCAAGCATTAAATGCTTGGGACACTTGTCATCTTCACATATGCTGATAATGTTGACTTCAGGAGAACTGTGAAGTCCTTGTCACTTTTCACTAGGTGCAGACAGAGTAGCTTGAGCAGATAAAAGGGACCTTAACTGAAAGTGGATAAAGAGACAAACTGTCACTTTTCTCTGCTGGAGGATATTGTCCCATAATAAATGATCTTCTGTCTTGAGCTTTTAGCACCGAAGTGGTTTCCACCGAGATTGAGAAATCTTCGGTGGAAAGAAGATTGGTCCACCGAAATTGCAAGCATGTTTCGGTGGTGAGAGGACCACCGAAATTGCAAGCATGTTTCGGTGGTGAGAGGAGCACCGAAAGAGTCATCGGTGGTGGATGGGGACCACCGAATTTGTCCATGCACTTCGGTGGAAGAGGCCACCGAAATTGTCCTATAAATTCGGTGGAGAGAAGGCCACCGAAATGTCAAGGAATTTCGGTGGTGATGACTTGTTTGAATGTTGCCGAGAGTCTTCTATTTTCCACAAGTAGAGAGTCTTCAAGCTTGGTTTCGGTTGATCTTCGACTTCACCGAACATTTGATATCTTGTACAAGTCATTCAAAGAACTGAACTAAAATATTCTAAGTAGAAGTTTTAGGGAAAACATCGGTGAGTCAATTTCAAATCCTTGGTGACCCAACACCTATCTCCTTAATCATAGTGTCAAGTCCATGGACACTAAACTCACCACAATCAACGATATCAACATAATTAACCTTACCATTTAAATACTTTCTTCCTGGACGTTTGGTAAACACCCCACCATGATTGACTTTGATGGAAATCAAATGGGGATGATCTTCTGCAAAAGTTAGAAAGGCAAACCAATGTTACTTACTTAAAACTAAAACACTTTAAAACCCTCAAAATAAATGCAAAAGCATACACATTTGTTTACCATAAACATAATAAGGATCAAAGTCTTCATTAGGAGTATGTATTTGCCACATTGTCGGACCCATTTAGAAGCTTGGATGATCAACCTCAAACCAGTCAGTGGCGGGGAAGACGAACGAGAAAACCACGGGGACGGATGTTGATAAATGAGGGTTTGTCGTGTTTGTTTAAAAAGAGGAGAGAGGTAAAATGACATAATTACCCTCGTGTGCAGGTCACGTGGGGCTTCTTAACGGAGGGCCCTTTGACGGTGTTAGCGTGGAGGACCAAATGCGGACAAAAACACATACCACAGTGGCAAATCTGTAATAAACGAACTATAGGGACGACTTTCGTTATTTTTTACAAACCACATGGACCAAAATTGAGGTTTACTCAATTACTAATTTACTACTACATTTTTTTATTTTAGGAAACAATCTCTTTTCAGTAAGTTTTAAGTAGGAGTGAGTTCAAATAAGAACATTATGTAAAAACATAAAAAATACATATCATATTAGACAACACACGTCAATCTAGACCGCACCAAAAGTTGCCAGCGTCGTTGATATATTATCATATTTGTATCAGATCAATAGATCATAATATCACATAATCACATACGATATTAGTGTGTTAGACAACCTAGGGGGGGTAAGGTTGTATTTAAAATCTTTTACTTTCAAAAATTCTTTTACAAATAAATACAGTACAGAAACAGTATAAATAAATCAGAGTATACAAATAATAAATATACAACAATTATATAAACAGATATAATTAAAAGCACAGCGGAATAAATAAAGAGATAAGGGATAGAGATACTTGACACAGAGATTTACTGATTTACCACCAACTGTGATAAACCAGCAGCCGAGACACTTCTCGACACGATCCAATAAATGTATTCTTTACGGTAGAACACAAACCAAATACAAAGGAATTTGTAATAGTTTCTCAAGCCTCTGCTATGAGATAAACAGGATCACACACCCGTTATTCAAATACTTACAAGAGGAGTATAACTCACAATGGGTAATCACTCTTGTATAATATCTCACACTTGGATATTTAAAAAATATTTTATATTAAAAGAGAGAGCTGAGAGAATGGTGTTGTTGCTGCTTATTGTTGTTTGTGTGGTCTTCTCTTTCTTCACCATCAGCATGCAAATATATAGCATGAAGCTTCCAACGGATATGTGCATCCGCGGTATACCGCCAAATGCACGCGGTATACCGTGCAGACAAAAGTACACTGACACTCAACGGCTCTCATGCAAAGTTGACTTCTGGAATACGTACCCGCGGTATACCGGCTAGGACTCGCGGTATACCGTGCAGAGAAAAAGTACTTCAAACCAATCAGTGGTGAACAGCAAGCCTGCCGCGGTATACCGCCGATACCACGCGGTATGCCGGCGTCAGAATGGATAGTTCTCCAGGACGCAACCAATCTTGCTGGATCTTCTCAATAAACCTTATTTAATTAAAATCAATTATGGTTTTTAGAAATATCCAAGTGCTATATTATTTTAGGGTGTTTATCATTATTAGTTATAAACAATAATGACGACGTAAACACTTCCGTCTTGAACCCTTCAGATTAAATCTTCGTGTTCTTCAACAACTGCACACTTGGATTAAATTGTTAGATAAACAATAATACGGTGTGTTTGTAATCATCAAAATAAATATATATAAATATATAGAGATGTGGTACACTTGCACCAACAATCTCCCCCTTTTTGATGATGACAAACACAACCGCTAAGCATGAGCATATGCGGTTTCTCTCCCCCGTTTGTCGAAGCAAAAAGGGTCAAGAAAGACGGTATGCTTCCCCTCGAGAGATGCTCCCCCTCAAAATATGCATATATTTGAGAGAGCATAATCTCATGGGTAAAAGATAAAAAGCTCCCCCTCAAATTAATAACGATATCAATTTGATTTTATAAAATTTGAGGGAAAAAATAAGCATAATAAATGACATGAAACAAAATAACCAAAAAGAAACACTTGCACCAAAAAGGATCTTAAGGCTTCGATTTTCGGTTAATTTTATGTGATAAAAAAATCACCACGTATTATGACCTCGTCAGGTAACCACGTATTATAACCTCGGCAGGTAACCACGTATTATAACCTCGGCAGGTAACCACGTATTATAACCTCGGCAGGTAACCACGTATTATAACCTCGGCAGGTAACCACGTATTATAACCTCGGCAGGTAACCACGTATTATAACCTCGGCAGGTAACCACGTATTATAACCTCGGCAGGTAACCACGTATTATAACCTCGGCAGGTAACCACGTATTATAACCTCGGCAGGTAACCACGTATTATAACCTCGGCAGGTATCACGTATTATTTCCTCGTCAGGAAACACGTATTATATCCTCGTCAGGAAACACGTATTATATCCTCGTCAGGAAACACCTACAAAAGGCAAAGAAAATTTTTCGTGGTACCCTTTTCTTATGGGTCCTTTTAACAGTTAGTATAAAACATAAACTGCAAATAAAAAAATTAAAATATGTTGTCGACATAAAATAAAGCATGACAACATACAATCCACAAAATTTGTTTAAAACCACAAACGCATCCCACCGGGATTGTCAACATTAAACATTCCTTTCGGAATCCATTTTCTAACCATTTTAATTTTGCGATTGTATTTATCATACACATAAAATGAAGCATTTATATTCGCATTATTTTTAGGTCTAGAAAAATTACCATTATACATACGAGCATGCGGTTTCCTTCCATAATTCACATTTTTTATTTTTGACATATATGGAGGTTTTCTCGTATCAACTTTAGGAGATGCAAAAAATCTTTTAATGGGTTTACACGAACATTTATCAACACATGTATCGGAACCAATGCCTTTACGACAATTTATACGATTAGGCATATTTAGCATTTTAAGCACTTTATCATTGCTACTATTAAAAGCATTTGCTAATAAATTATCTTTTTCATGCGATTTGCATTTTGCTTTTAAACAAGCAATTTCATCTTCAAGAATATTGCATTTACCACATACAACTTTTTCACATGTTATTTTCTCTAAACATGCAATTTTATCATTTAAGACAATGCAAGATTTGCAAACAATATTTTCGCATGCTTTCTTTTCTAAAGTGATAACTTTATCATTTAACTCATTTTTGATTTTATTATCACATGCAATGGTTTGTTTACAATTATTCAACTCATTTTGACATAATAATAATTCTTCTTTTAATTTAGCATTCTCATTTTTATAACTATTTACGAGAACAATCAATTTTTGAAAAGAGACATTTAACATATCAATATCATCATCGTTATCACTACAACTAGAATAACTTGAGTATGAAGTACATACCTCTTTCTCGCAGTCGACGATGAGACAAGTTTCTTCATTTCTTTGATCTCGGGTTTCGTCTCTCTTTTCTTTTGAGTTTTCACCATAGGTGATGTTCAAGTTCTCCCAAATATCACGAGCAGTTTCAAAGAGATAAACACGCTCAATATCATCGTTAGTAAGAACCGAAAAGAGAAAATTTTTGGCTTCAAAATTTAAACAATAATTATCCTCATCTTCGTCGGACCATTCCGAGCTAGGTTTTTCAACAACTTTGTCGTTTTGAAATTTTGTGGGTTTGAAATCTCCTTTAATAATAATATCCCAAATATTTTGATTTATCCCACGAACATAACGTTCAAACGAATTTGCCCAAAGATCAAAATTTTCGAAATCAATAAGAAGAGATTTAGAAAACCAAGCATTTTGTTGAGCCATTAAATAAAAGATATAACTTTAAAAAAATTAAACAGATAATTTTTGAAAGCCCCGCTCTGATACCAAATGTTAGACAACCTAGGGGGGGTAAGGTTGTATTTAAAATCTTTTACTTTCAAAAATTCTTTTACAAATAAATACAGTACAGAAACAGTATAAATAAATCAGAGTATACAAATAATAAATATACAACAATTATATAAACAGATATAATTAAAAGCACAGCGGAATAAATAAAGAGATAAGGGATAGAGATACTTGACACAGAGATTTACTGATTTACCACCAACTGTGATAAACCAGCAGCCGAGACACTTCTCGACACGATCCAATAAATGTATTCTTTACGGTAGAACACAAACCAAATACAAAGGAATTTGTAATAGTTTCTCAAGCCTCTGCTATGAGATAAACAGGATCACACACCCGTTATTCAAATACTTACAAGAGGAGTATAACTCACAATGGGTAATCACTCTTGTATAATATCTCACACTTGGATATTTAAAAAATATTTTATATTAAAAGAGAGAGCTGAGAGAATGGTGTTGTTGCTGCTTATTGTTGTTTGTGTGGTCTTCTCTTTCTTCACCATCAGCATGCAAATATATAGCATGAAGCTTCCAACGGATATGTGCATCCGCGGTATACCGCCAAATGCACGCGGTATACCGTGCAGACAAAAGTACACTGACACTCAACGGCTCTCATGCAAAGTTGACTTCTGGAATACGTACCCGCGGTATACCGGCTAGGACTCGCGGTATACCGTGCAGAGAAAAAGTACTTCAAACCAATCAGTGGTGAACAGCAAGCCTGCCGCGGTATACCGCCGATACCACGCGGTATGCCGGCGTCAGAATGGATAGTTCTCCAGGACGCAACCAATCTTGCTGGATCTTCTCAATAAACCTTATTTAATTAAAATCAATTATGGTTTTTAGAAATATCCAAGTGGTATATTATTTTAGGGTGTTTATCATTATTAGTTATAAACAATAATGACGACGTAAACACTTCCGTCTTGAACCCTTCAGATTAAATCTTCGTGTTCTTCAACAACTGCACACTTGGATTAAATTGTTAGATAAACAATAATACGGTGTGTTTGTAATCATCAAAATAAATATATATAAATATATAGAGATGTGGTACACTTGCACCAACATAGTGTTTTCAAATAAGTTGTATTTCCATTAAATACTAATGTTCTTGTTTAAATTAATCACTTTTTAAATATATATTTTTAAATGTAAAACACTTAAAAAATGCATGGTAATTGGTATACATTTTTTTATTAGTCGTAAATGAAATTTTTTAAAAGATCAAATATGGGAATTCACGTGTTTTCAACTTTTCATTTCATTTATATTCTCATTCTTGAAATAATATATTTAGAAAATACACTAATTGTATTAACGACTTTCAGCAATAATGAAAATACACTACTAAACAAAAGCAGATTTTCGGCGGAAAAATCCGTCGGAAATCCGCCGGAAATGGCTAATTTCGGCGGATTTTTCGGCGGATGCGGTCGCCGGATAAATGGGCGCCGAGATGGCCCGTTTTCGGCGGAATTTTCGGCGGATAGTTTGTTTTCGGCGGAATAATCCGTGGAAAAAAAGTAGAAATAATTAACAAAATCTTAATTAACAAGATAATCAGAGATATATTTTCGGCGGATTTTTCCGTCTGAAATATATTTATTTATTTATCAATTAATAAAAAATAATAATTTCGGCAAATATTTCGGCGGATTTTTCCGCCTGAAATATATTTATTTATTTATTTATCAATTAAAAATAATAATAATTTCGGCAACTATTTTCGGCGGATTTCGGGCGAAAAATTCCGCCGAAAATAATTTAATATATTTTTAAATTAAAACAAGGATTGGGTCCCAGTAATAATAAAAGCAATGTTGAGAAGGTAAGTAAAGATCTTTATTTTTAGATGCATATTAGGAATTTAGGATAAGATACACTAGGTGCATCGAACTAATCTACATATCAAACATGATTCATAGGTAGATTTGAGGTTAAAAGTTATCAATAATCCAATTATCTTCTTACTTTCTAACTTTAACTTTACTTCCCACATGATCTTTCATCATTAAGACAGATGGTTTTTTAAGTTTTCATATTTGGTATTCAATATCTGAGATAAATGATCATTATTTTCCTTTTAGTTTTATAACTTTATATAAACTTACATTGCTTTAGGAGATCATTCAAACATTAATATACAAGTATGTATATAATTATAGGGTTAGGTTCAGGGGAAAACCTTAAATAATTGAAAAGCCGGAAAACCACGAAAAAAATCGGAGGAAAAAGTATATCAATATGGATGTCAAATAACGAGAAAAATATGATCGTTTATTTGGTGTAATTTATTTCGTTCGAATTTTGTTCATTTTTCGTTTTTTTCCAATATAAAATAGTGGGGTGAGGGATTTTAATTTAATTAATATTGTTGTAACCGTCCGTCTAATCACATCCATCAGATTATCTAATCTAACGGTTGATAAAAAGTTTTTTAGTTTTCCATTTATTTGAGGTTTTTCCCTGAACCTCTCTCTATAATTATATATATATATATATATATATATATGTGTGTGTGTGTGTGTAAACATATAATATATACATATGTCGTCACTTTGCCTTGAAATATGTCATGACTTTACCGTAACTCGTAAGAATTAAGGTTTAGCCTCACCATCACACCATGTATCACGTTATTTAGAACATTGATATTTATATGATCATATCACTTAATAAGTGATTTTTCTAACTATTTCAAATAACTAATTAATTTTGGATTAATATTCTTTGATAATCAAAAATTATAATATAACTTATTTGATGTCATTAGTAATTATTATAAGATATATTATAAATTGTATATTGTACGGTGATATAAGAACCAATGGGGCGAATTAAGAACCGCCCAAGTCGATGAAACATGGAGCAATAACGGCCACTTAATTTTTGTAAATTTTGTCTTTCTCGACTAAATTTTGGGGACAAATATAAAGAAAATATCGTAGGTTTTATGACCAAAAAATATCAAGATTTCCCGTCGATTTGGTTTTGACTCGGAAATCTCAAAATATTCCTCCAACTTCATAATTTTTAATTACGTAGATATAAAACCAGTAATACAAGACCATCAAAGAAGACAACAAATCTTACGTCAAATTTAATGTAATGAATAGTAATATACAAAATCTGGTATATCACTATTCATTTACACTAGATTTTTTGGATTTCAGAATAAGTTAATTGATCATTTGTGGAAAAAATTGTAGTAATTCCAATGTTTAATTGCATATGCATATTAGGGCAAATATGCGTTACAACACATCTAAACGATAATGCATCTGTATATCACTATTCATTTACACTAGATTTCTTGGACTTCTCTTTCACTTAACTCATCAAATCAAGCTTCAACCATGCATGCAAAGAGACTCAACTATTGAACCAGGTGTTGGAAAAATGGAATAAGAAGACGTGTTTCCAGAACAAACAAGATACGCGTCAGGCTGGAAAGAATGTCCGCGAAGTTAAGATAAACGACGAAGGGAGAGAGATGCGGCATGGGAAGAAAAAGGCTTTCAGAGATCAAGATTGGTCCGAGGAAGGGGAAGCCATTTGGGCTTCGAGTACCAATCTGGTCCATGTGCTGACTTGGCATGGAAGGTGTAACACCCTAAAAATCAGGGCTAATTTGAACCTCAAATTTTTATCAAATTATGACAAAATAACATTCAAACTTTTATAAATATAAGAAGAGAACTAACTATGAGGGTTCATATTTACAAGTAATGAATTCTCCCAATAACCTATTAATCTAATCATGTCAACTATAATCAGATTAACTGGGTTATCTAAGCAATCCATCCAAAAAGCCTCATCCAGTTAGCTAAGTCCTCCGCTTATCTCAAAAGTTGAATACTTCAAAAGCTCTCGTCCCACATCCCATTTACTTCCCTGAGACTATACCTGGTAAGAAAATTTAATTTGAACAATTAGGCTTACGCCTAGTGAGAACACCCAAATTCAAATTAAAACATTAAGAGCTTGAAAATATCCAAACATATAAACAAACCTGTTCTCCACCATTCTTACCGTACACGTGCTCATCTCAATGACGGGAACACACCTGATCCCATGAATATGACTAACATTCCGTAAGTCATATTATCATAATTAAGAGCCTACTACGAATCATTACTGATTCTAGATTATTGCTCTTATTCAAGAAATTACAAGTTGCTTTATGCCTATTTCTTGGACTGGAAGTAGAGATTACAATTTACTTTATGCCTATCTCTGGTCTTCCCATAGAAATCAGGAATTACAATTTCCTTTATGCCTATTCCTCGATTTCTATACTACGAAATGAGAATTACAATTTACTTTATGCTTATTCTCCATTTCCATGTGAATGAGAATTACAAATTACTTTATGCATATTCCACATTTCACGTCACACTTATGAAATAGAAATTACAAGTTCCTTTATGCCTATTTCTCATTTCATAACACCTTTACGAAATGAGAATTACAAATTACTTTATGCCTATTCCACGTTAAATAAAAACAGTGCCTATGGATCCAATACACTTTAAGTGAATATGTATAACAACACACCACTTCTCATAACGTATTCCATTCTATGAATACCGGATAATCTAATGCACCCTCAAAAGCTATTTTTCTAAAATTCTTATTTAGAAAAATATTCCGAAACCTCAATTCAAATGAGATAATTATTTAATAGAATTTGTGTCCTAAAGTTCAAAATTAAATTTGAACTCTAAACCATCTCCAAATTAATTAAATCGGTCCAATTCATAATTTAATTTCAAACTAAATTAAAACCCAATCCATAATTAATTCCAATTAAGTTAAGACCGATCCATAATTAATTCCAATTAAATTAAGACCAATCCATAATTAATTCTAGCCCAAAATAAAGAAGCCCAAATTTCGGTCCACTAAACAACTTTCGGTATTTGTTTTTTTTAAACTCCGGTACTCCACTCACAAGTCACAACCCAACTTCCGGTATTGTTTCCTTTTTTCTAAATTCCGGTACACAAATTAAACAATTCTGGTACCACAAAATTATTTCCGGATCCTATATTGTGAGGTTCAATTCCGGAAGTTATCAACTTCCGGATCCAATTTAATTCTGGTCCGACTTCCGGTATTATATTGTTCCGGTATCCAATTTAATTCCGGAACCAATATATATTCCGGACCTCAACCCAGTTCCGGAAATTTCTCAATACCGGAACCTCACTACAGTTCGTTTCAGTTCTCATCAAATTAACTCCAAAAATTCATCTAAAATACCATTTACTGATAGATTTGTTTCCATACAGACATATCATTCTATTCGGACAGTTTAGATATTAAACATGCTTTAGTTTTTAACTGTTAAATTTCAAAATGAAAGAATGAACTCACCTGATTGAGATACGAACTGGATATAACTCTTCTCTGCTTCTAATCTTTTTCCAAGTACTGAATCAATATCCAAAATACATATGAAACCTAACTTGGCAGATTGAGAATAGTTAAATCAAACATGACCATCAGATTCTTACCAAATCACAACCGGATTTCCTTAATCTTTCTTTCTTCTTTTCTCTCTCTGCTCTGATGACCGACTTCCCAAAAGTAATACGAGATAATGATATCTCAGTTAGCTTACTTCATTATAAGGTAATCTCAACTATTCAATAATGACCAAACAGACCCCTCAACTAATTTCAATATTAACTTTATACTTTTGGTTAAATTACAAATTCAACCCTGGAGTTTATAAATACAAATAGTCCACGACTTAGACTAAATTATAAACAGACCCCTTTCACATTAAAATATTACAATGGAAATTCGAGGTGTTACAGAAGGCTACCCAAAAAGTATTTTTCGTAGCTTGGTTCGCTTAGGGCAAAGTAATGGACCGGTTTAGAATTAGAGCCTCCATGTCAGCCTTCTTGTAACACCCCCTTCCTGAGATGGAAAAGGAGGTTACGATCAACTTAAAACGAACTGCTAACATAAACATATAAAGCACTATTAACCTCATTAAAATTAAAATATTAAACATCATCAGACATAACAATTGTCTCGAATGATACCTTTTCTTTACTACAGAACTTGTTTTACAACATCAACTAAACCGACAATTTCTTACCACTAAATCTCTTAGATCTGATAATACTTCGGATCTCGTACTCCTTAGATTCTCTTCGAATACCTGCCGCGAAGAAAGAAATGCGGCTGAGCCAAACGCTCAGTGCACGGATACGATAGATAACAAACAAATACTCGAACCCAACAACGAATAATAATAAACATCAGGATTTAGGCAACGAACATACTTAAAGACGAAACTCGAAGTGTCCATGAAAACTAGATTGAGTATAAGAACCATCACATACAGGTTCAAGGACAACATACGGAGATACCCACAATAGGGAAACTCAAATAAAAGACGTTGGATCGAGCAAATTGGTTTAAATGCTTATCAAGCCTTAACAAAATGAATTTTTACTAATTCATAATATCAAAAACAGTAAATCTAGTCGAAGATCAAAACGGTTTTATCACAAAAATATTGTCAACTAAATATCAAACGAATTTTAGAAACTTATCTCAAAATCATATCAAACGATCGTATACCGAGCTCGAACAAATAATCGCATACACTTGCATATCAACCGACGTGACAAGTGTCAGACATCTGGCCACAAAGGCCCGTACGTTGGGTAGCAAATCCACACGTACTAAATGTGAGATGCGACGTTGGGCACTACACCGACATCCACCCTACAAACATATCACATAAACTAGGGTCGACCCATACGCCTCCTAAATCAAATAATCACATCATATATCGCTCCACACATGAGCACAAAAGAGGAGACGCCGTGGTCTAATCACACCGCCACGGTTAGTGTCACGTCATTGGTGCCACAATGACATGCCTATGGTACCCCCATAGGTGGTTAGTAGCTCGACTTTACCGAAATAGTTGTCACCACACATGTGACGTATAACAAATAATGATTTTTCACAAAAGTTGTCGGAGTCAAATAAAAGATTATTCACACTTATTCAAAAATGGTCTAAAAGGGCTGAGAGGTCGAAATCAAATCAAACCAATTCTTATAAAATGATCGATGGCAAAACGTAAATAAGTCTCATTTAAAATAACGACACCATCGACTAATACATTTGGAACAATCGAATTAAATCCCAAAACATTGAGAATCCAACAATTAATACGACTCGAAGATGTCAAAGAATTTCATATAATTTAGTACGAATAAAGCTAACACAAACGAACCAAGCTTACGGGTGTATATATATATATGTATATATATACACATATATATACATCGGACCAACGAACACGAACTAAAAAGAAGTGAAGAATCACGTAAAACATCTTATTAGTATTGACATCACATATACGTATGTAGGACGATTTTTATAAAAATATGTGACCTTGGAGAATTTCGAGCGAAAGAATGATACGCTAACGGACAAATCAAATAATCATGAAGCACGTATTACGAATTAAACGAAAGCTTGAGGGTTCAAAAACTTACTTAAACGAATCGAATGAACGAAAAGGTTTAACTTCAAAAGTGCGTCACGTCACATGTGAATAAATCATACTAATTACAAAAAGAATCAAAAAGACATTTGCTTATACAAAAATGTCGACCAATTCCATTAAAAGCTTTATATTTCCGAACACACTTTATTGACGACTTACGAATCGAAAAAGATTTTGAATGGCATGAGATTTAGTAAACCATTAACATAAATACTTGAATGAAATCTTACAAAAGACTTAAAAACAAAAACATATGGGAGGCCAAAACCATAAGTAGAATAGGAATTTCACACTCACAACTTTTCCAAATCGAGTAATACATATTTTAGCACTTTACACGTTTAGAAATCCAATATTTTGTCATAGTTCCAGTAAGTTTTATAAAATCATATCTAAACAGAACTTTTTCATAAATGTCTTGTGATTCCAGAGAATCAAGAATGAACTGAAACGGATTTAAAATGAATTATATACAAATTTTGGAAAACAGTCGCGCAGTTCGGGTCTAAAACAAGACCAGTTTCGGAAAACCCAGATTTTAGGCACTTTAGCATAAAAATCACAGTTTACTCGTGTGACGATAAATCGTTTTAGACATCTCCAGGTTTTCAAAAATATATCATATGCCTTAATCCGATAAACGAGCGATTTGTTATGATTTTTATAAACAACACGAAATTTTCAGAGAAAAATTCAGCAGACTTAAAAATAGATTTTGACGTTTTTAACATATTCATAACTCGATTTATCGCTTGCAAAACCAAAATAGAACTCACCCTAGAATAGACAAAATCTAACGCTTCACTAATCGGACGGGAAAACAACTTGATGGAAGAATAACACATCGTACACAAAATTGAACGAAAAGAATTGAAAGAAAAACAAGGAAACCACACATATATGTAGCGAATCAAATAACGTAAACGAATTAACAAATATACGACGAATCGAATAAACACAAAGTGAGAAACATAAGAAATCCGTACACATGTAAAACAACTCAAATAAACACAACGGAATGAGAGGGAGAATAAGGAATCCGTACCTTAACCAATGATAGATCCATTAGATGGCTTCAACGAATACAAATCCCAAAAAAAAATCGTAATCCCGACTTCAAACATGAATCCAACATCAAACCCGAATAATAATGCTTGAGACTCCAAGAACTTCAACCTTAACTCTAGTTTTTCCTTTCTTTACTAAACCCTAGACGATTTAATGGTATAAAACAAAAAGATTGATACAACTTAAATATTAATAATAATCTAATCGTCAAAATAAGAGATATCCAATCTTTATTTTTATTTTATTATTTATCAATAATATAACTTTTTTTTAAATCAAAAAGATAATAAAATCTAAAATCTTAATTTGTATAACTGCATGTGCCGATCCAAATATTCCAAATTTTGCTTATTGACAAAAATAATCCCTCTAATTTTACAAGGTTCCAAACTTGAACCAATATTTTGCATATTAATTTCTTAATAGAAAATACGGGATATTACACTTCTCACCCATGGAATCCCTCTTTTTGGGTAAGTGGTTTAGGAGTCATTCTATCAAACATCTAGGTGCAAGAGTTATCACATTCATTTATCTTATCATGTAATATTTTTTACCATCAAAATGGATTGTGGCTAATTGTCTCTTTTCTAGTTAGCGCTAATCGGGTAAGGATCTTCTTCTTCTTCACTTATAGGATAAGGTCCTCGGTCATTCCTTGCGACAACCACTGGAATATTACAGAACGATCTAAAGAGGGTCATAGCTTATTTAACTTGCAGTCAATTAGGCTATAAGGTCCATTCTTCGGTAGTGCATAGGCTTCGGCTTCTTCCTCTAGCCGAGCCACTACTTGCGTGTGTGTAATTAATGGCAGTTATTCAGAAATAGCTAGAACTGAATGCGGAAAGTATGGAAAAGCATCTAGTAACGTATTTAACCAGAAAATAGATTATGCACAACATACCTTGATGCAAACCTATAAACTCCTTAAACCACCTCTTATTCGCCATGTTTGGTAAACAACCCCCTAGTCTTAGCATATCACTAGATATGTTGATGATAAATCACCAATACGAATAATGTGATAAAATGTTGTATACTATACTTCCTTTATCTTTAATTATACATAGAATTTTTCTCCTTCTCATAATTAAGGGTAAAAAAGAAACTATACGTTTATTTTAAAGTAAACTAACATAATAATCTAGACACTTATTTTGGTATAGAAGGATTCTTTGTTAGGCGAATGATCGAGTGAAAAGTTGAGTTAGCGTGAGAAGTTGATTTGAATCATGGATCACTTTTAATCTCAAGTTTACCATGAATCATCGTACCACCCTTGATAAAGGGGATTGATCCAGTACATCTCATTCTAATGTGCATCCAACAGTTAATAACAACTTCTCACGCTTCTCAAGTTAACTCATCTTCTCACCGGAACCCAACCCGTCTTTGATATAATAACAAAATTTGGAAACGTTAAAATAATTTTAGTCAAATACGACAATTGAATAGAAGTACAGGGGGCAAAGGTGAAATTTACCACACCGGTAACTGCCATTTCTGGGTTCTCCACCCGTTACCTTCGTCTCCAAACTCCCATGATCATAAGAAACCCGAACTCGCAGCGATCGTGTGATATGTAATGCAAAATCTCATCGCGAGGAATCTATTACATGCTTTTGTTATTGATCTTCAAGTAATTTGTACTAATCCATTGGTAAATTATACTCGTGATTCAACTGCATTTTTCTTCGACCTAAAATTCTTCACAAATTTCACATTATTCGTTTATCTCGAGGTTCGATTGATGCAGATCAATGGCGGGCGCCGTTTCTGCGCTTTTCATCCTCGATATCAAGGGACGTTGCTTGATCAGTCGTCACTATCGTGGTGATATTTCATCTGTTGAAGCCGAGAGGTTCTTCACCAAACTCCTTGAGAAAGAGGTACTTCATAATACTAGTAACAATTTCAATGTATCCGCGTCTCTGTTTGCACATATTTTGATCTCCATGAGAGAATTGAAGTTTTAGGTTTTTTGGGAAGCAAAACATTTTCAAAGCATATGCTGATTTTAGTTGTAGCATAGATTCTTCACCAAACTCCTTGAGAAAGAGGTCCTCCATGATGTTAGTAACAATTCAAATGTATCCTTGTCTCTGTTTGCACATATTTTGATCTCCATGAGAAGAATTGAAGTGTTAGGCAAGCAAATCATCTTCAAAGTATATGCTGATTATAATTGTAGCATAGATTGGCTGAATTTCTATAGTTCTGACTTCTGGTGATACAATTGTACTACTATATATTGAAGATCAACCAGTAAATTGTTGAAATCTCACTAATTAATTCATCAAACATCATGGAAATAATGTGTGTTAACATCATGCTGATTTGTGGACAACGCTTTCCATATTGTGGGAATATGTGGAACCAGTTAGATTACTACTCTTCAAAAGAGCCCTTAAGGAGAGAGAGCAGGACCAGCATATATTCAGGAGAAATAGTCCAAGTTTAGTCGTGAGACTCTAATACGCCCCCTCCAACGGAGGCTAATGTCAAGTCCCTAGAGTGGTAGACCTTAGCTCTGATACTATGTGAGAATATGTGGAACCCCGTTAGATTAATCTTCAAAAGAGGAGAAAGTAGGTTCCAATATATATTGAGAAGAAATGGTCCAAATCTAGCCGATGTCGGTTTCTAACACATATGATCTTTGTCTATCAGGAGGACATAGAGTCTCAAGGTCCAATAGTCTTTGACAATGGTGTCTCTCATGTGTTCTTTCAACACAATAATGTCTACTTAATGGCAGTATCAAGGCAGAACTGTAATGTTGCTAGCCTCATTGTATTTCTCCATCGGTTAACAAATGTGAGTATACTTGCTATTTCTTACTCCATAGTAACACTATAACATTATCGGCTTTGTAGGACACCAAATATGTGTAAATGTACTAAAAGACTCTTTTATAGGACTTACGTTCATAAGATCAAACAATTGTGCGTACAATTTAAAAAATGTTACAATTTATAGGATGTTAGGACGTACCTTTCTAAAATGAATTCACCTATTAGATCTTTTACAGGACACTTTTTGAAGACGTCTGTTAATGGGACACTTTTCTATTGAACACTTTTAATTACATCATGTAAAAAGTCTAACAGGGTGCTTGATTTCTGAAGTGTTCTAAAAAACTTGTTATGATCCCCGATTATGTTCTATTAACTTATTGCAACACATTTACATATGATACAAAATTGTTTGGTCCTATAAAGTTAAGTCTTATAAAGGTGTCATTTAGGCCATATAGACATATTTGGCGTCTATAGAGCCGATTATGTTGTAGATTAATGATTATATTTCTGCCTTTGCCTAAAGTTGATATTTGTATCATGTTAGTTCCTAATAGTTTATCACATTATGCAGGTTTTTGAGTATTATTTTGAAGAGTTGGAAGAAGAATCTCTTAGAGATAACTTTGTTGTAGTTGTAAGAATGAAAACCTTATTTGCATATCAACTAATTAGATATATTGGAAACAGATTCTCTACCCTTTAGGGTAGAGATCAGATCTGCATACATACAACTCGTTGGTTTGGTTTGGTTTAACTAATTAAATATATTGGTCAACCTATTTCGCATTTGAGCTCATGCTTAGCAAAATATGGCAGTATGAATTACTCGATGAAATGATGGACTTTGGTTACCCACAATATACGGAAGCAACGGTTCTAAGTGAGTTTATCAAGACAGATGCTTATAGGTTGGAAGTTACACAAAGGCCGCCAATGGCTGTTACCAATGCAGTCTCTTGGCGAAATGAAGGGATATTTTACAAAAAGAATGAAGTATGTACATCTTCTGAATGGGTTATTAACATACTGTGACTTTGCTGATATTAACATTGCAATGTTGTCTACTTTCAGGTATTCCTAGATGTAGTTGAAAGTGTTAACATACTAATCAACAGTAACAGACAGATAATTCGATCAGAAGTTGTGGGCGCATTAAAGATGAGAACATGTTTGAGGTGTTTGAATTTTTTGTTGTAATGTACTGTTTAACATTGTTAGTGTCCCACATCGCTAGACTTCACTACAACAAAATCGGGTTTATAGGACACCAAAAATATTTACGTATCCTATTAAATTACTTTATAGGACTTAACTTAAGTTTATAGAACCAAACGCTTGTATGTCCTATCTAAAAGTAAAAAAAATGTTATAACTAGTTTATAGGACACTTTTGGATGTCTTAACAAATTTTTTAGGATACTTTTGAAATGAAGTGTCCTATTTTCCCCTTTATAGGACACTTTAGAAAAGTGTCATATAAACGCAACTTTTTCAAAAGTGTCATATAAAAGGGCTATTATGACACTTTGTTTCAAAAGTCTCCTAAAAAGTTTGTTAAGACGTCTAAAAGCGCTCTATATGCTTATTACAACACTTTTAGATTGGACACATGAGTGTTTGGAAACTTAAATCTTTTAAAGTAGTCTATTAGGACACTCGGATATTTGTGTTGTAGTGCTTGGACCATTTCTCCTCAACATTTGAGGGACTCACTTCTCTCCTCAAAAGCTCGTTTGGAGAGTAATCTAATGGGGTTCCACATATTACCACAAGCATAAAGGGTGAATCAGTCATGATAGATGATGCCATTTAGGAATTGGCTAACTCTAGTATAAATTTCATTTTTGTGAGAATATAAGTTGATACCCATTAGATTACCCTTCAAAAGAGCCCATTAGGAAACAAAGGAGGTTTCAACATATATTGAGGAGAAATGGTCCAAGTCTAGCCAATGTGGGACACTCACACTCCTCCAATGGAGGCTAGGTGGACACTATAACATATGTTGCCATTTTTTCTTACAGTGGAATGCCTGAATGCAAGCTTGGGCTTAATGATAGACTTCTGATGGATGCTCAAGGCCGACCATCAGAAGGAAAAGCGATTGATTTGGAAGACGTTAGATTTCATCAGTAAGCCTTGCAATCTCAATGCTCTTTTAATCTATAAGCATGTTACTAAAATGTGCTTGCCTGATTTATATAATTTGGTTTCGTTAAGTAGTTAAAGTTCTTCACAGTTGATTGTTGTTTCCGATAGGTGTGTAAGACTCGCTCGCTTTGAAAGCGACCGCACAATATCGTTTATTCCTCCCGATGGATCATTTGATCTAATGACATATAGACTTAATACTCAGGTTATCTTCAGTTATAGACACCATTCATAATGCCATGCTTCATGTATCTTGTTTTCATTACGAAAAGATCATTTTTACAGAATACCATATTACGTCTTAAGTGTCCTAATAGGCTCGGTTTAACACGTAGCCATTTAATGTCTAAGTGTCCTGATAGAATGCTTAATAGGACTTAGGTTTATAGAACCAAACAATTGTATGTCCTATATAAATGTGCTACAATAAGTTGAAAGGACATTTTTGAGCACCCTAACAAATTTTAGACAATTTTGACGTAAAGCGTCTGTATTAATCTTCTTATATGACATTATCTGAAAAGTGTTATAAAAACAAGTATCCTATAAAAAGATGTGTTCATATAACACTTCTTAAAAGTGTTCTATTAAAAACTAATATGACACTTTATTTCAGAAGTGTTGTCCTAAAAAACTTGTTAGGATGTCAAAATACCTCCTAATATCTTATTGTAACACCTTTAGGTATGACGTACAATTGTTTGGTCCTATAAAGCAGTCTATTAGGACATTTAGACATGTTTGACTTCCTATAAAGTCGATTTTGTAGTAGTACTTCATCGCTGCTTGATAAATCGATTAAACGTGTCATTAATCTATGACAAATTATTTGAGCCTCGGTCTCACTTGATTCATATCCTTCATATGTGATTAACAAAATTTGATTGAAAATGTTCTTTTCACCAATCCTCCATATGTTGCTAGGTGAAACCTCTTATTTGGATCGATGCTCAAGTCGAAAGGCATGCAAGAAGTAGGGTGGTGCTTATAAAAGCTAGAAGCCAATTCAGGGAGCGAAGGTATGTGTAACAACCTATCCCACATGGATAGAATATTGAATTTGTGAGCTCCTTATAAGCTCCAAGTTGTGGACCACGAGCCTACGGCTACCAATAGCTTCCATCATGGTTTTAAATTGAATTCGAAGTTATTGGGCCAGCCTTGGGGCATAACAGTATGCCCTTGATTTGGACCTTAAGTATCATATAATATAGTAGCTAATTTAACTCAACTTCAATAGCTACTTCATAATACAGCAATGCAACAAATGTCCACATTGAGATACCAGTGCCATCCGATGCTACAAAGCCTATTGTTCGAACAACGATGGGAAGTGCTTCCTATGCTCCTGAACATGATTCAATTATATGGAGAATTAAATCCTTCCCCGGTGACAAGGTAATTAAGAAACGGGATTTGAACATCCACAATGGTAAGCTTTTTATTAGAACTTTTTTCCCAAATAGTGGGACCCACAAGCTTAGAGCCTCTCGGATTCTCTAAAATGGAGAAAATTGTGATTTTGAGTAAATTTTTGCTGCAAAGGATTCTTCAAAATGGAGAAAACATGAGAGAGGTTGTGAAGTTCTTCAATTTGGAGAACTCCCCAAAATGATTACTTTGAGGTAGAAATAATTTTTTAATATATTCCCATCAATAAGAAACCTTGATGCTAAATGCTTATGAGAAAGAGAAATAATATTTTATATCATGTATAAAATATTTTAATAATATAATTAATGTAGTATTTTGTATTCCCCAAAATAGAGAATCTGATGAGTTGAATATTCTTTTGGAGATTCTTGGAGTTTTGATTTTCCGTGAGAAAAGTTTGAAAAATCTGTTGGAGATGCTCTTAGGTGGCCATACAAAACAAGCAAAAAAGTAGGACACAGAGCTTATTGAGAGCTTGTGCAGTTACAAGCAAAAATTGTGTTTTTTTATTGGGAGTTATTTCATAATCTTTGGGCAACAAAAGCTTTTGAAAAAGCTCCATTGTGGATACTAGGTTTGGAGGTCTTCGTCAACATGTTACGAAGCTCCAGTCTCGCAGTCAAGAACTTAATTATAAGCACATTTATACGTTTATATATATATATATATATATTTACAAGTCTTGGCATCGTTTTAAATGCTTCTTCTCCAATTTCTCATGGCACAATTTGAGCATCAATAATCACAGGTATACATGTTAGGGGCCGAATTTAGGCTCCCCAGTGTAACTTACGAAGATGGAACGCCTGACAGAAAAGCTCCCATACGTGTGAAGTTTGAAATACCATATTTTACTGTATCGGGGATTCAGGTATGCATTCGTGCACGTCTGCTACAAGTACCTTCACTACAACAAAATTGGCTTTAAATATAGGATGCCAAATATATGCTTTATAGAACTTAAGATTGTATCATATCGAAAGGTGTTACTATAAGTTGATATGATGCTCTTTGGGCGTGCTAACAAGTGTTTTTAAGGATACTTCTGCAATAAAGTGTCATGTTTTTTTAAAGACAAATAAAGTGTCATGTTAGCTTTTCTTTTGGACACTTTTGATAAATGTCCTATAACCACATCCTTTTGTAAGACATCTTTCCTTGTATAAAAATACTAGTAGGACATTTTATTTCAAAAGTGTCCTTAAAAAACTAGTTAGGATGCACAAAAACGTCATATCAACTTACTGTAACACATTTGCATATGATGCACAATTGTTTGGTCATATAAAGTATAAACTGAAGTCCTGTAAAGCAGTTTATTGCGACATTCAGACATATTTGACATCTCATAGAGCCCATTTTGTTGCATTTCCTTTGGCAACCTTGCTTGAGTTTTCCCGATATGTACCCAATGATATACTTTATATATATATATATATACACACACTTGCAGGTTCGTCACCTGAAAGTAATTGAAAAAAGTGCATACCAGACGCTACCATGGGTGAGATACATAACAATGGCTGGTGAATATGAAATAAGACTATAGTGAAAAGCCCCCATACAAGAGGTGTTGTTTACTTTCTCTCTGTTTCTAGTTTAATCATCTTTATAGGCATATAACCGTGCAAAACAACATTATATATATATATATGGTAACTGTTCTTGGTGTGTTGATTATTAATTGTTAAAGATAGTTGTTGCAGTGTCACATCGGCTATACATGGACCACCAAACCTATATATCTATATATTTTAATATATATAGGGGCAGATTCAGTTGCGAACCTGACTTCCTTTATGAACCGAGGGACAAACACGTGTCCCGTACATTCATGGGTTATTCATCATGAATGGTATATTATTGTATTAGTGTAATACTATCATGAATGTGGTAAAAGAAATTTCACGTTCATTAATCATGATGAATGAGGACACGTGTCACCCTCTCCTTTGTCCCCAGTTCACAACAGAAAACATGTTTGCAACTGAACTTCCCCCCTCTCTATATATATAATTATATACACACACACATAGAGAGAGAGAGAGAGAGAGAGAGAGTTGTTTGGTAAGTGGACGAAACTGGATAGGGCTAGACAAGACTAGTCATGCAAGAGTGAGCTAGGTGGGTGAAAGAATTGTGCAAGGTTTAGAGTTTTAATTTGAAATAAATAGTGTAGTAATATCTCATGTTTCTTATTTTTTTTTATTTTTGTTCCACTTATTTTGACGTTTTGTCCTACTCAGTCATATCTCGTCTTGGTCTAATTTCGCACCAAACATAGGACAACAAGTTTTGTTTTGTCCCATCCTGTTTGTCGTGCGTACCCTTAGTGAGAACTTCAAAGGGGTTTCATGTATCCTCACATGGTGTTAGAGGTGGGGTCAACCATATATAGGGACTCGACACACTCCTACATCAGCTAGATACAAACCATCAAACCTGTATATACGTAGGAACCTCTCCTCTCTCTAAAACGACTCTTTTGGAAAGATTCAAAAGGGGTTTTACGGATCCTCACAGTATAAAAAAACCATCATCACTTGAAGATACTAGTATATCTTAATCTCATAATTATCTTAAAACTTCATGAAAGATGAACACTTTGATTCTCCCATCATAAGAAAAAGCATCTATTTCACTACTTGATTTCGGACAACCTCTTTGTAAAGAGCCTGAACTCCTTCTCTCGGCTCATCATGCTTGCCCTCGCATACTTCATACTCACCCCGAATCGTTCTCCACCTCTCGTGATTATCTTATGATCTCGAAGAAAGCTTTCACAATCGCCCACTTTTCCGTTGCACTTCAACCAAGCAAATGCTACAAAAAGGCATGAAATTAATGTTTACTAACTCCTTAATTTCCACTTCACACTAAAATAAATTTGACATTATAATACACCAAATATGTCCAAACACTACAACAAAATTGGGTTTATAGGATGCCAAAAATTTCTAGTGTCTTAGTAGACCACTTTATAGGACTTAAGTTTATAGAACTAAACAATAAAATTTCTTATCTAAGGGTGTTATGATATGTAGGATGATTTTGGGTGTCTCAACAAGTTTTTTAGAACATTTTTAATACAAAGCGGCGTATTAGCTATTTTACAGGCCACTTGTTTTTATAGGACACTTTTTCAAATGACATCCTATAAAATAGCTAATAGGAAGTTTTCTTTATATAAAAATATTCTAAAAACTACGACACCCAAAATGTCCTATAAACTTATTACAACACCAGTAGATTATATATAGGACATTTTTATTGTCCGTTCTTATAAATTAAGTTTTATAAAACAGTCTAACACTTAGACATTTTTGACGTCCTATAGACCCAATTTTGTTGTAGTGAAATGTCCTGATGGACTGTTTTATAGGACATTAGATATATTTAGCGTCGTATAAAGCCAATTTTGTTGTAGTGTTATGAAACAATTACGGTTTTCTTTACCAGGAAGTTGTCCAAAAGTACGCCCTCTAAAGGAGCATGTCTTGATGGGAAACTCAGGTAAACTAAAGAGTTCGGTATGATTCACTGCTTCTCTAAGTTCCTTCCATCTTTTCGCCATTAGCTCGTAGCTGTAGTCAAAGAACGTTTCATTTTCGTTGTTACCATGATCAACGCTACCTGATACCGCTTGCAAAATATTTGCCGCTCGAATTTGTGAGTCTTTAGACACACCAATGGTGTTAATCTCTATGTATTTGGTCATTTTCTTAGCAATCTCTCTATCTTTAACCAGTGCCCAACTGCAATAATACATTTAGAGACACCTTCAAGTTATCGAAATAGATTGAGTTTTCAGTTTTCCTGACGTTAGGAACACCGGATGTCAGGTATTTCTAAATGTCAGATATGTGTAAATGTCCTAATAGACTTCTCTATAAGACTTGAGTTTATAGGAACAAAAATTGCAGTGATACCAAAAGCTGTTTATGACATTTTTTTTAAATGAAGTGTTTTTAACCTTTTATAGCATGTGATGTTACAGTAAAATCACATGTGATTCACGCGACTTTGGCCATGACCTTAGGTCGCGGGCCAGGTCGCCCACTCATCCTTGCATTGACCATGATCCGTAATCTCATGTAAAATCACATGTGATTTGGCCGTTTCTTGTTATCTTATTATGACGATGTTCTCGTTTAATTCTTCTATATATACATATATATGGGGTTGGGTTCCGGTGAGAATGAAAGTTACGGTGAGAAGCGCAAGAAGGGATATGGACCCTTGGATCAATCATAATTGAAATCAACACTAGTAAGATGCACCATATGCACCAGATCGATTCCTGTAAGAAGCGCAATTCATTGGTGGGGTGAGATTAAAAGTGATCAACAGTCCAAATCCCTTCTTACACTTCTCACCTTAACTCTTTTTCTCACACGATCCTTCGTTTGTATGTATATATGCATGCATGTATATTACCCGATACGAGTACCAGCATGACCGGTGCACTTAGAGGTCGTAAAAAGCATGATATCGTAATCTGCAGGGGTCGATATCGGCGTATATTGTGGCCAATAATAAGCAAGGTCATATATCAAACTCCCTTGATCTCCATTTACTACAGCTTCCCTTATGGATCCATCTGGGTTGTTTGGTGAAGTCACCACTTCAATGTAAGGTTTTTGCTTATCAAACTTATATGCATCTCCTGCCCATTTATGTACCCCACTTTTCAAGTAATCTGTCATCACATCATATGACTGCAAAAAAACACCGATTAAACTGATAAAAACAAATACTACACTCACTACAAGATAATTGGATTTATAGGACGTCAAAATTGTGCAAGTGTCCCACTAAATCGTTTTATTAGGACACGAGTTTCTAGGACCAAATATAAAAGTGCCATATCTGAAGGTGTTGTAATATGTTTATAAGATGTTTTTGGAGGTCTTAACAAATTTTTTATGACACCTTTAAAATAAAGTATCATATTAACTATTTTATTGGACACTAAGGTTTTTTATAAAAAGATGTGTTTATAGGACACTTGTCAAAATAAAACAAAGTAATATGTCGCTTTATTTTAAAAGTGTCCTAAATAACTTGTTAGACGCCTAGAAGCATCCTGTAAACCTATTGCAATACCTTTAGATAGGACACTATAACGTTTGATCGTATAAACTTGTGTCCTATAAAACAGTGTATCAGGACACTTACACTATTTTGGCGTCCTATAAACCCAACTCGATCTACTACGGACTTGTTGATCAATAAGATGTAAGAGTTAATTTACCGAGTAGAATGGGGCAGCGGACACCACATTCATGGGCTCGGAACCATTGGGAGGCGATAGAGCGTAAATTGCAGCCTGATACAGTTGCGAAGATCCCGTACCGACAACAATGTGGCGACCGTCGGTTATCGCGTTGCCAACCACTTCATGCAACCGAGTAACCGCACTCGCAAACGCCGGCTCCAAAAACCAACAAACGTTCTTGAGATCCGAAAAGTAACTCATGAATTGCCAACCGGAGGTGACCACCGTGGTTTCTTCGCCCGTTCTTTTCCAAAAACCCTCATACATGGTCGGATCGCCACTATATATACACATATAAATCAGATCAAAAAATAACAGAATCTTTAAAACGAAGAAAATAAATATTTTGAATTTCTTTTCAATAAAACCTCAAATCATTCTTCAATATTAAAAAAAAAAACAATATTTGTTTCCCACTCACTGGTCAAGATTAATAACAGCACCAACATCATCATCAACAACATTCCCACCATCTGGATCATCATCTCTTGCAAACGACGTCGTTGATGACAACAACAACTGCTTCTTGCTAACATGCACCATCTCATCCTGTCCGCCATTGAAGGAGGAGCATCCATGGCAATGAAGCTTTTTCTCACAGTTCTTCCATGAAGAAGAAGAAGCAACTTCTCCATTGATTTCACTCATATTCTTCCAAACTAAACCTATATTCACAGCTGCTGATACCACCAAAAGATTCTTCAACAAGAACACAATATTTGGCATCTTTTTTCCTGATCAGTTCACTGCAACTGGTGGAAGCATAAACACCACCATTTTTATGGGGTGTTTTTGCTAATTCAAAGCATCTGAATGAAGAAGGGTTCATTTAGAATCACTCGTTTATATACAGATATCCGAGCCTCAGAACTCGAAAAATTAAGAAATTGTTTGAATTGTGAGGGAAAAACATCCATGAATCAAGGAATGATGTTTTGAAACGGTTTTTGGCGATGAATTTTACAAGGAAATCGTGTCAGGAATTCACGAATAGAGGGAAGCGGTGCGGAAATTGCTTCGATAAACTTGAGATCGTGTTAGAGCTCGTTATTCTTTTAATTATATTTTAACCACGAAATTAACTCGAGGATAATTTTAAAGTTGACGTCACATTTTCGGCAGAAATCGAACCCATAAACCTAGAGAAATTAGTTGTAACCAATTCTATGTTAAAAACAAGAACGAATACCCTTATAATAGAAAAATGATTGTTGGAATTAATCATTTTTTTGTAGTTACGAAATTAGAATATTTACAAAACCGGGAAAACGGAAAACCCACCGGCTAATACACATCCATCAACGGATACACGTTGGCCTATAACTTATTAATTAGTTTGTACACCGTCAATCAATGACACGTACGGTACGTAAGAGGTAAACCATCGGCTGGCTGGCGACTTGTTGTCTCCGGCAACGTATCTACATTTGAAGGCAACTTTCATTAATGTACAACCACTTTGTCCAATACATGACACTATTTTGTCGGGAGTTTTGACTACATTGTCGCGATTTTTAGACTAATCATTCGGTAACATTCATATAAAATTACCAAATGTGGGGAGAATATATGAGTTTATTTGTTTCATTTGCCGTATATAAATAAATATCGAGTCAGGTTTAGGGGAAAACTTTAAAAAAACGGAAAACTAAGGAACACTTTGGTAGCCTTCCATCTGGACCGTATGCACATGCACACGTGCATATATGCACAAATGCATGATGCACTTGTGAATGAAGAGCTATAAGGGTTTTATTCAGTTTTTCATTTTTTTGAGGTTTTATCTTGAACCTCCCTCTCATTGTGCCATGTCATCATTTCACATTTTCCTTTATATATATATATATATATATATATATATATATATATATATTGATTCAAGCATTCACAAAATTTCAACATACATTTTTTTGCCTTTCTTTTATAATAATATACCGATATTGATGTATTGATTGTTGTGTAAATAAAAAAATAAATAGTAAATGTCATATTGAACTATATTAAATTGTCATAACTATTTCGTTTGTATGTATTGATTTATGGTAATCAGAAAAGAAATATGAAATGTTAGATTAATAATGAGGTGTATTAATATATATTAAATACGAAAATACATGAATATTTGATCATTTAATGATATATAGAGGGAGGTTCAGGAGAAAAACTCAAATAAATGGAAAACTAAAAAACACTTTATTAACCGTTGGATTAGGTGATATGATAGATGTGATTAGACGGACGATTACAACAATATTATCTAAATTAAAAAACCTCACCCCCTTGTTTTTTATTCGAAAAAATACGAAAAATGAACAAAATTCGAATGAAATAAATTGCACCAAATAAACGATCATATTTTTCTCGTTAATTTGACATCCATATTTTTCTCCGTATTTTTGTGGTTTTCTGTTTTCCAGTTATTTAGGGTTTTTCCCTGAACCTGACCCTATATATATATATATATATAGTGTTAAGGCATTGTACTTTCAATTTGTTTTGTATTAAGGCATTGTACTTTAAAGTATTTACCCATTATAGCATGAAAGTAGGTTGCTATTTTGCGCAAATAAATCATACTTTAATCATCTACTATAAATATCAAAATCTTAATTATAAATGAACCCTTATAGTTTTCATAAATATCTCCATTGATTGGGTTATAATTATTGTACAAATAAAATATGTTACATTTAAAAATCGTACTCTACAATCTATATATATTATAAAGCAGAATCATTTGTTGGTGGCGTGGCGCTCTCCCCTTTCAGAATAGTTGCTTCCTTTTTTTCTCATTTTTCTTATTTCCCCCATTTTTTCTTCTTACCGGTTAGGGTTAAATTTTTCAGCAAAAATTTGGAATATCATGAAGTCTTCTGTAGTCTTATATATCATTTAACATGACACATATTACATTGAAAAGTTAAATTTAAATTTTGTTACAATATGAGTTATTTTCATGTAAGTAGGTGGTTGTCCCTCGTGCAGTGTAGCAATACAAATAAAGAAGTGGCCATAATAACAAAGGAAAGAACCAAAATGTGTGTCACAAATGTTTAACATATTCTAAGATGATCTAGGAAAAGGTATAGTGGTTACTTTACCTTAGATCTGTGGTAAATAACACCAATTTGAAAAATTAGATAACTTATCAACTTATGTCATGTTAAAAAGGAGTTAGGGGTAAAAATGTAATTTGGACAAATAAGTTAGAATGGATTAACTTATCAAAAACAACTTATTTGTGGTGGGGAAAACTCATAAACAAATAAATCATAGTTAATATGTAAATTAAATTTAGTTAACTAGTTTATTTTTGTGTTTTTGAATTGTAAACAAATAAATCATAATTAACCAGCTTTTATAATAAAAAGTAAAAGAAAGTCAGAATTAAATATTTGTATAACTATAACCAATATTTATAACATGAGTGAGGTTTCAAGGGAAACCTAAAAAAAACAGAAAATTGAAGAACACTTTGGTGAGTGGTGACCCTTCTGGACGGTATGCACTTGTGCATATAGGTAAATTATGTTGTTTTTTTGGTTTTTATGCACAAGTGCATTATGCATTTGTGCATATACACAAATGCATGTTACAAATTATTCGTATATACAAGTGCATATCGTCCAGATGAAGGGCTAACATGGTGTTTCTTAGTTTTTCGTTTATTTGAGGTTTTCTCTTGAACCTGACCCTTTATAACATAGGACGATAATCAAATGAGAAAATAAAATATGTTGAGAACCGTGAAAACCAATCTAAACCGTTAATTGATTTTAATCTATGGACATTATTATAGGCAAAAATAGGTTGAGAACTGTGAGAACCTATGAATGAATTTTTATGTTTTTAAAACCATAGGATCAAAACCAAATGACGGCTTAGATCGGTTCACACGGTTCTCAACCTATTTTTGGTTCTCACATGATTTAACCCCAACATGCAAATATATATACATATATAGGCGTGAGATCATGTAAGAAATGTCATTTTTGATGAGAAGTGTGTGAAGTGTTTTAAACCGTTGATGACTTTTACTATATGTATATATATACACACACATATTTAATCAATGTAATGTTTTTTCGATAATATATATATATATATATATATATATATATCTTTAATAAATTGGTCACTTGCATAACATAATTTTCTTTAAAGTTGAAGTAATAATTGATTTTATATAAGAACTAGTTAATTATATTATTATAATTTTTTTTGAAAGGCAATTGCATTTCGGGGGTATCCTGAACTATGTCCAGACTAATCCCCCTTCGACCCGGCCACGATTCGACCCACGACCCTTGATATCCGCCGCGTGCTCACCCCTGGAATCGAACCCGGGTAGTAAGGGCTTCCACCACTTACCCCCCAGGATGTTACCGACCAGTAGGCTACAACATCTTTGGATAGTTATATTATTATAATTATTATATGTGTTAATGAAATAGTATAATAACAATAAAAATATAATTCTTATATTTCATGATATTAGAAGTGTTTTCTTGACTCGATCGGATTGTAAAAAAGTCTTGTGTTAAAATAATGCGATTTTTGAGAAATTTTTAATAATGCGATTTTTGTGAAATTTTTGATGTGTGTTATGGTTGGAGTTGGTCTTTATTGAATCACATCATTTTTTTAATTTGTTAAATCAGATATATAAACGATCAAATGAAATTTTTAGTAGTAATGGCCTAACGGGTACGCATGTAAAAAGTAAGACATGGAGTTCCTGATTAGGTTGCAACTATTATTCTAAACTAGTATTGTGCACCGTGCGTTGCGCGGTGACGATAAACATTTTTTGATTTTTTTTGTAGCAAGTTAAATAGTTTGATCCATTACGTATTAGATGTTTTCTTGAAAAACATTTACGTATTAGATATTAAACTAATAAAAACCAGTATTTCACTTTATATATATGAAACCACCTCATCATTTCATGTTGTTTTTTTGGCCAAAATGTAGTCAAAGTTATCTCATCCATTTTTCTCGAACCATCTATTATGACTTCAGTTTCACCTAAGTCACAAATACACGTTACAACATTTACATGAAAATACTAAGGAGTTACATTCAAAAATTGGAACCACTAACAATACATATGAAATTCAAAATACAAATAGATTAATCTAATAAGTTTTTTACATGAATAAAAAATGAGAGTTTATATCAATTAATGGGAGGTTTAAAATACAATATTTTTTTTAAAGACTAAATTTATATAGAGACCTGTTTGAATAAAAAAAATCAGAGATTTTAGATTAAATGAGAAGTTAAATAAAAATATAACAATATTGTATACATAAAAAAGTAACAAAATAAACTAAAAGATTGATTCATGTGATATTTATAATCATTGTTACCATACAATTAACAATTTAAGTTAGAGAAAAATAAAACTAAATAAAAATATGAAGTATTGATTTATAAACATTTATTATCTTACTAAATAAATAAATAAAGTAAAAACAATACAAAAAATTATTTAATAAATATTTAGATTTATAAGCATTGTTAGTGTACCAAAAAAACAAAAATAATAAGACTTATATATTGATTATATGTACATATTGATGTTAAAATCATTAAACTTTGGTTGGAATTATTTTAAACTAAACCAAGAAAATAATATAAATTTAACTTAATTATTAACCTTGGGTTTTGCTATATTTAGCCAAACACCATTTCACATTTTTCAACATCAAGCAACCCTTTATATACACTTTTTCATCAACTAAGTTTTCATCTTCCTACCAATGTGGGACATCCTAAATACTATTGTTCCATCTTCATCAAGGTTAATCTTAAAAAAAACAAAATTATGATAAATTAGAAAAATGACAATGGAGGCCTCTCATTGTGCCATGTCACCCTTTCACATTTTCTTTAAATTAGTGTACCAAAAAAGCAAAAATAATAAGACTTATATATTGATTATATGTACATATTAATGTTAAAATCATTAAACTTTGGTTGGAATTATTTTAAACTAAACCAAGAAAAATAATATAAATTTAACTTAATTATTAACCTTGGGTTTTGCTATATTTAGCCAAACACCATTTAACATTTTTCAACAACATCAAGCAACCCTTTATATACACTTTTTCATCAACTAAGTTTTCATCTTCGTACCAATGTGGGACATCCTAAATACTATTGTTCCATCTTCACCAATACTCATCTTAAAAAAAATTATGATAAATTAGAAAAATGACAATGGAGGCCTCTCATTGTGCCATGTCATCATTTCACATTTTCCTTTATATATATATTGATTCAAGCATTCACAAAATTTCAACATACATTTTTTTGCCTTTCTTTTATAATAATATACCGATATTGATGTATTGATTGTTGTGTAAATAAAAAAATAAATAGTAGATGTCATATTGAACTATATTAAATTGTCATAACTATTTCGTTTGTATGTATTGATTTATGGTAATCAGAAAAGAAATATGAAATGTTAGATTAATAATGAGGTGTATTAATATATATTAAATACGAAAATACATGAATATTTGATCATTTAATGATATATATATATAGAGGGAGGTTCAGGAGAAAAACTCAAATAAATGGAAAACTAAAAAACACTTTATTAACCGTTGGATTAGATGATATGATAGATGTGATTAGACGGGCGATTACAACAATATTATCTAAATTAAAAAACCTCACCCCCTTGTTTTTTATTCGAAAAAATACGAAAAATGAACAAAATTCGAATGAAATAAATTGCACCAAATAAACGATCATATTTTTCTCGTTAATTTGACATCCATATTTTTCTCCGTATTTTTGTGGTTTTCTGTTTTCCAGTTATTTAGGGTTTTTCCCTGAACCTGACCCTATATATATATATATAGTGTTAGGTTCATTTGAGAAGTCTAAATATTTTGAGAAATGGAGAAGTAAAAAAACACGGGGAGTGTTCATATATGAATGTTCATATATGACTGTTTATATATGAACGTTCATATATGACTGTTATATGAACGTTTATATATGACTGTTATATGAACGTTTATATATGAACGTTGGAGTGTTCATATATGACTGTTTATATATGAACGTTCATATATGAACACTCCCGTGTTTTTTTTACTTCTCTATTTCTCAAAATATTTAGACTTCTCAATTGAACCTTTCCCTATATATATATATATATATATATATATATATATAAATTTAAAAAACTAAAAACTCGATAAATAATAAAAAACGATAAAATAAAAGAAAATGAATATATAGTAAATAAAGCTAAAATATTTTAATTAAATTAATTTTCAAACTAATACAATAAAATTTATATAAATAGACTCGTATAAAATAAAAAAAGAAACGTAAACAAAAAACTTTTTTAATTATATTATATTGATTGTTTTGTAAATAAAAAATAATGGTAAATACATATTAATGTTAAACTAATAAAATAAAAGAGAATAAAAAGATTATTCATATTGATTGTTATGTAAATAAAAATTGAAAACCTAGAGGTAAAAAAAATTGGTTGTTACAAACCAAATTTATGAAACTTTTCGACAAAAAAATTCAACCTTTAATCGTGAAAGATTTTTTCACTAAGATTTAAGGATGCTTTTTTGGGAATGAAGTAATAGACACCATAAAAATTCTCACAACAATAACAATGTTAATGTCAATAGAAAAAATCTTAAAATAGTTAAAGAACGCAATTCAATCACATATATATGATTATTGTCAATGACGCTTAAACTTCGGAAAAAAATATCAAATCTTGTAATCACAAAATATCAAAATTTATTTGAGTATATATAATTCAATCGTAAACACAATTTGCTATGATAACAACAAATTCAACAATATGGAAAATAAGAAATACATATCACATTTTTTCCAGAATATAATTGTTACATACTTGTTTATAATCTTCCATATCTTCTTTAACTTTCATCTTCTTCATCCTCTACTAAAGGAAGAAATAATCTTCCATATCTTCTTTAACTTTCATCTTCTTTATCCTCCACTAAAGAAAGAAATATGTAATAACAAACTTACAATTTTCAAGAATATAATTTCTAGATACTTTTTTATAGTCTTCCATATCTTTTTCAACTCTCATCTTCTTCATTCTCCACCAAAGAAAGTTTTAGAATTTCACTTTGTTTATTATTGCAACATAGAAAAACAAACTTAATTTATTACAAAATATATTTTATTATACATAACTAACCTCAAAATGCTAAAAAAAACTAAGCGGTGTGAGAAGAGTAAACATCTTGTATGTCAAGAAGTATGGACAACAATGGTTGCAATTGTATGTCAAGAACCAACATGTTGTACCTTGAAAAATTAGTGAAGACCTTTGAACTTATTATCATAGAGTAAGTAAATCAAAGTATGATGACATTTGAAAGAACATGTAGAGTTATAAATACATATTGAAAAATACATAGAATGATGGAAATGGGGAAACTATCATAGATTGAGAAAAAAAGTAGTGATTATCATGTTTAGAGCTTCCACCCCATTCCTTGTATGGTGGTTTATATAGATATATAGATTGAGAGATAAAGATAAGTTAGGAAAAATGAAGAGAACAATTTTAAATGCAAACATGATGGATAATCAATGTTGATGGAAATGAGGAAGCAAATCAAAAGTTGGAAGTTAAGCTTAGGTATGTAAAATTACCAAGAAACCCAACTTAATAATGAATTACACATTTCCCATATAGGGGTGGAAATGTCTTTAACATATTTCAACATTTAAAAAAACAAAATTTGAGAAAAAAGAGAGAAGAGATTCTAGGCTTGAGAAGGCTCCATGTCATCACACTTGGTTTTTGTTTTTATATATATATTGATTGATAGTTTTTTTTAAATGCGGGAGAATTTATTATTTACTAAATGTTCTAAATGGCGTGAGGCGTGACGTAGCTGCGAGGTCAAGCTGCAAGTCTTAGGAGCTATGACGAGGCATGACGTTTATCAAGGCGTGACTTATGGCGGCAAATCTTTATATCATATATAATATTATATATAAAAAATATGTTTTGTACTATTAATCGACGAGATAATGATAATAGACAAGTTAAATTAGGTTTTATATTAAAAACTAGCAAACAAGACGTTAAAAATATAAAGAAAAATCAATATCACGTTACAAAAGACGGCACGTTAAACCATGGCGTGAGACCCAAGCCTTGAGCCACAGCGCGTCATTGCGGCTGTCGCGACGAGCCTTTTAAAATAGTGTTTACTACTAACAATTTTCTAAAATTATTAATATAACTGTATTAATAAAGTTGAAATAGAATAATATAGCGATCAAAATCTCAGACGCAACTGAATTAACTAACATATATAAAATAAGAAAGATTTGACGATACAATATTAGTATTTGAATCATTGTCGTTTGTTAAGGATTTATGTTAGATGATTTAATTAATATCATCATGAGAATACAACTAATTAATTCATTGATAAACTTTTTATTCGAATATATAAGAGCATCTCCAATGGTAGTTTGAAAACAACTTGACCATTGGAGATACAACTTGATAAAAGCTTTACTTCTCAAAGGGTTAAGAAATACCAAGCGTTTGAAGTATTGGTTGTGAGAGACATGACTCAAGTCTTTGGTGGGCCCCACATGTTTTTTTTTATATTTATCAAGTCATTGTACCAATTTGACCATTGTGGATGCCCTAATTAGGAATCAAGAAAAGCATGGTTATATTGACCAAACGTGTTTACGATGAAGAATCATGACGTCAGTTGTATGCATTTTATCGAAGTAAGTTAATCATGTCTCCAAACTTTCATGTTCCTTGAGATGCATACGTCATTAATAACGGAAAAATGATTAATGAGATTGTTTCAACACGTGAATTGGAATTTCGGTGACGTGATAATATGTTTGTATTTAACGATTGTATCATTTCTCATGACAATCTCTTTAGTACGTTTTGCAACGAGAAGCAAGAAAACCTTTAACTCTTTGACTTCGGATATCACATATAATTTATCAAAAACCAAAATTAGATAAACAGCACACATTCGTCAACCAACATACATCTAACATCCAACACCATTTACTGTTTGGGTAAAATTCCACACCACGACCAAAACAAGGAAAACATTTATTACACTTTTCCATGATGAGACAAACTCATAAGCACTTTATCTCTTGAACAAAGTTGAAATCGTAAGTTACTCGCGATATACGACCGTCGTATGGAACCTCATGACCTCGACCGACTAACGTATGACATTTCTGTTACTTTTTCATTGTTTAATGCAGGGTCAATGTCATTAATGGCCAACGGGCATAACCGACGAGGACAATTATGAGCATTTAACACAGTAGCCGTTTCAACCGTTATCAGCATTTTTTATGGAGTCATTCAAGGCTTTCGAAGACTATAAATGCAAGGCCTCAATCATCATTCGAGACACATCTTAAATCGTCTAAACTCTGAAGAACACTCGAAGAAAAGAATTCTCTCTCAAAAGATCGCTCTCGACACACGACTTACTCGCACGACCCTTAGTTTTTACACACGACGCACTTGTTTTTACATTCGATACACTTGTTACTTTACATAAAGTATTTTCTTTCATCTGTATTGTAATCACTGTACTCTCGACACCTGGAACATAAGGACATCACCCCTGTTTGGCGATCATAGTGCAACGACGACCCATCATTGTCGTCCGCGGGTTTTTTCCTCATTGAGATTTTTCCCGCGTCACCAAGATCTCTGTCTCATTTACATTTTCTGTCTTTGTCGTACGGTTTGTCGAAAGATTCCTATCTTTAGTTGTTAAGCTCCATAATCAACCTTAAGTTATCCTTCTGGACGATTTTTGGCATTAACATTTACATTCGACTTTTCTCATTTTCTTATTCTTTTTAAAAACTGTGACAAGCTGTTTTTCATATATTCAAACATATTATTAAACTATATATCAAGATTTTAATTGGCATGAGCAGCGGTGGCAGGTCATAGGGGTCTTTGGGGCACGACCACTGGCCCTTTTGTTGTCGCTCAGCCCAATCATTCATTCAATCCATCGTTCAACTTCAATACTCAAGGTAATTATGTGGGTTTCCAAGGGGTGGAACACAAGTCTTAGGAATCACGACGAGACCATGACCTAAATATCATGTTTT
Source organism: Saussurea involucrata (assembly GCA_033807775.1). Taxonomy (NCBI): domain Eukaryota; kingdom Viridiplantae; phylum Streptophyta; class Magnoliopsida; order Asterales; family Asteraceae; genus Saussurea; species Saussurea involucrata. The sequence continues at coordinate 8,667,107 of CM066317.1, read as the reverse complement.
TATATTTATTTTAACTTGAAAAACTTCATGTTCTCGTCGTGACTCCTAAGACTTGTAGGTTTCCGATTAAAATAAATCCGTCTAAATATCATGTTTTTAGTTTTTATTTCTTAATTGACCACGTTATCTAAATTGACAAAGTTTTGAAATCCGTCAAAAATCAAATCCAAAATTCCAAACCGTCCTTCAATTTGCTCAATATTTGTCCAAAATTCAACTATTCTTGGTGGACTTATTTAACTTTTTTCAACTTGTTCAATACTTTTATTTTTAATTTCAGAGCACAATTTGGTATCTTATTCTTTGATAATGGTATACTATAGAAATTTCAATTTGGATATAAATATTATATTTTTTCAGTTTAAAACCCATAACAGACTCAAACCATCCAATATCAGTTAGACCATACCGCTTTTTTGTGGTCTGGTTTGGTCACTTGTTATCAAACCATTCGGTTTTAAAAGTTCCTAAACCGTTATTACGATTTAGTTTATTGTTTAGATGTTAAACCATTCAAGCCGGACCGCAAACACCTCTAGAGTTGCCTAGTGGGCCTGCAAGTTGGGCTAACTATCTATTGAATGGGCTTCATGGTAGCTTTAATATTTGGGCTTCAAATTGGTCTAAAGTTGGGCCTTTACGTATTGGATGGGCCCGAATATATGTTAAACAAAATGCGCACCGAGCCACCGAAGCACCACCCAAAATTTTCCGAGTGCGACGGCGGATGGCGGAGGAGAAAAGGGGATTTACCTATGGCGGGAACCAACGAGCTCCATTTTCAAGAAAACGAAGATTCATTTCAATGGGATGAACAGTCACAGTTGTATTACCATGCCAGGTTCGAAACGAATTCATGGAATTTTCATCTTAAATTTGTTAAATTCTCCTTCCATTCGGGATTTCACGAGTTTTGAGTTCTTGATGAAAGTGATTTCGATTAAACTGACCTCGATTATTTTTGTGTAATTTATCCTTATTGAAGTGTATCTGAATATTCAGGGTTTGAATTTTGCTGTGTATCTTGATTTTTTTATTGATTTTGGTGATTTGTGTTTATGAATAAACTAGGTATTTGTCAATTTAGCAGTTCATATGTGATTGAGCATTTATTGATTCTTGTTGTTTTACTACCTCCACTTTAAGATTTGAGTGATATTTGATGAGTATCGATGAATAGAAGCCATTTTTAACTTCAAAATCGGCTCCATTCTGTCAAAGAATAATTTTCCTTGTAAAATCAATTTATGCCACGCAAAGGAGTAAAATTTTTAGAATTGTAATTACTAACTAAATTAAGTTATTTAGACTCTTGTTATCAGTTGTTTAGTGCTCTAAGGCGGACCAGATTTTTTGCTGAGCTGATGCACTTTTAAGGTGGATAAAGTCATGCAAACTTAACCACAAGGGTTGTGGCGTAGTGGTTAAGGCCCTAGGGGATGTGGTGGAATATCCCACCCGGGGTTCGAATCGAGGCGTACACAACAATTGTGGCCACTGAGGTTTAATCAGGGCTGATGTCTTAGTCATAATTTGCCAAGGGATTAGTCTAGCCATAGCCTAGGACACCCTTCCAAAAAAAAGTCATGCAAACTTGCCCATGTGATTTTAGCCTAACCGTTTTGAGGGATTTTTTTTAAAAGTTTTTTGGTTGATTTCAAGGGACTTTTTCGATTTTTTGGTCGACGTCCCATGTATTTTCTAATCTCTTGGATCACCCTCAAACTTTAGCTTGTTTTACTTGCGAAAATCGGTTGAGCAGGTGCACGGGACCCACTGGGCCTTTAAGGGTCCACCCCTGTTGGTTCATTTAATACATACATGCTGTTCCCATCATTTCTCTGTTACAGCCGGAAAACAGAAAAAGGATTGGGAGAAATTTCCTGTATAAAATGAACAAAAATGAACAAGAAACTATTACGTTTATAATAGAAAAGAATCTTGCCAGCTAAGCACTGATAACAAGAGTCTAACTAACGTAATTTAGTAAGTAATTACAGATCCAAAAGTAAATGATATTGATCTTTGTAGTTGTATGAATTTTATTTTTACCAGGTGTCAATAATGAGGCCTTTAAGTGGAAAATTTTGGAGGATGTAGCATCACTGTATACAATAAGCACCAATGTACCAATTAACAAAAAAATTATGGTATTCAAAATATGAAAGGATTCATATCTGGTTTAAAGTGTAAAGATACGAGGCTAGAATCTTAATGTCAAACCCGACAACGCTACATTTTGAATTGGGGAGAAGGGATGGGTATTTAGGTTTTCTTTTGCAGGATGAAAGTGGAAACACCCCTTTATTTTCTTGCAGTAGTGGATTTTATCATGACCCAGCTGTGGGATGGTATTATAGCAGCAAAGATGGTCTGTATTACAAATTCGAAAACGGGAATTACGTGCTATGGGAAACGGACCAAGTGAGTTCAATTCTTATCCTCTTCTTCTGGACTTTTAGTGTGTGTTTGGTACGCAAGACAGAACAAAAACTTGTGGTCCCACATTTTGGTGCGACATTTAGACAAGAGGCGGACCTAGACATATTTTCAAGTGGTGGCAGCATTTGACAATAAAAATCGAAGAAATGTCTTTTTACAAAATCATCATTGGTATGTTGGTATGTTGGTTAGTTCCTTGCAAATCATCATCGAGTCTTTTATCCCAAAAAAATTCAGAAAAATAATAAACCTGAAATTAAAAGCTAAAAACTAAGAAAATGATACAAATGGATTCGAACCCGCGCTTGGAAGGGGAGAAAATACCGTACAAACCAACTACCAAGAGAAACTTGTGATTTTATTGTAGTTTCAAGGAATATATGATTGCACCCAACAAAATAATACGGTGGCACCTTTCACGACCTTAAAAATTTACACTACTTCGGAGAAACGAAGCGGTGCCCCCCCCCCTGGAAAAATTCCAGGATCCGCCACTGGGTCCGCCCCTGATTTAGACTGAGAGAGGACATGACTGAGTGGGACAATGATGCATTTTTTTTACAAAAATCAAGGAAATGGGACAAGATTGGTGAATTACTAACAAATTAAAGCCCTAAAACCTTGCACAAATATTTCACCCAACTACCTTCTTTTCGCCCGTTCAATCCTGCCCGGTCCCATCTTCATGCCAAACACACCCTTCGGTGTTTTATTTGTCGTATTTTAAATGTGTTGGTTTGGTTAACGATGTTGAGTCATTTTATTGTATCAGGCTGATCAATCTAATGCTAATCAGGGTTTAGTTACTACTCTTGGCGATAATCTTGTTCACGACGATTCTGAAAAACATGTATCATGCGATAAGGATCTAAATGATGTTAACTTTGAAGGAGGTGAATTTGAAGGTTATCTAGCGGATGAAGCAACTCCCAGTGACCCGATAGGTGATTTCCATATCTACTGATCTTTTCACTGTTTTGAGTGGCTTACACATCTAGGGATTTTGGAGTTTCTAACCTTTTTTTTCTCACTTTAGAGCATCTCCAACATATTCTCCTTTTAGCAGAAAATAGAGATTTTGGAGTTTTTAACTTATTTTTATCTCCAACAGATCTTCCAAAAACTTTCTCCAAAAATGAAGAAAGTCGGAGAGAGAAAAGATAAAAAAGCTCCAAATTTGGAGAACTCTCCAAAATTAAATGTTGAAGAGACAAAAATGTTTTTTATTGTTCCCACCAATGAAGTTGAATGTATTATCATTTCCTATCAAGTTTATTTGAAAGTTTCTTGGGATGTTAAATATTTTGAATCTTTTAATAATATAATTTATGTTGAAATCTCCAAAATTAACTTTTGATTCTTCATTTTGGAGAATATATAGAGAATCTGTTGGAGATGCTCTTAAAGGTTGCATTTTACCAAATATTGAGGGGTTTGGCTATTAACACAATCCATGATTTGATTTTACTCTGGATTCTGAGAATATGTAACTATGGCAGCGGTCATCAAACTCTTTTGAAATTATATAATCGGCTCACGTTCGTCATAGAACATTGTATGTATTTCCACAGTGAATAGCATAGCACTTCTCAGCATCATTCTTGTGGTTCATATATATATATATAGGGTCAGGTTCAGGGGAAAACCTCAAAAAACCAGAAAACTGAGGAAGATCCTGGTAGCCCTTCATCTGGACGGTATGCACTTGTGCATATGTCCAAATGCATAATGCACACGTGCATATGCCCAAATGCATAATGCACACATGCATAAAAACCAAAAACAACTTAATTTACTTGTATGCACAAGGGTAATATGGTGTTCCTCAGTTTTCCAATTTTTTGAGGTTTTCCCTTTAACCTCTCTCTCTCTCTCTATATATATATATATGGTGAAGTTTGAAAAAAAAAGAACCGGAGAACCATGAAAACGGATGAAAATGAAAAATTGAACAACACCCTAATAACCATTAATTTGCACGGTATGCACATGTGCATAGAAACCAGGAAACATTTTCAATTAATTGTATGCACATGTGTATACCGTACATGTTAATGGTTATTAAGGTGTTTCTCAATTTTTGGTGTGTGTGTGTCTGTATGCGTATGTATATATATATGTATTTGACATTAACACACTAATGCGGATTAGTTATAGACAATTATATGGTAAATTTTGCAGTTGAAACGGAATGCTTAACCAATGGCCTGCCTGAAAATCTACCACCGCCTTCTGAATGGTACTTCTTTTGCAAATAGTTACTTCAATTACTTCTTTTCATAATCTTCTTTTAATATCTGTTTTCATTTATGTTTTTAGGCTAGAAGACACACTTATTGAACTCTATTTGTCGGGTTATCCCGACCAATCAACCCATGATGGTTCTGGTCCAAGGACGCTTGACGATCACACTAGCTTAAATATTCCGGCAGATGGTTTGTCGAAAATCTTTTTCTTCCCTTTTGGAACACATTTCTATGGTTCAAGCAAGACTGAAACAGGTCGAGATTTGTCCAGGTGTAGACGATGTTAATGATGATGAACTGGAAGAGGGAGAATGGATCCCAGACGAAACTCATGAAATAGTAGATGGACATGGAGGTGCTTCAGATGAAGGTTCGTGTGAATTCTCCGAAGTTTTATTCCTCAACAATGACCTTTAGGGTGCGTGGGTTGGGTTCCGGTGAGAAGTTGAGGTTAACATGAGAAGCGTGAGAAGTGATTATCAACCGTTGGATGAGAAATGGACGCACATTAGGATGAGATGCACCAAGATGCACCAGGTCAATTCTCTTCTAAGCCGCAATTCATGGGACTATGGGAGGACATTTGATCAAAAGTGATCCAACGGTTCAGATCCACTTCTCACGCTTCTCACGCTTCTCACGTTAACCTCAATTCTAACACTACCCTTCGCCTAGGGTGCATTTGCTACATGACGGGACTGGGCTGGCGAGAGTGAGGGAGGCGGGTGAAAGAAATGTGGTTGGTTTTAGGGCTTTAATTTGACATAGGTAGTTTAGTAACTTACCAAGTTTTGTCATATCTGCTCGATTTCTTCCACCTATTTTGGTGGTACGGTAAAAATGCTTTTTTGTCCTGCTCAGTCTTGTCTAGTCCGAGTCTAATTGTCACACGAAATGTGGGACAACAAGTTTTTGTTCTGTCCCATCCTGTCCTATCCCGCGTACCAAACACACCCTTGTTGTAGTTAATATAATATGTTAGAGGTTATTATTCTAGTTTACACACACACACACCATCTGATGATATTTGGGGTGCGTTTGGTATCGGCGGATGTTCAGCGCTTGGTAAGCCAGTATTGGACAAGACATAATAGATAAATTGACCAATTTACCCCTAGTGAGTTGTGTATATATTTGGTGTACACTGGAGCAATTAACAGTGAATTTGATACACAAAAGTGACTACAAACTGGAATTGGAACAGAAATTGAATGGTTACAAAAGGTTTCCAGGCACTTCGAGACTGTCGGATGTCTCCCAAAGGCTTTCGCCCAACTCAAAACTCAATAGAATCAACGATCCCCTCACCAGACTCCTCTACTCCTTATTTATACTATTGCACTCACCAAGACTTATGAGACAGGCAGACAGCCCACTCTATTTAACTTATTTGACCACACTACCAGGGTATAACAATATTTTGATTAAAATTGTAATAAAATAAATATTTTTTATAATAAAATATATTATTAGAAAGTTTCCGTCAAAACAATTAAAATGACCAATTTACCCCTAATGAGTTGTGTATATATTTTGATTAAAATTGTAATAAAATAAATATTTTTTATAATAAAATATATTATTAAAAAGTTTTCGTCAAAGCAATTAAAATGACACCAAAATAAAAAGTTTACATTGTTTCCAAATTTTATTTTATACCTTTTTTATTTTTATTTTTATCATTAATATTTAATAAATCACATAAATATGTAAAATATAGGTTTGTTCAACCTTGTTCCATGGGGTGGGGACACGCCTGTTCCACTATCTTCCACATAAAAGTCCTGTCAAACGTGGAACAGTGATCCATGTTCTATAGTGTCCAATCCAGTGTACCAAACGCACCCTTGATATATTCATTTTATGGCAAAAAGAATCATCTTATCCAACTTTTTGATGCAAACCATCAACCACTAATCCCTCCTTTGAGGACTCCCAGTAGTTGGTGTGTATTGGGATCATTATAAAAATCATTTCGATAATCTTTATGAACTCTTCATAAATTAGACGCTGGTCTCTTATTTCACTGTTCTTCGTGCATTCTAATGCATGTTATCTGCTCATGCACTATTAATCATCCAAAACTAATTATATTATCTTTCCCATTGTTTCATAGATGATTTCCGGGAGGAAGAAATGTGGCGTGCGCAATATGGTCAGGCAATTCAATCAGACAAAGAGCTTGTACCCAATCAGCCAATCGTGGACTTATGGGATTGGGAAATGATAACGGGAACCAAAAAGGGTGGAAAAGGTCGCATATGCAGATTGGTAGGGCGATTAGTGAGACGGTCCACTAAACTCCATCCCTCAATGCCTTCAAGTGGCCGCGTATTGAAAACCGCTCCAATACGTGAAGTGCATCTTGATCTTGTACGAGTTAGATCAGGCCGGGTATACAAGTTGAGGAGTCCAAAAGTTGCGTATTTAGCTTCTTTGTCATCTTACGATTCCTCAAACCCGACAAAAGATTGGGGATTCCCGGAACTATCAACGGATAATAAGGTGACTCAAACACTAGCAAAATCCGGTCAACATATCGAACCCAAAAGGGAAGGAGTCCGTGTTGACGATGCTGGATCACCAAAGGAACTCGTGTCAAGTGAAAAGGTGATTTTTGTTTTGCATCACCAAAGGGTCATTGGGGTCCAGGGTTAGTGGTAGATCCCAGCCTCTTTGGAGGTCAAGGGTTTAAGCTCTACTTCTTTGGAGGTCAAGGGTTTAAGCCTCACCAAATGCGAGGAGTGTGTGAGTTTTGCCGTATATAAATAGTATATACTTCCATCTCTCTCTCTCTCTCTCTCTCCCAGTTAAAAGACACGAGAACCAACAAAATCATATATGATTTTACATAAACGGCGAAAAAAGCCACGCAAACCTGAAGCGGCAGCCAAAGTCGCCTACCCGGCTTTTTTCGCCCGTTAATGTAAAATCATATGTGATTTTGTTGGTTCTTTTAAATAGGTACTGTTCTCGTTTACCCGGCTATATATATATATATATACAATCCTTATGTTTTTTGTTTATTTAACATCCTGCTGGTGCTTACAGCTTAAAGGGCATGCATATAGAGATAGAGCTGCTGAGAGAAGAACCCTGCATGGTGGTTTCGGTGTTGGTCCCGGACAAAAGAAAACAACAGATGTTGATTCTGAATCTTCGTCCCCGATTTCTGCTATTCCAGAAGAAGCTGCCGCTGAAGCCTTGAATATGTCATTCGGAGTTGGTAGTTATGCCCGCAGAATTCTAGAAGGCATGGGCTGGAAGGAGGTATACTTTGCGATTTTCTCAATATTAGGTTTTCATAGTGTAGCCTGATTCATGCAGTTTTTTCACTGGATTGGTGCGAACTCGCAACCGATTTAGAGCATCTCCAACATATTCTTTAAAATTAGAGAAAATTAAGAAAAAAAAATCTCTATTTTGATCTAACGGATTCTCTATATTGTTCTCTAAAACAGAGAAAACTCCAAGTTAGAATTCTCTAAAATTGGATGTGAAGAGAGAGAGAGAGAGAGAGGTGATTTTTGTATCCTTTTGGGAAAGGACATTGAATTACTATTACTATTATTTTATATAAAAGAAGTTAATGGGATGATAAAATTATAGAGTATTTTAATAGAGTCAAGTTCATACGAGAACAGTAACAAAATAAGATAATAAGAAAACGGGCGAATCATATATGATTTTACCCTAAAATCATGTGTAAAATCACATGTGATTCACACAACATTCCACATAGCCTATGCACCCTTACGTTGACTGTTAGTGTAAAATCACGTGATTTTGCACGTGATTTGGTTGTTTTCTTATTCCCTTATTTTGTTACTATTGTCGTTTGAACCTCCCTCTGTTTTAATAATATAACTAATGTTGAAATCTCCAAAATAGAGAATTTGTTGGAGTCGAGTGTAAATTTTATCTTTTGGTTCTCTAATTTAGAGAAAATATAGAGAATTGTTGGAGATGCTCTGATACTCCCTCGTTCCCAAAGTAAGTGTCTGCTTTTCAGTTCTACCCTTAATCATGAGATGAAAAGAATTGATACTCTCTATATTATTAAGGGTGAAAATTTTCATTTAGTTGATTAAAGTGTAATATCGACACATTTCAAAAACCGTGCCTTTTTCATTGTGAACATTTATTTCAGGATGGAGGGAGTTTTATTTTTCCTTGCAAATACCGATAACTAGAATCAAACCAAGAGAATTTATCGAAGATTGCCATTGGTGTTACTTTCTTTAAAAAAATTTGAAAACCATAAGAACTTTAAAGGAAAGGCAATCCATTCATAAGAGATAAAAGCCTCGATGGTAAACTTAACCAAACTAAACAAACCCAGTATATCCCACTAGGAGAGGAGATGCGATCTGGGAGTGAGATGTATGCAAATTTGTCCTCTACATTGGCGAATTTAAGGAGGGGCTGTGAAAACCACTTGTACCGTCATTTATCTCAATCCACCTACCCTAGAGAGTAGAGCGGTTGTATCATACAACCTTGTAAGCATACTCAAAATTGGAGATCAATCTTTTTCTCTTGTGACGATTTGAACCTGAATTTAAGATCGATAAAACCTCTTTTTATGCGGTGCAGGGACAGGGACTTGGGAGCAGCATGAAGGGTTTAACCGAGCCGCTACAAGCAATTGGAAACAAAGGGAGTTCGGGTTTGGGATGGAATCAGAACAGCAAATGGAAACACATTTGATTTGAATCAAACAAGTTTGCCACAAGCTTCATGGGTTGAAAAATGTGGATAGCTCTTGGCTCGGGCTCAAACCGTTGGAAAATCTGCAAAACCTCGGCATGGGCTCATAACACATTGGTTTTTACCTCTTTAGTCGATTTGGCGATTCATGATTCAGGCTTTCAAAGTGTGTTAGAAGAATGGCTTTATTTAAGTGAATTTCACACGTTATCATTTTAGTAATCAATTCTGGTTAACCAGGCCTGGATCCCAACCGGGTCCAGCTACTTAACCGCCGTTCGATTTAAGTGGGTCTGGCGGTAACCAATAGCTGGCCCAACCAATGACCAGGTTTGCGTTGATCATTGCAAATTCTGAAACCTATGCACCTTTGCTAAGAAACAAATTGTGATAAAATGATGCTAGCAATCAAACAAAGCACAACTACAGTCACAAAGTATATGTAGACATACATTATTAACCAATTCAAGAAACATGGAGACCCATAAATATGAAACTCGTTTTTAACTCCGTATCTCAAAATCGTTAAGCAACACACAATAAATGCTCACGTTTGGTGTGCCATGACATACATATAGCGATGAACATTTTTCAGTAAAACCGAGTTACGAGTTGTCATTCTCGGCTTCCACCGACATTGTAACCTCCTCGTTGGTGTCTTTCTGATCAGCAGCAGCAGCAGCAGCTGTCTCGGTTGTCTCCTCTACCATCCCCTTTTGCTGCAGCAGTTGCCTTAATCTTTGGATCTCGCACTCTTTGTCTTCAAGCTTCTCTTCCAAGATTAGTACCTAAATAAAAGAGCCCAAACCCTAAACGTCAGCAACGATTATCGGGATAAGTTCAAACTATATTACAGTCGAAATTTCCTTTCATTTTGAAGCAAAATTATCGGGGAGGAGAGAGAGAGAGGCACACCATTTCATTTGACTTTTCAACATCGTTTGTGAGTCCCTCCATGTGCTTGCATAATCCTGCATGAAGAAAACACAAGCTAATAAATGACATGATCTCAGTTAAAGCATGTAAAAGATCAGCATGGTAATATGATAGAAGCAACAGCCAAAAGATTTATGCAATGGTTCTTCATCACTCCTTTATTGTAGACCCTACGGTTTCACCATTTGCATATTTGAATTCTAAATAAACTCGTGTTAAATAATCAGTCAAATCCCTAAACCCTAGAAAAAAATAGCTAAGATAACAAGCAAATACTAATTTTGTCCCACAAGTGAGCATCATTTACATTTGGGATGTCCCATATTAAATGAAGCACTCGAAATACGAAAATTTCTCAAAAAAAAGGGACCAATACAGCTTTACTCGAACATCTTACATAGCTAAAAAAAGATAGTGGATTGGATATAAGGTTAGATCCATTATGATCTTTTTGTCAAATTTGTGAACTCTCTTGAGCATTACAAACTAGTACTCATAACGGACTTTTGGGAAACTATAGGAAAAGAAATCCCTTAATATGCATGAGAAGCTAAAAGGTGCACTTATGGTGAGAGAGATTGGTAATGCAATCATGTGCTTTTATTTTTGTTTGTTATGAAATAAGTGCCTTGTACAGACATCTGATCCTAACACTCCGTTCCAAAATAAATTTCCACAATGAAAATGGCACAGTTTTAGGAATGTATAATTATTACACTTTTTAATCAACTAAAGGACACTTTTACCCTTAATAATAGAGAGAGAAGTTTTCTACATCACATAATCAAGGGTAGAATGGGAAACAGACACTTATCTTTTAAAGTGGGCACTTATTTGGGACGGAGAGAATATTTAACTTCGCCCTTATGAGTCATGAGGTATAGTGGTTGGACTTCATCAAAGAGGTGTATTTATCAATATAAGATTAGATATATAATAAATAAAATATAAGCCAACCTTCAAAATGGCTTCGGAGTTCTACATTCTGAGATTTCTGCAGAGCAAGTTTCATTGACAACTCATGTATCTGCAAACCAGAAATCCGAACTGGTTAGTAACCAGTCCCTGTAAGAAGACAACCAAGAATCTGGAAGCAACTTGCCAGGCATATAAAAGGAATCACGGCCCCAATTTCTATAATTTGAAAAAAAAATGTAAATTAGAATTGGGTTACCAGCACATTTAGGCACACAGGGGACTCCCTGAACGTGTCAAAGGACACAAGCGTTCAGAAAAATTACATAATCACTAACCTTTCCTTCCTTGGCTTGATTTCCAATCTCCTCATTTTCTTCCTGCAGGGTCCTGCATTTGGCCATGAGCATCTTCCCCATTTTGCTTTGTGGGGTGAAGTTGACAGCAGCTACATTATCCTGCAGCTCCTTTACCTTTTTATCCTTCTCCTCTACCAAATTCTGTAATTGTGAATGCAGTCTATTAGTAATGTATAAGGGGCTGTTTGCAAGTTGCTGAATGGTTTGGTGCAGAATGATTAAGTGGTCAGGCTCTTATGATATAGTGCAAAATGAACTATGGTTGTTTGGTAATTGTTCATAATGAAATCAGGACGCTGCATGGTTAAGCGAGGCCCAAGATACAAAATCATTCAGAGGGTTTTAGAACCATTAAGAGGCAAGACTTTTTTTGCCATACAAGATTTACCTCTTAGCAATTCAGAGGTTGCCTCTTAATGGAACTATTAAGAGGTAAACAAACAGCCCCTAAGTGATGCTGGAACACTCAAGTACGAGCCAAGAATACACTAAAATTTCAATCAACATAAAGGTTGTGTGTGTTTGATGTTGAGAATTTGACGGCAGTGACAACTATGAGCAGAAATTGGGCATAGCTAATCTGATCATAGTAATGTATCATGAAATATTTAGGGTTTGCCTATCTACCTTCAAACGCATAAACTCCTCATGAATTGCTGGATCAAGTAATAATCTTCTTGCCTGTAGATTTTAACACAAAAACAGAAGATTGAGCAACAGGAAGCAAGTCGACCATGTTATTTGAGACATTTTGACTTGGAGCAGCAAGCTAATAACGTATTAGAAAGAAAGAAAGAAAGAAAGAAAAAACTGTAGTTCACTGAGAAATGGTGGTTAACACAAGGTAAGCAAGAGTCAACCAAATGCAGTAGCTAATAGTCCTATTATATTATTCCTACAATTTCTTATGAAGTCTTCCCTTTAAATAAAAGGAACATTCTTTTGTTGCTGGCAGAAACAAAGAGAGCCATGGTGCAGAGAAACTATAAGATACTCTTTTTAACAACTCCCTTCGTCCCAGTATTGATGCATATAACATTTTATACTAAGAGATAACAAGTCGTGTAAAGTATGAAATAGACCTTAACATGAAATTGCCTTGACCACATAAAAACCTTTGCTGTTAAACGCAAGAAATCACAAGGCAAGGCCCCTTATCAAAGTATGGGTGTCAAGAGATCTAGGTACAACTACAACTTAAGTATTGATATCCAAAAAAACAGGTGATTGGTCAATGTAAGCTGAAGCACAATTAAAAAGGCCATCAATTATAACAATTACTTATTAAACCTTGGATATTTACAAACCATGAAGTAAAAGGTAACTGCAAGTTATACTGCATGATTTTAAGATAAAACGATAAATGGTTCCGATGAAGGGCAATAATGTGACTTTGGAAAATCAAATGGCATATGTAGCAAGTTAAATTGCTTGAATTCCTGAGATAACTACATTAAACTTTGTAATAAGCAAAGAAGATTAGTAACAAAATAGATATTGATTTTGTATTTGACAAGGGCTATGTCTAACATCACAAATCCAGAATGAAGCTCTTCTTTCTTTATTTTATTTATTATTATTATTATTATTTTTTTTTTGGGGGGGGGGGGTATAGGGATAGATCAGAGCATGCCTTGATCTTGCACAGTTCTATGTATCTGGTCATGTGACAGGAACATATACAATTCCCGTATGCAATAAAATAGTTCAAGTATCATTCAAAGATTTTTGCCTCACAAAAGAGAGAGAGAGAGAGTATTGGTGTACCTGCATCGATAGAGGCTTGAGTTGCGATCTTAAATCCCGAACTGCAGACTAAAGTATTAGAAAAAACCAAAGATATCAGTTGACAGACTATATGAAATAAGGCTTTAGATTCCTCGTAAGTTTCAATAAAAATCTAATAGAGCTCTAAAAATCAACAAAATACCACTATACCAGCTATATTTAATAGGTACACAAGTGTGACTGCACAATTTTTTTTTTAAGAATACAAAAGTATAAAGGCCTTCCATGTGTATAATGGGGAAACAAATAAGCACCTTCAAATCTGCTATTTCCTGCTCACGTTTTGCAATGGTTACTATAAATGCAGCTTCCTTTTTCTTTGCTTTTTCCAGCTAAAAACAGTAGTACAATAAACCATATGGATCAATACAAGATTGACAATAACTTGCCACCAAAAAGGCATACACTTAATGACACCAAACCTGCTCTCGCACTGATTCCTCAGAAGATTTTAAGTTCTGTAGATAATTGACGATGATTCTAGGTTCTGCATGCATAACATAAACATTAATGACACTACCTTCTCTTAAACAAAATATATGAATTATATTTTTTTAAGGTGCTAAAGCAATATATTTAAAAAACCAACCAACTGATGTGCCTGACGGAATGAATGACTCGTTCTGAAATGCAGAATGCCACTTCTGAACTTCTGACTTTGCAGCTTCAAGTTCTGACTATAACCAATATCAATAAGATCAAACAATAAGATACCCATGTGAAAGATAGAGACGCATGTGTACTAAGTACATACTCATGCAATTGCAGATAATGCCAGCTTTACATTAAGGCATTACATTGGTATTTCTGATTACAAATAGCTTGTTGCATAATAATTGAAGGAGTGAAACTAACAAAGACTTGATAAAGATATGTTTATACATACTTGGCATGTTGCAAGAGTATCCTTACAGCTTTGGAGACTGCAAAAGGTAAAGCACAAAAAATGAATGCAAAATTGGATTTAAATGGTATTATCACAAAAAGACTAAAACCTTAAAAAAGAGATGCCCAAGAATAATCAGTTGATACCTTTCACGAAGGGATAAAATCATCCCAGTTGCCACACCTGGTGCAGTTTCTTCTACTTTTAAGTTAGCCTGAGATGTAAAAGAAGTAAAAGTAAACATCACATTAATGATCAAATACATGATGATATAGGAAATACAAGCATCACATTGATGATCAGCTACACTCGCAATGTAAAATATGAAAAGTAGAGACTAAACAACATGTAATATTTAATTTAAATGTTCCAGACTAACTTCAGGCACTCGCACACTGCAACTATCTTAACAAGTCTTCTCTGTCCCTAAGGCTTGATTTGGTGATACTTACATTTTCTGTTTACATCTTTGGGTAATGTAAACAAAATTGTAATTTCTATTGGACAACAAATGAAAATGTGTTTCACACTATTTAAAAAACAATGATAAATATTCAAAATAGAAATAGAAATTGTTTTTACTATGTTTGAAAAATTGACCTCGTTAAAGTCATATAGTCGAAGCATTTTTTTCTTGTAAACAAGTTTTGTAGATTGTGAAAACATCAAAACCAAGTTCAGTCTATAATAGATGATATTTTGGGGTTTGGGTTTGTGTGTGGATATTTTGTCTCAAGTAATCTCCGAGTTCATAGTTGATTTTTCATCTTTGGCCATCGTTGCCTTTACCTCTTTTAAAGGGTTTTTCCAAGTTAAGTCCTTTCAACTTCTTATATTATGTTGTTTGCCATTAAATTATAACATTATTTATAGATCACCCACATATGTTTACCCATAAGAAGCATCATAGACCGACCATGTAGGCATTGACAAATGTGTAAGTACAAACTACCAAATACTTGGAATATTTTCCATCTACTTTTCTTCTCAGAGGAATTTAGACAGAATACCTACACCTAAACAAACCATGACGGAATCATAAAAGAAGACAAACCCTCCATGCTTTGTTAGTTTAGTGCATGATTATTATGCTGAAAAATGTTATGGCAGTTATTTTACCTAACATCTCTTTATCAGGTGATCTGCACATAGTCTCAGAGGTGCTTGTGATTGCAATTTAATTATCCTTACCTACTTGTACTAAGCATCTAAACCATTAATTGTTTATTATGAATTATGATTCCCATAAATCCTGGCAAGTGCTGTCTCACAATCCAAAAACCGGCTTACGTTGAACTCTCTTGAAATAAATGCTAATGGTTCCTCCTATAACACTTCAATGTTGCATCAACTAGTAATCATCCTAAAAAAAAGAATAGAGCCATAACGATCTATAGCACGTTTTGATGGCAAATTTCTAAATAGTGGATATGAATAAACAACAAAATTCTCATTCAGTTTGAAATAACGCATCTATGAATACATAACCAAGAAATCCTCCCGCGGTTCCAAAGTTAAAGTCCGCTATCTAGGGCATATACATACAGATAGAACTCGTCTTTTTACAATCCATCTTTCAACTGTGGTAATGAAGTAGTATGATAAAAAAAACACGAGAATCGACTAAAAACAAAAGAAACCTTTTTGGAGCCAAAAATATCATCTTCGTCATCATCAAGATCTCCAAATGCCCTCTTAGTGCCTGGAATCACATCATGAAAGGAAACGTAAAACGCAAGCAGTTACACTAATTCAAGCACACTACTAGCCTTGATTTCAAAAATTAATTCACACCTGCGACCCTCGTAGGGTTGGCTCCAGGAAAATCACCACCGAAATCATCATCCTGCGATTTCCCTTCGTTAGAAAACAAATCCTCTACGAATAATGCAATTGAGAAACTATTGCATCAAACTTAACACAACAAAACCCTATAATTTATTACTTACATCGTCGATGTGAGAATGAGATGCCATTGGTGTTAATAAGGATTATAAAAACCCTAAATTTGTCTGGATTTGGAACTTCGCTTGTCGCAGAGCCGAGGGTGTGAGAATGAAGCACAGAAAACGCAAACGGAGCACCTCAAATACCTCTTTGCGGGGATGTACATGAGTCGAAATATAATGGTTCTTAGAGTAGGTTACATTTTAGGTCCCTGTGGTTATATGAAAATTATAGATTGGGTCCATTATATTAAATAATTGCGAAGAGCATCCTTATGGTTTCACTTATGTTACGGACCTAACTCCATCAACCCACCTCCGTTAAGTGCCCCTTACATGAGGGCATTCTGGTCTATTTTGTCATTATCATTAATAAATTTTTTAGTGTGCAAGTTAATTTCATTGGTATAAATGAATAAAGTATTTAATATTGAAAACAAAAACAAAATCAAAACCTAAGTTCATCCCTGTCTACGATATAAATGTATAAATCAGAGATAATCGATCAAGTCTTTAACCAGTTATGACCGGACCCGGTTATGGTAACCGGAGGACGTAATTGGATACGTCGAGCATGGTCCTGATTATAATCAGTTGTCAAATGGAAATCAATAATCAATTATAACTAGTACAATCGGTTACTGGAACTGGTTAGATAACAGTTTACACAATACTCGATTTTTTAAAGATCAATTTCTAACTTTTTTACAATATATATAATTAAATTATAAATTACGAACATAAATCAAATACAATGTTATTTACTCCAATGAAACAAAATTTTATTAATTTGATTATAGATGCAATAAAAAAAGTAATAATATAAAATGTAAGTTGGAAAAACTCGTACAAGTTGTTTTAAAATAATAAAATACATGAAAAACTTCTATAAGTCATACCGTGGTTCCATTTTCGAATGGATCATAAACAATTTAGTGTCTTGAATTTAGGCATGGTAATTGTACCTGTCCCGTTGGGGAACCCGATTCACCCGCCCCGACCGGGGCGGGGATTTCCCGTAAAACCGGGTACCGGGGCCGAGGATTTTCGATTGTTTATAAACCGGGGCCGGGTAATGCATTCCCCAACCCGCCGCTGTCCCCGTATATATTTAATATATCATTTTATAATTTCCATAATCATAATTCTTTTTAGTATTATATTTTATACATTTTTTCTCAATTTATCTACCATACATTCTATTTCAAAAAAAACGATTTCTTAACGCAATCACGTTTTACGAAGTTATTTTTAAAAACACCTGATTTTATTAAAAATGGAACCGTAATCATAATTCCTATTTTGGATAACATACTTTCAAAACTTTCATTTTGGTACTTTTGATGAAAAGTTTTAAACATTGAAGTACTTGGAAGACCGATTTAACCCTTAACCGGTTACCATGCTGACGTGACCGATGATATGACTTACAAGTCAGCATTATTTGCTGATATGGCTAGTGATGTGTATTTTATTATATAATACATATTTTTATTTTATTTTTTTAATTTTAGTTAAATAATTTAAAAATATAAATTGTATATATATATAATAATTTATAATATACACAGGTATGTTTACACATCAGACCCAAACTACCAACCATCCCGTACCATTTCCCGGTCACCGTCTTCGACCATCTCTGACCTCGGCACCGGTCACCATTTCCGGCCTCCATCTCCAACCACCATCTTCAGCCTCTGTCTCCGATCAACATCTTCGGTGTCTGTCTCAGTTCACCGTTTCCGACCTCCGCCTCCGTTCACCTTCTCCGACCTCCGCCTTGGTGGTGTCGTGGATGCGAACAGAACTTCTGTTGGGTTAGATTTATGAGCAACCAAGCGTGCACTATCTCCTGCACGGAGACACCGCTGACGCCGAGACCACAGCCATACCCACCCACCACCATCTCCGGCAAGAAGTTCTTACTCAAGGGTTTGTGTGAGGCTCACCCGATGCGTGAACGATGGATGAAAGACAGCAAGAGAGATTACTTAAAAATAAAATAAAAATAAAATAAAAATAAAATAAAATAAAAATATGTTTTATATAATAAAATACACATCACTAGCCACGTCAGCAAATAATGCTGACTTGTAAGCCACATCATCGGTCACGTCCGCATGGTAACCGGTTAAGGGTTAAACCGATCGTCGAGGTACTTAAATGTTTAAATTTTTTCATCTCAAGTACCAAAATGAAAGTTTTGAAAGTATGTTACCCAAAATAGGAATTAGGACAAAGTACGTTACTTTTTTATGCAATTTGCTCTATGAAAAACTCCTAAAAACAACCACTCAAAATTTTAAATCGTGGACTCTTATTAATTAATCTTTATCTCTAGCCACTTTCAAATTCTCAAATCATGAACTCCTTAAAAAACGTCATTCTTTAAACAAATTTATAAAAAACATCACCGTTTCTCAAAACTACACATTAAAATAAATTTAAACATTAAAGTCGAGATATATTGCGCTGCATTGCACGAGTAAATTTCTAGTTATACACTAATAGCGTTTATGGTGGGGTTTAAGAGAATTTGAGAGTTTTGCAACGAAATATCGGGATGGACCACCTCATATATATCTATAAAATATCAAGCTATCGAGATCTCAATATTGTGTTGAGGCCATCTAGACACCAAAGTTATGGTTGCCCCCATAAAAAAGTTATGGTTGCCCCCATTAAAAATACCCTGTATCTAGGGGCATGGGTATGCGGGGAGTTATATGAACTTTTTTTTGGACAAAGAGGTATGAAAATTTTAAAATTATGGTAAGTTTGAACATGTATTTTTTATATTTTTGAAACACTTTAAATGAACTAAAACATGTGCAGCAACGATGACCATTTGCGGGCTTGAATCGGGTCTAACAGGTTTTGTATGTCAAATGGGCCTAAAATAGTAAACCCAAGCATGTGTTTGCACGCTCGAGAACTTTCCCATACCCGCTCTATAAAGTATAAACGGGCTTAACTTTGCTTAACTTGAAAAACAAAACTTATATAAAAGTAAAACCACAAAATATGCAACTCATTCAAATTACATATTTTTTTTTCAACATAAAATAAGACGTAAAAGATACCAATATACATATCATAAGAAAAACACAGTTTTACAAAATATGAAGTATGGACATTTTTTTACCAATGATTTATCAAATTTCGAACCCCAAGTTTTTTCAACAACAAAATATTTAACCATTTTATATTTCATGATCGAGATGCGAGACGTACTATATAACATATCATATATATCAGAGGCGCTTGGTATTCAGTAGAGGGACTACAACCCAGATACACAAAATGATATTTTTTTAATAAAAAGTAGTAAAATATTAAATGTATATAAAATTTAATTAACTATAATAATATAAAGGCGATATGAGACTCTGTCCGATTTTTTCAACGCACAAGCCCGTCCATTAGCTCCAGAAATCCATGCCAAGCTCGCCATTTTTTTTAAAATAGTTGTCTAATCCCGTTTCTCTAACACACAGTACGGGCCGAGTCTAACGAGTCGTTGGGCATGTGAACAACCCTAATGTGTAGGCACTAATTGGACCCAAATGTTAAAAAGTAGATTATCGTGGTAGTATGAGACAAATTTATCATTTGAGCATAACTTAAAGGGGTGAAAGAGAAATTATCTTGAACCGACTACAAATTAGAACTAAATTGCAGGGATCTTAGAGCATCCCCAATGCAGGGGTTTACAAACCTCCAGCTAGGATGAGGGACCGGTTTATGAAAATGAGTTGCATTGGAGAGAAGTTGAGTTTTCCACCGTGGAAGAGAAGGGTTCTTGCAGATGGACCGATCATTCTCTTCTTTTGTGGGGCTCCTTCATATCTATCCCTTCACATTTCATTTTCTTTTGTTTCAAATTTAACATTTTTCATATATAAAATTATGATACCTTAAATTGTTAATAGTAAAATACATTTATAATAAAGTAAATTAGTAATATTAATAGTTTATTTATTTGATATTTATTATTGTTAATTTATGTCTTATAATTTTTAATTTTTATAATTTTTTATTTATGTAGCATTTTCTTTGTAAATTTTAATAATTATGACTTTTATTATTGTAATTTTTACTAATGATCTTGCAATTATAATAAATAGTTTTTATTAATTAGTATTTATTTTAAAAGTATGGACCGGACTATGATTAGAAGTGAAAGGTTTATAAAATGAGTAGGAATGATAAAACTGACGTGAGAGAGAGAAAGCCGATTTGTCAAATGGATGAACTCTAAAAAGAGGTGGGATGCTCTTAGATACCGTGAACCGGAGTTGTTTTTCTTCGCTAACGCCGTCTTTCTGAAAATTGCAGGGAGCATAGATACCGTGAACCGTAATGAAGCAAGTTGCAGTGAATTCTAAAGAATTCCTCTCTGTAAAACAACGCCGTTGTCGTAATTGGGCACCATTGTGGGTTATCGATAGATCAGATTCCGTGAACATCTTCTCCGGTGAACCGGAGTTGTTCGTCGCTAACGCTGTGTTACTGAAATTCGCAATGATCGTAGATACCGTGAACCGTGATGAACCAAGTTGCAGTGAATTCTAAACAAATCCTCTTTGTATAACAATGCCGTTGTCGTAATTGGGCTCATGGCCGATTGCAGTTGCAGAGCTTGTAGATGATATGCCATATTGACGATTTGACGATGGAAGACCTAACCTTGAATTCTTCTCATAGGGTTTCGGTAACTCCAAAATTCAGTTATCTTTTCACTTTGTGTTTGAATTTGTGCTTGTGGAAAGCTAGGGGCCGCTTTACCAAATGCTTATTCGGGTAAGCGCTTACCAAGTCTCATTATCTTACAGGATGAATACGGCAAGGACCGAGAGTCTTACACGGTAAGTGATGGCGAAGGCTTTTACCACGGTTAGCCATGAGAATATGAGATACCATTTTGATGGGTAAAAATCTTACATAGTGTTGAATTTTACCGATAATCACTTATCCCGGTCCCTTAGGCAGGGAGGGTGTGTGTGTGTGTGATATTTAGTGAACAAGATCCTTTGGATTGCCAATATTTGTATATATTGCTGATTCTTCAATTTGGTGGATTAACATTTTCATCATGTGGAAGTGAAATGGATGTCACCCACAAACTAAGAGAGTAAAATGGTGTAAAACAAACATGACGTTTAATAACGTTAAAGATAGCTTGTTTCACGCAGACATTTCTAGCCTCTTAAGCTCTTCTGATCTGTAAATTCTCTAGTGGCATCGTTAGCAACCAAACTAATATGTAGATTGGGGTTATTAGATTGCAACCAGGCCATGAGTCATGGACTAATATTGGGGTTATATGCTATTTAATATACTATAAAGAGTATCATAACGGGGTTCGCTCTTGAGTTTCGAATCATGCACACTCTCTCTCACTCTGTGACTCTGTCATAGACACGGCCCTTGTTCTTTGCTATTTATATAAATGAGCACCAAGCTTGTACCCGTTTCCTGTGATAAGTTACTTATACATTGTTAATGATTTTGAAAAATCATACGAGCTAATTATATGAGTGCAATCGCACTTGTTATTGTAGGCAATATCCTGTAGCTCACAATGTAAGTTTGATTCAAATATTTCTAAGTACTCTTTCAGTTTCTGACCATGTCATCAGAGAATTTACAGATCAGAAGATCTGAAGAGGTTAGAAATATCTGGATGAAACAAGCTATCTTCAACTAACCCTTAAATTCTGGCACCCCATGTCCAAGGAGAAAGTTCGTTTATTCCATTTAAGAGGCCGTTTACCAAACGCTTACTCAGGTAGTCAGGTAGCACTTACCAAGTTACATTACCTTACCGGATTAATATAGCAAGGACCAACAATCTTACTCGGTAAGAGCTAAGGCAAGGACCACGAGTCTTACCTAGTAAGGGATGGCGAAAACTCTTGCTGCGGTTAGCACTTACCGGAAAAATTGTTGCATACCCAGTGTTGAATTTTACTGGTAAGCGTTTGGTAAACGGGCCCTTAAAAGACTGTTTAATCATATCTTATCTGGAACTAGACATAATCTCCATTCAGTCACTTTTTCGAGGGAATCAGTCATTCCCATAAGACCACTTATATGTTTATTGGTTTTATATTGTCTTCAATGCAGCTATCTGATAGGTATAATTTATGTAGAGTCATATACACAACATTTGTGTTTCTTGATGGTCTTTCTCTTGGGTTGACTATATAAACTCATTTATTTTTCTGTCTGAATACCCTTTTATTTATAAATGTTTTTCTTCATAATGGTGTAATACCAACTTTGTGGTCTGATCTAACATGTAGAGTTACACCATCTTGCAGGAAATTTATGAAGCTAAAATCAAAGTGTAAGAAAATATTATTGAAGTCAGAATGTGAGTTTCTTTATCACAAAAAGATAGCACCTTTTGACTCTAAAGTAAAGTGAACCTTTTTTGCTTCCATTGGTTTTCATGTTGCTGTTTGGTTGGTTTTCTATTAAGTCATGTATGGATAAAGCTGTCTGTGTGGATTATATTAATCTGTTTGTATAGATTGGAAAGTTTTTGTTTGGGAGAGTTTTTTCATAGATGGAATGAGCAGTTCTTTAATTGGGAGGGACAAATTTGAAAGAAAAAAAACTTGTCTTTCTGCATAAAGCTCCCCCCCCCTAAAAGCTTACTAAATAAGCCACTTTCTATATCATTAAGCCACTACCAAACATTCATGTAAAACTCACCGAATAAGTTGAGTCCCATTAAGCTTATTAAGCTGCTAACAATCACGCCTACTGCCTTTTGGGTCTCTTGAGTTCCAGAAGACATGCTACTTTGAAAGTGTGATTATGCTGTTTTGCTGATCTCTGACGACTTGATGACTGTTAAAAATATATACAATAATACAATGAAATGCACGAGTAGCTGATTTAGATCGTAGTTACTGCTACCATTGACTTATTAGAAATAAAATATTGTTTGCACAGCAGGGACAGGGTGGTCCTTTGAATTGCGTTCTACAATTAATAAAAACAAAACTAATTCTTGGAATTATCTTTAAAGTCCATTGTTGTGCATGTCCTTGATGGACGGGGTTGGTGTTTGTTAGGTTTAGAATCGTATCAATTTACTGTCTGGGTTGACCATCTCTTAAGCACTCAAATCTATTTGATGGGATAACTGAGATATTCTGTTATATCTAATCCATTGTCTGTTTCCCGAGTAGGGTTTTCAAGGTTATATATATATATATATATATATATAGATACAAATTAAATATAAACCATGTATTTGCTGCACCCCTTACAAACCGATGTGCATATCTGAGATGCATATATGCATTATCCCATATGAATGTATGTTCATTATATATATATATATATTCTTGCACATATGCATATGTATATGCATATTGTTCACATATGCACACTGGTTTGTAAGGGGTGCAACAAATGTAAAGTTTGCATTTTACGGAGCCTCTCTCTATATATATAATATTTTAAAGAAATGTTTATTAGCTAATCATCTGCCACTTGAGTTTTGTTTTGTCTTTATCTTTCCTTATGTCCCATATGCCATCCTACAGAAATCTCAGAACTTGGATATAGTTTAATTTGTTTTCTATTGTCGAGTTAGAGGTGGATCCAGGAAAATTTCTAAGAGGGGTACTGAATAATTAGCATAGTATAAAATAGAATAAAAATAATTATAATTTTTTCTTCTGTTTTTTTACGTGTTATTAAAAAGTTAACAGAGAGTCCAAAGGATTCAAACTTGCAACCTCAAAACTTCACATGCAATGACATTACCATTAGAGCATCCGCAATGCAGCGGTTCTTTGCCACATAAGCAATATGGAGAACCGGTCCCTCCCATTGAGAGCACATAAGTCCATTGCCACCTCACAGGAGCGGTCCTTGCCGAGGAACCGTTCCTTGAGGGTTAGAATGTGGGTTCCATCAATATTATATATTTAAATAATCAAAAACTTGTACCCATTTAAATAATATATAATTAATTAATTAAAAGTTTAATATAATTAATTAGCAATAGTTAGATATCCATAATATTTATAGTTTTTAATTTTTAATTACTGTAATTTTTATTTATTGTCTTTTAATTATAAATGGTTTTAATTATTGTATTTTAATTATAATAATCTAATTTTTATTAATTGTCTTTTTTAATTATAATAAGTAAATCTGAATCATTATAAAATTTATTATTATGGTTATTATTATATAAAACATAGACCGGTTCATGATTGGAGGTGAAAGGTTTATAAAATGTGTATGAAAGAGAAAACAGATGTGACAGAGAGAGAAAACTGATGTGGCAATGTCATGAACCTCTTGATGCTCTTAAGCTGCAACAACTTCTTATTAATTTAGGGGAGCACACGTCAAATTAAAGCGGATGCACCTCTAAGACCCCTCAAAAGTAGATATTCAATCCTTTGACTTTATTTTCAAGACATGGTCAAATTTATATTGAAGACTTGCCATGCCACTTGTACAAAAGTTACAAACCATAATATATTATAAATCAGTTAGGTAGGGTGCGTTTGGTATCCAGAGCACATGACAGGACATGATAGAGGAGTTGTTAAGACAGAACAAATAAAATGACCAATTTATCCCTAACTTTAATATACAAGAGCCATCAACATGGACTTATGGTAAACCTAATACAAATAATAGGATTTTTTTATAGAGAAAAAATTTCAAAAATCCTCCAACTCCTCTCAAGTCTAGGGAAAGAATTGATCTTGTAAAAGAAAGAAAAAAAGGTTACACTATGCAATTTTCTCTATTGACAACCTGCATTCCTTCCTGGACCTCCATAATAAATATAGTTTCCCCAAACGTTGTTTTTACCCGCTTTTATATCGTAACAATTTGGATTATCAGCCGAGATATGGAGATTTGTTAGAGGAAGCAAGCTATTGTCCCAATCAACAACTTGCAAATTCCGAAAGTAGGAAGCTTTCCCAAAACCTTCACCTGCAAAATGACCACTCCCCATCTGTGTTGATGTGTGATATCCCCTTGATCTTGAGTTCACTATCTCCCCTCCAAACTGTACCATACTCGCTTGTCTCTGCAAATGGCTGAATAAAAACGATGGCCAATAGCCGATGAGCACCCCCGATCCAAATTGGAGCCACCAGTGTCCATGCTTAGGGTCCTATACAAAACAACAACAACAATGGTCCATGCTTAATTAAGCTTCTCGACTTAATCCAAAATGCATACCATTTGTTTCATACAAAAAATCCAGTTCTTACAAATAAATACTCAATACCCAAGTAGGCTTATAAAATAGATTGTCATATGATCAATTGCTTTAGGGTTTAGGGTTTAGGGTTTTGTATTACTTCCATTTAACATTATGCTAAAAGTTGAGTTATAGAAATAGTTGTGTAGAAATTAACCAAACAAAATTCAAGGAAAAGGGTTCCATAATTGGTCCAGAATCCAGATTGGGATTAAAATACTCAAGTAAAGGGAAGTCTACACATGGGAGACATTTCCTAGAAATGAAGAAGAGAATCTTACAATTTAATATTCCACCCAGTCTACTTTTTTAAAGCTATCGGGGCTGTTTGTTTACCTGTTAATGGTTTCATTAAGAGGCAACCTCTGAATCGCTAAAAGGTAAATCCTGTTTGGCAAAAAAAAAATGTATGCCTCTTAACGGTTCTAAAAACCTCTGAATGATTTAGCATTCTGGGTCTCCCTTAACCATTCAGCACCCTGATTTCATTCTAAACAATTACCAAACAACCATATTTCATTTTGCACTATATCATAAAAGCCTCTTAATCATTCTGACCACTTAATCATTCTGCACTAAACCATTCAGCAACTGCCAAACAGCCCCTAACAATAGCTTGGAATTAGAAGGATAGTTTTGTTCAAATAAATTGAAAGGATTCCATAATTAGCTTGCAACTAGGATTACCTTCCATATCATGATACCGATATCGAATTGTTTGCCATTGTAAGATGACCTTGGCGAGATTGCTGCACCTATAGCAATCCTGTTGTTTGTTTGAACAAATCCCGAGCATAGCAAGTTATAGCACCCTGTGGTTTGGTATGCATCGGTCTGGAAATATTAACATAAATTAGCCACTTGCTGTAAATATATATATATATATACACAGGGTCAGGTACAGGGGAAAACCGCAAAAAAATGAAAAACTGAGGTATACTCTTGCAACCTTTCATCTGACCGTATGCACATGTGCATACAACTATTTTTATTTTACTTGTATGCACATGTGTATACCATCTAGATGAACGGTTAACAAGGTGTTCCTTAGTTTTTCATTTTTGAAGGTTTTCCTCTGAACCTCCCTATATATATATATATATATATACTATGTGTGCAACTATTAAGAAAAAAAAAATACTTTGATATTACTTACAGTCCAGTAAGTGAAAAATCTAGGATAGCCATCTCCATATAACTCTGGACTAACCTGGAATAATATTAATAGCTGTTTGTTAGGCAAAGAGTCAGGTAATAATTTCACTAAATCTCAATAATAATGAAAATCCAGCCTTTATCTTTGCTATATAATGTGGAAATTAATCATTATCAACCATTCCTACACACAAGTCATAACTCCTCACTTGGGATTTTCCTGACTGTGTGTGCAAGCGGGCGCGGACACCCACGGTTAACAAGAAAAAGTCATAACGAATATTTGAAATAAATAGATATATAAGTTACCTGCCAACCGGCTTCTATGGTATTGAGATCATTGCCGAATGAACCAGATATGACCCATAATTGTGACAGACTAAACTCATACGGATCTGTAACCCTAGGCGTCCATACGTTCATGCTGGCCTTGGCTCCATAGTACTGATCTCCGTTCACAAAAGCGACTGCATGCTGAAATTCAAAAAGATCGTATCTCAGCAGCTTTTCAACTTTAGAAATACACATAGAATTTACATTTGCTTCTCTAACCTAAGCACCTCTAAGGGTCTGTTTTGTCAGCAGCTTAATGAGCTTAATGGGACTCACAACTTATACTATCAGTTATACGTGACTGCTTGGTAATGATATGGAAAGTGGCTTATTCAGTAAGCTTCTAGGGAGAAGCTTTATGCAGAAAGCCGCGTTTTATCCAAACCCGCCCCTCCCAATTAAAAAACACGCCCTTTTCATCTATAGAGAAACCTTTTAACGAAAAACCTTCCAAATCTATACAAACAAATTAATCCACACAGACAGCTTTATCCATACATGACTTAATGGAAACCAACCAAACAACCCATTTGATGTTGTCAATAAGAATATAACATTCCAATAAAACTGGTCTTTTTTTTTCTTTTTTCTTTTCATTTTGGGTTCTAATTGGGAGTGTTCTTGAGATAGACTGATTAACCTCGTGACCACCGCTCATGGTGTCGTGCCTCACACCTCCTCTGATCTTTCTTCCAAATCTTCGGAGCGAACTTGCCCGTAAAACATCTTTCTCGATTGTTCGTCTGATCGGGATAGTGCCTTCTGGGCAGCATTCATTTTCAGCCCATAACTGAATTGTCTCAAACCTTTCATCACTTGAGTTATGCCCCTTTGGCCTATCCAATGGTGGTTCCTTCAATCAAATGAAAATTTTAAGAAATGCCAATACTTTCCACACATAGAAAAACTAGATGAATCTGAAATATATATATATATATATATATGTAATATGTATGTATATATACCAATGGTCTCTGTCCTCTGAGCATAGGATGATCAAATGCAGGTTGAAGATGAGAAAGGACACAATCTATCAAATCTCCATCACCACTCTGCTTTCACATCAAACAAAAGAAAACCCAAATGGTCAAAAAACTCAGAAACAAACTCAAAGTCTCAAAAAAGAAAGTCAAAAAGTCAAAGTGCCTGAATGGTCTTGACTGAAGGTTTGTTGATCTTCTTTAGGTGAGCTCTGACTCTCCTTAGCTTCTTCAACTCTTCCATTGGCCTGAATCTTGTTGCATTTATTGGCACAGAATCAGCAACAAGGACAAATGATAGCAGAATACAAACAAATGTGAAAATGATTGGTGATTTAGGAGCCATATTCACATTGGTAATTAAGAAACAATATTTGGGTTTGGTTGTATTATGCTGCTGAGCTAACATGGCCTCTATATATGTATGCAGATTGGTAATTGTCTGTTTGCTAACTCATTCAGATGTGATCAACAAGAGAACAAACAAGAAGAACAAGAAACAATTGGTTTTGGATTATTCCAATTTTTTGTCCAAACAAGAAGCCTTGGTGCAGCCCTTGGAAGACAAGAGTTGGTAAGTTTTTCAAGATTTTAAGCCACCCTGTCCAGTCTACTTTTTTAATGACTCGAAATGGACAGATAAATACACACACCCCACACACATTTATCTCTCATCAAGATTCTTTATGGGTGATTTGGTCCAACGGTATCCGGGTTATTGATAGAACTTAGTTTTTCGAAAGGGTTAGAGCATCCACACACATCTTGCAAGAGCCCTTGCAAGATGACATGGCATGCCATGTGTCTTGCAAGGCCTTGCAAGATCATCCCATCTTGCTAAACTTGCAAGGCCTTTCAACAAATTAAATATATTAAACAAACACATTTTTTAATTTAATTAATTTGCTTGTTTGTTTAAACATTAATTATTATTAATATGTTTATTAAATTCAATTCATTTATTAGTTTATTTTAACATTTTTTTTTAATATTTTTATTAAAATTTCTTACCCACGCTTTATTTTAAAAAAATGATATTTTTATGCAATGTTTTTTATTTAAACTGCTAAATTATATTTACACAAAATATAATAAAAGAAAACAAAAGTAAAATTTTAGTTATCTATATTTTATAATTAATTTATTAGTTATATTATAATTATCTATATTATTTATATTATAATTATTTATATTATTTATATTATAATTTATTAGTTTCGAAAGGAGTTTGGTTTTGTATTTGTGTGGAAGGTGTTATTGCAAAGCTGATGTGACACTTGTGAAATGAATAAGGTCTTGCAGGTATGTGGATGGTCTTAAGAGGATCTCCGGTAGATTCTTTAAAATAAAGAAAATGGGGATTTTGAGAAAAAAAGTTTCAATAGATTTTCCAAACCGAAAAAGTAGAAGAGATAGTGAAATTCCCCAAAAATATTCCATGAGAGGGTAACAACTTTATATTATTTTTCTCCACCAATAAGAAACTTCAATTGTAAATGTTTATGGGAAATATATAATATTTTATTACATGTATGAAATATTTTTAATAATATAATTATTGTTGTAATATTTAAAATAGAGAATCTGTTGAAGTTAGATGCAGTTCTTTTAGATATATTAAGTTTTGATTCTCTATTTAAGTGAATTTTGAAGAATCTAATGAAGATGCTCTTAAAGCCTCACTAAAAGGTGCTATTCATGAGTTACCGGTAAAGCTAAACCTTCTCGAATTTTTGTAGTATATAAGATATTAGGGTCAGGTTTAGGGAAAACCTCAAAAAAACAGAAAACTAAGAATCTGGACGGTATACGCTTGTGCATACAAGTAATTTGTAACATGCACACGTACATATGCACAAATTCATAATGCAGATGTGCATAAAAACCAACAAACAACTTAGTTTTACTTGCATGCACAAGTGCATACCGTCCAGATAAAGGCTACAAGGGTGTTCCTTAGTTTTCTATTTTTTAAGCTTTTTCTTTGAACCCCCTCTAAGTTATTATTATATATATATATAGAGGAAAGTTCAAATGAAAACTCAAATTCAATTGTAAACATGAGGACAAATCTCGTTCATTGATCGCAGCTATATTTAAGTCATTCCTAAAATTCAGCTTTAGGGGTATTTTCGTCAAATTAGAATGAGCGCATCCTTTATTGACTTTTTATTTTTTTTAATTAAAAAACTTTTACCCCCTTAAATTTTAAAATAAATTATCTCAAAAATTACTAACATTTTAATCAAACAAATTACATCAAAAAAACGAGAATTTCGTGCTCTTCGATATGACATCCATCATGATATAGTTTTTTTTCGTTTTAACCGTTTTTACGTGAAATCGTGTATATGTGTTATATTCAGAGTGAATAAAGGTACATTTATTCAGTTTTGAATATTTACCTTTATTCAGTCTGAATATATAGAGTTATTCAGACTGAATAAAGGTACAAAATTTAAACATTTATTCATTTTGAATATCTACCTTTATTCAGTCTGAATATAACACATATTCAGTCTGAATATAACACATATTCAGACTGAATATAACACATATTCAGACTGAATATAACACATATTCAGACTGATGTATTTATATGTGTTCTTCAGTTTTTCGTTTTTTGAGGTTTTTCTTTGAACCTCCCTCTCTCTCTCTATATATATATATATTGTGCGTTTCAATTGTAAACCAAACAATTCTAACAAACTATACAAACCACTATATATATATATAAAAGATTATGAACTTAGGAATAAATTAAAACTCAAACGGGAATCATTTTAGCATGCCCTCTGCAAGTGATCTATTATGATCATTCAAGTAACCAAGATCTCGTATTTGATTTCGTTTATTATGTTCCATTAAATGTTAACTGTGCAAGTATGATGTTTGTCAATGGGGTACACCTTTTAATGGAGGAGAATACTGGATGATGAGCAGTAGAATGTATATGGATCAGAAGCCTCGATGATGGGTAGTTTAGGAGGACCTTTTGAATAATTACACCATTTTTGTTTATTCAAACCTCATTTTCATGCTTACCTTTCTTTGATATAAATACATCAGTTTGAATATGTGTTATATTCAGACTGAATATGTGTTATATTCAGTCTGAATATGTGTTATATTCAGTCTGAATATAACATATATACACGATTTCACGTAAAAAACGGTTAAATCGAAAAAAAAACTATATCATGATGGATGCCATATCGAAGAGCACGAAATTCTCGTTTTTTTGATGTAATTTGTTTGATTAAAATGTTAGTAATTTTTGAGATAATTTATTTTAAAATTTAAGGGGGTAAAAGTTTTTTAATTAAAAAAGAAAATAAAAATTCAACAAAAATAAGCGTTGATTCTAATCTTTCCAATTTTACCCCTGCGCACTAAATATTCATTAAACCATGGACAGAGTTTTCAACTTATTTACAAAATTGCCACCGTGTTTTTTTGCCATTGATCTCTTCACCAGATTATTAATCAACGACTGTGGTTTGTCCTCACGTTTACAATTGAATTTGAGTTTTCATTTGAACCCACCCCTATATATATATATATATATATATATATATAGGCCAAGACTATTTTACAAACCATAAAATCTAACAACCGTATAAACTCTTATTTCCAGTGTTTAATTGAATGAAATTGTTTCATGAAAGTGTTTCATATGATGAAATTGTTTCATATAATTTATTTTTTGATGAAATTGTTTCATATATTTTTATTTCTATGTAACAATGAAATTGTTTCATTTATTTCTCACTTTGATGAAATTTGTTTCATATATTCCTGATTAATCAATCTTCATATATTCTTGATGAAATTGTTTCATGTATTATTGACTAATCAACCCCCATAATAAAGAAAAGGTGAAGAAAATGAAAAAATATGATTGGTTGAACATGGTTTGTACAGTTTGTTAGATTTCACTGGTTTGTAAAATAATCAACCTATATATATATATATATATATATATATATATATAGCCTTAGGTTCAAATGAGAAGTGCAAATTTTTTGAAAAATAGAGAAGTGATCTTGGCCATTTGTGTTCATATATGAACCTTTGTGATTCATATATGAAATTTTTTAACTACTTCTCATATGAACAAATTAACTGATTCATATATTAATCACAAAGGTTCATATATGAATTAGTTAAAAAAGAGTTTATATGTGAATTACAAAGGTTCATATATGAATCACACAGATTCATATATGAACTCGTCCCGTATATTTTTTTACGAAACTACCCCTCTATCTTGTGCAGACCACGCGAGGAATTATCCGTTGCTTCTCGGTCAAAGCCGCCGATCTTGACCGAATAAATGGCCAATATCACTTATCTATTTCTCAAAAAAATTGCACTTCTCATTTGAACCTCTCCCTATATATATATATATATATATATATATATATATATATATATATATATATATATATATATATAAAAGAAAGAAAGAAAAAAAAGAAAAAAGATTCCTTGGTGTTGTGCTCTGACACACAGAACCAGCTTACATTGCACTGGGGGGGGTGTGGGGTTTAAAATCCATTAACATCCCAGTAGTCAATTTTTATTTATTTGGTTCACTTTTTTCTTTTTCCAGATGACACCCACAATGTATGTGTGTGTGTGTGTTAGTGTGTGTCAGAGAGATTCCACTTGGTCTATGGACACTGCTGCCTGCCGGTGGTGGTGGTGGTGGTGGTAGAGGGCACCAGATCAACTATTGTTTTTATTGGGTAAAATTTGCAATTAACTATGAACATCTTTTACATCTTTTTTGGGGTATAAAAATATAATTTAAAAAGCTGATAAAGAGTGTATATTAGATTGATTAAATAGTTATTATATTTTTAATTATTGTATTTGATTTAAGGTTTTTAGATAAAATCATAGTTTTTTTTTTCAATGTATTTTTATTTTTTCAGAAAATGAGTTATTTTGAAAGGAATCAAGGTCACCGGTCAGTTTGGTTTGAAGGAATGATTTTTAAATTGGATTTCGTACGAAGATTTGAAATATTTGGTTTGCAAGCGTTGTGTTAAAATTGGATTATATTCTTTATTGATAATTTATAAAAACAGTTATATTACTTTTTTTCAAATTGGTTATTACAAAGCGATGTTTCTAAGATACTTTAAAATATTATTACAAATAAATCTTATGAAATCTCATAGAATACCAACCATCTAATTGGGATTTCTAAGTGCAATGTCTATGGAATTTCATTGAAATCTTGAGGTTTCAATTCCTAATTTTCATTTATACCAAATATGGGATTGAAATATAATTTAATTTCAAATGCTATGAAATCTTGCAAAGCAAATGGAACAAAAATGAGAACAATATTGAATGAAAATGGTTGGTTGAAGATAATAGCATGTTTTTTTTGGAAGGGTGTCCTATGCTATGCCTAGACTAATCCATTGGCAAATTATGACGGTAAGACATTAGCCCTGATTAAATCTCAGTGGCCACAAGTTGCGTATGCCTGGATTCGAACCTGGACAGATGGGATATTCCACCACATCCCCAGTGCCTTAACCAGTACGCCACAACCTTGTGGTTAAGATGATAGCATGTTATTAAATATTAAGTATCAATTCCAAACTTTCATTTATATCAAATGTGAGATTTCATTCATTATTCTCATCCATGTCTCCCTAAATTTCTTTTTCCTAAATAAATTCAAATGGATCCATGTAGAGGTAGAGTTTGGGGATAATCATCTTTAAATTATTCTTCAAAATGTACGAATTTGGGCAAAAAAATGTTTCAATCGAATCTCTAAAACTTCCTTCAAAAATAGAAGGAAAAAATGAAATTATCTAAAATTGGAGAATTTCAGTAAATGAGAAACAAGCGAATAAATACAGGTGAAAGTAGAGATAGAAGATAGAAAGGGGGCCGGTAATGCATTCCCCGACCCCGTTTAAGCCCATCGTCCCCGACCCGCCTCAATTAATCCCCATCCCGGACAGGTTTGGGGAACCCCTTAGGTACCCATTTAGTAAATAAAATGTGTCTTAAAATTAAAATTAAAACTATAATAAATCGTTACTACATTTCGTTGTTCAATAAAAAAATCGTTACTACATTAATTACCAATATTGAAAAGAAAAAAATATGTTCATCGTTTAATAATAAATGTATACATATATATACACACACTATATACATATATTAAATAAATTAGAAAAATATTTGGGGTCGGATTAGGGGCGAGTAATGTCGTCCCTGACCCTGTTTCGAGCATGAAAATAAATCTATGTCTCAGTCCCATTACCCGCCAAAGTGAGGAATCCCTACGGGTAATAAAATTTCCATTTCTAGGTGAAAGCGTGTAAAATTAAACGAAATATATTTTATTTTATTTTATTTTTATAAAAAGATATGATTTTCCCATTTTGAGATGGGTATGAGATATTTGGATGTTAACGTGTTTTGGGTACTTTCCATTTGATGGTTATGAACATAGAAGTCATAACATAAATTAGGTCCCCGCCGAGTAGGGGAGGGGTGGGTTATCCGGTTAGGCCGTGCATACCGCCATCGGGTACCACGGCCGGGTTCACGTCCGGGTAGCATCCGGTAGGGCGGCGAGGTGGTACGGGGGTCCCGGGTTCCGATCGGGTTGGGGTGTGCGGGTAGGAGTGGGTTCGTGAACTAGAGCGGGTTCATGGTTTTTGTTGGCGGTAGGAGTGGGTTCGGTGGGGTAGCGTTCGGTGGGTTGACGGTACTCCACTTTAGGGTAAGGAGGGTAGGAAAGAGAAAAGCTGATGTGGCGCTGAGGTGGCATCAGGGTTCAGCGGGTTCGTGGGTTGGCGGTACTCATGGTCTTATGGGGGCAAAAAGAGGTAAAATTTTAATACAAAATAGAAATTCCGACCTAACACTAATGCTTTTTCCCATCTAAATAGCACTCCACACTTTTATAAACTACAACTTTTTTATAGTACAAATAGGTATAATCACTATTTCTAAAAGGCTTGTCGCGACTGTCGGTATGGCACGAAGTGTCGTGGTGTGAGTCACGCTTTATACGAACACTATAAGACTTATCATAATAACGAAGACATGCCTTATACCATGACGCACCATAACTTACCTTTTAGAACCCTTGATAAAATATAATTAATCATTTTTCATTTGTATTACAACAAATATAATGTTTTATTTAGACATTGTTTGGCAAATAAAAAACTAGCTTATAAGCTAGTTTTTTTTGTGTACATGTTTGGATGACCATAAGCTAACTTATAAGGTAGCTTTTTGAAACGCTACTTAGAGTAGCATTTCAGTAATTTTTTTGTGAATATTCCAATATAGCCTCTTATTATTATTTACTAACTATTATTATTAATAAATATTAATTTTTAAATTTAATTATTATTAATTAATTAAAATTAATTAATATTAACTTAAAATTATTTAATTAAATTTTAATTATATATTGATATTAATTTTTAATTATTTAGAGTTATTGTTAATCATATAAATTATTTTTATATATTTTATAATATTAATTAATATATTTTAATTACCAACTACTATTATCTTTTTAAGTATTATTTGATTATTTTTTTCAAATTATATGTAACGGTTATTTAAAATCATAAGTTAATGTATATTTTTTTTTTCTAAAACCTGTTTTAACAAATTAAAAATTTATGGTATATATGTAATAATAAATTTTAAATTATTTTAATTAACATGTTGTATTATTGAATTTTTCTTTACTATATTGATTGTATTAATTAACATATTATATTTTTATAAATTTGTTTTAATTATATAATTAAATATCGTAATTAATATTTTTTTTGAAGATGTCCTTTTTAGTCATTTTACATGTTTATAAGCTAGTTTTTTCAAACGTGACTTTTTCATCAGGTAGCTTATCAGCTAACAGCTAGTTTATGAGTCAACAACTAGCTTATCAACTAGTTTGCCAAACCTATAGATGTCAAATATATATATATATATATATATATATATATATATATATATATATATATATATATATACTAGTTTAGTACCCGCGCAATGCGGCGGGATGCAATATTCAAATAAATGTAAGCAAAAAATAAAAATAGAAATTACAATCATGCAATATTCATACGGTTTGGGTTTGGTTTATAACTGAAGTCTTTTATGTCTAAATTTTTGTTTAAACAAAATAGAAATTACAATCATGCTTTAATCATATACAATCATCACTCAAAACCTCTCGATAAACCACATTTGATGTGTAAACTCCCTTCGGTTTGAACTTTTTGGTAGGCTTCACTAATATCTTTGTAGTGCCACGTGATATACCTCTGGATAACTATTAAGTTTTTAAATTCTAAAATCGCCAGCTATAGATAACACTAAAATCGCAAGCTATAGATAACACTAAAATCGCCAGCTTAGTTTTTAAAATTAAAATTAATTTTGTAATATCATTTATTCTCTAAAATTAAAACTAAAATTAACACTATGAAATATTGATTATTCATGGAAGTTGATTGTTTACTTGTTATGGTCTGTTTCAAACACCCCAAACAACTCGCTTCCTAGATGATCCCTCTAGAAGAAGGCGATTCTTTGGCCGTTTGTTTACCTTTTAATAGTTCCATTAAGAGGCAACCTCTGAATCGCTTTTAGGTGAATCTTGCTTAACAAAAAAAAGTCTGCCCCTTAATGGTTCTAAAACCTTCTGAATGATTTTGTATCGTGGGCCTCCCTTAACCATTTAGCACTCTAATTTCATTCTAAACAATTACAAAACGATCCTATTTCATATTGTACTATATCATAAGATCCTCTTAATCATTCTGACCACTTAATCATTCTGCACCACACCATTCAGCAACTGCCAAACAGCCAATCTTTCTAGTTACTTTGATATGTGAATTTACATTGAGCATGGGAACCAAATGAATAAAAAGATTCATTCCATCTTTATCTCCTTCAATCTCGCATTCCATGTTCTGATCCCAAGCAGTATTAACTTCATTTTCCTCAAGCAGTACTAATGATGTTCCAGCAGTATTAACTTCGATATGCATAAGCAGCACTAACAGTTTTCGTAAGACACCAGCAGTACTAACATTGTTCCAGCAGTATTAATAATGTTCTAGCAGTAGTAATATACCAGCAGTATTAACATTGTTTCAGCAGCATTAATGTCTCAGCAGTACTAACCTTGATCTAGCAGTAGTATCTTTGTTCTGGCAGTACTAACGTTGATCTGGCAGTATTAATGTAGTTCTGGCAGTACTAACCATACTTAGCATATCTTCAGTTCCCAACAATCTCCCCCTAACTTGACTTTTAGAAAGAGAAGTCAAGTTTTTCAGATGATGCTTCCAAAACCTAATCATGCATGCCTAGATCAGGATTCAA
This sequence comes from Saussurea involucrata, assembly GCA_033807775.1. NCBI lineage: Eukaryota > Viridiplantae > Streptophyta > Magnoliopsida > Asterales > Asteraceae > Saussurea > Saussurea involucrata. Next base: position 8,629,750 of record CM066317.1, on the reverse strand, counting down.
TCCCAGACTTTGATTGAGAGTCCTTCTTACCAGATATCTTGCCATCTGATGGAATTCAACAGTAGCCCTGGCGACCTGATGGAACTTTCCCCTCTATTCTCTGATGACAGCCGTGTTGCTGAGGCTGCTTCAATTGCACAGAAATTGCGTAAGTACATTACTGATAAATACCCCCTCCGTCCGAAAATAAATGTCCACATTTGTATTTATAGTTGACACAAAACAATTCAACTGGCTTCCGTTAATTGATACAAACAAAATTATTAACACGAAAAACAAACAAAAAAGATGATTATCATTGCTTGTAAAAAAATATAAATGGTACAAAGACCAATAATTTCTTTTCAAATTAAAGAAAACAATATATCATAATATCCACTTCTGTTAGTGTAATCGTAGCAATACATGGAACATTGGTCCCAAACATAATAGGACTATTTTATATTTAAGAAATGAGAATTTAACCAAAAGAAACTTAAAATGATTTAATTACCAAACCAACTTATATATTTACCCGGTTTAAAATGCTCAAATTGATAATATACTATTTAACAACACCAACTCAGATTGAACAAAGTAATAATATTGTCAGGATCGAATCTTAACAAGATTACTAATACTTAGAATTCAGAATTAAAGAATCTGCGGAATAGAACTTTAATTCACACAATCAATAGAACAATAAATCAGAAAATACACAGATGTTTGTATTCACTGCTTCGACTCACAAGATTACAACCAAACCTCAATCTTGATGAACAGGCTCAATCAAGACGACTTCTACTTCTCTAGAAATAGGGTTCGAAACCTTGAGGTTAATTCTCTCTGAAAACTCTCACGTATTCTAATTGTATTTCGTATCACTTTAATAGCTATCTATCAACAACTATTTATACAAAATAAATACAAGATAACTATCAAAATAAAATTGATCTTCAGAATATTCTTTTAAGTATATCTTCAATCATTCCATCTTTATCTCCTTCAATCTCGCATTCCATGTTCTGATCACAAGCAGTATTAACTTCAATCTTCTCAAGCAGTACTAATGAAGTTCCAGCAGTATTAACTTCGATATGCATAAGCAGCACTAACAGTTTTCGTAAGACACCAGCAGTACTAACATTGTTCCAGCAGCATTAATGTCTCAGCAGTACTAACCTTGATCTAGCAGTAGTATCTTTGTTCTGGCAGTACTAACGTTGATCTGGCAGTATTAATGTAGTTCTGGCAGTACTAACCATACTTAGCATATCTTCAGTTCCCAACAATCTCCCCCTAACTTGACTTTTAGAAAGAGAAGTCAAGTTCTTCAGATGATGCTTCCAAAACCTAATCATGCATGCCTAGATCAGGATTCAATCCCAGACTTTGATTGAGAGTTCTTCTTACCAGATATCTTGCCATCTCAGAATCTTTGTCACTTACCAACTTAGCATGCAGCATTCCAGTCAACCTTTTCATGCTGTGTTTGTATACTACATCTACCAAATAATATTCATGAAATGTATGATCAAGAGTGATGACATACACTCCACAATTCTCAATGAGCATCCAGTTGGTAATGACTTGAAAATTCCTTGCTATCAAATACTGAACTGCTTCTGGTTTGAACATTAAGCACAAGTATTCAAGAACCATCTTGGTGATAGACATACCTTGCTCTGTCAGCATGTTTCCATATAGCCTCATTCCAACCTTGAACATCTCTTCTATGTCAGATCTTGAGCATGTTCTGATGAGTCTTCCCCATGTAGAACAGACTTCAAACTTTCCATCTGCTCTCTTTATTCTAATGTACTCCTTTCTCCCTTCTTTCAATGTGTCCCAGAAGATTATCTCAGGAGCCATAGAAGCTAATGGTTTAACTTTAATTGGATTAGTATCAACCACAGTAATATACATATCACATTGTGCATTTGATTGTGATTGTACATTGCTTGGTTGACCTGATGAGGTTGCCACTTCTTCTTCAGCAGCCTTTTGATCATCTTTCTCTTTCACAACTTCCTCCTTAGCTTCTTCTATGATGGGTTCCACTCTGAGCTTCTTTACAAATTTCTTCTTTGAAGCTATGGACTTTGTTCTTGGTCTTTTGCTTGACACCATTTTGGTTCTTTTGAGTGATTTAGCAGCTTCAGGAGTGGTTTCAGTTGTTTCCTTAGTTTATGCTGCTTCAGGGATGATTTCTGCTGCCTTATGTTTTTCAGCAGCAATAACCATTTCTGCTGCTATAGCTGTTACTGCTTCTTTTATAACCTTTAATGTTGCTGCTTCAACACTCTCCTTCACAATCCAAAATATCTCTGCATCAATCTCGGTTTTAGTTGCAGGTACTGCCTCCTTCTCTCTTTCAGAAACTGCTGCATCAATTGTTTCTACTTCTTTTGCAACCTCAGCAGCAGTAACCGTTTCTGCTGCTGGTTCTGTTTCTGCTTCCTTTGTAATATTAGCAGCAGTAACCGTTTCTGCTGCTGTTTCCGTTTCTGCTTCCTTTGTAATATTAGCAGCAGTAACCGTTTATGCTGCTGTTTCCGTTTCTGCTTCCTTTGTAATATTAGCAGCAGTAACCGTTTCTGCTGCTGTTTCCGTTTCTGTTGCTTTCTCACTTTCAGCTTCCTTTTCAACTTCTGTACCCTGCTCATCCTCCCCCTCAACCTTATATTCATACTCCCCCTCAATTTTTGCATCCTCCATGTTTATATCAGATTCTGACTCCCCCTTTTTGGAAGCATCAGTGGTTGAGCTTCGCCTTTTCAGAACAAACTGAGCTTTACGAAGCAGTATTAACTGCACAGCAGTATAAACTACAAAGCAGTATTAACTACAAAGCAGTATTAACTACAAAGCAGTATTAACTACAAAGCAGTATTAACTACAAAGCAGTATTAACTACAAAGCAGTATTAACTACAAAGCAGTATTAACCACACCTGCAGTATTAACTGCACAACAGTATTAACTACAAAGCAGTATTAACTACAAAGCAGTATTAACCACACCTGCAGTATTAACTACAAGGGCAGTATTAACTACAAAGCAGTATTAACCACACCTGCAGTATTAACTACAAAGCAGTATTAACTACAAAGCAGTATTAACCACACCTGCAGTATTAACTACATGGCAGTATTAATGGCTAGAACACTGGCAGTAGTAACTCTTCACGGACAGTAGTAACTACACTTGATCTAGCAGTAGTATCTTTGTTCTGGCAGTACTAACGTTGATCTGGCAGTATTAATGTAGTTCTGGCAGTACTAACCATACTTAGCATATCTTCAGTTCCCAACAAATATATAATATATTAATATAATCTAAATAAAAGATGAAACAAAGTAAATAACCAAATAACCATAATAATTTAGAAATTTGTCTTAAAAAAACAATTCAAACAAAATGAAAACCGCTAAAAATCGTAAACAAAACAATTAGAAAAGTTTTCCATCATGAAAAAACAAATTACTTCTCAAGTTTGGGGATTATCAAATCTGTAATGACTTCTTCTTTCTCATTTGAAGGAATGCATGTTTTAGGAGATTTTGTTGTTGACCCTTTCATTGCATCATCGACATCATAAACTTCATCAAAATCACGCTTCAGATCGACACCTTTACATATCCTTTTCTGATACGTTTTTTCTTGTGATACCGGACTATCTGCCGTGCTGTTATCTACATTGTTTGGAGTTGCATTCTCACCCGTAAATGAAACAACATCCTTCAAATAAGATAATAGTGACATGTGTTATTTTAGAAACTCCTTAATAATGAATAAATTTAACAGCTACATTAAAAGTTATCTATAATACCTTTAACTTTTCCACAGAACCAAAAAAAAGCACATCTTAGCAAATAGCAGTTATGAACTTATGGTAACATTATCGACTGTAAGCCACAAAAAGTAACAAAATAGCATTAAGATATCATTATTGTTAGGTTAATCAAACAACAGGATGGATACAGTAATGAATCTGATGTGTACATGCATGATAAACCAATGGCAATTGAAAAAAGCTTTCTGACCGGTAATGCATTATTCACACAGGAAACGAAGCAGCAGAGAGCTTACCAGTGGAGAGAATTATTTTTGCAGCAGGGATGCAAAACTGTGAAAGGAGCAGAGAATTATATAAGAGGTAAAATAAGATTAGAGATAACTATTAAGTTTTTAAATTCTAAAATCTGTTATCCAGGGTATGTATGCATATATCCAGGGTAAAATAAGATTAGAGATAACTATTAACACTAAAATCGCCAGCTTAGTTTTTAAAAATTAAATTAAATTTTTAAGACTTTAAGACTTTATGCTTTAAAAGATAGTACATTGTGCATTAAAAATTATTTTTAAGACTTTAAGACTTTCATCCTAAATGCTTTATAAGATAGTATAGATAATCAAACCAACTAACATGGGCCATGATATTAAATATACCAATTAAATTGGTATCCAATATGTTTGGATGATATTTCAATATCAATTCTAAATTTTTCAAAACCATGTAATACCGTATCAACCATGTTTTCTATGACTTGTTACAACGATATTATAAGACAAATACCATGTCGCAAAGCTTAAATTTGATTTTCATTTTAGAAATGATTTCAAAAATCAACCTACATATTCAATCGACATTAGCATTGCAGTCGTGTCTGAAGGCATGCTTGTACATATAAGTTCAGTGGTATGAGACTCAATTTGGTCGAATATTTGCACACCAAGATAGAGTCTGTCAATTAATCTTAATACTTTCACTTGAGCAAACCAGTATAAACAATCGAGAGTGACACAGAAATACCAACAAGAAACTTCCCACTTTCGACGTTTTACGGTTATGCTAGTTTAGAAACTAAAGAGAATGACCATGGGTAGGCATTCCTCCATATGTGGGACACGCCTTTCTCCAAAATTGAGAAAATATTAAAGGGTGTATAAATTTTTCCAAATTTGAAGAACTCTAAAAATGATTGCCCGAGAAATATTTATTATTATTATATTTTATCAATACCTAACTTTGAAATTAAATATTTATGAAAATAAAATTAATAATATAATCTGAAAATAAAAAATAATACAATTTTTTACATTCTCTGTTTACAAAAACAAGTTGGTTGAAAATACTCCATTCTCCTTGACTTCAATGATATCATTGATAACTAAGTGTGATGTCATGGTCAAACTTTTTGGAGTGAGGGTCCACATAAAGTTCATCAGAGACATTTGATAACTTATACCTTCATGGTTATGCCACATCAGCTTTCTCTCTCTGCCACATCAGTTTTCTCTTTTTTACATATTTTATAACCCTTTCACACTCAATCATGGACCGGTCCATGGTTAAATTAATAAAAACTATAATAATATAAAATTATATTGGTTAAATTTACTTATTATAACTAAAAGACAATTAATTTATTTATAAGTAGACGTTAAGCAACAATTAAAGTGATGTTGAAAAAAATAATTAAAGTAAATTTTAGAATGTGAAATTAAGGAAAAATTTGACAGTGGAAAGTGAAATTGGTTTAAGGTTTGTAATTTTTAAAACAAATAAAACAATATTTGTAAATAATAATTATTTTGTTAGATATATGTATTTATGATGTGCAGGTGACATATTTTTTAAATTAAAAATACGAAAGTAATTGATTATATTCTAGATTTTTTAATTAAAAAATAAATGAGTCCCAATTTCTTTCCACATGAACCGGTTCATGCAGATGAACCTCTTCTTGTCCACCTCACCATGAACCTTTCCTTCTCAATGGTCAAATAAATCCATGGACTGGTTCATACTTCCACGTGGAGAGGATGAACCTCCCACTGTGGATGCTCTTAACTCGGTTACTACGACCATTCACATCCCTAACAATTCATTTACACTTTCAATTGTGCCACATCAGCTTTTGTAATTACCTTCTACATACATGTAATTCACTTATATTTTCAAAAGTGGTTCTCACTACAACATTTATTAATTAATTTATAAATTATTATATACATTTTATTTTTTAACTAATATAACATAATATATAAAATTCTTTATTTTAATTTAATGTTAATTAAAATATAAACATTAATTTCAAATAAAAGATTAATATATGATATAATAATACAATACAATTTATACATTAGACGAATAAAGATGTAATTTTATTTCTGTTATTTTATTAATCGTCAGTATTAGATTATATTATATGTAATTTTATAAATTAGATTATATGTAATTTTATCAGTATTATATGTTTTATTATGTGTAATAGTAATTTTAAGTAATTATAAAATTTGATGGTTAAACTTAATTTACTTACATTGTATATATTTCATATAAAAAATAACATATAGACATAAATAGAATATTTTTTAAATAAGAATAATTAATTTAATTAAAAATAAATTAATATTATTAATCTATAGGGTTTATTGTTTTAAATAATCATTTAATTTATTTAAATAATTAAAATAAATTGGGTGCAATTGTCAGGCATATGGTGATGTGGCTTGCAATTCCAATTGCAAGAAGTGCAATCCATTTCTAAGGTGGCATTGAATGTCTGACCCCAAATGCAATTGCAATCTCAAATGCAAGCCGTGTGTGGATGGTCTAAGAATTTTTTTTACAACACTTGGGAAGTTACAAAAGTAAAAATGTTAATATTTCTATGTCTAAAATAAGGAGATACAAGTGGACATGTTAAACCATCGGGGTTGTGGTATAATGATAAAGGCTTTGGAAATGTAGTGTAAATCTTATCTATTCAGGATAAATTCAAGCGTTGTCAAAACCCTTATGACTATAAAGGTTCACTTGCGATGACTCCAATCCATTTGCGATCGCCGAAGATTTAGTCGATTCATGTAAGTTGGACCAAAAACTCATGGTCTAGTATGTTAATAAAGACTTAAACCATTTAGACCATACCATAAAGATACTCCCTTAATTTTAAATTTGCTACCAACATGATCATTACATCTTATGCATATATGGTTGTACATTATATTGTCAAAACCCAAAACTTTTTAAGCAAACAATAGAAAACTACCCTGGCCAGTGGTTTGCCACCATCTTAAAAGAGGACAAATATGAAATGGCCTTTTTACCCCTTTTTCTCAACACAAGCTAAAGTCATTATTGCAAAATATGTTAGTATAATTTCAGTCAATAGTTTAGAAATGGGCTCATGATTAAAATGGTAAAAAAATAAATAAAAATAATATTTCAAATGTTTTAAAAGTTTGGTGTATTTATTTGATAACAATTCTGTAATTATATGTAATATCTTGGTTATTTATAAATTTTAAATAACTAAACAAAAAGTGGAGCATGTTAGTCAAACCCGATTGACCAATTTAAAAACCTTTTAGAGCATCCACACACGTCTTGCAAGACCCCTTGCAAGATGACATGGCATGTCATGTGTCTTGCAAGGCATTGCAAGACAACCCTCATCTTTCTAAATTAGAAATACCTTTCACAAAATAGATATATTAAACAAAAACATTTTTTAATTTAATTAATTTGTTTATTTGTTTAAACATTAATTATTAATACTATTTATATTATAATTTATTAGTTTAGAAAGGAGTTTGGCCTTGCATGTATGTGGAAGGTGTTATTGCAAAACTGATGTGACACTTTAGAAAGGAATATGGTCTTGCAGGTGTGTGGATGGTCTTATGTACTTTAACCAATTACTCAAAGTGTCGGATCTATTCATCTAACCACCTCGAATCGGTAATAAAAACCCACATCTTACGAATGGACGTCGATCAAAGATATAAATGTAAAAACACCATCCTACGAATTATTTTCGTTTCAAAGTGTGAATTCTTATAAAACAATGTCTTTGTCTTTTTAAAACGTTCTTTTATATATCCAGAACAATGTACAACACTTGGTGCATGAGATACAAGTCACTAATGCATTAATTTAAAACATCAATTCTCTAAAAAGTAATAAAGTTTTTATAGGGGAAGAATTGTGCCTCCCACTTAGACTTCTATTCTTCTTTAATTGGTCTCTATTCTTTCCACAAAGACCCATGCTTTAAAAAGAGAATGGTGTTCTTTGAGAATATTTGGCCCATAAAGTGTCACTCATACATGCTTTTTGAAAAGGTGGCATGCCATTGCTACAATTGATTCTCACACCACATTGAAATAAGGGTATAGTTACTGTTCTAAAAAACTCGTCGTACATCCGTCATGGCATCAATGCTTGTATCTCACGCCACATTAAGCTCGTGGCACATCATGGCCTAATGCGCAGTTTTCGTAATGCAATATTTGGTTTTTCTTTATGTTTTTAACATCTTAATTATTTGCAAGTTTTTAATATATATAACCTAATTTGACTTTTTATTACTATTGACTCGTTGAGTAACACTACAAACATATGTTTTTATACATATATATATATATATATATATTATATATGAATTAGAAATATGACGCCAAAAGTCACGTCCTAAAAACGTCATGGCCTCGTCGTGGCTCCTAAGGCTTGAGGATTGGTCTCGTCGTCACGCCATTTAGAACCTTGGGTATAGGGTATATTTTAGTGTTAGGATTTACAAAATTCGATATAATGTACAAGTTTTAATGCATGAGTTTTTTAGGTTATGATTATGTAATCCATATCTTGTTAGGATGACTTGGACATCATTAGGTGAGAGTTGTGTATTGTTTGGATATGAGAACTTCTCTTTGGAGAAACTAATGTTATATACAACTTTTAATGCATAATGTATAGGTTTTTAAGCATGATTCAATTCGGTTTGATTTCCAAAGTTGGAAAAGTTGGTTGCTTTTTAAGTTCAGGATTTAATTTGTAGTATGGTAAAGTTGCTAGGATGACTTGAACATGATATTTTGAAAAATTAGCCAATCACAATATTTTAAAATGTGATTAATAATATAATATGTTAATTAATACAAAGTAATTAATATTAATAGTAATAAATGGTAGTTAATATTAATCAAGATTATAATTGAAAAATGAAACATAACCTAAATTTAAAAATAATCAATTAATTTTACATTTATGAAAAAAATAAATTTATTTCAACAACTTTTTAGATGTTTGAAAATGGTAGTGGTGATGGTTGATGGTCGTTGTGGGGATGTTATGCTTCATCTTTACGACACCATAAAGATACGGTGCTTTTACAAGTTGATATTAACCTTTGATCCGAAGAAAACTAAATGCCAAATGAGTAACCACTTGAGTTGTGATGTACTGGTAAAGTCTTTGGGGATGTAGTGGAAGCTCATCTATCCAAGGTTTAAATCCAGGCACCGCCAAAGCCCTTGTGGCCATGGAGGTTCACCTGCGATGACTCCAAGCCATTCGTGGTCGCCCGGGGATTAGTCGGTGCGCGTAAGCTGGCCCGAAAACCCACGGTTACCCAAAAAAAATGCCAAATGAGTTTCGAATCGAAAATATTCGAGCATGATCGTAGTTGGATCAGAGTTGAAACCACTGATGCCAGAATTAAATCCACAATTCTTAACGAGTAAACTCATCCATAACCGTATCTTGTAGAAATATGGATTGTATAGAGCCATAAGATGTAATTCAGTTACAAGTTTAGTGTCTGGTACATACGTACGAGACTAGACTGGACTAGTGGTGGCCAAATTTCGGGTTCGGGCCGGACCGGAGGAAAAACCGGGTTCAAACAGTAAAGGCTAAAACCGGTTCTGACGAAAACCAGGCCGGGCCGGGTTTAACCCAAAAATCACCGACCCGTTTACCGGTATAGAAAACCGGTTTGTATAAAACCGGGTCGAGCCGGGCCCAAAACCGGTTCTTGATCGGGCCGACGATTTTTTTTTTAATTTTTTTGTATAATTAATTAATTAGTAAACTTTAAGAAGTAAAAAATTGGATTGGATCACTAAAATACACTTTAAAAATACGTTTTATTTATAATATGTATCACTAAAATACACTTTTTACGTTTTATAATTTATATATAATTTAAGTTACAAACTTACAAGTTACATTGTTACAATACATAAATTCTAAACACCCGAAGGTCCCGCTCCCGAACTCCCACCCCCATCACCCCATCCGTATGGATTGTATACAGCGTAGTATGGATTCTGATCTGGATTGTAGTCTTCAAGAGTATTGTACTTCTGCAGTCGTGTAATAGCAGTCCGATCGTCAAGGCGGTCGGTGTCTAGTTCTTCATCATCGTCGTATCGGGAGACGTCACCGACACTACTAACATCAGAATTGTCGGAAACGGTTCCCGGCGTACTTAGATTTTCATCGGCTTCGTTTCCGGCTAAGTTTTCTTCCACGTCGTCGAGATCATTCTCCAGGTTCGTTTGATTTTGAATGCGGTCTTCTCCATCCAAGTAATCCTTCAGACATATGCAGCACTCCATCGATTGCGGGGTTAATCTTGTCCGATGCACCGATATGATCCTGCCACTAAGAGAAAAAGCCGACTCCGAAGCTACGGTACTAGCTTGGATTGTTAGTATATCAAGTGCAATAGTCGCCATAATCGGGAAACTCAGTTGTTTATTTTTCCACCATTCTAATAAATATAGTGATTCAACATCTACGACGTTTGTGGAGGATGCCGTTATAAAATTAGTACGTATGTATTGATTGAACTCACCCAAATTATCCCCATCATAACTAGCTTTTTTAGTAGATTCCACGGCAACCGATTGCATTAAAGTTGACATTAAGTCTTGTCGGTTTCGGCCACGGCTGCTACTAGAACCCGGTGAAAACATTTGAGGTGTAGGGGTTTGTTGGCTTCCTCCCCCATAATTAACTCTATAAATCTCAAATAATTGATGAAAATCATTATTAAATTGGCGTATGCGGTTCCTTGAAAAAGAATTATTTATAGAAGAATCCAAACCAAACGAGAAACATATTGATTGTATTAAAACTTCGACACCCGTAACATTTAAATACGGGTTTAATGCCGCGGCACAAAGAAAAGTGAAGGGGATCTCTTTAAAATATTTTACCAATTTTGCTTTCATTGGTTTCACCACGTCGTTAAAGTACAAATCCGTTTCGTATTGAGCAATTTTACTTGCCAAAATATATATTTGATTTGAAAGTAAATGGCTCGTTGGATAATAAACACCGGATAACATAGTTGTTGCAGTTTTGAAATCACCCAAAATATCGTGAAAGCCATAAATCATTGCCCAATCATCCTCAGTTATCGTGTTATCCGGGTAATGAACGTTATAAAATGCTTGAATATATTGTTGTTGTCTTGTTAAATTATCCATCATTTTCCAAGTCGAATTCCATCGAACCGGCATATCGTGCGCCGGTCCCAAAGCTTTAAAACCGACTTGATTGCAATATTCTCTATATGCGTTTTGCATTTTTTTATTTCTTGTAAAAATCCGGCGTAACATAAGCCTAAACTTAGTTAAAGGCTCACTAAGGCAACTTAAGCCGTTTTGAACGGCAAAGTTTATTATGTGTGCGCAACAATGTGTATGAAATAATTTTCCCTCTAAAATAGGGGATAAAGCCAAACGTAATTTTTCTACGCATGCCGTATTATTACTAGCATTATCAAACGAAATACTAATAACTTTATTTTTTAAATTATAATATTGAAGACATTTCATAATTATAGTAAACTGACGCTCACCCGAATGTGGCGAACCAAATTGCTCAAACGTGATTACACGTTTGCATAATTGCCACGATCCCGGCACAATCCAATGTGCCGTTATGCATATATAAGATTGTGGCAATCCGAATGGTGCGCTCCATATATCACAAGTTAAAGAAACTTTGTTGGGTAAGTTTAAAAACATTTCTCGCATATTTTTTTTAGCCGTATTCCAAAGTTTAAAGCATCACGCCGAAGAGTTTGACGACTTACCGAACCATTGTAGCGTGGTTGGAACCCATTTTTGATCATGTTTGTAATGTGAGGATTGTCGAAATGTCCGAACGGCAACCCCATTTGAATGACACATTTCATTTGCATTTGTCGGGCGATATCATCATTATACGACCATACTTGACCGGAATTGTCAAGTATGGGTTGACTTGGATCGTCACCCGATTTCAACCTCTTGCATCTCTCATCGAAGTGGCGCTTTAACGTGCTATTTGAGTCGGGTTTAAGGAAAACTCCACACCGTTTGCATTGCGCTTTTTTTGTACCGTCGGAAAACTTCACCAAGTTGAAATGCTCCCAAACCGGTGCTTTTCGTCCATGGTCGGCAACAACGGTGTAATTTTGTTCGGCCATTTTTTTGAGAGTTGAGACTAGAGAATTCTATGCGTTTTTTGCGAGAAACGAATATAGCGAGAGCCGATAAATGAGAATTGTATGCGTTTTTTGCGTTTTGTAAGCAATGTAAGGTGGTGATATGAACCATAACACCCCTAGTATTTATATGGGGTTGGAGGGTGAAAATTGAGCAAAAAAACGGTCACAAACACATCCCAACGGCTCTCTAACGGTCACCTAACGGCTATATTTTTTTTGAAAAAAATCGGGCCGGGCCTCGAACCGGTTTCGGGTCGGACCGAAGAATTTCCTAAAAACCCAAACCGGTCCCGGCTTTCGGGCTGGAAACCGGTTCTTGGTCGGTTTCGGTTCGGGTCAATTTGGCCACCACTAGACTGGACGTACGAGAGTGAGGTAGACGGGTGAAAGAGTTGTGGAAGGTTTACAGTTTTAATTTTACATGGGTAGTTTAGTAATTTACTAATATTATCTCATTCTCTGATTTTTGTTCCACCTATTTTGGTGGAAAATAATAAAAAATACATTTTCCCCGTTTAGGTTTCATCTTATCTCGATCTAATGTTACATCAAACATGGGAGAACAAAGTTTTGTATTGTCCTGTTACCATCATGTCAATGTACCAAACGCACGTAAAAAAAACCTTATCAAGATTGATGCTTGATTATTGTGCAAACTTTGAATGATCAAATCTTGATTACCCACAAGAAATAAACTTTAAATTCTTGAAGAATATATGCAAATTAAGAAACAAAAAAACTTCATGATGATTGAAACTATTGCTAATTGATCAAAATAGTCAAAAAAGCAACAATCTTTACTACATTGGATTCCCATTTACTTGATCACTTTGGATCACTCCAAGAAACTGGTACATATGATTCGAACCCGGGTGCACCGGCTCAACAAAAAATGGCTAGCCGACTAGAAATGGTTGAAGCCTCGTGCACTGGATTCGTGCGCAGAATGGTTAACCTCCCACGAGCCATTTCAAGGGCCGTGGACCACGGACTAGACCTCATGAGAGCCGGTGGAGTAGGCAGGCGAAACCACCACCAGTTTCCACCACCAAATCATGTTCCTGTGCACCACCACCACCAGCCGCCGCCGCTAGATCAGTCGGTTACCACCAATCTTCAACCAGATTGGGTTTTTCTAGCCGGTTTCGAGCAACAATTTGGTGTCGTGCATCCGTTCTTCTATGCGTGCAGGTTCGTAGAGGCTTTGAAGATGGCTCGGGATGAAGAGAAGCTCGTGTTCTTGTATTTGCACTCACCCGATCACCCTTTTACACCGCCATTTTGCAAGGCCACTTTGTGTTCTGAAGTTGTGGTGCAGTTTCTTGATGCAAATTTTGTGTCGTGGGGTGGCGGAGCCGATAACGGTGACGGTTTGCACATGGCCACGACGCTTCGGCCGGCTAGCTTTCCGTTTTGTGCGGTTGTGGCCCCTTGTTCGACCGATAGCTTAACCGTGATTCAACAAGTAAGCTAGAACCACTAACCCAGATCTGTAAACGCTAATATCCTGATTCGTTTTTGTGTTACTTGTGTCATCAGTGACATAAATTTCTGGATCTGCCACTGGTGTCGTCCGCCTATTTTCTTGATTAGATTCTTTAGTTATAACCCGTCCCAAAATAAGTGTCCATAAATTTATTTTAATTTGGTCCAAAATAAGTGTCAAATTTCAAAAGTAATTGCCTACTTTTTAATTATACGGGGTTGTTTACTTTTTATTACATTAAGCTCTGTACGAGTTAAATTTTTTGTTCGGATAAATAAGTCTAAGTTTGTCAGAGGGCCGATATACCAATGGAGTTTGAGGGAGGCAAAGAAAGAGGGTTAGATTATTTCTGGGCATTTCTGGTATTTAAATGTTGGGGGTGACTTAACGGGGATAGGTTAGAGGTTATGGCTTATTCCATGTAGCCATTTTATATAAATGGCTTAACAATTAAGCCGTAAATAATTGTATTACTGAAGCTTCCCAGACCATTAAGCACCAAGTAAACTTCCCCATACCTTTGATTAAAGGTAAAATTGTAATAAGTACATATTTTGGAACTGTGTGACTGTTTTATTGTGGACATTATTTGGGAACGAAGACAGTAACAAGTTAAGAAGTAATCGGTCTTATTTTTTTGTGCAGATGGAAGGGCCGGTGACCCCTGAAGAGCTGGTCGAGATACTACAAACAACGCTCGATGAGCAAGGATTAGCGTTCGGTAACGAAAGGGCAAAAGCGGAAGAAAAGAGAATGGCCGATCTTCGGTTGAGACAAGAGCAAGATGCCGCTTATTCGGCATCTCTCCAAGCCGATCAGGTTCGTTCAATCATGTTTTTATTATCGATCGATCCCACCAACTTTCCAGTTATACTTTGATTATGAGACAAATAAATTTATCCCCCCTTTTATTATTAAGGGTAAATTTGTCATTTACTCAATTAAAAAGTATAATAATATACATATTTCAAGAATTGTATATCTTATATAGACATTTATCATGGAATGAAAAATATAACTTTATTTATTTTTGCCTTCAGGAAAAAGAACCAAAACTAGAAAACAGAACTCCACGACAAGATAATGCAATTGCCAATGCTCAAGATACCCAGGTTTTTATTTTGCCCCTATATCCAAGATTTTTATTGAGCGGGTACATGTTTAAGGTGGATTAAAGGCCCACGGACTCGTCCTATTTATTTTTCGGTCTATTTTGAGAGATTTTTTTCTGTTTTTTTGATATTTTGTTTGATGTTCCTTAAACTTTCTACCATCCCAGAGCACCCCCCCAAAAAATTTAGCGAATACACCTTTCATTGGTCTTGCAAGACTCGAACCATGGGCGGACCTAGCATCGTGCATACGGTGGCACGTGGCACCGTATTATTTCTCCGGCAAAGCGTAAAAAAATTTAGGTTCGTGAAAGGTGCAACCATATCGTTTTGGAAGGTGTTACCGTATTATTTTGGAAACTTCAAAAAGGTGCAGCCGTACCTCGTAATCAACCAAAAAATCGAAAAAAACTCTTGAAATCAACAAAAAAAAATCCCGACAAAATTCCTCGAAATCGATAAAGAAACTTAAAAACTCTCTCGAAATCAAGCAAAAGGTTTTAAAAATCCCTCGAAGCGGTGGAATGAGGCTAAAAACACATATGACAATATTGAACGTCGGTAAAAAAATGAAAATACGTCGACAAAAACCGTGCTTTTTGTAGTTATTTTTGGTCTATATTATATGATACCACCGTATGAAAAAAAATTATAAGGTCCGTCCCTGACTCGAACCGATGACTTTTAAGGGGGTTCTTAAAAGAGCCAAGCCTTATTGACAGTTTAACTAACCACGTAACATTGGTTGTACCTTTTTGGCTTATGGACTTGTACTTGATGTTGGGTTTTTCTTTCCATCCAGATTTTAATTCGGTTTCCGAATGGAGAAAGGAAGGAAAAGACGTTCTCCTGCGTAGACAAAATCGAAGCCATTTTCGCATTCATCGATTCACTAGGCTTCACAGGAATTGGTAGAAACTATAGGCTCGTGTCGACTTTCCCTAGAAAAGCTTACGGTGTTGATCAGATGAAAATGACACTTCAAGATGCCGGAATTTATCCCGAAACAACTTTATTTATTGAGCTTGTTTGATTTCCATTGGTTTCTAGGTAGATTTCATAATGTTCCTAGAGTTGTTATGCACGAACCAATGCTCGTAGTTTTATCTCGAGACATTCTAGATGCGTTATTGATATACATATATCATTTCGTTAAGATACAAGTCTCGTTATCACTACAAAATAGTTCAGGCGGAAAAATCCGCCGGAAATCTGCGTTTTGTGCGTTTTAAAAGTGATAGTGTTAATCATGATTAGATGGTTAGTTGCATAAATTAAATAGACTTTAGGAGATAATATTTAGAATTATAAATGTATTTTTGTTGTTTGAAGTTATAAAAATTAGATATCAGTGTTTAAAGATTTTGAGCTGTTAAAAAACTAATAGATTGGGGTCGTTTACAAGACACTTACCCGGGTAAGTGTTTACCAAGTCACATTAGCTTACCGGATGAATATGACAATGACTAAAAATCTTACCCGGTAAGAGCGGAAGCAAGGACCGAGAGTCTTACCCGGTAAGTGAGTGCGACGGCTCTTACCACGGTTAGCGCTTACCGGCTAAATTGTTGCATACGATGTCATTTTGGTGGACTAAACTCTTACCCAGGAAGTAAGTGATAGTGTTGAATTTTACCGGTAAGCATTTACCCGGGTAAGTGATTATGTAAACGGCTCCTAAATTATAAAAAAATGTTGTCGTGAAAAAATGAAAGCCGTATTGTGAAATACGAGCAAAAGTGTCTCAAATTTGATTAAAACAATGGGTAAATACGTAATTTTGTTTTAGAAGAATACGACTCGCCGCGTCCGATTTCAATGTCACACTAAATATGAAATAAAGAGGTTTTCTTGTTTTGTGTTATCCTGGTTGTTTCACTTGTTAAATCCATTCTCTAATAACTAAATACTACTTTTAGGTGTATATAGCTCGGTTGGTAAAAGAATAAAACGACTTTGTTTAAATATATAACAGGTTTAAGTTTGAATTTTATAATAAATGGTTTGAGCCCTTCGTTAGCCTCAGTCACCGAGTTGTGTGTTCTCACATTTGGTTCCTAGAAGGCGTGTTTCGTTTGAGACCGGTCGAATTTATCGGTAATAAATCTTTTGCCAAAACCAAAAACTTAGGGGTTGTTTACTTGCTCTTTCCGGATAAGAGTGTTGTCCCGGGTAAGTGTTGTCCCCGGTAAGTGTTGTCCGAGTAAGAGTGTTTACCAAGTGGTTTTTGGTAAGTGCTTACCGACAAAAAAATGACCATTTTAACCCTTTTGTAATTATATGCTAAATTAAATGTAATTATTTATATTATAATCATTTAATGGAAGAAAAAAAAACTTCATACTTTAAATAATTGTTTACCAACAATATACTCTTTTTCTATATAATTAACTGGCAAATTAGACAACAAAATATAACTTTCATACTTCAAAATAAACTACGAAACATATTAATAGTCATTCACATTTAAATACAAACGGAATACGAAACATTAATATCAAAAAGAAATTGTTTGTTTTTTCATCCAAGACAAAATAAAAATTAATTTAAAGCATTTGAAAACAATTGAGTTGCAATCTGATCCCGCAAATTAGCCATATATCAATTGTCTTGAGAAGCCCCACATTGTACTTCAACATTTTCTTCTTCACTGCCTCCTCCATGTTCCTCTTCCGCAGTAAACATGGCACCCTCATCGTATTCCATAAACAATTGATCTTGGAAATTCCATCTTCTTATAAAATTATGGATTGCAAAACAAGCAAGCACAACCTCAATTTGTTTTGGAAAAGGATAAGAAGCCATTTGCTTCAAAATCGGGAATCTTGCTTTCAAAACGCCATACGCACGTTCAATAACGTTTCTAAGTTGTGCATGTGCATGATTAAAACTTTCCTCTTTAGTTACTGCACGTCTGCGTCGAAAATCAGCTAACCAATACCTCGTGTTGCGATAAGGAGTCAAAAATCCACGGGTATTTGGGCATGCAGCGTCACAAAGATAATATTTATCTGCATTTATAAATACAATTAAAAAAATACAGGAAAATAATAATATCTCACTATTAGAAAACAATAATACATACTTGGCGGAGGAAACGGAAATCTCGAATTTGGGTCAAATGCAACTTCCCTCAAAACTCTAGCATCATGTACAATGCCTTCCCATCCAGCCCAAACATATGTGAATATCATATTAAAATCACACATTGCTAAAACATTTTGAAAGCAATCACGTCTTCCTCTTCCTCTATATCTTGTTTGTTGATTTAGGGGCACAACCGCGTGTATCAAAGTTCCATCTAGTGTACCTATAGCCCCCTGTAAGAAAACCACAAATTATATATAATATTGTTATAAAAACTTTTCATGTTTTACAAAGTATCAAAACAAATAACATATCGGGAAAATTTCTTTGAGGTTTCTAACTCTCTCTGACATGCTCAAAGTTCCATCAAAGGATGTTGGTCTTATGACTTCTCTTGCGAATTATATCATTCCATTTAATACTTCATGAAAGCATTTGTGAATAGTTCGCGTGGAATGTCGAAATCTTCGTTTAGCCATTCTAAAACGTTCATTATGACCATACTGCATAATTCCCCCTCAAATAATCGTAGTGATTCTTCATTTGCCTTTGGTTGACAATGAAGCTATGAGTGTTTTTTTAATGTTTCTGCTATATTAATCCATGAATGCATCTCAAGGTTACCGCCTTGGATTCCATTAATGGACATCTCGTGTATACAACACTCCAAAAAAGTTTTGACCACATTATCTTTCCAACTAACCCTTGATTTTTTAGGCTCGGATGACTCATCATACAATTCCATACCTACGTCAAAAAGACCCAACACATTTCAAGCAAAGTACAACAACAAAAAGAAAACACACACCGAACAACTAATAAATATTGGCAATAACAACCAAAAATTTAAAGTACCCACATCAAGAAAAATAACAACTAGATTCATTGGGTATTTTATAATTAGTTATGTGGGATTCATTAAAAATTAGCAAAATCTTTCGTCATAGATTTGTATTACATGGGATAATCAAGAACTAGGTGCATTAAATGGATCCATGACCATAGTATAAGAAGAATGAAAATATAGCAATATAGCCCATATAAATATAACTTTTTAGACGTCGTGTATGCCAATTTAGGCCCTGATTGCATTATGACAAAAGATCAACTGATCCGCATACCCTATTACTCTTTGCGTTAACATAATCACATGTGATAAACTATATAATCACATGTGATTTGGCTGGCGTCTTCTTGTTTTGATTATATGTGATATAAAGAACCTTTTTATGCCTCTAAGCTTGGTTTTTTATTCATTTTTAGCTTAAATTGATCTTAAAACTCTCTTTAAGGGTTGTTATAAAATTGAATCTTTAGATCAATAGATTAGTTTTTATCCAAGTAATGATATAAAAAACAGAGTAAACAGAGATTCACATGTGAATTAATCACATATTCTTTACTACTTTGTAAGCAATACTTCCTTTCCTACATCTCAATTTAAGGGC
The DNA here is from genome assembly GCA_033807775.1 of Saussurea involucrata. Classification (NCBI taxonomy): domain Eukaryota; kingdom Viridiplantae; phylum Streptophyta; class Magnoliopsida; order Asterales; family Asteraceae; genus Saussurea; species Saussurea involucrata. Next base: position 8,610,337 of record CM066317.1, on the reverse strand, counting down.
AAAAAGGGTTGTTTTAATAAATACATCTGTTTGTGAAAGCTTCAATCTATAGTGTACCCAGAATGTTTATATGATTTTGCGCTGTAACAAAACACCACATCATATGTAAAACACATTCATGCATGAATAAATTCTAAAAAGACTATTTCTCTTTTGCACAAAATTTTGTCTAGTTGTACAGCAAATCTGTTCATCCAATACTTAAAAATAGATGAATTCCCAATTTAATCTGACATTTAAACAACCACATTTTCTTTGATATTTTTATGTTTTACAAAACGAAGCATAAACTAATTGCCCAAAATATATCTTCTTTCTGGTATCCCATTTGCAGAAATATTGCCCAAAATAGATCTTCTTTCTGAACAAATCCATTTGCAGAAATCGAATGTAATTTTAAGCATTCAAATAAAACTCATTTGCATTCAAGTGAGAACATCCAACAACATTAATCAAAAGCATAGAAAACACACAGAAATGTATTAGAAAGCATAGAAACGAGGGAGAAGAGAGGACTACCGAGCGATAAGGGAGAAACGAGGGCTGAGCGACGAGGGAGAAGCGAGGCTGACGATTGTGATGGGAGCGAGTGAAGCTCTGATGATGATGACGATGGAGGAGGAGAAATGACGGCCAGCAGAGAAAATCCTAATCGTAAAAAAGGGGTAACCGTGGAATAATAAAATCTTACACAGGTAAGCAACATTTTCGTGTTGGCTCGGTCAGATCGCGGTCAGATCTCGGTCAGATTTACAGTTTGGTAAACAATCTGACTGCTGACCGAGTCAGCATTACTGACCGGTCAGCGCGTAGTAAACAACCCCTTAAACTGGGATCAAACTAGGGTATGCTTGTTAGCAACTTAAATGAGTTTAGTGAGACTCACTTTATTTGATCAACTATACATAACTTTTGATAGTGGTTTAATGATATAAAAAACGACTTATTTAGTAAGCTTTTATGAGGTGGTTTTATACATGTGTCAAGTTTTTTTCTTAACTTGTCTGTCTTATTTAAAAAAGCGTCCATTCCATCTATAAAAAAACTCTTCCCGACAAAAATCTTTCTAATTTACACGGAGTTATTGATCTATACAAGCTGCTTTACTTATAAAGGACTAGTTAGATCGGTCAAACCGGTTAAGACGAAAGATCGTGTGAGAAGTCGAGGTTAATGTGGATTCCACGTGCCCCATGCTACTCGGGTCAGAGCGTAAGCTAGTGATGCTTTCGGCTACTGGACTTTCGCCATCTAGGGTGCAACATTCTACTGCTTCGCCTAGTATTGCTCTCCAACAACCCCGTTTTCACGGTTTAGGCTGCTCCCATTTCGCTCGCCGCTACTATGGGAATCGCTTTTGCTTTCTTTTCCTCTTGCTACTAAGATGTTTCAGTTCGCCAGGTTGTCTCTTGCCTGCCCATGGATTCAACAACAGTTTGAAAGGTTAACCTATTCGCGAATCTCCGGATCTATGCTTATTTTCAACTCCCCGAAGCATTTCGTCGCTTACTACGCCCTACGCATCCAACGTAAACCTTTCTCGTTTGAACCTCGCCCTTAATTGTTAATGTGAGAAGTAGATCTAAATCGTTGGTCTCTTTAATAAAATGTCTCCCATGAATTGCGGCCTAGAATGAAATTGATCTAGTACAACTCATTCTAATACCCGCTTATTTCTCATACAACGATTTATAACCACTTATCACGTTTCTCGCATTGACCCTCAACTTCTTATCAGCACTCAACCCAACTAGGGGTAAGCATCGGAACTGGGTACCCGCCTTTGGAACCGGAACCGCTTTGGAACTGCCGGTTCCAGAACCGGAACCGATATGATTGGTTCCGATTCCGGTTCCTAAAATACGGAACCAATTAAGACTGGTTCCAGTTCTCATTTTTTTGGAACCGTTACCCGCTGGGTACCCGGTCCCGCTACTTTTTAATAAAATTATTTATATATTTATTATATTTATATATTTATTATATTTAAATATTTAATGATGTGGTATTAGTTTTGTACTTTTATTAGGTGTTTTATTCGTTTTCATCCAAGTATTTTATTTGAGGTGTTGACGTAAAGACGTGAATTGTTATGGAAGTCATTTTCTTGATGTCAAGACTCAATACTCGAGAGTTTCTAATTTATTTATGTAATAATTAGTTTTTATCGGATTAGTTTTCACCATTTGTTGTATTTATTACTTTATGTTGGTACTTTATAGTTTGCAATAGACTTAAAATTACAATTTTTATTGTATGAAATTATTAAATAAAAGTTGACATTGGGTACCCCGGTTTCAAAATATAGAGAACCGATGTAAGCGGTTCCGGTTCCTTCATTCTATGAACCGCCGGTTCCGGTTCCATAAAATTTAACCGGTACCCGGTTATGCTCACCCCTAAACCCAACCGGTTAATCTATTATTTGTATGAGTAAATTACATGTTTGGTCCTGTGGTTTAGTGGTTTTAACACTCTGAGTCCCTAAAATGAAATATTTATAGATTGCATCCTCGTGGTTTACATTTTATAACGTGTTGAGTCCCTAAAATTAACTCCGTTCAATTCTGCTCCGTTAAAGTACCCATGTGCAAGGCACATGATGGGTATTTTGGTCATTTTATGCATTTTCCTCATTTTAAATTAAAAACTAAAAACTAAAAAACAATGTAATACCCTGGGTAAAGTTCGTTAGTTAAACCCTCTTTCCGTTAAAATTAGTTGACTTTATAATAATATGTTTAGGGTAAAACTTGGTAAATTTATAAGTTAAGGGTGTTTTGGTTATTAAGGAATAGTGTAAGGTTAAAATAGTAAATGTGGTTAATAATATCTGATTAGTGTCTAGATATTTCATTACAGCAGAAAATTCAGTAAGTGTATGTGTGTGTTTGGAGAGAAAAAGAAGAAGAAAGAAAAGGAAGGGTTAGGGCTCCATTTGTTGTGATTGGAAGAGTTTTGAGGTATGTTTCCTTTACATTTTATGTGTATAATTGTTAGTAGATAGTTTCTATCGGTGTAGAATCAATGATTTCATATCTGGGGTTGATTCAGTCGGTTTCTGGGTAAAAAGGACCAAACCGACAGAGGTTTCCGGACACATGATGAATGTGTCCGGGTAGTTTTGTTGGTGGTGTCCGGTTAGTGTTCTAAAGGTATCCGAACGATTCTTGCATCCGGTAAGTTCCACTTTTCATTAAGTTTCCGGACGATTTTAGATACCGGTTGGAGTCCGGATTACTGTGGTTTCCGGATGACGTCCGGATTGAACATGCTGTCCGGAAAGTTGGGGTTGTCCGGATTGGTTGTGTTGTCCGGAAAGTCCTGTTGTCCGGATACTTTTGTGGTTTCCGGAAACTTTAGCTGTTTGGTCATTTTTGAGAGTTTAGAAGTTTTTGAGTATCCAGTAACCTGTATTTTGTTGACTCATGGTTAGGGAAGGAATGAGGACTGAAAATACTATGGACTTAACTTAAATTCGGGTTTGGGGGAGATATTTGAGGAATTAAGTTATTCTAAGTTCCTAGACTATTAAGTAAGCTTTATATGTTCAATAGGTAAAGGAAAACATGTATTTGATTTGTACAGATACTGTGAATTTGAAGTGAAAGACTGAATCTGTTGAAAAGGCTTGGAAAGGATTTTGGTGATAAGCAAAACAGGTGAGTTTTACTCTAAAACGTTTTTAAACTGGAATACATTTATGTGTGGATTGGGAATCTAATAGATGGTGTGATTATGTGTTTATGTCTGAAATATAATATATTGAGATATTGTATTTACATGAGTATTCTACTATACGAGAATACGTTGGCCGGGCTTAGGACCGGTGTGTTGGCTGTAATATTCGTACAGCGTTGTTGGCTGTAATTGTCGTACATCGAAGTTAATTTATTAGTTGGCTTGCAACCAACTAATATGGCCAAGAGAATGAGATGGGAAAATACATGATGATTGAGTCATAACTGGTAATTGTGGTTGTATTATGTGAATGGTGGTGTGCAAAGGATTTTCAAAGAAACATGGATTTTCTCACTAGATCTTTAGGTCTAACCCTCATTTTGTTTTTAAAATATGTATTCCAGGCCGTGGATCAAGTAAGGACAAGTAAACAGGGTAATCGGTGAATAGCTTTTGAGAAGGCGTATATTTTTGAAGATCATGACATGTTTTGTAGTTATGATGTAATGTAACTAGAAGAAAAAAGTTTGTAATGAATTATCTTATTTTGGATTGTAAAGATTAAGGGACCGTATTTGCTATAGTATGTATCTTGTTATATAACGACGTTATGCAATTTATGTTATATGTGTATATTTGGAAATATCGGGTTGTTACAGGTGGTATCAGAGCCCTAGTTTAAGGGATTTAGGTATTCGTATCTGTACCTAGATTTAAACTGCATGTGAAGTAGGATGTCCCTATACATTTAGAACCTTGGGATGCTAAGTATAAAAGGTAGAAGGAACATCATGTAAGGTAATTTCAAATTACACCTGGCCAGTGTAATCATGAACTTACAGGTACATGTTTGAACTAGATTACCTTGTTATATGGGGTATGTGCTTATGTGTATGTTAACCTTGTTTGAATCTACAGAATGGCAAGCGGTACCAGACAAACGAATCGGGGAGGAGGAAATCCTAATAGAACAAATCCAACAGTTGGGGCAAGGGGAAGAGGGGGAGAAAGAGGTAGAGGCAGAACTGGAGGCAGAGTTCAGGGGCGCGACACAGAATTTGTTACAAGAGACGACTTAGCAGCTGAAATGGGAAGATTACAAGCCAATATCCAAGCTATGTTCAACCAAACTCATAATACTGAAACAGAGAGACCAGATCCTACTCATGAAGAGGAGATGCCCATTACACCTACTGTCGTACCAGTGGTGAAGAAATGTGATTATAAAATGTTCCTAAGTTGTAAGCCTCCGGCCTACGCAGGAGACAGGGACCCCGTGAAAGCTATGAGATGGCTGTAAGAAATAGAAGCTATCTTCAAGACTAGTAAATGCGCTGAAGAGGATATAGTACTCTATGGAACTGCAATGTTGAAAGGCGATGCCATATACTGGTGGGAAGCTCATATTTCCTCGGGAGGATCTGATATATATTCTACTTACTCTTGGGAAGAATTCGTGATAGCTTTCAGGAAACAGTTTTGTCCCCAAGCAGCAGTTAAACAATTGGAAGGAGAGTTTATGAACTTGCAGCAAGGGAACTTATCAGTTCGGGACTATACCACTCGTTTTCTGGAAAAGTCTCGTTTCGCGGAATACTACGTTGCCACGGAGGCAATGAAGATGGAAAGGTTTATTTTTGGATTAAATTCAGAGGTCAGAAGGCTAGTGTCTGCAAAAGGACCCGATACCTTCTCAGCCGCAGTAGATGCCGCGGAAAATGTGGAAAGGGATAATAACAGGGATGCTGGTGATAAGAGTATGGGAAAAAGAAAGTGGGAAGGACCGCAATATGATCCGAAGAAGTCCAGGTTTCAACGATTTGATAACCGTCTGCCTTTCCGACCAACGGAAAGACCTTGTCTGAAGTACAACCGTATCCACCAAGGAAATTGTCAAATGGATCCTAGGATTTGTTATAAGTGTGGGAAGACTGGACATATAGCTAAGAACTGTCAAGTGACGCGGTTTTGTTTTTCATGTAATTCTCCGGATCACATTCAGTCGGATTGTCCGTGGGGAAGAATATAGCAGGGTGGTACATCAGGGAGACCAGCAGTTGTTAGACCGGTAGTACCAAGACTAGAACCACCAAGGACAAGGGGTCGTACATTCCAGATGACAGCAAAAGAAGCGGAGGAAACTCCGGATGTGGTTACAGGTACATTTTTCATAAACTCTATACGTGCTAAGGTGTTATTTGACTCCGGTGCAAACCGATCGTTTGTGTCTCCTTCATTTGCTTCTTATATGCATTTAAAGTCTAAAGTGTTAGATCATGCTTTGATGGTAGATACTGCAAATGATAACCAAGTATCGGTTAAAGAAGTTTTTGATAGTTGTATGATAAATATAGAGGGGTGCGAAGTACCTATACAATTATTTCCTATAGCTTTGATCGAGTTTGATGTTGTAGTGGGGATGGATTGGTCAGCCGAAAATCAAGCTAACATAGTTTGTGATAAGAAAATAATTAATGTTGTTTTACCTGAGAAGGGACCGGTAGTGATTTATGGTGATCGTAGAAATCATCAGTCTTGCCTTATATCTATGGTAAAAGCTCGTAAGTGTGTCAGCAAGGGTTGCCCGAGTTACTTAGCTTATGTGATAGATACTAAGCTAGAAAAGAATACGTTGGAGGATATTCCTGTTGTTAGTGAATTTCTAGAAGTTTTTCCCGAAGACTTGAATAGTCTTCCTCCCATTAGACAAGTAGAGTTTGGTATAGATCTGATTCCTGGAGTCGCTCCTGTTGCTCGTGCACCGTATCGTTTAGCGCCGCCAGAGATGAAAGAAATGATGATGCAACTGCAAGATCTTTCCGATAAGGGCTTCATCAGACCCAGTTCTTCGCCGTGGGGTGCACCAGTTCTGTTTGTGAAAAAGAAGGATGGTTCGATGAGAATGTGTATTGATTATCGGGAACTGAACAAGCGCACGATCAAGAACAAGTATCCGCTTCCCAGAATTGATGACCTCTTCGATCAATTAGTTGGAGCCTGTTATTTCTCCAAGATTGATCTAAGATCTGGTTATCATCAGCTGAAGGTTAAAGAAGAAGACGTTTTGAAAACTGCTTTTCGCACAAGGTACGGTCACTATGAATTCCTGGTGATGCCGTTTGGATTGACGAATGCTCCAGCTGCTTTTATGGATCTAATGAATCAGGTATGTAAGCCATATCTCGATAAATTTGTTATTGTATTTATCGATGATATCCTTATCTACTCCCGATCCAAAGAGGATCACGCACAACATCTTCGGTTAATTCTGGAATTGTTGAAGAAGGAACAGTTATACGCTAAGTTCTCTAAGGGTGAATTCTGGCTACGGGAAGTTCAGTTTCTGGGGCATGTAGTTTCCGAGAAAGGTATCCAAGTTGATCCGACGAAGGTAGAAGCAATTGAAAAGTGGGAACCGCCGAAGACGCCAACGGAAGTACGAAGTTTTCTGGGTTTAGCCGGGTATTATCGAAAGTTTATAAAAGATTTTTCTCGTATCGCTACGCCTCTCACTAAGTTGACCCGAAAGAATCTAAAGTTCGAATGGAAAGCAGAACATGATGAAGCATTTCGAATTTTGAAAGAGAAACTCTGTAGCGCGCCGATACTAGCATTACCTGACGATTCAGAAGATTTTTTTGTCTACAATGATGCTTCCAAACTGGGATTGGGATGTGTACTTATGCAGTGTGGAAAGAACAGTTGTAAAACACTTAGAAAACAAATGAACTTCTGAGAGAGAGTAATGCGCCAGCACTTGAAAGCTTGAGAGAGTTTGTAAACTGGTGAGTTGCAAGGATGAAGATGATCTCCTTTTATAGTGCCTCATGCAATAAATGCAATGGACACTTGTCAAGGGGGGCTTGGAAGGCAGAACGGAAGCAGTCTTCTGAAAAGTGATTTTGTCTTTTCACTTTTGTCTTCAAGCGTTGACCTGCTTGTTGAAGCTGATGTTTCTTGAAGAAGATAAGAAGTCCAAAGAACCTTTTTCTGATCTTAGGATGATGTCTCTGTCAATGCAAGATATCCTGAATATATTCTGCAGATAAAGTTAATATACTTGCTAAAATTTCTTTGCCGAAGACTTCTTTGCCGAAGATGTTCCTAACATGTCTTCAAGGAATTTGCCTAACATGTTATCTTCTTCAAATATCTTGCCGAAGATATGGTCTTCAAGGATACATGTTATCTTCTTCAAAGTTTTGCTTCTTCAAAATCTTGCCTGACATTTCATGTTCTTCAAAATTTTGCTTCTTCAAAATCTTGCCTCACATTTCATGTTCTTCAAAATTTTGCTTCTTCAAAATCTTGCCAAACATGTCATCTTCTTCAAAATCTTCAAGTGACCTGGCTAAGACTTTAGGAAAAGTCTTCAAGTAGCAGCTTAATCTTTGGTTGAGAAGTCTATCTTCAATCCGCTTTGAAGATATACTTCTACTTTGTTTCTTCGGTTGATCTTCGACTTCACCGAACATTTTTATACAATTAAACTGCTTGTAAAGAACCTAAAAATTATTCTAAGTATGAACTGTGAAATTGAGAGACTGAGGTCATCTTCAAATCTAAGTGACCCAACAATCTCCCCCTATTTGAGGATGACATCCATACTTAGAATCTGAGAAGTAAACACTGAATAATTCATTTTTGACCCTTGTTTACTCTTTTGGGTTCTTTTCACATAGTCCATTCTTTTTGGATTTTTTTTTATTGTATCCGACATTTACAAGTAAAAAAATGGTAAAGTATACTGTACAAACTATTAATAAAAATGTACTTGTATTGAAAACTTGAAAGAGCAATAATCTTAAGTTTACAAGTACATATCAAAAGCATATAAAGATGATCAATTCATCCTTTTCTGTAGTTCAGCTAGGATGGCATGTTGTAGTGGAGGGATAGCAGTTGTGTCAGGGGTAATGATAAGGATGGTTTCAAGGAAGATAGAGTCAACCATAGATATCTCCTCATATCGGAAGAATTGTTGTGTGCCTTGGGCATTGTTGAAGAAAATGCCCCGATACGGTCTGTATAACACAGAAGGAGATTTTCTGGTGGGGACTGAGGGAGGCGTTAGGTTCAGGTTCTTGATATCAGGAAGAATTACTATAGCAGCAAGATCTTGAAAGATGGTCTGGTGGAATTCTTTCCTTATCTTCTTTAGATTGTCAAGAAGTCCGCTGATATATATCTTTGCATCAACTAGGTTCGGACTTTTTGAATCTTTAAGACATTCAACAATTTCGTACCATTCTAACATACCATAAGAATCAAGGTCATGAAATCTTACCGGTGTGATGGAGTTGTCAGCCCGAGTAAGTATCACATAGACATCATGTGATTCTTTGTGAGTAGCTAGTTTGGCTTTAACAGCTTTAGAGATACTGGTCCTTCCAAGTAACCTTTTCTTGCACCATGCAAACTTTTTGGAGAACTCAGATTGCTCCCCCTCAACTAGTGTACCTGCATTTTCAATAGTTTGCTCCCCCTGAGTTGGTGGATCTGGTTGTGCCGATTTGGATGGGTCAGAAGGACCAGGTGTTACAGAGGAACCCGGTCTGTCGCTGGTAAATTTGTTTGGGCTTTTCTCCCCCTCAGCGGCAGACACGTAATAACGTTTCACCCATCCAGCAAAGGTGGTGAGTGTGCGAGCCTGATCTTCAGGAAGAGCATCCATCTTGTGGTGAAGAGATGTAAGAGAACCGAGGAGCTGAGAATTGATGTCCTTTTGGCTTTGAAGTTCAGATTGGAGCCTATGAACTTCTTGGTCACGAGCATCCGAGGCAGCTTTCATGTTAGTCATGGAGAGAGCGAGACTGGCATTTGAGGCTAGGAGAGACTGAACCTGAGATTGTAAGCTTGAGATGGAATCCTGGATGGAGTCAAATTGGTGTGCTACATATCTGGTGGTTGAGGCTGCAATAAGTGGAGGACGAGGAGGAGGAGAAGACCTTGAAGATGAAGGAGAGGATGACACCACCAGCATGTTAAGGATAGGATCGTCTGTAGGATCCCCAGAAAGTGGTAGAGTGGTGGATGAATCAGCAACATTAGAGCTTGAATGCTCAATTGAGTTGTCTTTGGAAGAAGACAACTTAACTTCTTCGGTGGCAGTTGCTGAGTGAGAAGGAGGATCACCTGGAGAATCTTCAACAAGAAAGTCAAGTAAACATGTAGGACCCGTAGGGGGTCGTGCAGAAACATCGATCGCAGAGCGATCGGGTGATAGGCCGTGCAGTGAGAAAGCAGTACCTTGGGCTGGAGAGAGACCCAAGTCATCTTCAACCACCAATAAGTTGGTAGAAGAAGGAGCAGTGTGGGTCCCCAAATTTTCAACCGCAACCTGTTGGGAGGAGACGGAGGAGCTAGCTAAGAGGTTAGCAGGTTCCCTGGGCCTGGTAGGGACAATTTCAACAGTTCCCGATTTTCGAGAATCGGTAGCTGGACGGTGTGGTTTGGCCCTTAAGGATATCCTAAGTCTTTTCAGGGAAGACTCATGAGGGGATTTGGAGTGCCTCCGCTTTGAAGAGGGTTTTATGACTGGGGAAGCCGCCGAAGGTTTGGTCGGCGGCAAAGTCATGGAAGAGAGTGCGGAGGTACCGGAAGCCTTAGATTGTTTTGAAGTGCTCGCCGGTATCACTCGGGAAGAGGGAGGAGGGTCCACTACATTGGAGGGATTTGCGGACAGTTGAGAAGGAAGAGTGTCCGGATTATCCCCCCATTGTAGATTGGGAGAGTTAAGGATAGAAATCATACCTGGAAGAAGACCATTGTCAGTTGCCTTTGGTGGACGTTGAAGAATTGCCTTCGTGATGGTAGGTGCAAGAAAATCATAGGTGAACTTTGGGTTTGCCGACTTGCGATCAAGATCAAGTAATTTACCCAATTTATGTTCAATGATGATGGAGAGGAACCTGGGGTAGGCAACATGTGGCCTTTTTGGAGGAGTCACAACTTCAACAATTTCATCAAAAAAATAGCGTGCAAAATCTATTTTTCTTTGAAACATAATGGCATGAGCAAGATTGGTGATATATGAGGGGGATTGATCATGACCTCCAGTTTTGCGACTTAAGCAGAAAATAATATGAGTGAAGAAGAAATGCCATACCCCACCCATGTATTTGCGCAGGAAAGTGCCAGGACTTTTGTACTTTGCATCGGCGGTGTAGTTCATGGCTTGTACCACATCTTCATGTTCGTTTTCAAGCGGAAAAGGTGCATACGAATCGTAACTGTCAAGATGAAGAGCGTCACGGACATCTTCCACATCAAAGGTAAGATCATGATCACCGGTGTCCGAAAGAATGCACGCCGAAATGGTTTTGGGTTCACCATCATGCACAGAGCAAGTTAACCAAAAATTGCCAAGTAGCTTTTTGCTCATTTTGAGAGATTTGGAGAAGGCATAAAGTAGAGGGGTTTGTTGTAGAAAGTGAGAAATGGGTAAGTGATCGGGATAGTCTGGATCATTTTCAAATCTTGCAATATGATTGCAAGTTTTGAAGACAAGATCTTCATAGCATGTGGGAATGATGAATTTTGAAGATTTGGGGTTAGGATTGGGAGAAGAGGTAGACATGAGAGAAATTTGAAGAAGTGGAGATTTGAAGAAATGAGAAGGAAGGAGGTGTATTTATAGGTAGTAAGAGAGGGTAGAGGTAAGGAAAGATATGATGGGTAATGAGATGGAAGGAAAAGTAGGAAAGGATGAGTGTTTAGGTAATTGTGAGAAAGGTATGGGGAGTAGGGAAAAAGTAGGAGGGAGGGTGTAAGAAAAAATTTGAAAAAATGGTTGGGAATAGTCTAGGGAAGGTTCGGCAAAAAAAAGGGAGGGGGGGGTCGGGAGAGAGGTAGCGGGGGGGGGGGGGGGGGGGGGGGGGGGTTGGGAATGGGGTAGCGGCAGGGGGGGTTCGGGAAGGGGGTAGCGGCAGGGGGGGTTCGGGAAGGGGGGTAGCGGCCGGGGGGGGGGGGGGTCGGGAAGGGGTTAGTGGCGTGGGGGGGTTTCGGGAAAGAAGAGAGAGTGCCGAGAGGGCTTGGGTGTTCGACAAGGGGGTTCGGGAAAGGTTGTGTGAGATGTGGTGAGAAGGTTGTGTGGTTAGAAGTATATAGGATAAAGGATAAGTAGGGTAAGTTTGTAAGGTTTTAAGGAGAATAGGTTGTGTTTGTGTGAAGGTAAAAGGGGTTTGATGGATTGAGAAGGAAGGGTTAGGATGGAAAGAGTTACCAGAATATTTCTTTGGAGTTTTTCTTTTGGGATGGAACTCGACGACTGATTTTCCTTTGTCAGAAGTGGAAAATCTGTTTTGAGGAGGTTGAGGTTCTCTCTTTAGGATCTTTGAAGGCTTAGGTTCAGAGGAAGAGGCTTCATCTATGTGTAGGGATTTCATCAGCTCATGAATAGGTTGAGGAGGGTCATTAGAGCCTTGGGCTTCTTCAACTTTAGAAGTTGAGGCATCACCTTTAGCTTTTATGAACATCCCAAGCTTTAAGGCTTCAGAAGGATCAACAGAGTTCATTGAATGAGTATCACTTGAATGGTGTTCAGAGGACTCATTGAGTGGAGGAGGCACAAGGGAAGTAGAAGCATGAACAGTTGAGGAAGAGTCAATGTCCATTTTGCCAAAGCCAAGTCCAGATTTGTCACCACAGTTCATTTGGTCTTTAAAAATCTTTTCTAAATTTTTAGAAGAGTTAGTCCACTTTTTCACAGTTTCTTGTTCCTCTTTAAGTCTTTTGAACAACTTATTTTTCTCTTTAGCAAGTGTGAAGTTTATGGTTTTCAGATCTTCAAGCTTAGCTTTGATTTTGTCAAAATGTTTTAGTTGAGAAAGACAGATTTGAAGTTGAGAGGAAAGAGATTTTATCTGAGCATTTGCCTTTTTCTTAGCATCTTTAGCATCATGGAAGTCAACAGTTAAAGAGTCAAATGCTTCAACCTTTTCAGCATCAGTAAGAGAGTGAAAGGGATGTACCTGAGTGGATGAGGAAGAGCATCATGTCGAGACTAGAGCAAGAGTGGAAGGAGTTTCCTCACAGTCATTGATGTCATCAATCTTTGCCATGAAACAAATATTGGCCATGTCCTTATCACTGTCAGATGTGGGTTCATCTACCAAGTCATGATACTCAGCCAGCAGACCCGTTCCCTTTTTGGAAAGAAGTTCATTTCTCTCCTTTTCTCTTTTGTATTTAGCCTTGTACTTTTCAGCACGGTCATAGTTCACAGAGGAACCAGGTTGGCCAGATCTTTGAGAAGAGGAGTGATTTGAATCGAGTCTGGATCTGTTAGATTTTGAAAAAGGACGACTGGATAAAGAGTTCTTTGATTTTTCAGAAAGCTTGCTTCTGCTTAAACAATCTAACACAAAGTCACACAGAGAATAAGAACAGTTGTAAAACACTTAGAAAACAAATGAACTTCTGAGAGAGAGTAATGCGCCAGCACTTGAAAGCTTGAGAGAGTTTGTAAACTGGTGAGTTGCAAGGATGAAGATGATCTCCTTTTATAGTGCCTCATGCAATAAATGCAATGGACACTTGTCAAGGAGGGCTTGGAAGGCAGAACGGAAGCAGTCTTCTGAAAAGTGATTTTGTCTTTTCACTTTTGTCTTCAAGCGTTGACCTGCTTGTTGAAGCTGATGTTTCTTGAAGAAGATAAGAAGTCCAAAGAACCTTTTTCTGATCTTAGGATGATGTCTCTGTCAATGCAAGATATCCTGAATATATTCTGCAGATAAAGTTAATATACCTGCTAAAATTTCTTTGCCGAAGACTTCTTTGCCGAAGATGTTCCTAACATGTCTTCAAGGAATTTGCCTAACATGTTATCTTCTTCAAAGATCTTGCCGAAGATATGGTCTTCAAGGATACATGTTATCTTCTTCAAAGTTTTGCTTCTTCAAAATCTTGCCTGACATTTCATGTTCTTCAAAATTTTGCTTCTTCAAAATCTTGCCTCACATTTCATGTTCTTCAAAATTTTGCTTCTTCAAAATCTTGCCTAACATGTCATCTTCTTCAAAATCTTCAAGTGACCTGGCTAAGACTTTAGGAAAAGTCTTCAAGTAGCAGCTTAATCTTTGGTTGAGAAGTCTATCTTCAATCCGCTTTGAAGATATACTTCTACTTTGTTTCTTCGGTTGATCTTCGACTTCACCGAACATTTTTATACAATTAAACTGCTTGTAAAGAACCTAAAAATTATTCTAAGTATGAACTGTGAAATTGAGAGACTGAGGTCATCTTCAAATCTAAGTGACCCAACAGTTTCTAACCATCCAAATATCCAAAAGCCCCAAATATGGGTGTTTTACACATTTATGAAGATAAACACTTCAAGGAGTTAAACTATTCAAATAACTCAACCATAGATATTTTCAAGTAAAACACACAAACAATAATAGGAAATACTAATTTTGGCATGTACAAAGTTTTCGCAAAGTAACTTGAACTCACCTTTGCTAGATTTAGCTAAATCTAGATTTTCCCCCAAACGTATGCTCCTTTGACGCACATGAATCCTCAAACCAAAACTTCAAAGCGTAAATCCATAATTTTCCCACCATTAATAACCACATTTAACCATTTAGAATTGTTCTCGAAACATCAACCATCAAAATCTCCATTTATACCCAAAACCTCAATTTGACCTAACTTCTCCAAAATCATCCAAACCGAAATTGGATAAGAAAAATACTAGAAGATCATCAATGGAACATTTCTAACTCATATGAAATTATAGAAGCTAGTAGGATGAACTCACCACTTAGGTTTTGATGAAAACCTAGAAAACCCCAAACATCTCTAGTGTTGTGGATGAAACTTGCTCTTGCATCAATGAATGAAATCACTAGCATAAAGTGGATAAGAAACACATTAATCTCCAAGAAAAGCCCCAAAATCGGTTAGGGTTTGTGAGGAAGGAAGGAAAACGATTTGGGAGAGAAAGGGAAGAGATTTGAGAGACTTACCACAACCCAAACACCCTTGAATCTTCCTATGAACTTCAAAACTCTTTCTAGATCCTTGAAGAGCTCTCAAAATCGGAACCATAGCAACTTGAATCGCCAAAATCAGAGTTGAAATGAGAGAGATATGAAGAAATGAAGTTTAGGGCTAAAAATCTCGTATTTATGCTCCAGGTACCCGACGGCTAAAGTGACGTGCGAGAGTGACACAAGTGTCACTTTCGCTGGGCACTCTCGCCGGGCTCAAATAGCTCTCGGTACAAAACCGGCGAGAGTGACACAAGTGTCACTTTCACTGGTCACTTTAGCCGAGATTGTACCGAAAGTTGTTTTGGCCATAACTTCATTTGTTATAGCTCCGTTTTCGCTCCGGAAAGAACCGTTGGACTCGTATTCGAATTCCCCATCCAACAAGACCATAAAATCTAGGATTTAACCCAAAATCCTATTTTTCATATTTTTCTTAAAAGATCGATTCCACACTGATTCGAAGTTGTACTTATCCGAAAATTACGGGTGTTACAATCCTCCCAACCTTAGGATGATTTCGTCCTCGAAATATACATCCTTTACAACCCAAGGCTAACCGACTCAACGCCGACTATAATTTACCAGTTCCTAACTGGAATCTAAATTCCCTCCACACAGTCTATAAAGACAAATCCTCTAACAATTGCTTATCAACAAAGCCCCTTCACGTACAATGTACTTATATCCGTGAGAACACTCTGACAACTGGAATAATTCCTAGTCAGACGACTTCGGTTGTCTCCTAACCTTAGATGTTCCATACATCATGATTTCGATTTCCGACTTTAAGTCAATTCAAGGTTTGTTCGCTAACGAACCCAACAGAATCATCAATTCTGATTATTCCTACCATTACTTGCCATCTACAACCAACAAGTTCTAATAGACTCCAAGAATCCATCCCCACATCAATCATTAAACCGACAGGTTCTGTAACCATACACGAAGGTTATTTCACCAAAACCACTCGTCACAATTGAGCATCTTAAGGTTACTACAACCGTTACCATTATTTCATTTAAAATCGGGCCACACCCTCCGAATATGCTAACGGTTCCCGATTTCAAACCCACAAAGGTTGACACCTAGTTATACCACCAAGCTATGAACTTTAACAGGACTCCACACATGAGTTCCAATTACCGGGTGTTTCCACAAAACTAAGGTTGTCAACAAAACGGCTACACCAACCTCGAGATGCGTTACTGCAAGTCTACTCTCCAATTACCACAAACATATTGGCTTTGCTACCGATATCATCCGGCCTATAATCATACCACGTGCCCGAACGCCCAACTCTTCACAGTCGAGATTCTACACACTTACTTTTAATCGGAGTTACTCAACCTTTCCCAAGGTCCTAATAAGTTCAAGGTTTTCAAGCGCGTTATTTAATAAATATGTCATTCACAAAAAAATTCATAGAAACTTTCAACATAAATATTTTCATATCAATTTAAACGTACGCATAAAACTATTATTATCAATTCGGTAGTCACGCAAAGATGGACACGCTCGTCCCACATATGAAAATCATGTTGAAAATTATTTCATTGCAGTTCGATTTATTCACAAAATGCAAAAGCGTAATAAACAACTTCTTTAAAATTAACCGCCACGGTCCTAGTACGGATTGACTCATGACATGCACGCAAAGTAACTGCTCGATTTTAAACATGATGCAACAAAAGGTGTGCACGTATTTCAAAAGAAGTCCAAACGACATTTGACTCCAAAATTTCCCATTTTAACCATAAAAATGGCATGGAACAAGGTTCACCAACAAAATTTTACGCGCATCAGTTTATTATACAAAACGATGAAACGTTTTACAATTACACCTCAGTCAAAACACAAAATGACTAGTGCACGTTCCATATTTAAAACAAAACCAATACGTTCCCATCACTTAGAAATATCGACTAAAACGTCATAAAATCTCAAATTGGGGTAGGCATGCAAACTTGTAACACTTCTTAGAAATTTCTTGTAATGACACACATGCACCAGATAACTCACACCAAAATTTCAAGAGACGAAATTCTTTAAATTGATTTCCCAAAATCTCTCATCCGGTCCTATAATGACATTTGAATAAAACGTTTTTGGCAAGCTTGCACACAACAATGCGTTTTTCCAAAACATACAAGGAAATAAGTGATGATAATTTATTGACATCAAAAAGGGTTCAAACCTATTTTCAAATCCAAAGTTGCACCAACGATGCGCATCAATATTCAAAACATAGGGGTTCCCATGTTCCCCAAGTTTTAAGCAATTCATTTTCCCAAAATTCTCAACACGAAGTATCTTCATCAAAAGTTTCGTACTAGTAACATAAAACGTTTAAATGTCAATGCTTAAAATGTATTTGTTAAAACAATGCTCAAAATACACATTTTCTTCAAGACCAAAAAGGCTTTCAATTTTCCAAAATATTTTACTCATACGTTTGTGTTTTTTTTTTCTTTCAAATATCACGTATTGTAAACCATCCGTGATCCCCACACCACTCAACATGCTTTGACCAAATGGCCAATAGTTTAAACAAGAGTCAATAAAACATTTTCATGCACGACTCGATTATCAAAGTGTCGAGAAATAATGGTTACCAAGCTATGCATACCCCTAAGTCGATATAGCATATTTACTTGAAAATGATAATAAAACATTTAACTGACCGCAAGTGCACTAAGCAAATTATTATGAAATGTCACTAAAAATGTTCTTTCATGCATCACTTAAGCCACGTATAAATCAATCCATACACTGAACTACTTGCAACGAATTACTTAATAACACAAACTCTTGAAAGAAAAGTTACGCGATGCTAGAGTTCTAAACTCATCTCTTCTTAGTCGCCTTATGGCATAAAATTAACTTTTCTCAACAAACCCCGAGTGGGACCAAATGCCCAACATAACTCATAAACTTTTCACATAAGCAAATAGAGTATGCATATAGTAAAATTGTACCCACACGACACAAAACGTCGTACAATAAAACTCCATGAACTTCAATGGACTCAATGACCTCAAGTCAATAAAACGACACTAAACATCATGCTTCCAAAGCCAAATCGCTATAAGCAAAATCATGAATGCGACGCCAAAATCCCAAAAATCCCCTTCTAGGGTAATATCATATAAACAACATTGTTTAACAACTCACATTAAACAAATTCCCAAAATAACTTTACATAGACATAATGGAAAATAACTTTCCGTCCAAACTCTAACATATGTGGAGGAGATCCAATGTTAAAGTCACAAGTCGTAGTTATTGCCCAACATCTTAAACATCATAAAATATGATTATCATTATATCCAAAACAAATGTTGAACAACAATGAAATAAGGCAAAACAAATCCCGGCGGAGTTTGCGACTCTCGCAATAAAATGGTTTCATGCACGTTAAAACCATGATTCAAAATCTTGTGTGTGTGCCAAACATTTCCCAAAATTCATAACACAATCCATATAAGGATTGGAAACACAAGAAATAGTTGATGAAATTTATTTTCAAAATAAACTTTGTGCATGACTTAGGCGGCATTCAACATCCCAACTCATACCCTTCCAAATCCCTCTGGTCCACTATTGTCATCCGGATGCTTTAACCTCTTAAGGCAAGTTGGGAATTACATCAATTAACTTTACGGTTTTTTCTCAAATCAAAGTCGGCTCAATAAGCCTATGGTTCTAGTCCAACCATCAATCTTGACCCGAAACGGTCTACTTAAAGCAAACATCATGCTTATCGTCACTCCAAGTGACTAATACTAGAATCGTTCATCTATTCCAACGACTACTAGCTTAGTACCTCCTTTACTGCCCCAACGATCATCACATTAAAGTAATTCAAGTATGCATATGTACTAGTAGGTTCACCATGACACTGGCCATGTGTCACTATGAACGCACCGTACATGATTATCCTTGTTACTCTCGACGTGATTCTTGTTTCTAACAACATCCATCAACTTCAAAACATCCTATCTTAAAGTGCCTAAAGGTGAATTTCACTCTCATTTACTTAAACACACGCTAGTTTGAGTCTAGGTATCCAAAATCAACACCTAAATCTCTCAAACTTATGCTCTGATACCAACTTGTAACACCCTCAAATTTGGAACGACCAACTAACTTTAAAATTCAATAAATTAACTAAAATAGATAAATTCATTTCTACAATTTATTCTTCAAACAATACCTCGGAATTTAAACAATATAATTCCCCAAATAAAATAACTTAAACGGGTGTCACTTAACACAACACAAGTTGCTAGTCCAAACAAGTGCGGAAGTCTTCACTACTCAAATCACCTCACGTGCACAATACTAGCACTTGCCACTTCACAACGTAGCTAGAGCTACCCCAACCTGAGCCTGTTGCACATGCCGACAAATAAAAAGGGTTAGGCTTATGCCTAATGAGTTCAAGCATTTTATCATGACTATATAAAATCATAAATCAAAAGGTAGTAGTTTAGCCATGATTTCGAAAGAGTTTACTTTAATTGCAAATCATCCATTTTCCAACTCACACCTTTCCATGGGAAGGTTCCCGAAAGGTAAATACGTTTTTCCAAAATTAATTACGTTTCCAACTCACTCAAATACGTGAATAAGTCTAGTTTAGGCAAACCTTCAAATACGGTTGACAATACATACTCGACCCGTAAAACATGGAAACCATCCATTAGATATAACACTTTATTAAAACGTAATACGAAGCAAGTGTAGCATAAACTCATCCATCAACCATGGAAAAACAATCCATATGCATAAATATAACCTCCAAAAATGCGAATAAATAAAATACCCGAAATCAACACCCTTCGGTGACGGGGGAGACCCGGTCTCATCGAATGTGGCAACACATAAATTAAACCACGATTAAATAAATGCGAGTAAGCTTCTTGGATGTGGAAACAAATGACATCAACCATACTAGGTCTTTAGTCAATCCTCGGCATCAATCATACTAGATCTTTAGCCCATCTTAGACATCAACCAAAACTAGGTATTTAGTCCGTTTTAGACATCAACCAAAACTAGGTCTTTAGTCCATCTCCGGCATCAACCAAAACTAGGTCTTTAGCCCTTCTTAGACATCAACCATACTAGGTCTTTAGTCCAAGCCATCAAGTTCAATCCTACTGGATCTTTATCTTGGGAAAACCCACCATCCGAAACAAGCTTACTCGACTTAAATATAATTACATGACCCCAAAAGAATAACTAATGCATTCAAATCATGTAAATCTCAAACATAATGCAACTCATGCAATGCAAACCCCAAGCCCACGTCGAGCTTATTAAAACCGGGCGAATGCCATCAAGACTCAATCGAGTCCAAAACCGAGCCCTTTGCTCAAATACCTAATGATCATTTATCAACATCAAATCATGCAAATGAAATGCAATTAAGCATATAACACATCCTAGACTCCACCCTGAGCATGTAAATATCAACAACGTGCAATAATATGCAACACGGTGCAATAAAAGCAACCCGTAAATAAGACTCCACATCGAGCCATTTAAACTGGACAAATGTTCCAAGACTATCTCAAAGTCAAAACCGAGCAAAGTGCTCCAAGCTTGCTAGACCCATAATGTCGGTCATCATCGCATAAAACGCGTTTAAACATTGTTTAAGCAAACATATATCCCAAAATCATTATTAACCCCAAAACTCAACACGGGTTAAACAAAAGGGGTTTTCCCAAAGGACTCACACCCTTAATATTCTCAAAATGATCCATAACACTAAAAGTGTATTTCCCAAATGGTTTATTAAAATCATTTACACTAACAGTAACATGATTAAACCATCAAATAAACCTCATTTTGAGCAATTAATCTTTAAAGACAATTTATGGTTTCTAACCATCCAAATATCCAAAAGCCCCAAATATGGGTGTTTTACACATTTATGAAGATAAACACTTCAAGGAGTTAAACTATTCAAATAACTCAACCATAGATATTTTCAAGTAAAACACACAAACAATAATAGGAAATACTAATTTTGGCATGTACAAAGTTTTCGCAAAGTAACTTGAACTCACCTTTGCTAGATTTAGCTAAATCTAGATTTTCCCCCAAACGTATGCTCCTTTGATGCACATGAATCCTCAAACCAAAACTTCAAAGCCTAAATCCATAATTTTCCCACCATTAATAACCACATTTAACCATTTAGAATTGTTCTCCAAACATCAACCATCAAAATCTCCATTTATACCCAAAATCTCAATTTGACCTAACTTCTCCAAAATCATCCAAACCGAAATTGGATAAGAAAAATACTAGAAGATGATCAATGGAACATTTCTAACTCATATGAAATTATAGAAGCTAGTAGGATGAACTCACCACTTAGGTTTTGATGAAAACCTAGAAAACCCCAAACATCTCTAGTGTTGTGGATGAAACTTGCTCTTGCATCAATGAATGAAATCACTAGCATAAAGTGGATAAGAAACACATTAATCTCCAAGAAAAGCCCCAAAATCGGTTAGGGTTTGTGAGGAAGGAAGGAAAACGATTTGGGAGAGAAAGGGAAGAGATTTGAGAGACTTACCACAACCCAAACACCCTTGAATCTTCCTATGAAATTCAAAACTCTTTCTAGATCCTTGAAGAGCTCTCAAAATTGGAACCATAGCAACTTGAATCGCCAAAATCGGAGTTGAAATGAGAGAGATATGAAGAAATGAAGTTTAGGGCTAAAAATCTCGTATTTATGCTCCAGGTACCCGACGGCTAAAGTGACGTGCGAGAGTGACAGGTACGAATAAGATGTATAAAGATTTAAAACAATTTTATTGGTGGCCGGGAATAAAAAGAAGTATTGCTCAGTATGTGGAAGGTTGTACTACTTGTAAGAAAGTAAAGATTGAACACCAAAAGCCGTTTGGTCAGTTACAACGATTAGAAATACCTATGTAGAAATGGGATCAGATTACTACGGATTTCATCACGAAGCTACCAAGGACTCCGAAGGGATTTGATGCTATTTGGGTGATCGTTGACAGATTGACGAAGTCTGCTCACTTCCTACCGATAAAAGAAACCTATCCGATGGAAAGTCTAGCCAAATTATACATCAATGAAATAGTAACTCGACATGGAGTTCCAATCTCGATTATTTCTGATCGTGATAGTCGTTTTACATCGAGATTCTGGAAGAGTTTTCAAATAGAAATGGGGACGCAAATAAAGCTAAGTACAGCGTATCATCCTCAAACCGATGGTCAGAGTGAACGAACAATTCAAACTTTGGAAGATATGCTCCGGGCCTGCATTGTTGACTTTGGGGGATCGTGGGATAAACATTTGCCACTAATTGAATTTGCCTACAACAACAGTTATCATTCCAGTATACAAGCGGCACCGTTTGAAGTTCTGTATGGTAGAAAATGCCGAACGCCTTTGTGTTGGAACGAAGTGGGAGAGAAACAGTTAGCGGGACCAAATATAGTTCAGTTAACCGCGGATAAGATTATTCAGATACGGGAACGATTGAAAGTGGCTCAAGACAGACAGAAAAGCTACGCTGACCGACGCCGAAAACCGTTAGAATTCCAAGTTGGAGATTTCGTAATGTTAAAAGTCTCGCCTTGGAAAGGAGTTATTCGATTTGGGAAACAAGGTAAGCTTAGTCCGAGGTGCATTGGACCGTTTGCAATTACAGAAAGAATTGGTGAAGTAGCCTACAGGTTAGATCTTTCGCCAGAGTTAAGCAGGATTCACAACGCGTTTCATGTATCGAATTTTCGAAAGTGTTTAGTGACGCCAGATTAGGCTGTTTCTTTACCAGATATACAAGTAGATGAAAAACCGAATTATGTGGAGGAACCTGAAGCTATTGTTGACCATAAAGTCAAGGTTTTGCGGAATAAGGAGATCAGACAAGTGAAAGTTCAGTGACGACATCACAAAGGACAAGATGCTACTTGGGAATCAGAATCAGAAATAAGAACTAAGTACCCGTATCTTTTTGCCTAACCGAATTCCGGGACGGAATTCTTTTAAGGGGGAGATGATGTAATACCCTGGGTAAAGTTCGTTAGTTAAACCCTCTTTCCGTTAAAATTAGTTAACTTTATAATAATATGTTTAGGGTAAAACTTGGTAAATTTATAAGTTAAGGGTGTTTTGGTTATTAAGGAATAGTGTAAGGTTAAAATAGTAAATGTGGTTAATAATATCTGATTAGTGTCTAGATATTTCATTACAGCAGAAAATTCAGTAAGTGTATGTGTGTGCTTGGAGAGAAAAAGAAGAAGAAAGAAAAGGAAGGGTTAGGGCTCCATTTGTTGTGATTGGTAGAGTTTTGAGGTATGTTTCCTTTACATTTTATGTGTATAATTGTTAGTAGATAATTTCTATCGGTGTAGAATCAGTGATTTCATATCTGGGGTTGATTCAGCCGGTTTCTGGGTAAAAAGGACCAAACCGACAGAGGTTTCCGGACACATGATGAATGTGTCCGGGTAGTTTTGTTGGTGGTGTCCGGTTGGTGTTCTAAAGGTGTCCGGACGATTCTTGCATCCGGTAAGTTCCTCTTTTCATTAAGTTTCCGGACGATTTTAGATACCGGTTGGAGTCCGGATTACTGTGGTTTCCGGATGACGTCCGGATTGAACATGCTGTCCGGAAAGTTGGGGTTGTCCGGATTGGTTGTGTTGTCCGGAAAGTCCTGTTGTCCGGATACTTTTGTGGTTTCCGGAAACTTTAGCTGTTTGGTCATTTTTTAGAGTTTAGAAGTTTTTAAGTATCCAGTAACCTGTATTTTGTTGACTCATGGTTAGGGAAGGAATGAGGACTGAAAATAATATGGACTTAACTTAAATTCGGGTTTGGGGGAGATATTTGAGGAATTAAGTTATTCTAAGTTCCTAGACTATTTAAGTAAGCTTTATATGTTCAATTGGTAAAGGAAAACATGTATTTGATTTGTACAGATACTGTGAATTTGAAGTGAAAGACTGAATCTGTTGAAAAGGCTTGGAAAGGATTTTGGTGATAAGCAAAACATGTGAGTTTTACTTTAAAACGTTTTTAAACTGGAATACATTTATGTGTGGATTGGGAATCTAATAGATGGTGTCATTATATGTTTATGTCTGAAATATAATATATTGAGATATTGTATTTACATGAGTATTCTACTATACGAGAATACGTTGGTCGGGCTTAGGACCGGTGTGTTGGCTGTAATATTCGTACAGCGTTGTTGGCTGTAGTTGTCGTACAGCGAAGTTAATTTATTAGTTGGCTTGCAACCAACTAATATGGCCAAGAGAATGAGATGGGAAAATACATGATGATTGAGTCATAACTGGTAATTGTGGTTGTATTATGTGAATGGTGGTGTGCAAAAGATTTTCAAAGAAACAGGGATTTTCTCACTAGACATTTAGGTCTAACCCTCATTTTGTTTTTAAAATATGTATTTCAGGTCGTGGATCAAGTAAGGACAAGTAAGCAGGGTAATCGGTGAATAGCTTTTGAGAAGGCGTATATTTTTGAAGATCATGACATGTTTTGTAGTTATGATGTAATGTAACTAGAAGAAAAAAGTTTGTAATGAATTATCTTATTTTAGATTGTAAAGACTAAAGGACCGTATTTGCTATAGGATGTATCTTGTTATATAACGACGTTATGCAATATATGTTATATGTGTATATTTGGAAATATCGGGTTGTTACAAACAACATCAATAAAAATTAAAAACTAAAAACTAAAAAACCACCACCACCACCACCACCAAATCTGGAAAACATCGAACCCTAAATCTGGAGTCCCCAAATCGAAAACATCCAAATCTGGTTGGTTTGCCCCCAAATCGTAAGGCTATCAGAGATGGAGAGGGAAAGAATTGGAGGAAGCCGTCGAGGATGGATGCCGGAGTAAGGCGACGCTGGACCAAGATGTGGTGGACAATGGGATTTAAAGAGGAAGAAGGATGGCAATGGTGGCGACGGTCATCGGCGAGCGTGAGGGTCACCGGGGAAGACGAAGTCACTGGCAGTGGCGGATGTAATGCATAAATAGTGGGGGGATGGGACCCCATTAAAAGGAAAAACATGGAAAATTTTAAGGTAAAAATATAAAAAATTGATTTTTTATCTTAGTTCCCCCAGTATTTTTTCATGTGGGACCCCATCAATCAATAAAATTCCATCGAAATCAAATAAAAAACTAAAAAAACGCTTGAAATTAACCAGAAAAACCTAAAAAGTCCATCGAAATCGACGAAAAAACTTTAAAAAAACTCTCGATGTGGTGGATTTAGGCTAAAAATATACCGGACAACTTTGCGGACATTTAATCCATCTCAAATGTGACACCACTAAGAAAAAAATCATGGATCCGCCCCTGATCACCGGCGGTGCAGATGGTGTGGAGGTGGGATATGAAGCCGCCAGAGGGGAAGGGAGGGGTGGGGCGGTGTAGCAGGCAAATATAAACATATATCTATATTATAATATATATATATATATATATATATATATAGTAAATAACATATTTGATCCCTATTATTTTTAATAAGAAATAAAAAAAGAATCAAACTGACTAAAATACCCTTGTATTTAACTTGCTTAACAGAAAATTTTAACAAAGTTAGAAGTTATAAAATGTAAACCGTGGAAATGCAATCCATAAATATTTCATTTTAGAGAGTCACCAGTGTTAAAACCACTATACACCAAATATGTAATTTTCTCTATTTGTATTATCTCATTGGTGTAAGGCGCGGTACGGTTGTAACCCGGTGTACTTCTGGCCTCCATCGTTATCCTCTTGTCTGCTCAAATCTTCCTCGCGATTACTCTACTCTAAGAAACCAGAAAGGGTCTGGTTCTTCGTTGAATCAACCTGCATTTCACACAACTCTTCAAATTCGAGGCTTCTTCTATACAAGTTGTCATCTCGTGATCCTAAATAGCATTTACAGCTTTTAAGGCTATGAATCATCTTTCAATACAGGTTTCCTTTTCTCTCTCCATTGTTTTACTTCTTTCGACTTGAATTGCTGTCAAATTTAGCGCGTCCAGTCGATCTCAGTTCGCAAATCATCGACCGCTTCTTGTTCGTGTTCTTAATTCGTTTTTACTTTAAATTCATGCCTATAGGAATTGCTAAATTTCGGTTAATTTACATTATTATGTATGATTTGGTAAGCAGAAGCATTCATATGTTCTGTTAATATTATTTAACACACTCAGAGATTCAAACAAGAAGAAGTTTCTTATTGTGAATAGGTGAATTTCTGTAGTATTTTGTCGAAATTTTGTTTTATTGAGTTTGTGCGCTAAATAGATCACCAACTAAACTCTTGATTTGATAAACTTTCAGGTGCTATCTGTAATGTATAGGTGATTGGGTGCTTTCAAAGGGAATAATGGTCTTGGTGACTCATCGGGCTCAGGTAAAGAAATGCCCAATTTTTTGTACTTGTATTCATGTATTAAGATGATGAAGGAATGGAAAGAGAGTCAACATTGCACCCTTTCGGACTTGTAACTTCTATATGGAACACCTGTAACTTTTGTTAATTTGGTTGGTTATTCCTCTTAAACCAACCAAATTAACAAATTAAGTTAAGGGATGGAAGATAGTGATGGTTTGGTCACGTTAGTAGGAGACAGTTGGCCTCTCAAGTGAGGATGGTGGAAATTGAGCCTGTTGAGGGAGTGAGGTTGGATATGGCGACTTTAGGCATTTCTGAGGAGTGAGGACATGATCTCTAACAGGAGTTTTTGGAGACACAAAGACTTGGGTCGCAAACTAATCCCATGGGGCCCTAAAATTAACAGCCATATGCCCATACAAACTCTACAGTGACCCTGAGGGTGCCTTTGTGCTTTCATAATTTTTCCCTTGATGTCTTTTGGTATAATTACTATTTAGACTACATGGGGTTCTTATTTCGGGCATCGGATCATGTGAGATTGTCATTTTTGGTGAGAAGTGTGAGAAGTACTTTTAACCCGTTGATCACTTTTAATCAAATGCCCTCCTATGATTTGCGGCTTAAAAGGGAATTGATCCGGTGCATCTCATCCTAATGTTCGTCCATTTCTCATCCAACAGTTGATAACCACTTCTCACGCTTCTCACCAAATTTGGCACTTCTCACCGGAACCCAAGCCTCTTATTTCGTTTAGATATCTGGGGATTGATTTAATTCTTACTGAGGAATTGCATGATACAGTTTGTGTTTATGTTTAGTTTCTGAAAATGTGAGGAATCCAACTTATGACTGGAGTTTTGATGGATCTTTTTATCGTCTTTCAAGGGTTCATATGCTCTGTTAAGGCCGTCTTGGAAGAGAGGGAGTAAACCGTCACAAAATTTAGCGGCATGTTGCACAGTTCAAAGAATGGACATTACTTCTTGTTTATGGTAAGAACTTATCTTTATTCATTCATTTGCTTACTAGATATGATTTCTCATATGTTATAATGATCGTTTAAGGGTCACCAAATTTACGTCATTTGCTATGGAAGCAGACCCAATATTAATGTCCCATGTGCATTAAAATAAAACGGTATAAACTAGTTGTATGCAAGCAAATGATGATAAATCATAGTAAAATCTCATTTGGGTTTATTTTAGAAGTATGATAATAGTCTCTATTCCAGTACTCTATAATTGTGGATAAGAATTTTATATGTATATGTATATGTAGTACTCTGAAACTTGATGAATGATATTATATAAACGAAAAAAATGATGAATATGTTACAAACTAGACTATGTTCGGCAAACTAGCTGATAAGCTAGCTGTTGGCTAATAAATTAGTTGATCGCTTATAAACTAGTCATGTTTGGTAAAAACTAGTTAATAAGCTACATTACAATGTAAAAGGACCTAAAAGGACATGTTGAACGAATAATTGGAAAAATATAAGAGATATAAACCGGGAAAAGCCTGTGGAAGCGTTTCAATAAGCTAGCTTAAGGCTAACAAAATGGGGCTTTTTCAATAAGCTGATAAAGTAAGCTTGCTTATGGTTGTCAAGCATTGCTTAGAAGTTGAAGGTTTTACAAATGAGAGTTCATTTGTGAATAGCCATGATATCAATGATGATATGTTTCTTGTAAATGCCTGTTTCAACCTTGAATTCTATTCTCTTGGTTCCAAAATAAGTGCTCACATTTCTGTGTTAGTTTGTCCCAAGTGTCCACTTTCAGAAGTGTCTACCTTCCATTTCTACCCTTAATTATAGAAATTCATTATTCCTTCTATTATAAAAGGTAAAATTGTCATTCGATTGATTAAAAAGTGTAATAATTACAAATTTCATAAACTATGTGCCTTTTTCATTGTGGACATTTACATTTATTCTGGGATGGAGGAAGTATCTTGCTTACTTTTTAACAGTGCGGAGCCCCATCTTATCTATGGATCAAAGCCGAAATCTTTAAGAATATCATACAGATTAAGAGGGTCACAATCTGGAAAGAGTTCTTTCAAACCTTCGTACGTCTCCGAGGGCAATGAAGACATTTTGTCAGGATTGCCGAAGGTGCAGAATGGTTGTGCTCACTCTACCCCCGATGCAGATGTGGCCACAACAGGGTCTCTAGCCATAATACATAACCGATTTAAAAGTTGGTTGACGATATTGCCTATGGCTTCACGATATAAAGAAGAAACATTCGAGGGACCATCCTCAAACGGACGAGCAGAAACAGATCTTGAGCTCCTAAAAGGTGGAATACCGAAAACCGTTTGGTGCAACTTTTTGGGTATGGATGCAACAATAAAGATCCCAGCAATTATATTGTAAGTAATACTTATTTAGAGTCCCAATCATTGCAAACCTCTTCATTCATACAAACCAATCTCAAACGTCCATGTGGTCCAATGAATATTGTTCCATAAAGATCTCGATTGTTTTCTAATGTAAAGCGTTGATCATATGAATGAACTATGATCATCTTCTATAAATACCCAGATCATAATAAATGAACCCTCATCATTTCCATAAATATCTCAATTGATTGGTTTGTACGGTAGGTATGCATTAGTAGGTTGATAAACGATTGGGCCTCTACTTATCTAATATATTCCCGAAAATTTTGTAGGTTCATAGGTCGCCATTGTTCCCCTTCTTTCTTATAATTTAACGCACTGCCAATATCAAGTCACGTAAACAACCACTCTACTCTTCGTCACGAATAATATTCATCATGAATATCATGCATTTTCATTATTCATGGTATTCATCAATCATAATGAATAGGCTTTTTTTAAAAATATTCATGGTTCCTAAATGAATTTGTCCCTAATTTTAATACGACTGAAGTGTACTCGTGCAATGCATCGCAATTTAATGTTTCTTTTATTTTAAGGTCTTGTGTGGTTTTGAGAAAGGGATAATGTTTTTTTATAAATTTGTTTAATTTATTTTTTATGTTAATTTTTAGGTTTAATAATGATGTAATTTATTTTAGGTTTAATAATATAAAAAATCATAATCAAGTATTCTGTTAAAATTCAATGATTATCCTAATTATATTTTAGATTATTTAAATTTAAAATGTGATATATATCTTCTATTTGATTATGTTTATCAGTTAGTTATGAATTCAAACATGCAACTTTCAAAAGTTGTACTCATGCATCATTTATTTGTAAAGTTGAAAATTAAGTAATTTAGCATTAAATAGTAGTACATAATGCTTAAAATTTTGTTTTTAAGACTTTGAATCAAATGCTTATAATATAGTATAGATAAGAGTATGTGGAATACAGTTCTGCTTGCGGGTTCTAATTTCTGAGGCGTAATTTGCAGCATACCCCTGTTCCTGATAGTGAATATGAAATATGGAGCACAAGTTGCAAAGGAGTTGACTCCTTTGTGGATCGGTGGACCTCTAGTCGTTGCTCTTTACATCAAGACAGTTCGGGTGATATGCTCGCTCTACGTCTTCAGCTTCAAGAAGTCGGTCAAAGTGGTAAACAACTTTAGTCGTGGAAAAGTCAGAGAATTCATTAAGGTTCATATATGGCAACATATGGTGTACTTTAGGAACTTGGACTACATAAAGGAGTCGAAAAGAATATGGGAAAGGTTTCAAGCGTGGATGGCGGATAAGTGTCTGGATTACGTCGAATCAATGTGGTCTTGTCGCCAAACGATTGGGTTATTGAAGATGGCCAATATTGTGTAGGTTTAATAGGCCTTGGCTCCTCCCTATAAGTCGCCGGTTTGAGACTCCTCATAATCACTGAGGATTTTTCTGACTGTTATCTTCAGAGTCCCATGGGATTAGTCAAGATGCGTACAAGGTGACTTGTACACCTAGGGTTAAAAAAAGGGCCCCTTTCATCTCATTTCATTTGTTTCATGTAATGGTTCCTCTTGGCTAACTCATGAGGCGGATAGGAATACCCTTTCTGGATAGGTTCTTTGATGAATTATTTTGGAGTCTTCGATATTGTTTTGCTTGCATACCACGATTCGATTGACGGGTTATTGGGCATGTCGTGCTGCTTCGAATTGCGGCCCGACGGCGTGGTTCTTGCCGTATTAGCTGTAACACCCCTAAAATTTAAAAATAACAAACATTTTAAAACTTCAAAAAAATCCTTTAAATACGTAACTTAAGATAACAAATATCCTAAGTTTACAAAGAAAGGAGTACTAGAACATGTATCAAAGCTCCAACAAAACTATCTAATCTCTCAAACGGAGATAGAATAAGTCGGGTGTTACTAGAACCACAAATCTGCTATCTTTTCCAAACACGAATGACGCCTCTAAAGCCATCCTACCGGAACTTTTGCCAAGCTCCATATGCCGCCCCAGATTCATCTAAGACATGATATACATGTTAATAAGAAAAAGTGTTGGACTTAACACCTAGTGAGTTAAGACAATTTTCGTCATATAAATCATAATAGATTTGTGGTTCTAGTAACACCTGAGTCATACATGATTAAATTTCATTTTAATTCATTTGACAGATTTCAATTTCGACATATTTATTATGGGTGCGTTTGGTACGCAGACAGGATGGGACGGGACAGGACGGAACAGGACAGGACAGAACAGGACAGGACAGCTGTTCAGTGTTTGGTAACACATAAATAGGACTGGACAGGACAGAACAGGACCGGTTAAATGACCCATTTACCCCTAGTGATATGTTTAGTGGTGGTGGCGGTGGCGACGGCGGTGGTGGTGGTGGTGGCGGTGGCGGCGGCGGCGACGGTGGTGGTGGTGGTGGTGGTGGCGGCGGTGGTGGTGGCGGCGGCGGTGGTGGTGGTGGTGGCGGTGGCGGTGGTGGTGGCGGCGACGACGGCGGTGGTGGTGGCGGTGGCGGCGGCGGCGGTGGTGGTGGTGGCGGCGGCGGTGGTGGGAAAGAAAGAAGAAGAAGAAGGGGTATATTTGTCAAAAAATCCTTGTTCCACTTAGTTCTAGGGGGTAAGCATAAAACACACTTGTCCCATGATAGTTCCACTTAGTTCTACATTTGGTCGCACCAAACATGGGACAGGTGTGTCCTGTCCTGTCCTGTCCCATGCTGTCCAC
Organism: Saussurea involucrata; assembly: GCA_033807775.1. Lineage (NCBI taxonomy): Eukaryota > Viridiplantae > Streptophyta > Magnoliopsida > Asterales > Asteraceae > Saussurea > Saussurea involucrata. The sequence goes on along the minus strand of CM066317.1, from coordinate 8,579,088 downwards.
CCTACCAAACGCACCCTATATGAACCTAGTGCAACCTGATGTTGTGTTCTCATGTCCTCATGTACGAAGGGAAGGGAGAGAAAGGGCGGCGAGAAAGAATATGTATTCTCAAGTTTCTTTTAGGATGGGAAGGAAAGAAAATAAAACAAATAAAAATATTTAAACATATTAATAAAATTACATATCTACCTATCGATTACAATCCGATGCAAAATAAATAAAAGATGTACTTGTAAAGTTGACATCCGCTTTCCTTTTAACTCCCAGGAGCATCTCCATTCTTCCATTCTCCAAAATGAAGAAATAAAAAGTCAAGATTTTCAAAAAAATTATCTTCGTCTCCAACAGATTATAGATTTTTGAGATTACATTATATTAATTATTGATAACTCTCATTTTGATCGTTATTTACACGTCATTTGTGTGAGTTTTTCTTCCGTTTTAGTTGTGTTTTATGTTTATGTGTTCGTGTTTTTCCTTTTGTTAATTTATTTTTATTTGGAGTTGTTGATGACGTTTTATGGTTATTTGCATCAATATTTGGGGTTTAATGTTGTGCAGCGATGCCCACTGTGGGCACAGTGTGCCCACTGTGGGCACGGACGGATTTTGCTATGGACCAGCGGATATTGCGATTATCTGGATAAAAGAGAGCATCTAAGAGCTGACATTCTAAAGATTGCAGGATCTGGACATTCCAGCAAAACTATGGGCTTTGGATGGTGGTATTGGGTAATACCCTTTGGATAATATGAAACTTTGTCCTTTGGGTATTGTGCTCTTGGGGCTATAAAAGAAGAGGCTTGAATCATTTGGAAGGAACCAATTCTCAGATATATTTTACTTGCTTTCCAGTAGTTAATTCCTCTTCAAACTGGGGTGGTGAACCACATCCTACATAAAATTGATGCAAACTTATCTTCTTACTCTCAACTCCAATTTTGTGTTTTTTTTTTATTTTACATTTTTGTGTGTGTTTTGAGTCTCTTCATTTTCGACTAGTATCAAGAATTATTGGGATCAGAAAAAGAAAAAAAAATCTCATGCATCTTATATCCTTTTACTTGAAGTTTCATAGTTTGAATAATATTTCCACCACTAGCAGATTTCTAGAACTAAGCAACCAATTCCCTGGTATCCATAATGATTAAACTTTGAAATTTTAGAAATGACATAGGCCTTTTTTTTCTAAACACTTGGCCGATACACTTTTCCTTTGTTGCCTTACCCGAACCGTTCAGTCATATCGGTTATTACTCCTCCACAGTAAAGATATTGAGTATTTTAAGTTTGGGGGGGAGGAAACTCAAGTGTTGAAAAAAAGAGCTAAATCCTTCGAAAAATTGGAAGGATATATAAAAAAGTTTACAAATAGCTAAGTTCGACACGTTGAGAGGAAAAGGTTGGGCAAAACACACCAAATACATAGTTTAAAATATTTTTCTTTGGTGTAACCCAAAAATAAAAAGACAAGTTTGGGGGAAGATGAAAAATGTAAGAAGAGTGAGAAACCATAAACACTAACCCTTCAAAGTCATGTGGATCTAAGTTTGCAAAGTCAATTATCATAAGATGGGTGAATTTTAGCTTAGCCTATGGAAATCAAAGTGCAATAAAAAAAAATATAATAGGTTGGAAAAATTAGGAAAAACTACGGATGCTTTTAGTTAAAAGGATTTGAGATGCAAAATAAAAGAGAAAAAGAAAAAAAAAATTGAAGATCCTATTTGTGATACTTAGTTTTTTTAGATATTTTGTTTCTTCATTTGTTTTATCTTTGTCATTTTTGTTACTTGGGGACAAGTAACAAGTTAAGTTTGGGGTGTGATAACTCTCATTTTGATCGTTATTTACACGTCATTTGTGTGAGTTTTTCTTCCGTTTTAGTTGTGTTTTATGTTTATGTGTTCGTGTTTTTCCTTTTGTTAATTTATTTTTATTTGGAGTTGTTGAGGACGTTTTATGGTTATTTGCATCAATATTTGGGGTTTAATGTTGTGCAGCAATGCCCACTGTGGGCACAGTAGGCACGGACGGATTTTGCTATGGACCAGCGGATATTGCGATTATCTGGATAAAGAGAGCATCTAAGAGCTGGCATTCTAAAGATTGCAGGATCTGGACATTCCAGCAAAACTATAGGCTTTGGATGGTGGTATTGGGTAATACCCTTTGGATAATATGAAACTTTGTCCTTTGGGTATTGTGATCTTGGGACTATAAAAGAATAGGCTTGAATCATTTGGAAGGAACCAATTCTCAGATATATTTTACTTGCTTTCCAGTAGTTAATTCCTCTTCTTGTTTCTTAAAAGCTTGAAGATTTGTAGCATTTACTTCCATGTAGTTGTAGTTGTTGTTGGGTCATCACAGATTTGAAATTGACTCAATTAAACCCACTTAGATACTTAGAATATTTTTGGATTCTTTTGTGTAACTTGTACTCTTATATCAATTGTTCGGTGAAGTCGAAGATCAACCGAAACCAAGTGCGAAGACTATCTCATTGCGGAAGTGAGAAAATCGGCAGCAACTTTCTACAAGTTACATCACCACCGATATGCTTGTGCTATCGGTGGACAAGCATCACCGAATTGAAGAAATTCGGTGAGAAGCTCAAGAAGACTTCCACCGATATGTGTTCAGAAATCGGTGGGAGTTCAAGAAGACTGCACCGAAATATTCTGTACTTCGGTGAAACTCTCTCTTTTCTAAAGAAGTGAGATTTCGAATTGGTGCAGTTTCCAATACAGGAGGTCGGTAGCCATATTCTCTAAAGACAAAAGAGAAGATCATTTATTATGAGACAATATCTTATTGTCAGATAAAAGTGGCATTTTGTCATTTTATCTATTCTCAGATAAGGTCTTTTTCTGGTACGACTGTCCTCCTGGTTCCTTGGATAAGTTAAAAAGGAGATATCAGCTTTTCAGAATTCAACCTCTACAATGAATGGAAGAGTGACAAGTGTCCCAAGCATTAAATGATGCATGGACTATAAATAGAGGTGAAGACTCTCCATGCAAATCACGCTTCTGAAGATAACTAAGTGCAAGCTCCTTTCTTACTGAAATTGCATCTTGTGTCTAAGTGTCCAATTTGTTCTAAGTGTTTTTCAGTTTACTTTGTGTTAGATTGTTAGAATAGTTTAACTGTTCTTTTCCGCAACAATCTTTTGTTTTCTTTGTGTAATTCTTATTGAAAGATTTTCAATATATTGAATTAAAACTTGTGAAAAATCTGAGTATTGTATTCAACCCCCCCCCCCCTTCTACAATACTTGTTGAGCCATTTTGGGACCAACAAGTGGTATCAGAGCGGAAAGTTTAATTCATAAACTTGATCTGCAATGGCTGCCTCATCTTCATCCACAACTGTTGAAAACACTGGTCAAAACAATTTTGCTGAAAATGGTTCCATTTCAAAACCTCCCAAGTTTAATCCTAACAACTTTTCTCTATGGAAAAGCCGTATGATGCTATTCATGGAAGGAATGGATACTAGATATCCAACCATTCTCAAGGAGGGACCTATCATCATGAGAGTTTGGGCTCGCTATGAAAAGCAGAGGCCTGGTAAGGAACCAGCTGATAAGTCAAGTGACTCTGATGATTCTGAACCTTCCGACATAGAGAAAGCAAAGACTACTGGTCGTTACATTCTCAAAAACCCAAAGAAATATACTGATGAGGAAAAACGATTGGTGTCTCTGGATTCTCGGCTTAGAGCAATCATTGCTCTCTCACTTCCTGATGAAGTCTATCACTCTCTTGTTAATTTCGGTACTGCTAAAGAGATGTGGACTACTTTGTGTGTACTTTATGAGGGTACAGAGGAAGTGAAGAAAAGCAAAAAGATTGGCCTCATTCGAAAATATGAGCTCTTTGCTTATGAAAAGGGAGAATCTCTTCCAAGCTTTTATAACCGGTTCAACTCTCTTTTAAATGATTTAAAGTTACTAGGTAGAGTTTATGATAATGAGGAAGTTCTATGCAAGTTTATGGATTGTCTTCCTGACTTTTGGGAAAACATTTGCACTTGCATTAAGACTACCAAGGATTTGGAATACATGCCTTTAACTGTTTTGTATGGAACTCTGTTCAACTTTGAACAAACCAAGCTTCATAGGAAAACCATCTTCAGAGAGATAAAAAGCTCTTCAATAGCTCTTATCTGTGAAAGTTCCAAGAAAAGTCAAAATGTTCCTTGTATCACATATCCCTCATCAGACTCTGACACCGAAAATCAGAACAACCCTTCTCACCAAACGGAGGCATATCTGAGTGATGCCGATGATGAAGGTGATGAAATTTTGGTAGACCGAATGTCTGATGAAATGGCTATGATGGCTGGTTTTAAAAATAAATCTCGAAATTTCAACAAACCCAGAAGTTTCAGAAAACCATCCTTTACAAAAATGTCTTCTTCTGACAAGACAAATGAAGAATGTTTCAATTGTGGTAAGAAAGGACACTTTGCAGCTGAGTGCAGAAGCAAGCATGTGTCAAAAGTCAATTCTACGTCCTCTGACAAATATCCTTCCAAACTTGAGAAATCCAAAGATAAATAAGAAAGATTCTCAATCCTCATCACTTTCACATCAGGAACGTGCTGAAAAATACAAAGCTAAGTACAAGAAGGAAAAAGAAAGAAATGAAGGATCTCAAAGAAAAGGAAAAGGATTGATGGCAGAGGCTCATGATTGGGAGGAAGAAGAAACATCTGACAGTGATTCTCCAAATATGTGCTTTGTGGCCATATCAGAAGAGGTGGAAGAAGAAAAGGCCAAGTCTCCAATGGCATTAGTTTCAACTGAATGCTCATCATCATACTCTCAGGTTTTTGAGCACCAACAAGTTTGGTATTTAGATAGTGGGTGCTCACGTCACATGACTGGAAACAAACATCTTCTTGTAAACTATGTGTCAGAAAAGGGTCCTTCTGTAACCTTTGGGGACAACTCCAGAGGTCACACTAAAGGGTATGGAACTCTCACAAATGGAGCCCTTACCTTCAATAAAGTGGCATTTGTTGAAGGTCTCATGCATAATCTCCTAAGTATTAGCCAACCGTGTGATCTTGGATACAAAGTTATCTTTGAACTGCGTATCTGTACTGTTGTTGACAAGAATATGAAGACTGTTCTCTCTGGAAGAAGGTTAGATAATGTGTATATCATTGATATGAGTCAAAACAACTCTTCAAATGTCTGTTTTGTGTCTGACGATACAGTCAAAAGAAACTGGCTGTGGCATAAACGTTTGTCTCATCTTAACTTCAAAACCCTTCATAAAATATCAAACAAAGAGCTGGTGACTGGCATGCCTAAGTTGAACTTTGTCAAAGAAAAGTTGTGTGATGCATGTGAAAAAGGGAAGCTCACCAAATCTTCTTTCAAAACCAAGCAATGCTCTTCCATCAATCTTCCACTTCAGATGCTGCATATGGATCTATGTGGACCAGTCAGCACTCCCAGTCTAGGAGGAAGAAGGTACATTCTTGTTATTGTTGATGAATTCTCTAGATATACTTGGGTGTTTTTTCTCAGGTACAAAAGTGATGCAACTGAAGAAATCATCAACTTTGTCAAAAAGAATGAAGTTCTGAATGGTCAGCTTGTCAGATCAGTAAGAAGTGACAATGGCACTGAATTCAGAAACAGTGGTTTAGAAGACTTCTTCAAAGAGAAAGGAATCTCTCAAAACTTATCTGCTGTCAGAACTCCACAACAAAATGGTGTTGTGGAAAGAAGAAACAGGACTCTATGTGAAGCAGCAAGGTCTATGCTGAGTGAAGCAAATCTGCCAACCTATTTTTGGGCCGAAGCTGTCAACACTGCCTGTTTCACTCAAAACAGGTCGGTGATAACAAAAAGACATGAGAAAACCCCGTATGAAGTCTTTCATGGAAGAAAGCCAAACATTGGTTTCCTTCATGTCTTTGGTTGTGTGTGTTTTATCCTAAATGACAGGGAAAATCTTGGGAAATTTGATCCTAAGGCAGATGAAGGAATCTTTGTGGGATATTCCTTGACCTCCAAAGCCTACCGAGTTTACAATCTTCGGAGAGAATGCATTGATGAATCCATCCATGTAAAGTGCGATGATTCAAGATCATCTTCTATGACAAATGATGATGAAGAACTACATAGATGGATATCATCATGCATTAGGGAATCTCCCATTTCAACCTCCACCGATCCACCTTGTATTCCAAATATTCCCTCTGTTTCAAACAATCAAGTTGGGTCATCATCTTTATCACCTGAAACCCCCTCTGCCGAAATTGCCTCCACCGAACCTTATCCATCATCCACCGAAATTAACCCCATTACCGAATCTCTTCCTGCCGATAATCCCTCTGACAACCCACCTTCATCACATTCTGCCAACACTCCAGCCTCGAACTTTCCTTCCACTTCAACTATTCCTCCACCGATGCCCCCTGCTCTTAAATGGACCAAAGATCATCACATTGATCAAATCATCGGTGACCGGCAAGCTGGTGTTCAAACAAGGAGAGGCACTAGTAACATCTGTCTCTATGTGAATTTCCTATCTCTTGTTGAACCTAAAAAGATTGAAGAAGCCCTAAGTGACCCATGTTGGGTTTCGGCCATGCAAGAAGAACTCTCCCAATTTCAAAGAAACAAAGTCTGGAGACTTGTGCCTAGACCTTCAAGAAAAAAACAATCATCGACACAAAATGGGTCTTCAGAAACAAAATGGATGAAGATGGTACTATCATCATAAACAAAGCCAGACTCGTAGCTCAAGGCTACCGACAGGAAGAGGGTATTGACTATGATGAAACATTTGCTCCAGTTGCCAGACTTGAAGCTATCAGGATCTTTCTTGCTCATGCTGCTCACAAGAACTTCAGGGTATTTCAAATGGATGTGAAAAGTGCTTTTCTGAATGGAGAACTAGCTGAGGAAGTCTATGTGAAGCAACCTCCAGGCTTTGAAGATTCCACACACCCAGACTATGTGTACCGACTTGACAAAGCTCTGTATGGGCTCAAGCAAGCTCCTCGAGCCTGGTATGACACTCTTGCCATCTTTCTACTCAAGCATGGCTATACTAGAGGTACAATTGATAACACTCTCTTCCACAAGCAAACTTCAGGTAATCTCATTCTTGTTCAAATTTATGTGGATGACATTATTTTCGGTGCCACCGATGAGTCTCTGTGTGATGACTTTGCCTCTCTCATGAAAAGTGAATATGAGATGAGCATGATGGGGGAGCTAACATTTTTCTTAGGACTTCAAGTGAAACAAATTTCAGAAGGAATTTTCATAAACCAAAGCAAGTACATTAAAGACCTTCTGAAGAAATTTGGCTTTGAAAACTCCCCCCCCCATGAAAACTCCCATGGCACCACCTTTGAAACTTGATGCCGATTTAAATGGTGAATCTGTGGATGTTACCCATTATAGGGGCATGATTGGTTCTTTGCTCTATTTAACTGCTAGCAGACCAGATATCATGTTTGCTACGTGTCTTTGTGCCCGTTATCAAGCAAATCCAAAGAAATCTCATTTGGATGCTGTGAAACGGATTTTCAGGTATCTAAAGGGTACCATGCATCTGGGTCTTTGGTATCCCAAAGACTCAGGTTTTGAACTCATGGGGTATTCAGATTCTGACTTTGCAGGTTCTAAAATTGATAGAAAAAGCACAACAGGCAGTTTTCAACTTCTTGGTGGGAAATTGGTGAGCTGGTCCAGCAAAAAGCAAAATTCAGTCTCAACATCCACTGCCGAGGCTGAATATGTTGCTGTTGGAAGTTGTTGCGCACAGATTCTATGGATGAAAAACCAGTTGAGAGACTACAATCAGTTCTACTCCAAGATACCCATCCTATGTGATAATTCAAGTGCAATTGCAATTGCAAACAATCATGTTCTTCACTCAAGGTCCAAACACATCGATATCCGATACCATTTCATCAGGGACCATATCTCCAAAGGTGACATTGAGCTGCATTTTATTCCAACTGATCTTCAGCTTGCAGATCTGTTTACTAAACCTCTGGATGAGGCCAGATTCACCTTTCTCATCGGTGAACTTGGCATGTTGTATTTAGAATAGGTTCAAAAAAAAAATCGGTCTGATAATTTTCGGTGACAACAAGATCCTTTTTCGGCATGAGTATCTTCAGTGATCTTTTCGGTGATCTGATAATTCTCGGTGGAAACAAGATCCTCTTTCGGCATGCATACCCTAAGTGATCTTTTCGGTGACTCGTCTCTCGGTGGATCTCCTCGGTGCGCATATCTGCCCTCTTCGGTGTCTCAACGCCTCGGTGGATCTCTTCGGTAAGCAAATCCTCACCGATTCCATCTCGGCATATCCTTCACCACCGATAATCTCTTCATATTCCTCACCGATGTCCACCGAAACTCAATCCTATCCACACGTCACCCCTATAACCCTAGCCTGTCAGACCCTTTCACCTCCCCGCTTCGTGAAACGGATTCCTGACCACAATTCCCAAAGTGGTCATGATTACCTTTTTATTTTATTTTATTTTATTCTATTTTATTTTTTATTTAAACCGCTCCCCCCATATTTCGAAAACCCTATATATACTCAACACACCTCTTTCTTTTTTCCTTACGTTTCCTTCTTCTTCTTCTTCGTGCTTCCTCTATAACCTGCAACTACACCTTCTTCGTGCTCTCTCTCGATCATCAATGGCGTCCTCCAAGAACAACCCCCTACGTGTTTTGCCGATCTGAAATTCAACCCATGCAATCACGTTGCAAGATTTGAACCTGACCCCTCTCATCCAGAATTTAACCACGTAATCAAGTTCTTCACTCGCTCTCCCCTTCTTCATGCCTTCACCTGTAATCCCAAAATGAGCAAAATGCTCATTGGGAAATTCTGGCTTACCTGTGTGTATGACCCCTCCAATGATGCGATCCATGCATCCATCCTTTCTGAAGACGAGGGTGATCACGACCTCACTTTTGGGGTCGATGACGTTCGCACTTAAAATCGATGCTTTCGATTCCTATGACGAATGGCATTCAGATACCATCCTCGAAGATGTCCTGAGTGCAATAGGTTACGTGGTCGATGACAACTCCAAAAGCTCCAAAGGTCCTGGAACTCTTCTTCGGAGTCACATGGGTGGTGTATGGAACTTCTTCTTTGCCCATGTGATCCACTGCCTCTCCCAAAAGACGAGCGGCCACGATCAATCCCCTTCATACATCACCAAACTTGCCCATGCCCTAATCTTTCAACGCCAAGTTGATTTCGCCCAGTACTTCTTCACCGAATTGGTGGAAGTGATCACACATCCAAAGAAGTGCCATGTTGCCTACCCCCGATTCATCTCTATGATCATCCATTACAAACTTGGAAAAGCTCTGGACAAAGACCGCAAGTCCTAAACTCCCCGATTCACTTATGACTGGTCTCCACCGATCGTCGGCAGCAAGACTCTCAACGTCGGTGTTCTCGACACCGATCGTCCTTTACGCCGAGGTATGATCACGTTAGCCATCTCTCCAGAACTTCAATGGGGTGATTCTGAAATTCCAGGGTTTCAACACCCCGATATCCCCGAGGTCCTTCCTGCTGTTGTGACCTCTTCCCCACGTCCCAGAGTAAAGTCGGTCGGCGCGAAGAAGAAATCGGCCGCCGACACCTCCGCCGCTGCTTCCAGGACCATGACACCGATTAACCCATCGGTGGCTTCCCCGGTCCAAAAACCTTCTAAGCGGAGGCACTCTTCGCCCCCCCCCCCCCGAAAAGTCGTCTAAAAAGATCTCGGGGAACTGTCCGTGAGCCATCCCCTTCCAAATCTTTTTTGTTCACCACCGACCATTTGGTTATCCCTAAGGCATCCCTAAATTTACCTCCTCCAACTCATTCTTTGAGTGAACACGCAGACTCTCCCACCGACATTCTAGACTCTCCCTCTGAAAGTCTGGACCCTGCACTGCACGGCCTTTCACCCGGTCATTTCTTGATCGATGATGATGCACAACCCGATCAGGGTTCCCCCCATTAGATCCCCCCATGACTTCTTTGCAGGTCTCTTTGACGACATTGGTTCTCCCCGAACCTCCCCGTCGGTCGGAGCGATCCCCATTGAGTCCTCATCCCCCTCACCGACAGAGTCACCCTTGAACCAAACTTCTCCCCAAAGTTCTCTCCGGGTTCACACTCCCCAAAGATCGCCTACGCCACACCGATCACCCTCCCCGGTTCAGAAATCACCCCGACGATCTCCCACTCGGCCACCGAGACCACTATTCCCCGATGAATTGTTATATCCCAGCATCATTCCCATTTCGGCGGAGGATCCCCATCGCATCCGCTACATAGTTCCTGGGGATGTCGGGGGTGACACCACTGTTCAAGAACCCTCTTTGATTGAAGACTTACAGGAAAGTGCTCGTCAATGTCGTCTTCTCGGCACCCAATTTGAATCTTTGAAACAGGCCACTCTTGCAATGATCGTCATGACGAGTTCCCGAATATCCACTATCGAGTCTCGCCTGCCGCAGATTCTTTCAGATGCTACTGCCGATGCTCTACGGCCCTTACCACCGACATCTCCTCTTTAGTTTCCAAGGTGGAATCTTTGTCAAAATCTCATGGGGATTTTGCCTTCTCCTTTGGTGCTTTCAAGGCAGCCTCCACCGTCAAAGATTCTGAACTTCAGAGGATGCTTCAAGAAGCTAAGTCTCATCAAGACTTCAGCAAGGCCACTGCCGACTCTCTTCGTGACATAAATGCCAAACTTCAAGAATTTGGCCAACGGGAGATGGATCTCGGTGGCTTCACCATGGTTTCTGAAGAGGTACCGAAACAACTTTCTTTTCTTCATCAGAAATTTGACTACATCTTCAGGCAGATGGGTATGAAGATTCTGGCTGGTGCTGAGGGGGAGAAAAAGACAACCCAACCCAAGTTGCCATCTCTTAAACAGTCGGTCATCCCCAAGCCTCCATCTTCCACCGATGACATTCCTAAAACCACCGAAACTCACACAGCCGACGCTGAGGGGGAGCAACTCTCTAAAGAAAAAGAGTTGGAGTTGGAAGACAAAGCAACAACTGAGGGGGAGAGGGGGAGCAACCTTCTACGGCCGAAACAGACAAAGGAAAGAAAATTCTTACTGCCGAACAATTGGCCGAACAAGAAAGAATAGAGAAAGCAAAGATGAAGTATGGGATTCGTCCCACCGATGCAGACAAACTCAAACTTAAACCTCCTTCATCACATCTGCAGGAACCCAATCTCGGTCTGACTCCTCAAGAAATTGAGGAAGCCAGATTAGCCCAAAAAGCCCTTGATGATACCAAGGCCCTTTCTTTAAAAGTTGCAGAGGAAGAAGCCAAGAAAGCCAAGTCCACCGATGACGTGTCGGAACAGAAATCGGTGCTGAGTGAATTTGAACAAGAAAGAAATGAAGAAGTTAGATGGTACAAGAAGAAGATGCACCACCGATCCGACAGAACCCCGATCTCAGGTGTCAAGATCGCAACCTCCAGAGCCAACCCAAAAGACATATGTCTTATCATTGATCGGAAAGATGGCTCCTTGAAAAGTGTGAGAGACTACCAACTCAAAACCTACGGTCTCCCCGAATGGTACGAGATCTCTCGACACTTGGCCAAAAATCCAAACCCAAAGAAGTACATCTTTGTCAAATACATTGATGGTCTAATGGCAAAGATGAAGGAGATCAAAAAGAAGTATAGCATCGTGCTGACCACCGATGAAAGATCGAAACTGCAATCCTTGAAGGAAGAAGTGCGCCTTCCCAAAGTTCAGAATCCCCCCGACACTGTCTTCAAGGATATGGCAAAGGAAGGAAAGATACCGAATGTAAGTAACTTAAGTCTTTCCCTTCCCACTTTGGCATCATATCCCACGTCAACTCTGGGCCTGTCACCGATTCCAGGACTGTATTTCAATGATGGTTTCGGCAAACGAGCCTTCTTCAGATTCTCTCAAATCCCCGTTGCCGACACCATGTTTCTTGAAGGCCTCCACAACTTGTTCCCTCACATCCCTGACGCTCAACCCTACTACCGAATCCTAATGGATGAGATCAAACGTCGACAATCGTCAAAGAAGTAGGTTTTCATTTTACCTTCGGTAGTTTTGATAATCTTTTGCTTCCTTTCCTCACCGATGTATGAGAATGACTTATGCAATACAAGTGCTTCTCTTGTTTATATGTAGCTGTACATACCTTTATTTCCTTGCTTTATATATACTGTATAGATATACTCAAAGAAACATAGATAAAAAACAACAACAAAAAGAAAGGTCTATGTGAAAAGAACCCAAAAGAGTAAAAAGGGTCAAAATGCACTTATTTTCATTTGCTCTTTAATATTCTAAGGATAGAGATCAAATTCAAATAGGGGGAGATTGTTGGGTCATCACAGATTTGAAATTGACTCAATTAAACCCACTTAGATACTTAGAATATTTTTGGATTCTTTTGTGTAACTTGTACTCTTATATCAATTGTTCGGTGAAGTCGAAGATCAACCGAAACCAAGTGCGAAGACTATCTCATTGCGGAAGTGAGAAAATCGGCAGCAACTTTCTACAAGTTACATCACCACCGATATGCTTGTGCTATCGGTGGACAAGCATCACCGAATTGAAGAAATTCGGTGAGAAGCTCAAGAAGACTTCCACCGATATGTGTTCAGAAATCGGTGGGAGTTCAAGAAGACTGCACCGAAATATTCTACACTTCGGTAAAACTCTCTATTTTCTAAAGAAGTGAGATTTCGAATTGGTGCAGTTTCCAATACAGGAGGTCGGTAGCCCTATTCTCTAAAGACAAAAGAGAAGATCATTTATTATGAGACAATATCCTATTGTCAGATAAAAGTGGCATTTTGTCATTTTATCTATTCTCAGATAAGGTCTTTTTCTGGTACGACTGTCCTCCTGGTTCCTTGGATAAGTTAAAAAGGAGATATCAGCTTTTCAGAAGTCAACCTCTACATTGAATGGAAGAGTGACAAGTGTCCCAAGCATTAAATGATGCATGGACTATAAATAGAGGTGAATACTCTCCATGCAAATCACGCTTCTGAAGATAACTAAGTGCAAGATCCTTTCTTACTGAAATTGCATCTTGTGTCTAAGTGTCCAATTTGTTCTAAGTGTTTTTCAGTTTACTTTGTGTTAGATTGTTAGAATAGTTTAACTGTTCTTTTCCGCAACAATCTTTTGTTTTCTATGTGTAATTCTTATTGAAAGATTTTCAATATATTGAATTAAAACTTGTGAAAAATCTGAGTATTGTATGCAAATCACGCTTCTGAAGATAACTAAGTGCAAGCTCCTTTCTTACTGAAATTGCATCTTGTGTCTAAGTGTCCAATTTGTTCTAAGTGTTTTTCAGTTTACTTTGTGTTAGATTGTTAGAATAGTTTAACTGTTCTTTTCCGCAACCATCTTTTGTTTTCTATGTGTAATTCTTATTGAAAGATTTTCAATATATTGAATTAAAACTTGTGAAAAATCTGAGTATTGTATTCAACCCCCCTCCCCCTTCTACAATACTTGTTGAGCCATTTTGGGACCAACAGTTGTAATTTCTGCCCACAGTGAGTTACTGTGGGCATCGTTTTAAATTTATGCAAGTACTTTTTATGTATTCTCTTCATCTTATTATGTCTTTCTTTTTAATTATTAGCTAAGCACCCTTGGGTGTGGGTGTGAACAAACTTGAGACTAGTAGGCAACACTTGGGTGTGGCCATTTGTTACTAACTCTCGAGATTGGTCACTTGAGTCGGGACTTAAACTCAACGCGGATAAGCCGATCACTTTGAAGTGTTAATATTAGATCTTAGACATCGAGAGGGGCGAATTCGAAATACGGCTTAAGTGATGCACAAAGATTTGAGAGAGTCTTTGATAACCACGTCGAGAGGCGGGTTTTGTATGATTTATTAAGGTTCAAACGCCGGTCGAGATTTATATCACAAAGAGATTTGGGTATAAATCTCCATATTGGTAGAACTTGATGTTTAGAGTCAAACTTAATTAAATCGGCAAAATTGGGAATTGGTAACAATGGAAACTTTATGGAAACTTTGTAGGACCATTTTATAAATCGCATCATTTCGAGAGATCGGGCTTTTTATGAACTTTTCATCCTACAAAGTAACTAACCATTTTGTTACTACGTTCATCTTAAGGAAACTTACACCCATACCCATTTTAGTTATTTGTTTAGATTTTATTATTATTAAAAAACACCAAACTCGCTCAAAATATTTTATTCTTCTCTCATTAAAATCGGTGTATTCTCGACTTAGGACTCAAAACTTTAAAGTCCAATCCCTGTGGATACAATCTCGGTATATTTACCACTTTATTACTTGTAGCGATCCCATTGTCGGTATATACTTGTGCCTTCATTGTGGAATTATTGTTCCATATTTTGGATGCACGATATTTAGCTACCAATTATATTATTAAAATATTTAATACAACTAAAATAATATTATTTTTCTCTCCTAAACATTTAAATTCAAACAATTTTTTTTAAATATATAATATGTATATACGACAAATGCAACAAATAAACTCACACACCCTCATCACCTTTGGTGAGGTTTGAACCCCTGACCTCCTAGGAGGAAAGAGGCTTGAATACCGCTAGGCCAAAGGCCCTTTGGTAAATTCAAGCGATCTTGTTGGTAAAACAAATAACAAATTCACCCATCTCTCTCGTAAATACTCATTTTTAGAGAAATCTTTAAACTTGAAAAAAACTACTGCTCTCCCCTGTTTTCTCGGAAGGTTTTAAAGATTCTGTTGTAAAAAGAAATTCCCAAAATCTTTTACACTATAACATAAAACGTTGGCTACGTTTGGTAAACTAGCTGATAAGCCAACTGATGACTTATAAGCTAGCTGATAGCTGATCTGTTGACTGATAAGCTAGCTGGTAGTTGATCTGTTGACTGATAAGCTAACTGGTAGCTGATAAGCTAGCTGATGAAAAAATCAATTTTGTCAAAACTAGCTTATAAGCATGTAAAATGACCCAAATGACATTTCCAAAAAATTATCAATTGCAATATTTAACTATATAATTAAAAAAAATTATAGCAATATAATATGTTAAGAAAAAAATAAATAATATAAAATGTTAATTTAAATAATTTAAAAATTATTATTACATATATACTATAAGTTTTGAATATGTTAAAAAAAGTTTTAGAATATATATATATATATAGAGAGAGAGAGAGAGAGAGAGAGAGAGAGAGAAAAAGAAAGGTTCAAACGAGAACTATTTACGAGAAGCACGAGAACGGCCGTCCATGTACAAAATCACATGTGATTCACATACAAAATCATATGTGATTAAAATTCTGGACCCCCGCGGTTTGTACTGTGAATCACATGTGATTTTGTACATGGGTGGTGCTCCTCGCGTTTTCTTAAATTGTTACGCTCCTCGTTTGAACCCGCCTATATATATTAACTTATGATTTTAAATAATCGTTACATATAATATGAAAAAATAATCAAATAATAATTAAAAAGATAATAGTAATTGATAATTAAAATATATTGATTAATACTAAAAAATATATAAAAATAATTTATATGATTAACAATAACTTTAAATAATTAAAAATCAAATCAAAGTGTAATTAAAATTTAATTTAATAATTTATAGTTGAAATTAATTAATAATAATTAAATTTAAAATTTAATACTTATTTATAATAATAATTAATATTAATGAGGGTAATATTGGAATATTTACAAAAAAATACTCAAAAACTACTCCAAGTATCATTTTCAAAAGCTAGCTTTAGTCATTCAAACATGTACCCAAAAAATAATCTATCTTATAAGCTAGTTTTTTTTTCCAAAACAATTATTTTCTTTTTATTAGCTTCCGAAAACATAAAATATTTCTTTTTATTCTTCTTATAAATTCAAGAACATATTCGCCGGTTACGTCGTTCGCGTAGAACTACCCTAGTTCAACAAAACATGGCCATTGCTGAAAGTAGGGGTGCTAAAAAACCCGACCAACCTAACGTGAAATAACCCAATCCGAAGCAACTCGATGTCCAATCGAGTTGTAAAATCTTCAAACCGTATGTATTGGGTTGATTTCGGGTTACGAGAATTTGAACCCAACCCAACCCGATGAACCCGAAATACTTTATTTCTTGAATTTAATATGATTGTTAAGTCTTTACGTATATGTACATTAGACAGTACACATTTACGTATCATTTATATATATATATTCAATCTTTTATCCATCTCTATATAACTCCTTCACACGCACATATATATATATATATATATATATATATATAGTAAATATTAACATATATATGCAAATTGAGAAAAACAGTTGAAGGCGATATGTCGATATGTTTAAGATTTAAGAAATATGCAAATTTGAGACGTCAAGTTATTTGATCATATTTGGTTTAGACATTTTTATATGTAGTATCTAAATATTATCTGAATCGTCGGTTGTATTTTAAAGAAATGTTTCCTTTATTTTTATGTTTCTAATTTTGATTTTATCCTGTTTAAACACAACTCATTCAACTCGAACATGTTGAGTTCTGGATTGAAATTTTTTTAAACCGTCAACCTTGGGTTGATGTATCTCTTCAACCCTATAGTTAGCACCCACCCCGGCTGAAAGTAGCCAAATAACTCTACCTGTAGGCTGTAAAACAAAAATTCACCCATCTCACAGGGATAGCCGCTTTCTGGATTGTATTCATTTGCTTAAAAATCATCGAATTCTTTCATGGGTTTCTCCAAATATCCTTTCTCTCCAATGGGGTCCCTCTAGATTTCAATTTTTGAGTTCGTGTCTTCAACAATGGCAGTCAACAAAATTGCTTCGTCATTATCTTGCGTCTCCACATCTTTCTCTTCTCATTTCCAGTCCAGAACAACTCCTCAGGTACAACAATTCCCTATGCGATTCGTTTTCCTTCAAACTAATTAATTTGCATTATACGGAAATCTTCTCTAGGGTTTTTGACGATCGTGGATTCAAATTTAGAGATTCATTTCGATGTTTCGAAGCAAATAGTTAATTAAGCATTTATAATGATATGAATTCTTTTGAATGCAACATACTTAGGGTTTACATCGCAATAGTTTTGAATCGATAGGTTTGTGTTAATTTTGAATTTTAGGTTTGTAATATCTAATTCCTGTGGTTTTTTAGCCTTTGTAGATGAGTAGGAATGTAGGTTGCTTTTGGTTATTCTGATTTCTTTATGATTGTTTCTGTTTTTCTAGATTTGCTAGGGTTTATAAATGTTGGATGGTCATCAGCAATTTGGTTCAATTTTGGGGGTTTTTGTATAAATGACCATAAAATATACCTTAATGGGGGTCTTTGGATAAATGACTATAAATTTTCAATTAGGACCATTAATGTAGGAACCTTAAATATTTTAGGAAACAGAAGAACCATTTTTTTGTGAGTATTCATGATGAATAATGTAAAAATGTTCATGATGAACGTCGTAAAAGATATTCATGATAAATAATGTTTATTATGAATACTCACAAAAAGGTGGTTTTGACGGTTCCTAAAATGTTGAAGGTTCTTAAATTAGCCTGCCTCTAGAACCATAACCTTCTAAGGGGTTGTTTGGTTAGTTTTCCATTAAGGGGCTGTTTGGTTGGTTTTCCATTAAGTCCTGTATAGATAAAGTTGGCTATATGGATAAAGTTGGTTGTATGGATTAACTAAAATTGTTGTTTATTTGTTGTACCGAAAACCAGACTCTGAATGGTGAAAATGACCATTTTACCCTTTCATTTATTTTGTCCTAAAAAATACCAAAACAATTAAGAACATCAAACCCAAAGAATCAATTGATTATTGATCTCCTAATACTAGCAGATAAGAAAACAAACCATCTCAACTTTCAAACTTGAACAAATGATTAGAACCAAAATGAAAGGTTTGAGAGATTCAAGAGAAAAAAAACATTCCCAAATACAGTGGCCAAACCTTCCTCTCTGGACCTGGAAAAAAGGGAAATCAAAGCCATCCCTTTTGATATCGATTTCCAAACCCAGGGCCTCCTCAACAGGGGTAACGACTTTGCCTCTCAAACCCAGGGCCTCAATAGGAACCCATCCTTTTCGATTTACCTCTCAAACCCAGGGCCTCAACAGGAAGGAAAAGGACGTGGATCTGTCAACGGAGAAGGAGAAAAGCCGGTGCGACGACGGGGAGGAGCAGATAAAGGGAGCAAGGAGACGACCGGGTGAGCCCGTGATTTTCAAACGTGATTTTCTCCTGTTGAAAAGCCAGTGCGACGATGGGGAGGAACAGAGAAGAGGGAGCTTTTCTCCTTTCAAACGTGATTTTCTCCTGTTGACGATGGAGACGACCGGAGAAGGAGAAAAGTCATCGCACTGCAGTGCAGCGATGGTGAGGAGGCGAGGATCAGAGAGGAGGGGAAGAACCCGTGAGCGAACACCGATTAAGAAACCAAGTTTGAAGAAACTTCAAGTTGATTTTGGTGATGCAGGAGAGTTCATAGGTAATCGATTTTGGAGATTAGGGTTTTGATTTTGGGTATAAGGGTTTCGATTTTGGGTTTTTGTTCTTGGTGATGCGTCGATGTCAAGAGAGATGAGGAGAGAAGTAACAATTTTGGGTAGAGATGTAGGGGTTCGATTTCAGAAAAGAGATTCAGAAAGAAGCAAGGAATTCACGAAGGAGATTCAGGGTTTCAATTTCAGGAAGGTGATGCACGTTTCGATCTGTGGAAGGAGATGCAGGTGTAGTCTCGATCTCTGGAAGAAGATGTTCAACTCGTTGGGGAGGAAGAAGATGCAGAGCTCGTTTCTATATGTGGAAGGAGATGCAGGTGTAGTTTCGATCTCTGGAAGAAGATGTTCAACTCGTTGGGGAGGAAGAAGATGCAGAGCTTGTTGAGGGGAGGAAGAGACCTGCAAGTTCTTTTTTTCTTAACCTTATGAGGCTTTTTTTTCTTTTATTATTCTAGGGGTAGAGAGGTCAAGTTTATGGCTGTATCTGGACAACAGCCCTTATGGAGCTGTGCGAATAAGTTGTTACATTTTCAATTAAGCTCTAAGTAAACACTTCATTGTGGCTGTGCGAATAAGCCAGTTGAGTCATTAAGCCCGTTAAGCCACAAGTAAACACCCCCTAAGGGGCTGTTTACCAAATTTTCTATTAAGTCTTGTATGGATAAATTTGTCTGTTTGGATAAATTTGTCTGTCCGGATAAATTGACATTGTTGTTTACTTTTTTATCTGAACAAACAGTCTAAATGACAAAAATGACTGATTTACCCTTACTACAAAAAAAATATTGTTAAGAGAAAAAACTACTGAAGCTACAAAGAACCAAAAAGCTATCCACAATGAACAATGAAACTACCCATAATCAATATACGTCTACAATCAAAATCTGAACAATCAACAAAATATGTGAAACTACCCGTAATGAAAATCTGAACAATGAACAAAATCTGTGAAACTACACGAATGATAATTAGAACGATGAACAAAATCTGTTAAACAAACAACAATAACAAAATCTGTGAAATTACCCACAATGAACAAAATATGTGGCGTAAAAAGGACAAACCAGGGAGATCGAACTTGGAATCAGATAAACAATGAAACTATCACGATGAAACTTCAAACTTGATTGGAGAATATGAAATTTGCAAGCTTCAATCTTGGAATCTGGGAGATCGAACGGAGGAGCAAACCAGGGAGATGGTCGCCGGTAACGATGGTGACCGGAAAAAAGATGGTCGCCAAATCTGGAGGTGCAGCGGCGGAGGAAAGGAGTGCACGTAGCCGGAGACGAAAAGCTGCGACGGAGGAGAGGAGCGCAGGTAGTCGGAGACGAAGAGATGTGACAGAGAGAGGAGCACCGGTAGCCGGAGACGAAGAACTGCGACGGGAGAGAAGCACAGGTCGCCGGAGATGAAGAGATGCGATGGGGAAAAGAGCGATGGAGACAAGAAGGTTTTCCCTGCGGCTAGGGTTTGTGAAGGGTAGCAGAGAGGAGCATCTTTTTGTTCTAACGTGTGTTTTGTTTGGAGTGTTTTCTTTTTTGCAAAGGGTAGAATTGTCAATATTTTGACTTAATGGGGACAACACCTCTCTTCCTACTGTGCGAATAAGCTCTTTTCTGTATCAATAAGTCACAAGTAAACACCAATATATAGCTGTGCGAATAAGCCAACACAGCCATTAAGCTGATTAAGTCAAAAGTAAACACCCCCTAAGTCTTGTATGGATAAAGGAGACTGGATTAATCTGTATGGATTGAGAAAGTTTTTATTTGGGAGGATTTTTTCATAGATGGAAGGAGCATGTTTTTTCAATTAGGAGGGGCAGGTTTGGAAAATTTTGGCTTACTGCATAAAGCTCCCCCTAGAAGCTTACTGAATAAGCCACTTTCTATATCATTAAGCCGCTACTAAACAGTCATGGGCCACTATACTTGTGAGTATGATCATTTTTGGTAAAATACGTGCCAATGCCGTTGGTTCTTTTTGTTGCATTTACATTCTCTCAATTTGTTCAACGTTGCGCATGTCTCATTTTTACAAACTATAATGTTCTTTTTGTTGCTTTTGCCTTTTCAGGTTAGTTTACCACCAAGATTACATGATTGCAGGCGACTGAAGATTGGAGGTGCGTTAGTAACTCGATTCCCCACATAGATCATCTTCATCTTTAGTGAACGCATAGTTTATTTATGAGTTTCTTTTGATTATGCTCTACAGTTGATACACAGTGTTCTCTGCGTGGAAGGTTGAACACAAACCAAAAGCTGCCAAAGAGCCGATTTATATTCTTTGCCTCTGTCGATGATCTGATCTCTGGCAGTGAGATGGAACTGGATGATGGCACAGATCAAGAAGACGATGATTTCCAGATCGAAGATGAAGAACCCAAAAGATTTGAAACCGTAGAAAGAAGTGCAGGAAGAGCAGGAAGGCCGGGTCTTATTTCGTTTTATAACCATCCTTACGAAAAAGAATCCGAAGTTGTTGCATCTACGATCTCCACCACGGAGCAAACCAATCTTTTGTGGTTCGTTGGTCCTGCTGTTCTTGTAGCCTCCTTCATTTTCCCATCGCTTTATATGCGCAAGATCCTTTCCACCATTTTTGAAGACTCTTTATTAACAGGTTTGATTTCTGATTCCCAATTAGTGGTTTTAGCCTTATGATTTAAGGTCATTCTACTAGAGTGCGTTTGGCACGTGGCGAGAGTAGGAAGGTTTTAGGGTTTTAATTTGACGTGGGTAGTTTGGTAATTTACCAATCTTGTCTCGTCTTCGTCCCAGACCCTATCTTTGTGTGGGATATACTGGGTTCATTTCGGTTTATCTAGGGGTTATTTGTATACCTCTTAATAGTTCCATTAAGACGCCACCTCTTAATCGCTAAGAGGTGAATCTTGTTTGGCAAAAAAAAGTCTGCCTCTTAATGATTCTAAAACCCTCTGAATGCTTTTGTATCTTGGGTCTCCCTTAATCATTCGGTGCCCTAATTTCATTCTGAACAGTTACCATACAACCATATTTCATATTGCACTATATCTTAAGAGCCTTTTAATCATTCTGACCACTTAATCATTTGGCACCAAACCATTTAGCAACCGTCAAACAGCCCCTTAAGGTCATTATGTTACCTTATCAAATGTAATTTTGTTGTTATTTGCAGATTTCCTTATATTGTTCTTCACCGAAGCTCTATTCTACTGTGGGGTAGCTGTTTTTCTTTCGATAGTAGACCGTTTGCATAGGCCTAACGAGCCGGTTAATGCCAAAAACAGCACGATCCCATCTCCTCGATTGGTTTACCGAATCACTTCCGTGGCTGCATTGGTACTCAGCCTGGTGATTCCGATGGTCACCATGGGGTTGGTTTGGCCGTGGACTGGCCCTGCAGCTTCTGCAACACTGGCTCCGTATCTTGTTGGCATCATTGTGCAGTTTGCATTCGAGCAGTATGCAAGATACGTCAAGTCGCCTTCGTGGCCCGTCATTCCCGTCATCTTTCAAGTAAACCCACATTTTCTAGTTGTATTGCTAGTTTGCTATCTTTTACTCAAATCTAGCTTTTCAAAATTTAGGATATTTGTATTTCGTGCACAAAAAAGTCCAAGCCCGAACCCAGGCCCGGATTTAAAGCCCAATCAGGCCAACTTTTTTCCAAGCCCCGGTTGACTTCTGGCCCGAAAAAGCCCAACTGCCCAATTGGGCCCTCTTTCAATCCAAAGCTCGGGACTTATTTTGCTTACTGAAAACGGGCTTGGAAGACTGGGCCTTGTGCATCTCTACTTTTCACTGGTCGGGTTTCGTAAAAGAAACAGCCGCTCTACCCTTATCCCCGACCCCGCCTCCGGGTGGGTTATTTTAAGCTCGTTTGGCTTGGTTTTGTTTGCACATTTACGAAATTTTCTTGAAATTTTGCGATTTGGTTTGATAACTCAACTGGGATTTTTTGCTTACAGGTGTATCGACTGCACCAACTGAATCGAGCGGCTCAACTTGTGACGGCACTCTCGTTTACGGTTAGAGGAGCCGAGTCGACACCACATAACTTGGCCATAAATAGCTCATTGGGTATGCTGTTGAATGTTCTTCAGTCCCTTGGGGTCATTTGCATCTGGTCTCTTTCGAGCTTTCTTATGCGCTTTTTACCATCCGCAACGATAACCGAACAATAAAACTGCTATTCGTGGCCCGATATAGCCTCCGTTACCAAAGTTAACATTAAAGATAGTAACGATTAGTTTGCGTTCCGTGGTCAACTTATGAAGCGATGCAAGATTTCACCAAGAAAAATAGGTTTAAATTGGTCATGTATGCTTTTATAGAAACTGCAATCTTTGCATCAAAATTTACCCATCTGTTGTAAATATGAAAGAAGCAAGCATTTTGCTGAATAGTTGCTTTCTTGAAGCACAAAAGTTCAAATTTAGCTTTGTTTTGATGTTTTCTGTCAATTGGTATTGCTTTGTTTTGTTCAACATAAATTGTCTATCTAGTGTTTGGCATGATTAGAACCAGATAAGTTGTCCCTAAATGTTGTTTAATGATTTATATGGTGGCTACCAGTGGTGGTGGATGATGTGGTTGAGGTAGACGGTTGTATGTAGCCAATGGTGGTGGTGGCAGACGACAATGGTGGATATGGAAATAGGGGTGGTTGTTATGGTAGTCGGTAGTGGTGACCATTAAACCAAATGTCATACCTTGGGTTATATCAAATGAAGGTAGATTGGTATTTTGTCCCGTACAAGACAACCTTGTGGAACAAAAAAAGGGAGATAGAACAAGATTGTTAAATTACAAAGGTATCAATTCTAGAACCGTTTCACCCGTCTGCATACCAAACGCACTCTGAAGAATGAAAAAAAAAACAATTTCTTTTGTTAACCGGGTTAGCTTGCGCACACCTCGACTAATCCTATGGGCCTGGGGAACAGCCAAGAAAATTCCCAAAATGAACCCGGGATGACTGAAACTGAAGAGAATCCCAAAACAATTGGTGGTCAAAAAGTTAGATTGTGCACCTCCTATATTTACATCTACAGCTGCTTCTTTCTACATATACCTACAGTTAGATGCTAATGTCAAACTCCATTAACAAAGAGTATATATATATATATATATAGTTTGTATATATTCATGCTTCAACTTTCTCCACATGCTTTAATTCTGCCAACAAAGCAGCATATTCTTTCTGAGCTTCTCCTAATTCTGCTTTAAGCTGCATCACCTGCCAATCCAATAATATATATTAACATGAATCAGATACATTTATGCTGCCAATAATATGGTTTCAAGGACCAAAGAGTCAATGGCCCAACAGTATCTGAGTTGGAGCTCATGGTCCACTATTGACCACCAACGGTGGTTGATAATTGATTCAAGAATGTGGAGTCCATTTGCGTTTGGTATACAGGACAGGACTGAACAGGCAACAGCGAGGTAGTCGAATGAAAGAATTGTGCAAGGCTTTAGGACTTAGATTTGACGTGAATGGTTTAGTAATTTACCAATCTTATCTCATTTTTGCTTTTTGTTCAACCTATTTTGATGGACAAAAAGAATGCATTTTTGTCCACTCAGTCATATCTTGTCTTGGTCTAAATGTCGCACCAAACACGGGATAATAGGACTGAATGGGCGAGAGCGAGGTAGGCAGGTGAAATAATATATTTATTTTTGTTCAACCTATTTTGGTTCGGTCCTGTACCGGTCTAAATGTCGCACCAAACATGGGGACAACAAAATTTTGTTCTGCCCTGTCCCGTTTACCAAACGCGCTATTAAAATTGTCTAACGGGTTCAGATTTCACCCAACCCATAATTTCACATGACATAAAAAAACAAACCAGATAGGGTATTTGTGTGTGGGGGGGGGGGGGGGGGGGGGGGAGGCTAAAATGAATTAGGATTGTCAAACTAACCTTGAGATTAAGTTCTTCCTCCACCGTCTTGAACTCCAAGCATCTGAAAGAAACAACATATATACCATCAACTAACTACACCGAATCACATTATTGATCACAAACTCGTTCATAAACAGCCTCGAAAGGGTGCATTTGGTCTCTTTATCTCTTTATTGCTCTCCAGCCGTAAAACTAAAGAAATGCACAAAAAATTCCAAGCCCGAAAAGGCCCAGGCCTAGTAAGCTGAAAGCCCAGCCCGGGCCAGACCTCAAAGCCCGATCAGGCTGAAATTTCGGGGGCATGCCCAGGCCTAGGACTGGCCTGGAAAAGCCCAGTTAAGCCCGATCGAGCCCCTTTTCAACGCCAAAGCCCTACCTGGCCCGAACCGAGCCTAAAAAAGCCCAGACTTTTTTCTGCTCACTGAAACCGGGTTTGGAAAGCCTGGGCCCAGGATCGAAAAATCCCGGGCCTTGTGCATCTCTACGTAAAAGAACACAAATTTATGATGGGGAACAACAAACTACAAGCAATGTATAAAGAATACTCACTGCTCGCGAAGCTTCTTGTTTTTTTCTAACATCATTCTCTTCTTTTGAGTTTGTGCAATATCAGCAGGCTACAAGCAACTAACACAATGTCAACAAAATCTAAATATACAAACATTTTTATAGAGATATAAAATTTTCTAACTTCAAAAACTGTATTACCGTATTTTCCCCTGTATTGGCTACACTCATCTTTGTCAATCGGGGGTTTGTTTGGAAATCTTCCGGTTGATCAGGTAATTTCCTCTTCAAATTTGACCCTGATTTAACAAACATAACACAATAACCTCAGCAAGAATCAAGGTTCCAAATGGCGTTAGGCATGGCGGCGAGGTCAACCCTTAAAAGCCACGACATGGCCACGAGGTTTTTCAAGGCATGACTTATGGTGGCAAATTTGTGTGTGTGTGTGTATACAGGGTCAAGTTTAGGCGAAAACCGCAAAAAAAAAAAAAAAAAACTGAGGAACACCTAGTTCTGGACGGTATGCACATACGCATAAGAGTAATTTGTAACATTCCCACGTGCATAAAAACCAAAAAACAACTTCAATTACTTGTATTCACATGTGCGTAACGTCCAGATGAATGGTTACCAGGGTGTCTATATTTATATATATACATACACATTTTTTTACAATTACTCAAACGTATCATCGATAATGAACCCATTTAAATTAGGTTATGGGAAAAATCAAATATCGTGTTACGAAAACAACACAACGGTGCATGCCATGCCATAAGCTTAACGTGGCGTGAGACATGAGCCTCGAGACAGAAACAGAAGACGTAAAAATTAAAACATTACGAGTTACATCGACTTCTTACCCTCTTGAGAGAAATTTGCACTAAGAGCAGCCCTGCTGTTAACTACAGTGATTATTGGTGCTCCGTTAGATCTATTCACAATAACAGGACTTCTAGAAGCTACCGGTGCTTGTGTAGAAGTAGATGAAGCTAACGGCGGTCGATTTTTTCTAGGCATTTGATAACCAATTAATCCACAATGACAATCCCTACAAATATCGGAAAAAAATCCATTTTCGATCAGAAGTTGCATTATAACTCGGCATGAAAACCAAAAAAACTCACCAGTACTCGAATGTCATATCCTTCAATCGTGTAACAAGCTTTTGAAAAACGCTAGTTTTTTCAAAATCTTGTTTACTGTGAGTAGGCTCGACAAAATTTGCTTCAAGAACACCTACAGAAAGCGATAACAAAGTTAACCAAAACCCGTCACTTGGCGGAATCGGTGGATTATAACGAGGTCAAACGCGTCAAACTTACCAACAACACCTCGTCCTTTGTTGTTGGAGACATTAACCACAGGTAGAAATGGCTGAAAATGTAAATATAAACAAAAGATGTCAACCGCGTATTACTGTTTTAAATTTCCCTTTTCCGACAATAATCAAGATTTAGATATGAAGAACGGAAATCACCAATATCAAACGACCCTTGTGGTAGATGTTGAAACCGTGAATATGCACATCCGGGGCCTCCTTCAGGAATCCTATCGTCGTAACCACACTGCCCTGAACTCGATCAAATCGAAAATTACGATATCTCTTAGTTCCCGAAGTTACTAGAAGGTTTAATAGAAACAGCAAAAAGGTTCGAAACATGGGAACAGATCTCAACCATTGGATGGATTTGATCCAAGGGATGTGATTATCCTATATAACTTTCCCCTATACGAAATATTATCCAAACAAATTATGCATTTTATTCTCTTCAATTTGACATCCATATTGTTATACCTTTTCATCTGATTTTTTTGTGTTTCCATGTTTCCAACTTTTTTGTTGTTTCTGTTTGAACCCCCCTTGAAATTTAATAGTGTTAATATATAAATAAATAATTTATAATCACCTCGACGCATCCACCGCTATTAGGTTTATACAAGATAAATTCCGGGTGCTTCAGCTCTGTTGCAATATTATTATAGAGAACAACTTTTCCGCGCAATACAATGCAGAAAGTTTCGGGTAATTTCAAGTACAAGATGGATAAGTATGCCTGAAACAAAATAAAGGAAAATCTTCATGGTATGGATAAGTATGCCTGAAACAAAATAAAGGAAAATCTTCATGGTATGGATATAATAGCAAGTTACTTCCTCCGTCGCAAAATCAATGTCCACAATGAAAAAGGCACATGGTTGTAGAAATGTGTAAATACTACACTTTTCAATTAACTAAATGACAATTTTACCCTTAATAATAGAGGGATCAATGAATTTCTCAATCTCATAATTAAGGGTAAAAGTGGAAAGTTGTCGTTTACTTTTATAATGGGAATGACTAAAAACTAAATGACAATTTTACCCTCAATAATAGAGGGATTAATGAATTTCTCCATCTCATAATAAAGGGTAAAATTGGAATGTTGTCACTTACTTTTGAAAGTGAATACTTATAATGGGAATGCCTAAAAACTAGATGACAAATTTACCCTCAATAATAAAGGGATTATGGAATTTCTCCATCTCATAATCAAGAGTAAAATTGGAAAGTAGTCACTTAAGTTTGAAAGTGAATACTTGTAATGGGAATAACTAAAATAGAAATGTGGACACTTATTTTTGAATCAGAGGGAGTATACAAATAGAGTAGTAACTAGTAAAAACTGAAACTTACACGAAGTGAAAACCGGAGGCGATTGGCAATGTGCTTTTCACCTATTGCCTTAAGAGAATCATCTTTCGCTTTGCTTTTTCCGTCCCATCCAATACGAATATCCTGCGGCAAATTGTGTTACGACTCATGGGAATGACATAGTAACAAAAAACGTAGTGCAGGGAAAATTACGAGAAAGAAAGAAGTTGAAACCTCGGGATCCGACTCAAAATCAAGCTCCATATTACCCTCCTCATCGAGCCATAAATTGTAGATGATTATTTTCGTCCCGTGAGAACCAACATCATCAAACTACACGAATCATAAAAACTCGTTACATTCTAGAACCATCCAGTATATTATGATAAAAGACAATTATGATTATGAGAGCATATAAAGTTCTTTACTTGGGTGTTGCAAAAAACCACTTGTATTTCATTTTATTAAACCATCCTTTTTATAATTAATTTTAGTTTTAGTTTTATTATGCTAATTATTTTGTGCCCCCACATGGAAATTTTTCTGGATACGAACTCACGCCTTTGGTGAGTCTTGAACCCTTGACCTCCAGGAAGGTTGGGATCTACTGGTAAGCCAGATACCGCTCGGCCATTGACCCTTTGGTGGGGCCCAAGAAATGTTAACGGATCAAAGAAGCAAATGAAGTGTATTCTGTCCAGAGAGCGGGATTGGGGTGCTTACTTGTTTTAGTAGCTCTTCTTCTGTTGAATAGGGAGACCACTGCAGAAGCACAGATAGGTTGGTATTTGAGTGTTCATCGCTTTTCGGTTGTAGCGACTGAAAAGAACCCGTCACAAAATTGAACTCATAGTGGACCTGCGGTTTACAAGAGAAGCCAAGATTTCACATTTTATTAAAACTTGAATCATACCCAGTATAAATGAGGACCTAAATATGTTTGATAACATTGTCAAAAACACAATGTAGATAGAGAAATAATAAAAAGGCTTCTTTTTTTCACAATCTACATTTTGTATGCCTAAATGTGATAGCAGATAACCCTGCATATATATATATAGAGAGAGAGAGAGACGAATGATCGTGTGAGAAGTTGAGGTTAACGTGAGAAGGGTGAGAAGTGGATCTGAACTGTTGATCACTTTTAAGTTTTAATCAAATATTCAAATGCCCGCCCATGAATTGTGCCTTATAAGGGAATTGATCCGGTGCATCTCATCCTAACGTGCGTCCATTTCTCATCCAACGGTTGATAACCACTTCTCACATTAACCTCAACTTCTCACCGGGACACAACCCTATATATCTATATGTGTGTGTGTTAGGAGACCTATAAAATTCTCACCATCGGAACAACTATTCTGTCATAGCCTGATCGAGTCAAAAATGTATATGATAAAAGACCAACGCTTTGTGTAAAAGTCCTGCCCACAAGAAACAACAAAGTTGAAGATTAAAAAAACGGAAAACAAAAAGAAAACGTTCTAAATGCCAAGTCAAATCTGAAGTTGACCATACATTCCCACAAGGTTGCGGCTGAAAACTATGGCATCTCCTCCAAGCCTCATAGAACTTGTTTTAAAGCCGTTCCCATCTGAAAAGTCAACAACGCAACCGATTATAATAAAGAAAATAACAAAGGTCAACAACTTTGGCACAATAAGAGGACGAGGTTCATACATTTTCCGATTGCAGATTTTGACTTTTTATCTGAAAACCCAAAACTCAAACATCGGCGCATTGCTTCTGGATCCATCCCAGCCCCATCATCTACATCAAATCATCACACATATATATATTGATATTTTTGCAAGAGTTGCAAACACACACACACACACACAACTGATAGGTGTTTAGAAGTAGACATAATACATTACCTTGAATTAACAACGATGGGCTTCCATTTCTTGGGTTTGAGGTCTTATCGATGTAAACATATGTTGCTCCATTTTGTATCTACACATCACGTGAAGTATGCAAGAGTGTGAAGTAAATATGCAGAATGTTAAAGAGCCCGAGTCGAGTTGCAGGTTATTCGAGCTCAGCTTGAAAAAATAGTACTGAGCTTGAGCTCAAGCTCGAATAACTTTCTCACAGTAGGGCTCGAGTTCAAACATTTTTCCGATGTTCGAACACGAGCTCGATACTCGTTTATGGGATCGAACTCAAGATCGATTAGCTTGCTTATTGGCTCAACCTCAATAATTTTTAAACTTTGATTATATGTTTATGGACATATGATGATATGAACATGTTTGACTCAAAAAAGCGTATGCTCGGCTCGATTTGAAAATTTTAATCGAGTTTTTGGACGAGTCGAGTCGAAACAACCTTTCTACTCCTTGGGATAGAGGAAATGTTTGCATACATCTACCCCCAATTACTGAATATATTTGGTTTGATCGTTTTATTTTGTTATACGATATATTAACTCGATGTAAAAGTATGTAAATATCAAATGCTTTAAATGTAAAAAGATATCAAGTAAGAACTTGATTGAAGAAAAAATAAATGTAGCTACGTAAAAGAAACAACGTAACACGAGCCAAAGCAAATAAACAAATAGGCAACAAGAATTTTAATGATGAAAAGGAATTAAAAAGTCATAGAAAAATAAAAGTAACAAACAGAGTTTGTTAAGATGGCTACCTCATCCACAGCATTATCAAGAAGCTCGGCAATGGCTGCATATACAAGATAACAAATAGATTTTGTGATAAAAATGTGCAGAACTACAACTCAATAATAGCACTATATGCAAATAGACAAAAAAAAACAAGATAAGCTAAATATTTAGATTTATAACTATCAGATCGCGGAAACATACCACCAAAGGCCCATTTGTGCGAAGTGGCATTTGAATGAAGAAACTTCGGGTGTATATGTAGATAACTTGAACCACCTGTTGATTACATAAGTTATCAGAACTTGATATGAAATGCAGCAAAAGATGCCCTGGAATATATTAACAGCAACGTATTTATCGACACCAGCAAGCACGAGCTAAGAACTGGGTATATCCAGTATTTCATGATGTACCAATAACTAATAAGATTTTTGGTGCCTCATTAACCCAAAAATCTTTAATCATTAAATTGGGATTCAATCATATCAGTATAAAGGTTTTGGACATGCGATTAAGATCTTCATATACTCGCAACAATTGCATCAAGAAAACAACCATAAACCAAAGGGTCATTGGCCTAGAGACACCCATCGGTACACACGGTTACTGGTAGGGCCCAACCTAGGTTACTGGTAGGGCCCAACCTTGCAGAAGGTCAAGGGTTCAAACCTCACCAAAGGGTTTAGGGTTTATAAATAGGGAAATTGACCCAAATAGCCATTTCTCTCCTGGTTTTACCGTATTGTCACTACCTCCGCAAGTGACATGTCCGCAAATTGCGGAGGGTGAAAAAGTTAAAAAAAACGTTCGGAACATGGTCCGCAAGTAGGGACCAAATCCGTAATTTTGTCTATGTCCACAAGGTGCGGACATGTTTAAAATATTTTACAGTTTTGGCCCCTGCAACTTCTGGGCATTTTAGAAACTTCCTTTTTTTACTTTTTCACCCCTCCGCAATTTGCGTAGCTGTCACTTGTGAAGGCAGTGACATTTGGGTAAAAATGGGAGAGGAATGGCTAGGATACCAATTGGGGTGTGAGAAATGGCCATTTCGGTTAATTTCCCTTATAAATATTATATACTTCAAAAAAAAACCATAAGAAAAAGCATGAAATTGCTTTGATAGTGAAATACCATGATTTTTGGGGACAGGAGTTAGATCCTCATTATAGATCCCAGCTTTCCAAAATTGTCGACAAATGGGCGCCGCAGATATCGACGATGTGGAACAAGGTCCAGAATCACCAACTTGTGATTGCTCCTGATCCAATATGCAAGTGCCACTTTGACCCGTACTCGAGGCACTAAAGCTCCTATTCTTTTCAGATTCATGTGTTTTTCCATGAACATTGGACTTTCTATGCAAAGCCACGTCAGCAAGATACTGATTTTGCTCACTTGTTATCCCAACTGGATTTAATTCTAATTTAACCGCTCTTGTATCCACTTCTCCAGGACTATAATCACCGCATAACTCAAACATGTCCAGGTTGGTTCAATAACTGAAAAGTCGTTTGATGTATTCAAAACCGTGTTGGTAACTTAGTATCTTATCTGAATTAGAAGCCACCAGAACTGAGAACTTTAGACGATAAAACCAAAATTTTCAAGGACAACACATTGCAAAGAACGGTACAGAAGAGGAACTGCTATTCAACCAAAGTACGAAGAAGAGCCTGCAAAAAGAATAGACTTCAACCTAGATTATACCTGGAAAACACAATGTTGAAATTATCTAGAATCCCTTTTCGTATAGGTTGTTAAAAATAAAATAAATTCTCCCTTTAGAGGACAAGAAACATAAACTAAACTTGAAAATGAAATAAACCACTATATGCTCATTATTCAAGAATATTTTATCACAACTCTTTAACACGTATTGACAAGAATTGTAACCACATTGATAATTCTATCCACATTGATAACCACATTGATAAGTAGTTGTTATCAATGTGGATAGAATTATCAATGTGGTTATCAATGTGGATAAGTAGTATAGTTGGTCAAAAATACTTGGATCCATCTTATATCCACATTGATAACCAACTACTTATCGGTGCTCAAATTATCAGGAACTCATGTAGTTGAGACGTTCTCACCTTCCATAATTACCAGAGAATTATGGTCTGAGAGTTTTAGATAACCATGGAGTTTCCCCTTCAATGTACACACTTTAGAACTACTAGTAAACGTGTTAGATCTTTCTCTTGAATTATAGAGTGAATTGCTCAAAACGTGTAGCTCTACAGTGTTCTTTGTGTTAAAATTTTCTTGTTGGTCATTTTATAGTATGATGGGGGTCAAGCTATGTTTTTTCGTTGTACAACACTTTGCACTATGTATGTCAAAATCAAAACAAAATTTTCTGGTAATGATGGAAGGTGAAAACGTTAGAGCTTCATGAGTTCATGATAATTTGAACGTCGGTAAGTATTTGGTTATCAATGTGGATAGAAGATGGATCCAAGAATAGGTGGTTGCACCACCAATCAGAGGAAGATTGTAAAAGACAGAGTTCAACTGTTCAAGTATTTAACCCTATGGACTGAGGAAAATATTAAGGCATGAACATCTGTAATGGGAATGATCGTTTGCATCTCAAATCGGAAAAAAAAAATCCCTAGCCTTTGGTGGATAAGAAACATGTGTAGTTGGTAACATTTAGGTTGTAGGCACTTCGTCCTCTTGATAAGATTAGGAGAGTCAAACGAAGAAACTAGGACATCGGACCGAAAGTTGGAAGTCGACCACTTGAGTTCATAAACAATGTTCTCTAGGTTTGGCGCATTACTTGTTGGCTTCACTTATTGTTTGTAGTTCTACATTCCCATCGACAAGACTAAGTTTCTAGCCTATATGCTACCAACTTCACCAGTTTTTCATCCACCAAAAACTAGGAAAAAAATAGATTTAAGATGCAAACGATTATTCCCATTACAAGTTTACAACTATTCATGCTTTAATATCTATCTACCTTGGTTCATGGGGTTAGATATATTTGAACTATGTCCTTTACAATCATCTTTTGTTTGGTAGTGCAACCACTTATGGTTGGATCCATATTGATAATCAATTATTTACCGGTGCTCATATTATCAAAAACTCGTCTATCTCTAATGTTCTCACCTTCATCATTACCAGATACTTTTGTTCGGACTCCTATAGACATCGAGCAAAGTGTTGTACGACGAACAAACATGTCTTCACCCAACACAAGCATGACCAACAAGAGCATATTCAACCCAAACAACACTCCAGAGCTACAAGCTTGAGCAATTCACACGATAAATCAAGAAAAAAATCTAACACATTTACTAGTAGTTCTCTTGTTTGTTACATTGAAGAGGAAACTCTTTTCATAGTTACCTAAAACTATATAAAAATGGAAGAGGGCTAAGCAAACAAAAAAATAAAGGTAGACTTGGGAATAAGAAAAAATTCCGGTACATACTCTTGATCCTAGAATGTCATATCTAGACTTAACATGTGCTAGAAAAGAAAATTCTAGAACACTGCTATCATATTCTTCAAAATTGTCATGTATGTTGGTGATTTTAGTGTCATCAACCATTTGATATAATTGAGATTTACACGAGACTTAAAAGAGGGTAAGGAGGTGCGCCCTTGAGGCGGTCACGTACGTTCTGATTTTATTCGATTAACACATTCAGGTAGTGGATTGACCCTACGATTGTTTTTTTTTTTTTTTGCAAATACAGAATGCAAACGGGGAGGGGGAGGGGTTTTTTCCATGGCTAAAACCTACATTTTCCCCAACAACAATTGAAAGATCGACTTAAATAGAAAAACAAAAAAGGCACAATTGAAACAGCAACAGTGAAAAACAACTCGTATATTAGAGGAAAATATAAAGGCAAAATTCCTGATCGAAAGCGAGAGTAAATGCATGAATTAAGAAGTAAACGCACCAAATTTCTGTATTTAATGGCATAAACTCTGTAGCAGACACTTCGATCCAGTCGACAAGCAAATAAAAAAAGGAAGAAATAGCGAACGACGGCAGTTATAAAAAAGAGGGTTTTAGAGATCAAAGAGAATTTGATTCTCTGGAGACATGCAACAAGGACCAAAGAAGATGGAAGTGTGAATAACAGGCCGCCGGCGATAGGGGAATGGTGGACGGTGGCGGAGACGACGGCCGGTTCATAAATGCGGCGGTTGAAGAGAGAGAAAGTACGGCGGGAAGAAAGCTCCGTTGATCGGTAGAGGGCTACAGATCACGATGAAAATCGAAAAGCTGAGGTGATAGAAATTCATATATTTGTGAAAGTTATAAAATAGCCCCTTTACTACTTTAAGTTAATATATTAGTCCCTATACTATTTTAAGTTAATAAATTGGCCCCTATACTATTTTTTTAATTTTTTGACCCCTATTTTTTACCATTAACATTTTTTTCGGAAGATAAAGGTGATCTATGCTATAATGACCATTTCTTTAAAACTTCTTTCCTGGTCGACCTTCCGCCTTGTAGAATGTTCCTGTATATTATTATTAGTGTTTATGCCCAAAAGTCAATTATTAGATGATTTTGTTTGCATATTGTGTCGTGATTATTAATTAAATAAAAGACATTGCTCACTTATTGTGTTTATGGCATATTCTGTATAATATCTAAATGTAATAATAATCTTAGAATAACATCTAAAATGTCCCTAGTGAAGTGTTAATTTGGGTTTAGGTTGAATTAATACGCTACGATTGGTATATGCAAGGATTCATATAGAGATACAGAATCCACATATAGGTACGAATGAGATCTTGTATCGGACGTGACTCGCTATGAGAATTTTTGTTGGATGTCATACGAGTGTCATAAACGGTTCTCGTGCGGTCGTTGTGAGTGGTGTGCTTTGATAATTGATTCTATTCATTCTGTAACTAGGTGACAGAACAGTTGTTTGTTATATCGTGTATCACTTAGTAGTATTGTTATGGATAAAGATAGGATTTGTTCATCTTGTATGTCGAGAGCGATATCTCTGGCTCCTCGATTGAATAGTATTGTGGAAGTGCATGCATGCTCAGATGATCCATATATATTAGTGATGTCTGTCTTTTCAGTATATTATGGAATCGAGAAACTAAGGATCACACGTAACAAGGATGACACATCCATGTCTCGTGTTCGATATGGATATTTGAACAAAGGGACATAAATGTGTACACTAATAATGATCACACAGTTTGTTGATTAACTGAATCACCAAACTTTATCATTTGGGTAACGATGATGTATTGCTAGATGTTGCCCTTCGATAATTATAAGTAGGATTTACAATTATTGTCAACATGATAAAGTTCCAATGAGTCACACGCGTTAAATGTATATCTGAATTAAGAGAACAAACAATTAAATAAAATATTTAATTATTGCCCGAATTTATAAGAGGCAAACATACGTGAGTTAGGATGTGTGGAGTGCACATTCACAAATATTGTCTATATCACCTTAGATAGCCAAAAGCGGGGGTCAAAGGGATAGCACCCCTAGTAGGGTTCCAAGGGGGCAGGGGCCTTGGCGGCTAAGTCTTAACTATGGATAAGTTGACTATTATCTCTGGATGATATAGGTCCTATCTCTGGTTGGGTGTATCCAGAATGACTCTTATTTGTATGTCTAGAGATCTGGAACTGCAAATTCAGAACTTCGATGCGGTTGGAACTACCTTCAATCTTATCCATTAACGGTTATAATCGTTAACTGCTAGTAAATACCGATCTCTCTCTTAAATATGTAGAATGAGAACCTGGGTGATATAATCTCAATTTTTACAGCCTTTGGAGATAGAGAGAAGACTTAAGGATTATCCCAATAAGAAATCCACGAACCTAAGGCTAATAGGGTAAAATTATTGTATTCGAAAAGTGTTTTGCATACACGATTATTGAGATTATTCGGTCCTTCATCATCACCACAACCATGTTCCTAACAGAGGCTATGTTGGCTACTCGTCATTCTATTCATCCATCTTTCTCCGGTTCACGCTTCATAGGGCGATTTTTAAACCCTCTATGGTTGGTTTTTTGTTTGTTAAATTTCATGCATGTGGATCCTTGGTGGTAATTTTAAATAGTTAGAATTGTGTATATTTAATTATTTATGCTTTCTTTGTCATGATATAAAGTTGTTTTAAATCCTCAATCAAACCCCTACATATTCAACAAAACAACATCAATGTAATGGGCAGTCTCGACTCCGGTCTTCAGCATTCCCACCCATTCTACTTTCCATCATCTAAAATGAACCAAACACCCTCGAAATTACACACTCACAATTGTCATCGTGGGGATTAATCATGCACTATACTTTCTACATTATTTCATGTGTGACAGTCGACTTTTGGATTGCAACATCACGTCTTTATCTCCATGGCAAGCATCAAAGATAGATCGTTATGTAGCTCATGCATTCGTCTAACTAAATGTGCTCATCAAAGATTTTCACATCGTCTGACAATTGTTTAAAGCACCAACCCGACATAAATTCATGTGTCAGCCTCATTTCTGATACTCATTGACATCGTTACATAAAAAAGTCACCCATAAATTGTGCAAACCCCTTTGTAAATACGGGGATGCAAGTAACATTTAAACCTAAAATAGAACACCAACGCGAAGTAACAAAGTGCGAATAACTCACCTACATAATATAACCATTAACTATGATAAAAGTAATAAACTGAATTATACCAACCCGACATAAATCGTAAACAAACCCCTTAGATATCTACAAACCCTCAATATTTTACTCTTTTATATCCCCTTAGAATACTTATCGAAAGGAAAGA
Organism: Saussurea involucrata; assembly: GCA_033807775.1. Taxonomy (NCBI): domain Eukaryota; kingdom Viridiplantae; phylum Streptophyta; class Magnoliopsida; order Asterales; family Asteraceae; genus Saussurea; species Saussurea involucrata. Next base: position 8,542,014 of record CM066317.1, on the reverse strand, counting down.
AATACGGATGAGCCAAACGCTCGGTATGGTACATAACATATACATATAATGAAATCAAATACCAAATACTACAAATCCGCATTAATTAAACAACATATATGATCCCAACATACTATATACTAAAGAATTTGTGTTTTGATAAATGGATCAAGAATAAAATTAAACGGTTTAAAACGATTTTAGACAAAGTTTTAGAAGCATCTAGTGTCTGACCAGTTTCAAAAACTCCTAGTGGGAAATGGCCCGGATAAATCGAATGAGTGATTAATAACCATGTTAGACATAAACAAATTAGCTATCCACTTTTCTGACAAATCATAAATGCGTATTCGTACAAATATTTGAAAAAGGAAGTATATATTTATACGACAAACAAATAAGTCCTAAGATATTGGAATAATCGGAACGGATTTTACTCAAAAATTGGCTCTATAATTTGTTAATATAAAATTCACAATTGCCATAACAAAAATCAGGGTATGCTCGTCTTACAGATATTTGTAGTACACATCTCAATGATTTCAAAAACATGTTATTACACCTCACAAAAGTAAAGGGTGATTCGTTATGACTTTTACAACATTATGAAGTCTTCAAGATTAGATATCACAAATTAAATGTTAAGGGTTCATCTAACTCGATGGATCGTCTAGGGAACACAAGAAACACTCATACTGGTATAGATCAAAATCAAATAAATAAAATCGAATCAAGTATTATATCAGAAAAAGTAGATATATATTATACAATAAGTCGAATAAATGAATCAAAAGAACTAATAAGAAACACATACCTTTGATTTGCTCACTAGGACTTTATCAAGATATTGCAATCATCTTTGGAAGTTGAAAGGCGTTTTATAAAACCCTAATTCTTTCTCCACAATCCCATTCAAATGATTTAGCTACCATATTTGTAATTAAAAAAACTTCCACAATCCCATTCAAATGAAATTAAACTTAATAATCATTTAAATTATAAATATAATAATTAATTAAATCCCTGAATCTATTAATTAATTAACTACTCTTTTAATTAACTAATTAATTTGGACCAAGAATAATTAATTAATTGAGCTCAAGTTAATTAATTTCTAAGAACACCACAACAATGAAATTTCAACATAATTTCCAAAGTGTCACATCGGCGCCACAATTATCTTGAAATTATCCTCTATAACAATGATATTCAACCACTTTCTAAAGTGATACCTTATCATAAAAAATTATATTTTAATCAAATAACAACAAAACTACAGTTAAATATTCTTTACTATAATTTAATATGAAATATTTTATTAATTAAATAATTATAATAAAATTAAATATATAAATAAAATATTTAATTTGTAAAACATTAATTAAAATACAAAGTAAAAATATTACATTAATCGTCATTTTATTCTTCTCTAAATCTTTGCCAAATCTCTTCAACCAAATCTGATTGTAAACAATGATTCGTAGACCGATTACGTACTTGAATGTGATTTTGGAGATAGTTTTTGGTACTCAGGAAGTATATGCTATGAGAGATTTGAGGCGTAGTTATAGTAAAATTAATATCATCGTTTAGATCATCAAATTGACGAATATAAATATGACGTTCATCTTAGAACGCCTGAATATTGAAAAAGAAAAAATTCAGGTGATGAGAAAATTTCATACATCTTTTGTGCAAACAGAAAAACTTAAGAAGAAACGAGAAAATTGGAAAATGATAATGAAGTTGATGGAAATGGATCCCACAACAATGAGCGAACCACAACGAAGATTGTACGAACATCAACTTCAAAAACTTTTAAACGAACAATTATGTATTTTTATGTGTTAAGTTTGTATTTTTTAATATGTAATTTATTTTATTGTATTTTAATATAAATGATATTTTTCATTTTTTAATATCTATTAACAAAAAAAAATTATTCATACAATTTTTCATAAACATTCCCTACAAAACATCACAAAACATGACGTGACATAAACCAATTTCTAATTATAAATTATTCTCTATAATTTCTTATATTATTCATTGTCAAATCAGCAGAAAGTACTGATTTGACATTTGCAATTACCAAAAACCAATTTCTAATTTAGAAATCATAGTCACAACCATCATAATTTCTAAAATAGAAATCATACGTGGCACATTTGCAATTCATTTGCAATTGATATGAAATCCTTGTTGTGGATGTTCTAAGTCCAACCAATTAATTAATTCATAGACCTCCTTAATTTATATAGCTCAATGCAAATAATCAATCAAGCCCAACATATTAAAGTTTGACCCACACACCTAGACCAGTCTCTAGAGGCTCCGACCTGAACGGCGTCCAGACCACCCAAATTACGCCTGTGGTGTGCCAGAACCGCCGGACCTACGACATCACCGCGCCTGGACTGCCCGAACCGCCAGACCGACGGCCGTCGCACGACTAATCGGCACCGATCTTTTTGGCTCGTTTGGGTTCGCTTCTTCGCTTTTTGTTAGTCCTAAGTATCTCTGATGTAAAAGTATTGAAGATCTTCCAAGTGTTGAAGAACAGAAAAATAATAACCCTGTTTTTTCTGTTTTAGAGAATTTGTTGGAAATGCCCTTAAGATTGTTCAATATTATTAGTGATGTTATTATAATTTCTTTAATATAAACAACAAAGATTTTAAAGGCCCGTTAAGTTATGTTTTAATCAAAAGGGTTGTGGCATATTGGTTGAAGCCTTGGGAATGTGATGAAATATCCAATCTAGCCAGGGTTCAATTTCAAATATACACAACAATTATGACCACTTAATTTATCATAGTTAATTTCTTACCGTCAATTTTTCAAAAAAGTTAGTGTTTTTACTTCCACATATTATTCAAAAGTTTCTCAAAAATGAAAAAAGTAGGAAGAGCAAGATGGAATGCAAAAAATAGAGAAAGTGTGATAGAGAGTGTTTTTTTTATCGTTTTCAAAATGAATTTTAATGCTATTAAAACTTCTCCAATAGAGAACCAAAACTTTATAAAAATTTACACTTTTAACTCCAACAAATACTCTATTTTAGAGATTTCAACATTCGTTATATTACTAAAATATTCTATAACATTTTTAAAATATTCTATAACATTTTTAAAACATACGTTAAATAAGATGATAATACATTCAACCTCACTAGCGGATCAAATTAAAATAATATTTTTCTATCTTCAATATTGAGTTTTAGAGATTCCTCTATATTTGGATATCTATAACCTTTGTCACGTTTTCTCTATTCTAGAGTAGTCGTTAGAGCAAAAATAGATGTTCTTTTTACACATCTAAGTTAAGTTAATACTTGTTTACCCTTACACTTTCTCAAGGCATTGCAACTCGGTCGATAAACGAGCATACTCCGCTCGCGCCACTTCAAATTCCCTTTTGAGTTGCATCACCTGCCAGCAAATTGACAATGAAATGAAACGTCCAACAAAATATCAAACCCTAAAAGGTCGGTGTACTGATTAAACCCCAAAGATCTTGTGTATAATGTAGCATGAGGTCTAAATTTCGGTTTTCGCTAGGAGCTACCAAATCATGGGATGCCCATTGGCCGGAAGGGCTAAAAGTTTCCCGTTCATGTGAAGGGGAAGCTATGCTTCAACTCCATAGACTAGTTGAACCAAACCAAACCAAACCAAACCAGTATATCCCACCTGGGTATGAGGTCCAGAGAGGGTAGGATGTACGCAAACCTGTCATCTACCCCAAAAAACAGTTACTGAATCTGTAAAGACCCTCAGCTTGTGCAAAGAGTGCCAAAAAAAGTTTATAAAAAAAGTGTTTTGAAAAACAAAAACAAAAAAAGAATCCGAAAGGCGAGAGCATGAGGCCAAAAAAGAAGACATGTTTCATTTTAATATTATTGACTTGCCTTTCAAAAAAAAATTAAGGGGTCGTTTACTCAACCATTTCACTTAACTTGTCGGGTAAGATTTTGAAACGGCATTGTATGCAACCTTTTTATCCGGTAATCGCTTACTGGGTAAGGGTCGTCACTCTCACTTACCGGGTAAAAGATGCTCAGTCCTTGGCACCACTCTTACCGGGTAAGATTCTCAATCCTTGTCATGTTCATCATATAAGGTAAAGTGAGAGGGTAAGCACTCACCAAGTAAGTGCTTACCGGGTAAGAGTTTAGTAAATGACCCCTAAGACAAGGTAAAAGCAAACACCACCACAAAAACAAGATGCACATAGACGGAAATATAGCAAAGAAAACCACACGACCTCGAACTATCTTAGGACTCTGGTAACCTATCTCTGAACTCCCTTCGTCCCTAATCCTACCCCATGTACCTCGCCAACTCCCTACCTCCCACCTAAGCCAGTTAACTTAAACCAAAGGTGTCAAACACCACACACCCGTCTAAGAGTTAGATTATTAATTTAGACCATATAACATGTTCATATTGCCATGCGTGATACAAGGCAAACCGAACATGTGATTGTGGGTCCTTGATCAGTAAACCAAGAACGGGTCCACAAAATGAAGAAACAAAAATGGAGGTAAAAGGCGCAAAAAAATGATAAGCTGCATACAAATAAAGAGCTAGAAGTACCTTCTGATTAAGCTGTACTTGGGAGTTCTGATAATATGTACATCTGAAACAAAGAACAGAGAAACTATTAAACAAAAACACAGTTACTTTATCGTGTTGGAATCACGAAAACATGGTGATTAAGGTTCTTGAAAAATAACAAAAACGAAAAAGGAAATCAGATGGGAAACTGCAGGATACATAAAGAATACTCACTGGGATCGAAGTCTTCTGTTCTCTTGCATCACATAGAATGCCTCTTGGGCGTTGTTGGTCAAACCGGGCTACAAACAAATATCAACATGGAGTAAAAAACCCTCTTAACGTAGAACCAATCGATAAAAAAAATGATGTATTACCAGATTAGATCCTTTTTTTGGATCAACTTCGATCAGAGCCTTTGATTTGAAGCTTGTAGGTTGATCGCTTGATTTCCTCTTCAAGTTTGACACTTCTAAAAACAGGTACATGGCACAATAAGCATAGATAGCAAAAAAGAGGGAAATCAAGAGTAAATTACATTTTTAGTCCCTTTAGTTTGTTGAAAACTTCTATTTTCGTGCTTATGGTCTTGAAATTGCGATTTTCATCCTTATGGTTTATAATTCATCACCTTTTTCGTCCTTATGATTCAAATTTTATTGTTGTTTTCATCCTTATGGTTTACAATTCATTTCTATTTTAGTCTTTTATGCTTAAAAGTAGTGTTTTGGCCTCAGGGACGAAAATAGAAATGAATTGCAAACCACATAGATGAAAACCGAAAGTTCAAAACCACAGGGATGAAAACCACAAATTTTAGCAAACCACAGGGACTAAAACGTAATTTACTCGGAAATCAATAAAACGAAACAGCTTAAATAATTAATTAAAACTTGTGCTTGGTTTTTTGATGCAAACAAACCATAGTTCTTACACTACCCTTTAAAAAAAACAATTTTAGGATAAAATATGCCACATAGATTTCCGTAATTTGTCTGAATCATTTATTGAAAGTTTTTTTTGGCATTTTCACAAGAATAAAAGTTTGTAACAGAAGTTCAATTACGATGGTTCAAAAAGTCAGTTTTATTCATTTCCACAATTCTTACCTTCTCGGGAACCTCTATGGAAGCTCGGTTCTACTGGTTTTGCCGCAATGCGATTTGAGAAAAGTTCAGCCCTGCTGTTTACGGTAATTATTTTGGGCACGTTTCTAGTTAAACCAACAGCAGCGCTTTTCCTCGAAAGAGCAGGTGGTTCTGTACCATGATGATGAATAAAATTAGAGAAACCTGGGGCGGCTGATGGGCGGCGAGTTTTTTTTATAAATTGATAGCCAATCAGTCCACAATGGCTATCCCTGCAGTATTGGACAAAAAGAACATATTCACTTACAATCGAGAAAATTTGTTGGAGGAATTATGTTACTTTGGCACCAATGGGTCACTGGCCCAGTGGTATCCGGGGTTACCTATAAATCCTCGCCTTCCTCGAGGTCAAGGTGAGGAGCGTGCGCAGTGGCAGACTTACCATGTAAAAGGTCCCATTAAAAAATAAAAAGGGTAAGTTTCCTAGGTTAGAAACTATTTTTTTGAACTTTCTAGTTCCCCCAGTAATTTTTCGTTAGGGGCCCCAACGACCAAAAAAAGTACCTCGAAATTAACCAAAAAACCCAAAAAAAATCTTGAAATCAACCAAAAAAACTTTAAAAATCCTTCGAAACCGTGGGATCGGGCTAAAAGAACATGCCTTCAAACTACCTTCAAGGTGCCCCCACTAGGAAAAAATTATGGATCCGCCACTGAGTGTGTGTGAGTATTTTACATATATAAAGATTATATACTTCAAAATCATGTTATTTTGGAAAAGGATTGCTCACCAATATTCCCACGTCATTTCTTTCAAACGATGAACAAGTTTTTGGAAAAGAGAAGTTTTCTCAAAATCTTGTTTATCGTGAGTAGGCTCGATAAAATTTGCTTCAAGAACACCTACAAGGAGCCGTGGACGTTGTTAGACACAAACTTGTTTTCCTTGGGATTGGGAACCCAAAGGCATCTAAAGTCTTACCAACTACACCTCTCCCTCTATTGGCAGAAAAGTTAACCACGGGCGAAAATGGCTGAAAAAAAGAGCATAAGAAATGTCAATTATGTGCCATAGATCAGAAAAAGTGACTGCAGGACCTAAAGAATACTCCCTCCATCCCAAAATATATGTCCACGTTGAAAAAGGTACATAAGTATAGAAAATGTGTAATTGTTACACTTTTTAATTAATTAAATGACAATTTTACCCTTAATAACAAATAAAGTAATGAATTTCTCCATCTCATAATTAAGGGTAGAATTGGAAAGTAGGCACTTATCATGGGACAAACTAAAATAGAAATATGAACATTTATTATTAGGACGGAGGGAGTAATAGTTATGGAATAGAAGTGATCACCAGTATCAGACGATTTTTGTGGTAAACATTAAATCCATGGATATTAACGTGTGGAGCTTCCTTGATAAACCCAATCGTTGTAACCACCTGAATTTAGAATTGAACATCAGGTCAATGCTTTCGTTCCAACCTCAAAAATCAACATCCATTCCAAGTAAAAGTATAACAGTATTGAAGCAGGGTTGGGTTCCGGTGAGAAGTTGAGGTTACTGTGAGAAACGTGAGAAGTCGTTATCAACCGTTGGATGAGAAATGGACGCACATTAGGATGAGAGGCACCGAGATAAGATGCACCGGATCAATTCCCTTCTAAGCCGCAATTCATGGGAGGGTATTTGATTAAAAGTGAGCGGTTCAGATTCACTTCTCACGCTTCTCACGTTAACCTCAACTTCTCACATGATCCTTCGCCTATTGAAGCATTCATCAACTTAATTCAACCTCAACAGATGTATTGTGAGGTTTATACACGATACATTCTGTGTACTTCAAGTCTGTAGCGACATTATGATAAAGGATGACTTTTCCACGCAATACGATCATGAATTTTTCAGGTAACTTTAAGTACAAGATGGATAAGTATGCCTGAAACACAATAAAATGTAGACATTTTTTTAGAAGAATGTAATTGATAAAGAAAGATGATACATATACAAATAACATTGTAGCACATAAGCGTACACGGAGAGAATAACGGAGCCGGTTGGCGATGTGCTGTTCACTTTCTGCAAGACGAGAATTATCTTTCGTATCACCATGTGCATCACGAGTAATACGAATATCCTGAAGAAAATTGTGCAAATAGAAATCTTATCAAGAAATATTCACTCGTGCGAAAGAAGAAAATCATATTTGATGGAATTGGAGTCCATCGAGGGACTCGAATTTGATGGAATTTGACCACGCGTTTGGTTGGTAGGAATTCAATTCCTTCACTTAAGCCAAGGAATGATGAATTCCTTAAATTGTGGAATTCAAAGATTCCATCATTTTCATTATGTGAACCAAACATAGGATTTGGAATTTGGTCAAAGGAATTATCCATTCCATTTTCTTCAAAATCCATGAACCAAACATCCCCTAAAAGTGTATTAATTGTGGTGCTTAATGATGCTCCAAATTATAATCAGTTCAGATGAATCAGCATATCTAAGATCTTTTCCGGACTGTTTAAATTGGAAAAAAGGGCGGTGAATAATCAAATTGATTAAAATTTAATGTGCCATTTAGTCATATATGTTTTTCTAGTCCATATGGTTGGGTCACCAGAAGTTCTACCAACTTGTTTCTGGCCTGCAGTTTACCAGTTCTATTCACACACAACATATAACCTTATTATCCATACATATGCAGGAAACGAAGGAGGAACCAGTCAAAACCTCAGGGTCGGTGTCAAAATCAAGCTCCATATTCCGGTCTTCATCAAGCCATAGATTGTAAACGATAACTTTTGTGCCCTGCGTCCCAATATCTTCAAACTACACATTGTGGAAACCTCATTATGTTCCAACAAGACAATATAATAACCCTCAGGTGTCAAAAAAAAGTGACGCTAACAGATTGAGAAAGATGGTTGATGCAAAGACACGAGATCGAAGAAGGGGTAATAAGGTCAGACTTACTTGTTTCAGTAATTCCTCTTTTGTTGAATATGGAGACCATTGCAACAGCAGAGACAGATTTAAGTTAGGGTTCTCGCTATCTTTCGATAGTAAGGAATCAAACGAGCCTGTAAGGGTGTTGAACTCATAGTGAACCTGCAGTTTCCAATAGGACTTAGATTCAATCATAGTTAGGATGTACAAATAAAATTGGCTTGACATCATAAGACTTCTTCACAGTCTAAGTTCTATCATGCCTCCATGTGATCATAAACTAATAAAAATATAGTCCAAAATCCAAATAGATGCATAATTTCTGAAGTTAGAATGAGATAACTTAAGGGGAAATTGCCAGAAATAGCCATTTCAAAGAAGTGTTTTCAACTTTTAGCCATTTGTCTAAGCTTTTTCCCCAAATAGCCATACTTTACACAGAAACCTTACGTAGAACACTTTTCTGCGTAAAATATGGTTATTTTTAAAAAAAATAGACTTTACGCAGAAAAATGGTCTGCGTAAAGTATTCCACGACCCACGTAAGAGCCAACTGTAATGCCACATTGACTTTATGCATAAAACTTTAGGCAGGCCATTCTTCTGAGTAAAGTTTTTATTATTTTTTTAATATTTATAAAAGAAACCATACTTTACGCATAATAAGTTTCTGCGTAAAGTATTTTATTTATTTTTTCCCAGAATTATTAAAAACCATTTTTTTAAAACACTTAGCGCAGAAGTGTTATAATGTATTTTTTTATTTAATTTTCACGTAATTTTTTTTAATTTTTCCAGAAATAATAAAAACCAATTTTTTAAAGTTGGCACGGAAACTTATTCTGCGTAAAGTAAGGTTTTTTTTAAATAATAAAAACTTTATGCAAAAAACTGGTATGCGTAAAGTATTCCACGTGGGATTACATCTGGCTGCTTACGTGGAATATTTTACGCATAAAACTTTAAGCATACCAGTTTTCTGAGTAAAGTCTAATTTTGTTTTTTTAAACCATACTTTAAGCAGAAAAGTCTTCTGCGTTAAGTATGGCTATTTGGGAAAAAGGCTTAGGTAAATGGCTAAAAGATGAAATCACTCCTTTGGAATGGCTGTTTCTGGCAATTTCCCTTAGGACTTCTCTTGAACGAAATCAAGTGGTTAGACGAAAGGTGACGATGGTAACAAACACGGCCAGCATAAGGAGAAAGTTTCAAGAACCGAAAATCTTACCATCGGAACAACTACTCTGTCATAGCCCACTCGAGTCAAAAATGTATATGATAGTAGGCCAATGCTTTGGGTCATCGTGCTGTTCATAAGAACAAAGGAGACAATGAAAGAGCAGAAAACAATATGAGGGGGTCCAAGTAACTATGAGTTCATGAAGGCTACTTCCAATAGCCCGATTTAAGTGCCATGTTTACAGTTTACTCCCAAGAGAACTATCCAAACATTCATAAAAGTATTTCTGGAGAATTGTTATATGATGAGATAAGAAAGTAGCAAAATAGATTTGTTACAGGCAACGGACAAGAAGTCTCACTGTCAAAAGTCGCTCAAATTGCACCCATGACACTATAATGGGACAAAAATTATTATAAAACTCATTGATGTTGCAATTATTGTAGCTGATGTAAAACTATAAAGCATGATTCGAAAACAAGCTTCATAGCCCACAAGTCACTCAAAATGCACCCATGAAAACTTATTGAGCAGAAAAGCAAAATATATTTATATTAGAGGGGCTAATTTCCAACCAATATATCTAATAATGGATCTATTTGGGTTACCTTTTTATCTTTAATAGTCTAATGGGTAAAAGAAAAAAATTAGCTAAAAAGGGAACAAGTGAAACGATTTAAAAAACGCTCAAGTGCTTGCAACATCCTAAATCACTCTACTTTAAATGAAACACATTTAATTTATCAGGTATTTATGAATGCAAAAAAAATGAACAAAAAAAGACCCACCCTAAAAGTTTTTTCAGGTCACCCAATCTGCCCTGCCCAACCCATTTTGCACCTCTAATTTTTTGTCACTCCATTGATGATGCTGACTAGAGCAATAAAACCAGATTTAAAATCAAACCTTTTAGTTTGGTTGCGGCTAAAAACGATCACATCAGCTCCGAGCCTCATAGAACTGGTCTTAAAGCCATTTCCATCTGAACATCTACAAGTGGATCAATAACATGGCTAAATAAGAACAATTTATCCATCGAGAAGACCAAGTACATACATTGTCCAATCGTGGATATCGACTTTTTATCCGAAAATCCAAAACTCATGCAGCGGCGCATTTCTTCTGGATTCATCCCGCTTCCATCATCTAGTTTCAATAAACAAGCTCATATCATAACATTCTATTATAATACATGAAAGAAATGGAATATGCCAAATAAGAAGCTCTAGAACACAATAAAAATATTCCAGACTCCAGAGCGTGGAAGATATGCTTACCTTGAATTAGCAAAGCCGAACTTCCATTTCTTGGGTTTGAAGTTTTATCTATGCTTACAAAGGTGGCCCCAGATTCGATCTACAAAATAACAATGAATTGAAATGAAGAAGCATAGAGCAAACTAACAACATAAGTCATATAACGAAAAACACCAGTGGCGGATGTGTCTTGATATTTGGCCCATTAATGCAGGACACAAGCAAAATAAAAATAACCGGAGATGCTTATGAAACATCAACATTTATTAGTCACTGAACCTAGAGTTTCTAGGATCTTTTAAACGTCACTCCAATTCTCACACGCGTGTGTTGATATACCTCCCAAAATCTGGGCTGCAAAGTGAATAAATGGTAATGTGCTTAGATACAAAGGTGCAAAAGCTGTAGTCAATATGTTACCTCATCCACGGCATTGTCAATAAGCTCTGCTACAGCTGCAGAGACGAAACAGTAATTACAGTTATAGTTGAACATGTGTTGCAATTGTGACTACACACGGTACTACTATATATATATATAGCCATGGGATCATGTGAGAAGTACTTTTAAACCGTTAGATCACTTTTAATCAAATACCCTCCATGAATTGCGGCTTAAAAGGGAATTGGCCCGGTGCATCTCATCCTAATGTTCGTCCATTTCTCATCCAACGGTTGATAACCACTTCTCACCAAATTTGACACTTCTCACTATATATATATATATATTATACATAGATGGGTGAAGCTCAACATACCACCAAAAACCCATTTATGAGAAGTAGCATTAGAGTGAAGAAATCTTGGATGTATATGCAGATAACTTGAACCATCTGTGAATCACATAAACAAGTCATTAGAATGAAAGGGGCATGCATAATGTGCACATGGGGAGTCATAATAGAAAAATATGCATATGTTAGAACATAAGAACAGATGATACGTTGAGTTGTGGACTTAGGAGTAGTCTCGTCATTGTAGACTCCAGCTTTCCAAAATTGTCGAATTATAGGCGCTGCACAAAGTGGTGAAGTTGAACAAAGGCTTGCATCATCAACTGATGACTGGTGTTGATCCAACATCCTAGTCCCACTAGAGCTACGATTCTCTTTGGAGCTTTGTCTTAGACCATGAGTACTGGACCTTCTATCCATGGTGACAGCACTATGGTGCTGTTTTATTCAACTAGATGTCCTCCCGAGTAAGTTTGGATCCGATTTAACAGCATTGGTATCCACTTGTGTAGCAACATTACTGAGAAATCTAGGAATGTTCATCCAGACTATTTCATTCACTGCAAAAAGCATTCAGGCATTAGAAAGTGGGTTAGCGTCTTCTAAAGAAATTGAATTCACAAGAACTCGAGGGAAAAAAACTCACAAAAGGGATACCACAAAAAAACATGGGAAGAAAAAAAACATATTTACACTTTGAACATAAGATATTTTGTTTTTAAAGCTTTATTGCTTGTATCCTCGGTCAGTTGTGCATGACTGATAAGTGATATGATATCTATGCACCATATTGAAGGGGCTTGCTATGGTATTGCTCATCCAAGTTGGTGTATTGTTCATGAGTTTATCCACGTACCAACTACCACGAAAGTGTTCTCATCCATATTTGATGAATCATGAATCTCCTTAACTAAAAAAATATACACATGAACAATCGGTGATTTCCTTGCGTCTCGGTTTCAAACAAAGGACCTAGGTCCTTTAAAATACTTCTTGGGAATTAAAGTATATCGTACTCGAAAAGGGATATGTTTGTCTCAACGAAAATATTGTTTGGATGTACTGAATGACTCTGGGATGATTGAAGCAAAACCGTGTGAGGCCCCAATGATTCCAAACATGAAATTGAAAGCAGACGGTGGAGATCTACTTAAGGATCCAGAAAAGTACAGAAGGATTGTGGGAAAGCTGAACTACCTGACAATCACTCGTCCTGACATTGTTTTTCCGGTAAGCGTTGTAAGTCAGTTTATGTCATCTCCAAGAACTCCACATTGGGAGGCTGTTAGGCATATACTGAAGTACCTTTAAAGGTGCCCCTGGTCTTGGCATTCTTTATCAAAATCACGGTCATCATGTCATAGAAGGGTTTACAGATGCCGACTATAATGGAGATCTCACGACCAGGCGATCTACGACAGGCTATTGTGTGTTGGTTGGAGGGAATCTAGTCTCGTGGAAAAGCAAGAAACAACATGTTGTTTCTCGGTCTAGCGCGGAATCTGAATACAGGGCTATGGCCCAAACCACATGTGAGCTGATTTGGTTGCGTAACCTGCTAGGTCAAGTTGGGTTTACTGAATCTAAACCGATGAAACTCTATTGTGACAATGAGGCGGCTATCCACATTGCAAACAATCCCGTGTTTCATGAGAGAATGAAGCATATCGAAGTGGACTGTCACTTTACTCGTGAAAAACTAGAAGAAAGAACCATCTCAACTCCCTTTGTTCGAACAGGAAATCAACTTGCTGATGTATTTACCAAAGCCTTACCTGGATCGCGAGTCTCTTCTATTTGTAAAGTTGGGCATGATTAACATCTATGCTCCAGCTTGAGGGGGAGTGTTAGAATGTAAATATTGTATTTTAACATAGGCCCAACTTAGCCCATGGGCCCTTAGGGTTTTATCTCCTAGGGTTTCCTTTTGTTTAGTCCTTTGCCTATATAATCCCTTGTACCCATTCTTTGTAAAGATAAGTTAAGCAATACAATAGTATCACAGTTTACACTACCTTAGTGTCCCCAGTAATTTCTCGTTCGGCCCCATCAACCAAAAAAAGTGTCTCGACATTAACCAAAATTAACTCTTAAAATTCCTTAAAAAACCAAAAAAATCCCTCAAACAAAAAAAAACTTAAATTTCCCTTAAAATAAACCAAAAAACTTTAAAAAAACCCTCAAAACGTTGGATTTAGGGTAAAATACATAGGACAACTTTACGGGCATTTAAGCTACCTTAAAGATGCCCCTCCGTCACCGGTAGCCACTGCACAAATTTTTAGTGGTCACTTCAATCAGGCCTCTATAGCCAATGATTCTAATAAGCAGTTCCTTTCGGCTTTCGGTTATACATCTTTGTTTTACCGCCAACATCACTCTATTCGTAATGAAGTGATACAATACTCGAACTAGTTAGCAATTTTACCTTAAAATTAAGTTCCAAAAATCGAAATCAATTATGAAGTTGGAAAAGTAACTCGCCTTGCATCTTATGCCAAAATGTAGCTTTTCCTGATCCTAGACCGTGATATACATTTAAAAAACCCTTCTTATAGCCATTGACACCAACTAATATCGATAAAAACCACAGGAAAGGAAAAATTAGGAACATGATTTACAAAATATGAAGCAATATCATACCAGTATACTTCTGTATGTATGTATAGAAGCCTGAACAAGGGGAAATTCAAGAAGCAAAGTAAGCGGTTGTGGAATGGGAGAAGGTAGGGTTTTTGAGCTACGGAGGGTTTATAGTTCATTTCTCAGGATACATGCAATTAGTGCAGGTGAGAGAAATATCTGGCCGCAGAGTTGTGTTTTGCGGTGAAGAATCCGGCCGGTTGTGGACCACCACCAAAAGCGGAGAGAAGGTCCGAAAGTAGCTGTTGCTCCAAAAGCGCTGCGCTAAAATTAAAAGAACGCGGTATTTTAGTATTTTTGTTTCTTCAAGAGTTATACTTTCAGCTTTGTTAAAGTAGAGGATAGAGGAGGGACACTTTTAAGCCTGTTTGGTTGGTTTTTTATTAAGTCATGTATGAATAAAGTTGTCTATGTGGATTAATCTGTTTGTATAAGTTGGAAATGTTTTTGTTTGGGAGGGTTATTTCATAGATTGAAGGAGCATGTTTTTTAATTGGGAGAGACGAGTTTGGACAAAAATTGACTTCTGCATAAAGCTTCCTCCTAAAAGCTTAGTGAATAAGTCACTTTCTATATCATTAAGCCACTACCAAACAGTCATGTATAGCTGAACGAATAAGTTATAAGTCTCATTAAGCTGCTAACAAACAGGCCCGTATACCCTTGAAAAATAAACTTTTTTTATCTCAATTTTCCATATATTAAATATTTTAATAATATAATTAAATAAATTAAATATTTTAAAAAAATAATTAATACTAAAATAACATAGTTATTGGAGTTGAATACAATTTTTTTAAAGATTTTAAAATCTTTTACTTTATTTTAGATAAAAATTTGGGGGTGTTTGGGATTGTTTATTTTTTTTGACTTATTTGCTCATTGTTTTTTCTCACCACGAATAAGCTATTTTGAGTGTTTGGATTGAAAAATATAAAAGTGCTTATGACTTTTTCCCACCACAAATAAGTTGTTTTTGATAAGTTAATCAATTTTAACTTATTTGAAAGTGCTTATAACTTATTTGTTCAAATTACATATTTACCTCTTAACTCTTTTTTATCATTAGACCATGAGTACCGCCTACCCACGAACCCACTGAACCCGAATGCCACATCAGCGTCACATCAGATTTTCTCTTTCCTACCCTCCTTACCCTAAAGTGAAGTACCGCCAACCCATGAACCCATCGAACCCACTCCTACCCGCTACCCACAAATCTGCAACAAGACCTGCAAAAAAACAATGAACCCGAATGGTTGAAATCTAGTTCACGAACCCGCCCTACCCGCTACCCCCTACCCGATCGGAATCCGCCCACCCCGTACCGCCCTACCCGCCTACCCGATGAACCCGCTGCTCGAACCCGGCCGTGGTACCCAAAGGCGGTACACACGACCTTATATAAGTTGATAAACACTTTAAAAATTAAACTACGTTGTTTTAAATAAGTAATCTCAAACACCCTCTTTAACATAACTACTGATGAGACAAGCCAAAAGTAAAAGTACAAATTCCAAAGTGATTCCCAAACATATGCGAAAAAATAAACTTCCCGTGATTATTTTGACAAAAATAAAAACAAATTATTTTTACAAAGACTATTATGAAAGATTAATTTAAAGTGAATTGACGGGAAACATAACAATTTGACTTTGAAAATATCATTAACTAACCATCTGTTGATACCTGATATTATGTAGTTCAATTAAAATTAGAGGAAATAATATAATCATGATTAAGAAAGTATAAATAATTAAATATACTATACTAAAATATTTGCATATTTATATTTTTGAAAAATGTTCGAACTCATAATCCAAAAGTCAGTTGATAAGTGATATTTTTTTCTAAGTAATTAAATATCTTATGATAATTCTAAGGTTGTTTCGTTGACAGAATGAAATTTGATAGAATTGTAATTCGTCGAAGGAATTCGACTTTGAAGTAAAAATTGATATGAAATTGCAAAAAGAATATCACGACAATTTAGTGATTATTTGTATCAAATCCCATATTAATTTCAACAAATCTCATACTAATAACGACACATTAATTCATATATATTTATGATATTTAATAATATAAGTAAATCCAAAAATATTCAATATTGGACTCATTTCGAAGGTATTGACGAAGCGATTATAATGGTATGATTTGTAAAAAATAGAAATGTTTTTAATGTATTTTAGTTCATATACATTATTTATGTTAATATGATAAGAGTCTAAAATGAAAAATAAAAAAGTAAGGAATTAAAAGTAACTACATACCTAATTATAAGGGTAGTAAATGTAACGTATAAATTAAAAAAATTGAATTAAGGAGAAGTGAATGTGAGTATGCTAATTAACTTATAATGTAAACTACGTCCAGATACATGTTTAGGCGGAAAAATATTGAAGTCGACTCAGCAAAAGACGACACGTGGCGTGCTAGTTACTTATTTATTATATGTATAGATTGAATCTTTATTTACTATAATCTTATTTATTAAATATATACGAATTATTTTTAATATTTATACTTTCTACTCTTATGGTTATTATTTAATAGAGTAAATTGTGGATTTAGTCCGTTTGTTTTGATATTTTCTTTCAGTATGTCCCTATGGTATGTTTATTGTGGATTTGGTCTTTGTGGTATTCAATTTGTCTTGGTTGTGGTCCCTCTGACTAAATATTTTGTTAAGGCATCGTTTGGCAAAAAAACAAGCTTTTTTCTTGGTACATATTTGGATGACAATAAGCTAGCTTTTTGAAACGTTACTTAGAGTAGTTTTTGTGAATATTCCAATATTACCCTCATTAATATCAATTATTATTTATTAACTGTTATTATAAATAAATATTAATTTTTTAAATTTCATTATTATTAATTAATCAATATATTTTAACTATTAATTACTATTATCGTATTAATTATTATTTTTATATTATATGTAACGGTTATTAAAATCATAAGTTAATATATATTTTTTCAAAAACTTGTTTAACAAATTTAAAATTTATATTGAATATGTTATAATAAGTTTTAAATTCTTTTAATTAACATATTATAGTATTTAATTTTACTTACTACATTGGTTGTATTAATCTACAGATTATATTGCTATAAATTTGTTTTAATTATATAATTAAATATTGTAATTGATTATTTTAAAGATGTTTTTTTTCATTTTGCATGTTATAAGCTAGTTTTTGCCAAACATATCCTAAATCAATGACTATTTTTGCTTTTTTCCTATTTTTTTATTCTTTTTATGTAAAAAAGTAAAAACAACATTTTTATATATACACAAATATATATATATATAACAATATCATAATTAATAAAACAAGATATTAATGTATGACTTAATTTGTTTATATTTAAAAAAATTATATTAAATAAGATATTAATGATGGAAAAAGAAATAGTTTGATTGTTTTAAACTTTTAATACTACTAAAAATTTTAATTTAAACAAATCAAATGATAAAACCATATCTTATTTTATTTAGAGGGAGTAAAATAAGATATAGTTTTGTAATTTGATTTGTTTTAATTAAAAAATTAATTATGTTAATTATGATTTAATTTTAGGGTCCTTAATTTTTTAAACACATTAAAAACCCACCTACAAAAATATATTTTAAAAAAAAATCAAAACTAGCCACTCATCTCTCCTTAAGATTTGCTTGAGGAGAGATGGTCCACCATAATACCTTTTCAGAAAAAACAAATAATAAAAAATGAAATATTTCTTTTTGATTTAACTGATTTGACATAAGATTCCCTCGATTTGACAGCACACTAAAAAGAAAATATTACCCTTATTAATATCATTTATTATTTATTAACTATTATTATAAATAAATATTCATTTTTTAAATGTAATTATTATTAATTAATAAATATTAACTGAAAATTATTAAATTAAACTTTAATTATACATTGATATTTATTTTTGATTATCTAGAGTTATTTTTAATCATATAACTTATTTTTATGTATTTTTTAATATTAATCAATATATTTGAATTATCAATTACTATTATCGTTTTAATTATATTTGATTATTTTTTCATATTATATGTAACGGTTATTTAAAATCATAAGTTAATATATATTTTTTCAATAACTTGTTTTAACAAATTTAAAATTTATATTGTATATGTTATAACAAATTTTAAATTCTTTTAATTAACATATTATAGTATTTAATTTTACTTACTACATTAGTTGTATTAATTAACAAATTATATTGCTATAAATTTGTTTTAATTATATAATTGCTTTTCTTTTTAGTATGTTGTCAAATCGAGAGAATCTTGTGTCAAATCGATAATCTTTTGTCAAATCAGTCAAATCGAGAATTAATTTTTCATTTTTTATTATTTGTTTTTTCTGAAAATATATTATGGTGGGCCATCTCTCATCAAGCAAAACTCGAGGATAGATGGGTAGTTAGTTTTGATTTTTTTTAAAGGCTATTTTTGTTGGTGGGTTTTTAAACGTGGCTAAAAAATTAAGGACCCCTTTAATTTTATGGTTGTTTCTATTGTTACAATAACCAAACTTATTATCGAATGAAAGTTTCATACATACTGTCATTTTTGTAACATAAAATTAAACATATCTTTATATAAACATCAACGTTGTTTTCATGCCAAAATAGTCAAAAATTCTAAAACAATAAAATTAAATTGTTTTTTATATAATTAACTTTTTAATTTATAAAATCACATCGTAAAATAATATATTGTTGTATTTATTTTGATTCCATTATATATATGTATGTATGTGTGTGTGATTAAAAATATTTGTTTTACTTTTTTATAAGAAAAAGACAACCGAATAGGAAAAAGGCTCAAATGGCCCTTGATTTAACAGAGTTAACTAAGGCGTTAGTCAGATGGACCATGACCAAGACAAATTGAATACTATAAGGACCAAATCTACAATAAACATACCACAAGGAGACCATAGTCAAATAAAACATCAAAACACGAGGACCAAATCTACAATTCATTCCATTTAATATTTTATTATAAGGATATAAATTTTAAGTATTAAAATACTCCGTAAATATTTATAACATTTAATAATGTGATATTAAATCAAAAAATATTCAATCTTGGACTAATTTTGGACTAGAAAGAAATGGAAGAGAGGCATTGATGAGAGATTTAAAACAAGAGTTAATGGTTTTGGTCAAAGGCAAAATAAGAGGAGATTTGACCGGTCAAGAAGGGGTAAACTTGGTCAAAGGGAAAAGCTCTCGAGTTTCTAATCATTTTTCACGCTCGGGGAATGCTTCTTGTCATATTTCACATTCGAGGCAATTCTTTCATCCCCGAGGAACGCTGGAAGTGGTCACGTGGACTCCTTTATTGGTCTAAACCAAAGCCAAACTTCTCACTACTTAGACCTTCCGTATCGGTCTCGGGCTCGGGCTCGGGTAGGGAGCGGGCTCCAATACGGGGGGGCTCGGGCTTTGGGGCGGGTTCCAGTCCCGGGTTCCCCAACCCGTTGTACCCGATGGCTTCGTTTGTTTTTTATAAAAAAAATTTAAAATTTTTGTATCTAATTACTCGAACGACTATGCAACAGATATATTTAATTTTTTTTTTCAATTTAATCACACTATATATATTAACCAAAATCTCTTATTTTTTCACACCAAAATCTCTCAAATTCTCTCAAACTCTCTCAAATTCTCTCAAACTCTCTCAAATTTCATCATGAATCCAAACAAAACACCTACATCCCGTCGTAACCGACCGGATACACCGCAACCGCAAGAAGACCCGGAGCTTGGTTTCCAAGCTTTTTCACCACAAGGTTATCATCCGCAATTTTCGCAACAATTTCCGCCACAATTTTCGCAACATTTTTTTCAACAATTTCCCCAACAATTTCCGCAACATATTCCTTACCAATTTACACGCCTCGGTTTGATTCAACAAGGTTTTACTCCGGCCAACTACAATCTTCCTTCACCCGCAATCGATCTCGACGACGACATTGTTCCGGAAACCCAACATTTTAGCCCACACACACCACAATCCATCTCCACACAACAATCTATCCCGGAACCATCAAACCCGACACCAACGAGAAAATAAAAAAACAAAATATATGAAAATAGAGCCGCCAAACAGATGTGGAGTAAAGACGAGGAACTCGCGTTAGTGTCGGCGTGGGTTGACGTTTCGGAGGACCCTGTTGTCGGTAACGCACAAACCGGTGGTAATATTTTTAATGAATGATATGAATTTTTATTTTTATTATTTATCTTATTTTTATTTATTAAAAAATATATAAATATTTTTATTTTGTTAAATAATTAAATGTATAAATAAAAGAATTAAAAAAAATGAGGTGGCAAGATGGTTTGAGGGTTCTGCTACGTCACTTTAGGGTAAGAAGATGGTAAGGAGAAAAGCTGATGTGGCGCTGAGGTGGCTTGAGGGCTTGAGGGTTCCAATACAGATGGCCTTATGATATTCCAAGCATAAAATACAAATAAAACCTAAATTTTTATTTAACAAAAAATTCCGGGTGTTACAGCAGTAATGGTGGTCGACAATGGTGGATGAGATAGTTGTGGTGGTTGATGTGGTCATGGGCGAACCTGTAGTGGTGTCACCTTTGGCACGTGCCACCATATCATTTTTTCGTCGAATGGTAAAAAAAATTGGTTTGTGAAAGGTGCAACGGTATCATGTCACCATATATATTTTGAAAAAAAACACAAGTTTCCCTTGGCAGAATGGTTTGCAAGGGTTTTCTTTCACTTTAGACCCGGGCTTGAGGTTTGTTATAGTCATTTTCCTAGTTTTTAAGCTTTTATTATGTTTCAAAAAAACTTGCAATAACAAAACTTTAACACAAGACCTCATATTTGGAAGGAAAAAAATTAACCACAAGACTAATATTGATTTTGTGAAAAATATCTCTATATTTGATTCTTATAGTCAAATGGTGCCATCGTTTGAAAAAAAAAATCTAAGCCTGCACGTGAATGTGGTGGAGCCATGGAGGTAGAAGTGGTGGTTGGTAGTGGTAGCAGTAACCAACGGTGGTGGACAACGATGACTGTGGAAGATGTAAAGACAGTGGGCAAGAGGCATGATGCAGGTTGTTGCAACAATAATGGTCGTCGAGAGAAAGGCAGTGGTGACCTTATGGACGACGGTGACTATAGAGGATGTGAATATGATGGAAGGTAGTGGTGGTTAGGGATGTCAATTTTGTACCAAGATAAACCAACCAATTCATGTACCAACCGTACCAATTTAATTGGTACCAATCGAATTGGTTGGTATTACCGTACCAACTATCTAGAGTTGGTTGGTACATGGTTTTACATTTTGTTAAATTGTAATACAAATTGATATATAGAACGTGATTGAATTCATTCGTCTATCCTTAATATCTTTAATAACCCGTCTGCACCTCCACGACTCATTGTTGCTTCTCAATTGCCGCTTGTAGTAGAGTATTAGCAATGTTTGTTATATGAAGATTATTTGAATGTTTGTATACGTAGGGATAAGTGGTACATATCAACATGCTATTAATGATTGACGGTTTTAGTGTATCTAGATCTAGTTTGTAAAAATGTCAATTTAATTAATTTGTACTTCAAATTTGCGATGTTGGTACAAAATCGTACCAACATGTACCAATCGAAAAATGTTGGTACCAATTTAGTTGGTACCAAGTATAATTGGTTGGTACATGGTATAAAATTTTGTGTACCAATTATAATTGGTTGATACACGGTATATGAAAATAAAACATGGTACCGTACCATGTTCACCTCTAGTGGTGGTCGCCAATAATGGTGGATGAGTTGGTTATGGTGTGTTGAAGATAGATGTGGTGGCAGTCGTTATGGTGGAAGTGGCCGGCAATGATTGTGAATATGGTAGATAAGGTTATAATAGTGCGAGCGACCAATATTTTCAATTATTTAATTAAATAATATGTGTTTTTTTAACTTTGCCTTAAAAATATGATATTCTTACTGATTATATAAATATAATTTCTCTAAGTTTTTTTTTGGAGTTTTTCAAAATTTAAAGAGTTTTGTTAGTGTGTGAAAATATCTTTGACGGCGCTCAAATTTCTGACCAACCCGGCCAACCCAACCCAACCGAGGCAAAAAAAAAACCCAAACCGAGCGAACCCGAGGCAAAAAAAACTCAAACCGAGCCAACCCGATGTATAATCGATACTATTTTTGACCAACCCG
Source organism: Saussurea involucrata (assembly GCA_033807775.1). Lineage (NCBI taxonomy): Eukaryota > Viridiplantae > Streptophyta > Magnoliopsida > Asterales > Asteraceae > Saussurea > Saussurea involucrata. Next base: position 8,519,377 of record CM066317.1, on the reverse strand, counting down.
CATATATTGGGTTGATAACGGGTTAGGCCCAAAACAAACCAACCCAACCCAACCCGACAACCCGTGAAAACATTTAAATCTAATTTTGAATTCATGTTATTGTCATTTTTGTTACTATTGAACATTTATAAACACACAATTGTTGGCCACTTGTTACTTTAGTAATCTTGTTATTGATTCTTGATGTCACATTTATAAACAGAACATTTATAAGCAATCTTTTATTAGACAATTTAGTAATCTGTTGAACATTTAAATATTTAGAAACATTTAGTAATTTGTTTTGACACAATAACTTAGTTAAATGATGAAATGATCGATAAAGTTTCAACCCGACTAACCCGACCCAACCCGAACGGTTTGGGTTGGGTTGGATTGAGATTTTTCAAACCGCAATGATTGGATTGGGTTGTTAAAGTGTCTTCAACCCGGTCAACCCAACCAGTGAACACCCCTAATTCTAAGTATACCTCCTGCACATTTGTATACCCCCTCCCCTCACAATCCATTCTTTTTTTAATTTTTTTTTAAAGTTACACTTTATATCCTTAAACTTATTTATTTAATTTACTTTATATCTTTTACTTTTCTATTTATCATTTTACACTTTCATTATATTAACACATATAATCGTATATTAACTAAAATACGTTAAAAAATACTTTTTAATTTTAACAAGTTACACCATTATAATCGTCTCGTCGATACCTTCGAAATGAACCCAATATTGAATATTTTTTGATATAGTTATATTATTATATGTCATATATACTATATAAAAATATTTTTAATATTTACAATTCATACTCTTATAGTTAATTATTTAATTTATGGTACATTTCTTACTTTTTTAATTTTCATTTTACACTCCTATCACATTAATATAATAATCATATATTAACTAAAATATGTTAAAATACGTTTAAATCAACAAATTATGTATTTTTTTAAAGGGAACTCTTAGTAGAAAAAATTCTGTATCCACCATTGATTGAGATAATTTTTCTAAATCTCATAATTAAAAATAAAATGAGAAGGTAAACATTTGTTTTTTAAAGTGAATACTTGTAATAAATAAAAATAATAATAATATAGACACTTATTTTGGTATAGATGAAATTATGTAGTTTAACAAATATCTTATAAATATAAAAATATTATAATTAATTTTAAATACTTTTTAAAAGTTATCCTGTTATGATTTAAATATAAACTAAATTTTGGAAATCTTGGTTTCTCTAAAATAACTTATTAATACATATTTCTTAAATTTGTTACATGTTACCTACGACATCTTTAAATCTAAATAATCATAAATATAATTAAAATTTTAATTAAATAAATATAACTCAAAACAAACAAATTTTCTCTTAAATTTGAGATATATATTTTTATAATTTTTAATTGGTTTTCAGATTTTTTATTACGTGTATATTTACATGAGTATGTTAATGTCAAACATCTGTTATATAGTAAATTATTTACTAATTTTCTTAAAGTATACTAAAACTCAAACTTCCAACCTATTACCATAACGATATAGAAATACAAACTGAACCATAAAAAAATGAGTGGACAAACCGAAAACCCGATCGGATTTCAGATATGAAAATCAAGACCCGAAATTTTATACATCTGATATGCGATTTAAAATGGAATAAATATGAAACGAAACAAAATTATTTTTTCGAATTCTCGGTTTTAGATTCGAGATACTCCGTGCCGCATCCCGCGCGGGTACGTATCTAGTTTTAATTAATATATGATTATTATGTTAATATGATAAGAGTGCAAAACAAAAATTGAAAAAGTAAAAGATGTACCATAAATTAAATAATTAACTATAAGGGTATGAATTGTAAATATTAAAAATAATTAAGTAGTATATATGATATATAATTAAATAATTAAATCAAAAAATATTCAATATTTGGCTCATTTCGAACGTATCGAAGAGACGATTATAATGGTGTAATTTGTTAAAATTAAAACGTATTTTTAACGTATTTTAGCTAATATATGATTATATATGTTAATACGATGAATGTGTAAAATGAAAAATTAAAAAAATAAAAGATATAAAGTAAACTAATTAAATAAGTATAAGAGTGTAAAATGTAACTTTTAAATAAAAAAATAAAAAAAATAATGTGCGAGTGTGAGTAGGTCAAAGTAGGGGATAGGAGGTGGTATATATTTAGGGCATTTTCATTAATTACTCTTTCTTAAAACTATGATACTTTTTTTTTTACGTTTATTCTATTATTTGGATGATGCTATTCTTAAAATTACGATTTTTTTTACATTTATTCTAGTATTTTGGGTGATGTTATCTCTTAAGGATTTTTAAGAAATACAAATCACAATGGAAAAAAATCATATTTATTTAAATTTTATCTTCATCTATTTAAACTATTTGGGTAATTTTTTGGTATTGTGTGAAAATGTCTTTAAATATATAAAATGTCTTCCAAGCAACAAAATACAAAGTTTTCTGTAAAGTAAACTATTCCTTTTGTCGTTGTGGTTTGTTAGAAAATTATAGGTTTTTTATTATGTCTTTGAAATTATAACTTTTGTTTGTGTGATTTATAATTAATTCATTTTATTTTTTCAACTAAGGTCGTTAAACAAATTCGTTAAGCCATAAGCTATTTTGTCGTAATATTAAAAAAAACTTTATTTCTAATTATTTTTATTACATTATATATGTTTTATAATATACATATATAGAAACTCCTTATTTTATAGGGAAATTAATTAAAATACCCCAAGTTTGACTTTGCTTTACCAAAATACCACAAATCTCGTTCACTTTACCAAAATGCCACAATTTTCCGCGGTGGGCCCCGCGATCGCGGGCCCCAGCCCACGTGTCATACGATTTTGGCCAAAAAGTCCCGCGAAGGTCCCTCAAGAATGCACGCGGTACAGGTTTGGCCACTCAAGAATGCCCGCGTTTACACTTTTGGCCCCTGTCCCGCAAGGGTACCCCGCGGTGGTCCCGCGATATGCCGAAATTAAAGTTTTGGCCCCTGAAGTTTGTGGCAAATTTAAAAATACATTAATGGTCCCTAAAGTTTTTAGGTTATCATTTTATGTGGTTTTTAATGTATTGTTTCCTTTCTATTTTAATGTTTTTAATATAGAAATTAACTTAAGAAAATGTTTTCCCCATTTTAAGTTATTTAACAAGGAAATTAATTAACAAGTTCATCTAGAAATTATTGCAAATCATCTTCCCAACTGAAACGGATACAGTGCAGGTAAACAAAGAAATCTATTACTGGAAGGCGTCCTGGAGTCCAGTGATCAAGTTAACCTTTTCCTTGATCACGTCCTCCATTCCCATGTAGTCCGATTCGAGTTCTTCTAGTTCCTCTTCAGCTTCCTTAATCTCTCGTTGCAGCTGCCGAACGTGAGCCCTAGTCATGGCCAGTTCTCGTTTCTTCTCCGCTAGATACTCCATTTTCCCTTGCTGAATCCCCCTGTTATGGTTCCACATACCCTTTACCTTTTCGATATCGGTGTTCGCCTCATCAATGGCTTTTTGCACTGCGGGAGTAATTTGTTGACTTTGTGGAATACCCGTCGGCTGGGTACAATGATACATTGGTGGGGTTCTCATGCTATTATCGAAGTGGTAATTGTCACATGCCATCTCCCAGTCTGCTTCTTCGTCATGCGTGAATGGAAAATCGACCGCAGTTCGCCCACAGTTTCTCCACTCCTTGTCTGTTTCCGGTACCTTCTAGGTACTCCGGCGAGCTCCATTGTTAAGTGGTTGGTAGGCTCTCGAACGTGAAGTTCCAGCCACATTCGCCGACCTGTTCCCCCTTGATCTTGAACCTCCAGCCATGGTGTTAAGAAAAGCGAGAGAATGTTTGTAAACGGTGATGAGAGAATGTATAAAAGATAGATAGCAAGTTGTGAATTACTACTTCATCATGCCATCTACTTATAGCCGTGAAAATGTATGTTCTTCATCAGGGATGTGGATATGGTCAAAGATTTCGTCTGAAAAGTTGCCTGCATGATTCGTTTGAATAGTTCACTACAAGATTCGTTTGAAAAGAGCCTGTAAGATTCGACTGAAAAAGTAACTGCAATATTCGTCTGCAAAAGACCCTGTAAGATTCGACTGAAAAAGTAACTTGCAATATTCGTCTGCTCTTGAATAAAGGTCTTTCATTAGGCTGAAAATTAGTCTTTAAGTAGTCAAACATAGCTAATTAATGAGAATTTAGATCAGATTTATATGGTATTGTCAAATGCAAGTTTCTATAATATAGATACTGTTCTACATTACATAATACCAATTTTTGCATCATATGAATCACTTCCAGACAACAAGAACCAATACACCAATTTTCAGACGAAATTTTTAAGCATTCCAACCAAAGAAAACTCGACTTCGACAATAAGACTTCCATTTAACAAAAATCTCTTCGCCGGTTCATTGAGTTCACTCAGTAGCATGAAAATTAGTCTTTAAGTAGTCTAAGGATTAATGCACATGTGAATCAAGAAATAAATGCTTGTTCATCCAATAATCTCTGTATTAGGATTATCGCAAGTTTCATAAACCTACTTACTAGGTGTTGGAAAATTTTAGTCAAAATATGGGTTTTACTAAACTTTGGACACATTTCAATATATATATATATATATGTGTGTGTGTGTGTATGTGTGTGTGTTATATATAACTAACTTTTAGAAGGTTTATGTTCTCCTATATGAGAGCTTCGAAACAATATATAATGCGTCCAAAATGGAGTATGTGTGAAAGAGATATCGATACTCAAAGTTGAGTAATTGGATGAAATTAGCAAAAACCAAATGAAATAAACACTAAGTCAATCACAATACTTTAACAAAATAAGTTAATACTAAAAATAACAATTATTTAATGTTACATAAACAACCTAACGTTGCATTATTTGACAATGCTCATAAATGGACTCCGCCATATGATTGCGAAATTTATTGGTCTCGGCCTCGGTGTAGTCAGGGTGTACAAATACCACATCGTTATTTATCAACATGCTGGCATTACGGCATACCCAGACACCGCAATCCGCATTCATCCCGGACTGCTGGGGTGTATTCTTGGCGAACTTATGGCGAAAGAGCTCTGACCTATCGCGACACCTCGTGTACTTGACCCGACAAAAGAAGTCAAATAGCACAACTTTAAACCTTCTCATCTGGTCTTCCAATTGGTCTCTGAAGAGACTGGCACTGTCGCTGTCATATATGGTCATGGTCATAGCGTCAAGCTCAAACACTCCAAGCAGCCAATGTTTGGGATGAATGCATATAGGGATGTACACCTGAAATATTACAATATTAGACAACTTAGTTAGCAACAAAACAACTTAAATAAAATAAGAGTAAAACGATTTACATACCACATCGAGGAGAGCCCAAGAAACCTCTTCCACGCCATTGCATGAGTTAGCCACGGAGGCGGGACCTTGATGTTCAAGCACCATGTAGTGAAAGAAAATATTGTGCATCATGGTCCACCTCGTGTCTGTTCCACGATATTTTTGCAGCAGCGAGACCCAACAATCCATGTGCTATACATAAAAAATAGATGGTTAGACATGTAATATAAATATATTTGATTATATGACTATAGTTAAACTTCATACTAACCACATCCTGTAAGTCAGACTCCAAAGGGTCATCCGCCAGCAATACTTTGAAAAAACAGGGGGTGATTTCCAGGCTCAAGTAAGGGATGAATATCATCGGGGGGAGGTCACCAGTCCGGCACTTCCTCAATATATCGGATGCCGGTAGACGCTCCGGTGAAGCCACCTTTCCCTTTCTCTTTCCCGCCTTCTTTCCTCCCTTGTTTCCCCCCGCTTGCTTTTCGGGGGGCAGTGGTGTAGTAGATTTTTGTTTTGTCCACGGGTAACGAAATTTTTTTGAACGTTTCGGCTCCCGCTTTTCAGGGAGCGGTGTCCCCTGTGGATCTACAACATCCATCGGGTCATCTTCCGGCTCCGAGAAGTGCTCCTCGAGAATAGAATACCCCTTCGCCTGAAAATTAAGTTATTAGATGTTTTAAGTAGAATTTAGGAAATGTTCACAATTAAACCAAAACTACCAAAATAACTTACAGTATGCATGGAAGGTGGCGGTGTGACGTACGACGACCCCGACATTTCCGGCCTGTAATACTCTCCGGCCGAACTGCCAAAGATGTCCGTGAATGCTGTGGTGGCGAACGTCGTATTTGGGTCTGAATAACCCCCTGCACTCGACATCCCGTCCTGCGTGACATTGATCATTATAAGAGTTACAAAATTAGAAACTAACATATAAGTATAATGGTTACTCAGTGTCACTTACACTCTCCAGGATAGTATAATAAGATGTTGTGCCAAACGGCACCATTTGGGATGTGTAACCCCCTGCACTCGACATCCCGGCCTGCGTGACATTGATCATTATAAGAGTTACAAAAATAGGAACTAACATATAACTATAACTAACATATTACTATAATGGTTACTCAATGTGACTTACAGTCTCCGGGATAGTAGAATAGGATGTCGTGCTGTACGGCGGCATCTGCGAGGTGTATGCCCCCGACATCCCGGCCTGCGTGACATTGATCATTAAAAGAGTTACAAACTTAGGAACCAACATATAACTATAACTAACATATTACTATAATGGTTACTCAATGTGACTTACAGTCTCCGAGATAGTAGAATAGGATGTCGTGTTGTACGGCGGCATCTGCGAGGTGTATGCCCCCGACATCCCGGCCTGCGTGACATTGATCATTAAAAGAGTTACAAACTTAGGTTACTCAGTGTGACTTACATTCTCAGGGAATGACGGATAGGATGTGGTGCCAAACGTCTGATGTGCCCCCTGTCCGAACGACGCGGGGATCGGCGTCGTACTCGACAACTAAAGCAAATTTAGAACGTAATATTAGTATACAAACAAAAAGATCGTGGCCGACAAATTAAGTTACACACTAACATTTACAGCGCGAAACTGTCTGTTGAATGCCTCTAGATCATCAAGACGCGTGTGTACTTCCCCAAAAACGTGGTCCCACAGCTGGTCTAAAGTGCCACGAGATGGCTCGGTGGAAGTCGGACCTCGATGGGAGGAGGAAGGGGGCGGCTGATAGGAGGAGGAAGGGGGAGGCTGATATCCACCTGAAGGGGGCCTCGCGTCGTCTTCCTCATCTTCGTCAGATGTGGAAGGAGAGGGACGTCGAGCCCTTGCCGCCTCTGCGTCAATAAAGTCCACGCTGTTTCTGTACCAATGCGTGTCCCTCTCGTCGGCAGTAGGCACAAGGTGAGCGAAAGGCGCAAGCGACAACTAAATATATGATAAAATATAAAAAATTTAATAAGCGGGACTAACGTATGCAACATTGTAAACATAGTAAAAGAACTTACATGTCTAGATTGACTGAAGAACTGAAGCCAAAGCGCCCTATTTAGGGAAAGATTCTTGTCCCAACGGGTTCCCCTAAGTAATCTGTCGTCGCGCTTGACGAAATATTGGACGGCTGCGGGAAACATCTCCAAGATCCATATATGGAATTACACAAGAAGAGCAAGTACGTAAAAAGTAAAGCCAAACAGTTTGTATGTATTATTATTTATGTTATACTACGTATCTAACCTTGAAGACGTATGTAGAACCACAAAGATTCATCTTGGCATGTCGATCGGCGCGTCTGGCTATGGCTCGGTGCAGAATAGAGTAGCAATGTGTCCAGATATGGCTACCCCATGGGTACTTGTTAAACACATCAAACTCCTCGACGGCCCTAATGACCGTCTCGGAAGCAGTCTGGCTATACTCACGGCCCATGAAGCCCATATCCACGATCACCACCAAGCATACACGGACAGCATCGGCGTCGCTTAGGGCACTAAGGCCCTCTTTCATCATGTCCCGGGCTGCCTTCAGCTTCAAACGAGATGCTGAAATGTCCCAAACCCTAGGAACGAAGGAGCAGTCTGCTAAGGGAGGAAGGGGAGCCTCTCCAAAACGTAGTCCTGTAATTAGACAGAACTCACGACGCCCAAAATGCAATCGATGGCCGAAGAAATCAAAATGCATCTCCTCCGGCTCAGCGTTGGAGTCCTCGACCTCCAACTGTAGAAACATGTGCACTAGCGTAGGGTCGCCACCAGAGTAAGACACATCCATCCATGGCCCGAAAGTGTCCCTCTAAAGATGGCCTCAACGGTATCTGCACGATCACCTAATCCCCTAAAGCGCTCTCTTAACTCCTCCATGTAGCCAACTTTGCACTTTAGCGTCAAGTCAATGTTAAAGAAATCCCTCTACATAGTCATTCACAGATGTTATAGTTAGTGTTATATATAGATGCTTTTGCTTGTTTGGTTTATTGTGTTGATAATTATTCGTTTGTTTTAGTTTTAGAAAAGAAACCACTCAATCTATTGGACTTCCAGGTAGCAGGGGAATCACAAGGATTGCTTAAATCCTGACATACCTTAGGGCTATTTACACCCGTTTGACAAAATCCAAATAGATATGTTGCGGTTTATTTTATTTCAATATATAATAGTGTTATATATAGATGTTGCGGTTTATTTTATTTCAACATATAATAGTGTTATAAATAGATATGTTGCGGTTTATTTTATTTCAACATATAATAGTGTTATAAATAGATAGGTTGCGGTTTATTTTATTTCAACATATCATAGTGTTATATATAGATGTTGCGGTTTATTTTATTTCAACATATAATAGTGTTATATATAGATGTTTTTTAGTGTGGCATGTGAAGTTTAGGGACCTAAGTTGTCATTCTTAAAAGTTTGGGGACCAAATTGTCATTCTTAAAAGTTTAGGGACCCTAGTTGTCATTCTTAAAAGTTTAGGGACCCTAGTTGTCATTCTTAAAAGTTTAGGGACCTAAATTGTCATTCTTAAAAGTTTAGGGACCTAAGTTGTCATTCTTAAAACCCTAGGGACCTAAGTTGTCATTCGTAACTGTTGGTGCAAGTGTACCCAGCTTTTAATATTGTGATATATTTTTTGGTACACATAAAATCACATCTCCATATTTATTTTGATGATTACAAAACACACCGCATTCTTTGTTATCTAATATTTTATCTGAGTGTGCAGCTATTTTAAATGATCTCAATAAATTTATCTGAAGAATCCAAGTCTGAAGATTTACGTCGTTTTAATTTTAAAATGATAAACACCCTAAAATAATATACCACTTGGATATTTCTAAAACCTAATATATTTTTAAAATATACAAAAACCCTTTGGAAGTCAAATGCTATCTAGCTCCATCTCCTGCTTCCCAACACAACTAGCTGTCAACAACAAATTGTGAAGATTTATTCTATAAGCCATAGCCTTTGTTGTGAGCTTCCTATTGGTTGAAAGTTTTCCATAGCATTCCCATTTCTCCTATAAATAACATGCAGGGACGTGATACTTTTTAACACAAAAAAAAATTCACCAATTCACAACATTTAATCCCAGCATTTGATCAATACTCTGCTGCCTCTTTTCTCTCTTAATCACTTATTAAAATTTATAAAATAATTTTTGAGCAAGAAATCTTGAGTTGATAGCAGATTAAAATCTCTCGATTAGTTGAATCAGCAACACAACTCAAGTGATCAAACTCTCTAAAAATATCCAAGTGATAAACATTATACAAGAGTGATTATCAATATTAAAATTATACACCTCTTGTAAGTGTTTGAATAGAGTGAGTGATCCATAGAAATCTCATCAACTGAAGTAGAGATATCCGTGATTATTTTTTGTATTAAGGTTTGTGTTCTACCGTAAAGAACACGTTCTTATTGGATCTCCGAGAAGTGTTTTCTCGAGGTGGACTAGCCAACCACGTGATTGGTGAACCACTTTAAAATATCGGTGTCAAGTATTCTCTTTCCTTTATCTCTTTATTTTTACCGCTGTGCATTTAATTATATCTGTTTATATAATTGTTGTATATTTATTCTTTTATACTCTGTTGTATTTGTACTGTCTTTTATACCGTATTTATTTATAAAAAGAATTTTTGAAAGTAAAAGATTTTAAATACAACCTTACCCCCCCTAGGTTGTCTAACAATTGGTATCAGAGCAGGGCTTTCAAAATTTTCTTCTTAAATATTTTTTAATGGCTCAACAAACTAATATTATGTTTTCAAAACCTCCTATGATAGATACTGAAAAGTTTGGCATTTGGGCCGAACTATTTGAATGTCACGTTCGTGGCAAAAATCAAAGAATTTGGGATATTATAGAAAATGGGAATTTTAATCCTACTATTGTAAAAGATGATCTTATTGTTGATAAACCTTTAAAAGAATGGACTCCCGCTGAAGAATCTCATGTCTGTTTAAATTTTGAAGCTAAGAATATATTATATGCTGCTTTAACTACTGATGAAATTGAAAGAGTGTATACATATAAAACTGCTAATCAAATCTGGGAAAGTTTAAACAACACTCATCGTGGAAACACACAAGTTAAAAGTTCTAAAATAAACATTTTAGTTCATGATTATGAATTATTTGAAATGTCAAAAGATGAGTCAATCGACTCAATGTTTAAACGTTTTAACCTCATTATGACTACTTTGAAAGGATTAGGTCGCACTTATCCTAATGAAGATTACGTAAGGAAAATCCTCCGAGCACTTCCTTCGGAGTGGATGGCAAAGATTACATCATTAGAAGACTCCCGTGATCTCTCCCTAATGAAGCTCGACGATCTCGTCGGCAATCTTAAAGTACACGAAATTGCACTTAAAAGAAACAAAGATCGGGAGCAAGTCAAAAAGAAGTCGATCGCTCTTAATGTCTCAACTCCGAATGACAAAAAGAAAAAGGAGGAAGCTAGCACTTCAAAAGATCAATCCGATAAACTCAACGAAGTCGCTATGTTGGTAAGAAACTTCTCTAAATTTTTTACTAACAATAAATTTTCTAAAAATAGCAGATTTCAAAGAAACGGTAACTACCGTCGTGGCGGTGAAAACCGGAGTCGCAACTTCCATAAAAGAGAAGATAAAGTGAAGAAAAATGACGACTCAAGTGACGACGAAAAAGCCAAACCAAAGAGAGGTTATTGTTACTCATGTGGTGATAAAGACCACTATGCCAACGAATGTCCTAAAAAGAACAAATTTCAAAATAAAAAGGATAAAGCCTTCGTTGGAGGCTCGTGGAGTGGAAGCGAAGAAGAAGACGAATATCAAGCTATTTGTCTTATGGCCGAAAGCGACGACGAGGTAAAATCTTGTTACTCAGATTACGCTAGTGATTATGAAAATGAAGATGAAAATAATCTTGACGAATTATATGAATCATTCCATGACATGGCCGCTCTTGCAAATAGGTATCAAGATGAAATCTCAAAATTAAAAGAAACCGTATCTGCATGTGAAAAGAAAATTAATGACGGTAAACAAAAATCTGCAAATGATATGGATATAATTGCTAAATTAGAAACTAAATTAGGTGAAAAGGATTTTTGTAAATCTTGTGATATTCTAAATAAAAAAATTGCATGTTTAAATAAAAAGACACATGAAGATATTATATGTACAAAATGTGATATTCTTAAAAATGAAAATGCATGTTTAAAAGCTAAATGCGATTCATATGAAAAGGACAATCTATTAGCTAAAGCATTTCAAAGTAGTAATGAAAAAGTTCTTAACATGCTAAATATGTCTAACCGTATAAAATGTAGAAAAGGTATTGGTTCCGATGCTTGCAAAGAAAAATGTTCTTGTATGCCAATTAAAAGATATTTTGAATCACCTAAAGTAAATACAAGAAATCGATATGTGCAAAAACCTCCGTATGTACCTAAAATGAATAATGTAAAATATATACCGAGAAAACCGTATGCTCGCATGTACCATGATAAATATTCTAGACCGAAAAATAATGCGAATATAAATGCTTCTTTTTATGTGTATGATAAATACAATCGCAAAATTAAAATGGTAAATAAATGGATTCCAAAAGGAATGTTTAATAATGATAATCCCGGTGGTATGCGTTTATGGTTTTAAATATGTTACATATATATGCAGTTCTTTTTAATTCTATATATAATATATTTTCTTATATGTATTATATATAAATAATATACTTTTGTATGTACTTTTTGTTTATATATACATACATACGTACTACATATAAATATATATTTGTTTTGTTTAAATTTTTTATTGTTTATATATTAGGTTTGACTTTCTATTTACTTATATATATATATATCTCATATATACGTATATCATACATATATTTATATATATTCTATTCAATTCTTTTGTCTTACTTATATATATAAAAGACTCTAAGTCCTTTATATATTTTTGTTGTTGTCATCTTGAAACTAATTAAGAAGGACCCACGAGAAATGGGGACCATAAAAGTTACATCCTTATTATTGTAGATAAACCTTGATATGGACTGGATTCTCGATAGTGGTTGCACACGTCACATGACCGGAAATAGCAATCTCTTTTCATCATATGAGTCATGTGATGGTGGACAGGTAATTTTTGGAGGAAATTCCAAAGGAGAGATAATTGGGAGAGGTACAGTTTCTTGCAATAATGTTAAATTTCTTGATGTTAATCATGTTGATAATTTAAAATTTAACTTGCTAAGTGTTCGTCAACTTTGTAAAAATGGTATAATCGTTATCTTCGAAGAAGATTCTTGTAAAATGGCAAAGTTCTTTTAACGGGTCTTGTAAAAGGAAATTTATACATTTGTAAAACTCTTGTAAATAAAAATGTTTGTTTATCGTCCCTTTATGATAATTCTACTTTATGGCATAGACGTTTGGGTCACGCTAATCTTAGATTAATTCAAAACTTAAAAAATAAGGAGCTTGTGAGTGACCTTCCAAAATTAAAGTTTGATAATCATTTTTGTGATGCTTGTCGTGTCGGCAAACAACATCACGTTTCTCATAAATCAAAAAATGTGATTTCAACTCAAAGAGTTTTAGAACTTTTACATATGGATCTTTTTGGCCCTATGGCGATTCAAAGTTTTTGAGGAAATTTTTACACTTTGGTTATTGTGGATGATTATTCCCGTTATACTTGGACTTTATTTTTGAGACATAAAAATGAGGCTTTTGAAAAGTTTAAAATTTTGGGAAAACGAATTCAAAACCAACAAGGTTGTACGATTGTTTCCATACGTACGGACCATGGACGTGAATTCGATAATGATGTCCAATTTGGTGCCTTTTGTGATAAACATGGTATAACTCATAATTTTTCGGCTCCTCGAACACCTCAATCTAACGGGGTTGTTGAAAGGAAAAATAGAACGTTACAAGAAATGAGTAGAACCATGCTAAACGAACATCAAGTTCCCCAAAAGTTTTGGTGTGATGCCGTTGCTACCGCGACCTATGTGCTTAACCGTGTCCTAATTAGAAGTATCCTAAATAAGACACCCTATGAGCTTTACCGTGGTAGAAAACCTTCCTTAGCCCACCTAAAAGTTTTTGGATGTAAATGTTTCATTTTAAACACCAAATCCTATCTAACCAAATTCGATGCCAAAGCCTATGAGGGAGTGTTCCTAGGTTATTCTTGGAATAGCAAAGCCTATAGAATCCTAAATAAGGAGACCATGGTTGTAGAAGAATCCCTAAATGTTAGCTTTGACGAGAGTCCTCCCAAACCGAGTGCACCCTTAGCAAATGACAATATCCGTGAGGGAGAAGTCTTAGCCCAACAACTTAGTACCTTGGATTTAGGTACCCAACCTTCCACAAATAATATTGAATCTAGTGATGCCCCTCCGTGTTTTATTCCGCAAGGTGTAGATGATCCTAACCTTAGAACCGCTCGAGGCCATCCCGTAGATCAAATTATAGGTGACCTAAACCAAAGGACAACTAGATCACAAATCCATACCCATTGTGCTTTCCATGCCTTTATCTCAACCATAGAACCTAAAACCATAGATGAAGCTTTAGGAGATAAGGATTGGATAATGGCCATGCAAGAAGAGTTAAACCAATTTTCTAGAAATGATGTGTGGGACTTAGTTCCTTGCCCTAGTAGTCAAACCATTATTGGCACAAGATGGGTCTTCCGTAACAAGGTAGACGAGAACGGTGGAGTCACACGAAACAAGGCACGTTTAGTTGCCAAGGGGTACAATCAACAAGAAGGTATAGATTATGATGAAACCTTTGCACCGGTTGCAAGGTTGGAGTCTATTCGAATGCTTCTCGCTTTTGCAAATGCTAAAGATTTTAAATTATTTCAAATGGATGTTAAAAGTGCTTTCTTAAATGGTATTATAAATGAGGAGGTATACGTTTCTCAACCTCCCGGTTTTGAAAATTTTGAAAATCCGACACATGTTTATAAATTGAAAAAGGCGCTTTATGGTTTAAAGCAAGCTCCGCGTGCGTGGTATGATAGATTAAAAACCTTTTTAATTGTAAGTGGTTATATTATGGGTAAAATAGATAATACTTTATTTGTGAAATATGATCAAAATGATATTGTAGTTGTGCAAGTATATGTTGATGATATTATTTTTGGTTCCACTAATGAAAAACTGTGTAATGAATTTTCTGCGAAAATGACAAGCGAGTTTGAAATGAGCATGATGGGAGAGTTAAAATACTTCTTAGGATTGCAAATCAAACAATGTGAAACTGGTATTTTTATTAGTCAATCTAAATATTGTAAAGATATGTTGAAAAAGTTTAACTTTGAAAATGTCAAACCCGTTGAAACTCCAATGACCACAAACTTACAATTATCTCGTGACGAGGAGGGAAACGATTTTAATGAAAAGATTTATCGTGGTATGATTGGTAGTTTATTATATTTAACTGCTAGTAGACCTGATATTATGTTTAGTGTATGTTTATGTGCTCGTTTTCAATCTTCACCTAAACAAACTCACTATGAAGCTGTCAAGCGTATTTTTCGATATTTACGAGGTACTACTAATCTTGGCTTATGGTATGCAAAGAAACCCGAGTTAGAAGTAACGTGTTTCACCGATTCCGATCTTGGTGGATCTATTGTTGACCGAAAAAGTACTAGTGGGGTATGTGCCTTTATAGGTCTCTCACTTGTATCTTGGTTCTCTAAGAAACAACAATCCGTAGCTTTGTCTACCACCGAAGCGGAATATGTAGCCGCCGCAAGAGCATGTGCTCAAGTCCTTTGGATGAAACACACACTTACCGATTTTGAGGTACACCTAACCAAAATTCCAATTATGTGTGATAACTCAAGTGCCATTAACTTAAGCAAAAATCCCGTGTTACATTCTCGTACCAAACATATTGAATTGAGACATCACTTTTTACGAGATAATGTTCAAAAAGGCCAAATCGTGCTTGAAAAGGTTGATTCGGAAGATAATTTGGCCGATATTTTTACTAAAGCTCTTAACAAAAAGGCTTTCTTTAAATTAAGACTTGGTTTAGGCATGCTTGAGTATAACCCTTGAGAAAATGCTAACTCTCAAATACTTCATATTTTGAGGGGGAGCATAGCGTCTTTCCTAACCCTTTTTGCTTTGACAAAAGGGGGAGAGAAACCGAGTATGCTCTCCTGTTTAGCGTTGTGTTTGTCATCATCAAAAAAGGGGAGATTGTTGGTGCAAGTGTACCCAGCTTTTAATATTGTGATATATTTTTTGGTACACATAAAATCACATCTCCATATTTATTTTGATGATTACAAAACACACCGCATTCTTTGTTATCTAATATTTTATCTGAGTGTGCAGCTATTTTAAATGATCTCGATAAATTTATCTGAAGAATCCAAGTCTGAAGATTTACGTCGTTTTAATTTTAAAATGATAAACACCCTAAAATAATATACCACTTGGATATTTCTAAAACCTAATATATTTTTAAAATATACAAAAACCCTTTGGAAGTCAAATGCTATCTAGCTCCATCTCCTGCTTCCCAACACAACTAGCTGTCAACAACAAATTGTGAAGATTTATTCTATAAGCCATAGCCTTTGTTGTGAGCTTCCTATTGGTTGAAAGTTTTCCATAGCATTCCCATTTCTCCTATAAATAACATGCAGGGACGTGATACTTTTTAACACACAAAAAAAATTCACCAATTCACAACATTTAATCTCAGCATTTGATCAATACTCTGCTGCCTCTTTTCTCTCTTAATCACTTATTAAAATTTATAAAATAATTTTTGAGCAAGAAATCTTGAGTTGATAGCAGATTAAAATCTCTCGATTAGTTGAATCAGCAACACAACTCAAGTGATCAAACTCTCTAAAAATATCCAAGTGATAAACATTATACAAGAGTGATTATCAATATTAAAATTATACACCTCTTGTAAGTGTTTGAATAGAGTGAGTGATCCATAGAAATCTCATCAACTGAAGTAGAGATATCCGTGATTATTTTTTGTATTAAGGTTTGTGTTCTACCGTAAAGAACACGTTCTTATTGGATCTCCGAGAAGTGTTTTCTCGAGGTGGACTAGCCAACCACGTGATTGGTGAACCACTTTAAAATATCGGTGTCAAGTATTCTCTTTCCTTTATCTCTTTATTTTTACCGCTGTGCATTTAATTATATCTGTTTATATAATTGTTGTATATTTATTCTTTTATACTCTGTTGTATTTGTACTGTCTTTTATACCGTATTTATTTATAAAAAGAATTTTTGAAAGTAAAAGATTTTAAATACAACCTTACCCCCCCCTAGGTTGTCTAACAGTAACATTTTTATAAAAACACACTCTTAATAATTATTTTTATAAAAAACACCATCTTAACAATTTTTTTTATAAAAAACACATTCTTAACATTTTTTTATAAAAAACATCATCTTAACATTTTTTTTATAAAAACACACTTTTAAGAATTTTTTTTATAAAAAACACCATCTTCACATTTTTTTTTATAAAAACACTCTTAATAATTATTTTTATAAAAAACACCATCTTAACAATTTTTTTTATAAAAAACACTATCTTCACATTTTTTTATAAAAAACACATTCTTAACAATTTTTTATAAAAACACACTCTTAAGAATTATTCTTATAAAAACACACTCTTAACATTTTTTTTATAAAAACACACTTTTAAGAAATATTTTTATAAAAAACACCATCTTCACATTTTTTATAAAAACACACTCTTAATAATTATTTTTATAAAAAACACCATCTTCACATTTTTTTTATAAAAAACACATTCTTAACATTTTTTTATAAAAACACACTCTTAAGAATTATTTTTATAAAAACACACTCTTAACATTTTTTTATAAAAACACACTCTTAACATTTTTTTATAAAAATACTCTAACATCTATAACAACATACACATTATAACATAGAAATATCACATTCAAACATAAAACATACATATCATATATTTTAAAATTTAAACATAGAGCAAATATCATATTCAAACATATAACAAGTTATAAACACTCTAACAACATACATATCATATATCTTAACTTAAAATAACAACATATAAAAAAGAACAAAAAACTTAAGAAAAACTTACCAACTGAGTAATACGAGCCATCTTCAAAAAACCCGAGCGCGTATTCCACACGACAAAATTGAGAGAGTTTGGGAGAGGATAAGAGAGAATTTGATTAAAAAAATGAGGTGTGGCCGGTTTGGTCCCCCCACCTCTCTTATATAGTTGCGGTGATGAGAAAGAGATTAGGGTTTATGTCTCACAAATTTTTTAGGGTTAACCCCATGCTGACACGTAGCAGGGTATCCCGCGATCGCGGGCATCCTCCGCGGGCAGAGGCCAAACCTGTACCGCGGGCATTCTTGAGGGACCTACGCGGGCTGTTTGGCCAAACTCGTATGACACGTGGGCTGGGGCCCGCGATCGCGGGGCCCACCGCGGAATTTTGTGGTATTTCGGTAAACTGAGCGAGATTTGTGGTATATTGGTAAGTCAAAGTCAAACTTGGGGTATTTTAATTAATTTCCCTAGCATGTAATCAGAATAACGTGTCGTTTATATTAGGGAAATTAATTAAAATACCCTAAGTTTGACTTTGACTTACCAAAATACCTACTTTCTCGCTGAGTTTACCAAAATACCCAAAACTTCCGCGGTGGGCCCCACGATTGCGGGCTAGGGCCTACGTGTCACACCTGTTGGGCCAAAGTGTCCCGCGGAGCCCCCCAACTATGCCCACAGTGACAGGATTGGCCCCTGCCCGCTGTGGTTGTCTGCGATGGGTCCGCGGTGGGCAAAAAAATTACATTTTTGGTTCTTTTTTGCACGGATCTTTGCATGCTTTTACTGTTTTTTTCCACAATTATTGTACTTGGAAGACCAACTTGTGGTTGAAATTCATTGGCATATCTTTGATATCTTTTCTTCCACTTCGATCCTTTTCAAGTGGGTTTCCTTCCTGGCCATCATTTGTTTCCACTCTTTCATATGTTTAAAGTTTTATATGAGATGTATGCGTTAAGAAGAAGGACGGATCTATGCGAATGTGCATAGATTACCGTGAACTTAATAAGGTAACCGTGAAGAACAAGTACCCGCTCCCGAGGATCGATGACCTTTTCGACCAGCTCCAATGTTGGTGCAAGTGTACCACATCTCTATATATTTATATATATTTTTTTTGATGATTACAAACACACCGTATTATTGTTTATCTAACAATCCAATCCAAGTGTACAGTTCTTGAAGAACACGAAGATTTTATCTGAAGAGTTCAAGACGGAAGATTTACGTTGTCATTAGTGTTTATAATTTATAATGATAAACACCCTAAAATAATATACCACTTGGATATTTCTAAAAACCCAATAAATGATTTTAATTAAATATGGTTTATTGAGAAAGATTGGTTGCGTCCTGGAAGCTGCATATTCTGACGCAGGTATACCGCGAAGAATGCCCGGTATACCGCGGGTACATATTCTGACGCAGGTATACCGCGAAGAATGCCCGGTATACCGCGGGTACAGTTTACGTTTGTTTTTGCAGGGTTGACCTTTCTCTTCTGACACGTACTTTATTACTGCACGGTATACCGCGTGCTTTTGGCGGTATACCGCGGATGCATGTATCCGTTGGAAGAGCTGCTATATAATGCATGCGATGGTGGAGAAGAAATAAAATACAGATACAAACCAACAGCCATCTCTCCTCATCTGATCTCTCCCAACTAATATTCCATACTACATATTATCACTACATATTTATTTTATAAAACGTTTTTATAAAATATCCAAGTGATAAATATTATACAAGAGTGATTTCCATTGTGAGTTATACTCCTCTTGTAAGTGTTTGAATAACGGGTGTGTGATCCTGTATATCTCAATTAGCTGAAGCTTGAGAGCCTATTGCTTTCCTTTGTATTTGGTTTGTATTCTACCGTAAAGAATACGTTTATTGGATCGTGTCGGGAAGTGTCTCGGCTAGTGATTTACCAAGTTGTGGTAAATCACTAAATCTCCGTGTCAAGTATCTCTATCCCTTATCTCTTTATATTTCCGCTGTGCATTTAATTATATCTGTTTATATAATTATTGTATATTCATTGCATTTATACTCTGCTTTATTTACTATATTTATCTATCCTGTTTTTATACGTATCTGTTGTGTTTTCATATACTCTGTTGTATTTACATTATTAAGATATTTTTATAAAAGAATTTTTTGAAAGTAAATTATTTAAATACAACCTTACCCCCCCCCCCCCCCTAGGTTGTCTAACAATTGGTATCAGAGCAGGTCTTTCAAAAATATTCTGCATAAATTTCTTTTATTCCTTTAAATGGCTCAACAAACTAATTTTGTGTTTTCAAAACCCCCTTTGATAGATACTGAAAAGTTTGGCATTTGGGCCGAGCTATTTGAATGTCACGTGCGTGGCAAAAATCAAAAGATTTGGGATATTATAGAAAAAGGGAATTTTAAACCCACCATTGTGAAAGATGATGTTTTTATTGATAAACCTATAGATGAATGGACTACTTCTGATGAAACTCATTTTTGTTTAAACTTTGAAGCTAAGAATATATTATATGCTGCTTTAACAACTGATGAAATTGAAAGAGTATATACATATAAAACTGCAAATCAAATATGGGAAAGTTTAAATAATACTCATCGTGGAAACACGGAAGTTAAATCTAGTAAAGTGAATATTTTAGTTCACGATTATGAACTGTTCGAAATGAAACAAGATGAGTCGATTGACTCAATGTTTAAAAGATTTAACCTTATTGTGACTACGTTGAAAGGTTTGGATCGCACTTATCCTAACGAGGACTATATAAGGAAAATCCTACGAGCCCTTCCTTCGGAGTGGATGCAAAAGATAACATCTTTAGAAGACTCCCGTGACCTTTCCATAATGAAGATAGATGACTTGATCGGCAATCTTAAAGTGCACGAAATTGCACTAAAAAGAAATCAAGTTCGGGATCGAGTCAAAAAGAAATCCATTGCTCTCAAAGCCGTTGCCCCTAAAGATGAGGAAGAAGAAGAGGAGGAAGAAGCAAGTTCCTCAAATGACGAATCCGAAAGTCTTGACGATTTAATCGAGATGGTAAGAAAACTCTCTAAACTTTTATCTAACAAAAAGTTTGCCAATATTGATAGGTTTCAAGGAAATGGAGACTACCATCGTGGTGGTAAAAATCAAAGTCGCAACGTCCATAACAAATATGACGAATCTAGTGACGATGAAAAAGCCAATAAAAAGAAAGGCTTTTGCTATGTGTGTGGTGATAAAAATCACTATGCAAATGTGTGTCCAAAACGTGCTAAACAAATCAACACACCAAAAACATTCGTCGGAGCCGCGTGGAGCGCAAACAAAGATGAAGACAAGAATATTTGTCTCATGGCCGACCGTGATGATGAGGTATCTACATCATGTTTTCATGACAATAATTATGATAGTAATAATTATTATGATAGTGATAATGAAAATAACCTTGAATTATTATATGAATCTTTCAATGACATGGCCGCTCTTGCAAATAAATATAAAGATGAAATCACTAAATTAAAAGAAACCGTATCTGCATATAAAAAGGAAATAGATGACGGTAAACAAAAATCTACTTATGATTTAGATGTTATCACTAAGTTAGAAAATAAATTAAGTAAAAAAGATGTTTGCAAATCTTGTGATATTTTAAAAAATGAAATTGCATGCTTAAAAGAAAAACCAATTGAGAAAAATGATTGTAAATCTTGTGTTATTTTAAATGATAAAATTGCATGTTTAAATAAAAATACATATGAAAGTGTTGCATGTATAAAATGTGATTTGCTTGAAAATGAAAATATTTATTTAAAAGCTAACTGCGATTTATATGAAAAAGATAATCTATTAGCTAAAGCTTTTCAAAATAGCAATGATAAAATGCTTAAAATGCTAAATATGTCGAATCGCATTAATTGTCGAAAAGGCATTGGTTCTGATACATGTGTTGATAAATGCTCGTGTAAACCCATTAAAAGATTTTTTGCATCTCCTAAAGTTGATACAAGAAAACCCCCATATATGTCAAAAAAGAAAATTGTGAATTATGGGAGGAAACCGTATGCTCGTATGTATAATAGTAATTTTTCTAGACCTAATGCGAATATAAATGCTTCATTTTATGTGTATGATAAATACAATCGCAAAATTAGAATGGTTAGAAAATGGATTCCGAAAGGAATGTTTAATGTTGACAATCCCGGTGGGATGCGTTTGTGGTTTTAAACAAATTTTGTGGATTGTATGTTGTCATGTTTTATTTTATGTCGACAACATATTTTAATTTTTTTTGCAGTTTATGTTTTATACTAACTGTTAAAAGGACCCATAAGAAAAGGGTACCACGAAATATTTTCTTTACCTTTTGTAGGTGTTTCCTGACGAGGATATAATACGTGTTTCCTGACGAGGATATAATACGTGTTTCCTGACGAGGATATAATACGTGTTCCCTGACGAGGTCATAATACGTGGTATTTTTTGCTCACATAAAATTAACCGAAAAATCGAAGCCTTAAGATCCTTTTTTTTTGGTGCAAGTGTTTCTTTTAGGTTATTTTGTTTTATGTCTATTATATGCTTTTTTTATGCATATTTTATTGTCCCTCAAATTTTATAATTTGTTATTAATTTGAGGGGGAGCTTTTTATCTTTTAACCATGAGATTATGCTCTCTCAAATATATGCATATTTTGAGGGGGAGCATCTCTCGAGGGGAAGCATACCGTCTTTCTTGACCCTTTTTGTTTCGACAAACGGGGGAGAGAAACCGCATATGCTCATGCTTAGCGGTTGTGTTTGTCATCATCAAAAAGGGGGAGATTGTTGGTGCAAGTGTACCACATCTCTATATATTTATATATTTTTTTTTTGATGATTACAAACACACCGTATTATTGTTTATCTAACAATCCAATCCAAGTGTACAGTTCTTGAAGAACACGAAGATTTTATCTGAAGAGTTCAAGACGGAAGATTTACGTTGTTATTAGTGTTTATAATTTATAATGATAAACACCCTAAAATAATATACCACTTGGATATTTCTAAAAACCCAATAAATGATTTTAATTAAATATGGTTTATTGAGAAAGATTGGTTGCGTCCTGGAAGCTGCATATTCTGACGCAGGTATACCGCGAAGAATGCCCGGTATACCGCGGGTACATATTCTGACGCAGGTATACCGCGAAGAATGCCCGGTATACCGCGGGTACAGTTTACGTTTGTTTTTGCAGGGTTGACCTTTCTCTTCTGACACGTACTTTATTACTGCACGGTATACCGCGTGCTTTTGGCGGTATACCGCGGATGCATGTATCCGTTGGAAGAGCTGCTATATAATGCATGCGATGGTGGAGAAGAAATAAAATACAGATACAAACTAACAGCCATCTCCTCATCTGATCTCTCCCAACTAATATTCCATACTACATATTATCACTACATATTTATTTTATAAAACGTTTTTATAAAATATCCAAGTGATAAATATTATACAAGAGTGATTTCCATTGTGAGTTATACTCCTCTTGTAAGTGTTTGAATAACGGGTGTGTGATCCTGTATATCTCAATTAGCTGAAGCTTGAGAGCCTATTGCTTTCCTTTGTATTTGGTTTGTATTCTACCGTAAAGAATACGTTTATTGGATCGTGTCGGGAAGTGTCTCGGCTAGTGATTTACCAAGTTGTGGTAAATCACTAAATCTCCGTGTCAAGTATCTCTATCCCTTATCTCTTTATATTTCCGCTGTGCATTTAATTATATCTGTTTATATAATTATTGTATATTCATTGCATTTATACTCTGCTTTATTTACTATATTTATCTATCCTGTTTTTATACGTATCTGTTGTGTTTTCATATACTCTGTTGTATTTACATTATTAAGATATTTTTATAAAAGAATTTTTTGAAAGTAAATTATTTAAATACAACCTTACCCCCCCCCCCTAGGTTGTCTAACAGCTCCAAGGTGCGAGTTACTTCTCAAAGATAGACTTGAGGTCGGGTTACCATCAGTTAAAGGTGAAGGAGGAAGATGTGCCGAAGACGGCTTTCTGTACGAGATATGGACATTACGAGTTCTTAGTCATGCCCTTTGGGTTGACTAATGCGCCCGCGGTGTTCATGGACTTGATGAATCGGGTGTGTAGCTCGTTGCTGGATAAGTGTGTGATCGTCTTCATTGACGATATCTTAATCTATTCTCGTACCCGAGAGGACCACGAGAGGCACCTCCGGGCAGCACTGGAATTGCTTAAGCGTGAGAAGTTATATGCGAAATTCTCAAAGTGCGAGTTTGGTTAAGGGAAGTTCAGTTTTTGGGTCATGTAGTGTCGGCAGACGGCATCAAAGTAGATCCTGCTAAGATTGAAGCCATTAAAGACTGGGAAACGCCAAGAACCCCATCGGAGGTGAGAAGCTTCCTCGGTCTAGCGGGTTATTATCGGAAATTTATCCAAGATTTCTCTCGGATAGCTTCACCGCTGACCTCGTTGACAAGGAAGAATGCTAAATTCGTGTGGGCTGAAGCACAAGAATCGGCGTTCGAGAAGCTGAAAGAAAGCTTAAGCAGTGATCCGGTCTTGTCGTTGCCTAGCGGATCGAAGGGTTTTGTGATATACAGCGACGCTTCTAAGCTTGGGTTAGGGTGCGTGTTAATGCAGAACGGGAAGGTAATTGCTTACGCTTCTCGGCAGTTGAAGGAGCACGAGAAGAACTACCCCACTCATGACATGGAGTTAGCGGCGGTGGTGTTCGCGCTGAAAATCTGGCGACATTACTTATATGGAGTAAAGTGTCATATTTACACCGATCACAAAAGTCTGAGACACCTGTTTGATCAAAAGGAGTTGAATATGAGACAGAGGAGATGGATGGAGCTGTTGAACGACTATGACTGCGAAATTTTGTATCACCCATGCAAGGCTAATGTAGTGGCCGACGCGCTGAGTCGGAAGGAACGGGGAGGACAGATCAAGGTCGTGGCTTTCAGAGTCGATGCAACCTCGAATCTCCTTGAAGAAGCTAAGAGGTTTCAAGAAGAAGCACTGTTAGAGGAGAACTTAAAGAGCGAAAGAATAGTCGGAGTTGCATCATTGCTCGAAGTCAGCAATGGTGGGCTGAGGTGCATGAAAGACCGAGTGTGGATTCCTAAACTGGACAATCTGAGAGCAAGCCTCTTAGAAGAAGCACACCAGTCGCGGTATTCCATACACCCGGGAACGAATAAGATGTATCGAGACTTGAGACAATCTTACTGATGGCCGGGAATGAAGAAGGATATTGCTCATTTTGTAGAGCGGTGTGTGACATGTTTGAAGGTTAAGGCAGAACATCAACGACCGCAAGGGGAACTCCAGTCCACAGTGATCCCAGTATGGAAGTGGGATAATATCACCATGGATTTCGTCACAAAGTTACCGAGGACCCCGAAGGGTAATGATGCAATTTGGGTGATTGTAGATATACTCACCAAATCCGCGCATTTCTTACCTATTAAAGAGTCGGATTCTTTGGAGAAGTTAGCCCGTGTATACATTAACGAGATAGTGTCTAGGCACGGAGTGCCGCAATCCATAGTGTCTAACTGTGATAGTCGGTTCACGTCAGCCTTTTGGAGAAGTTTGCAACGGAAGTTGGGGTCGCAATTGAAGTTGAGCACGGCCTATCATCCTTAAACGGATGGTCAGAGCGAGAAAACCATTCAAATGTTAGAGGATATGCTTCGGGCGTGCGTTATCGACTTTAAGGGATCGTGGGAAGTGCACTTACCGTTGATAGAGTTCTCCTACAATAATAGCTACCACGCAAGCATTCAAGCGGCACCGTTTGAAGCCTTGTATGGACGAAAGTGTCGTACACCGTTGTGCTGGAATGAAGTAGGAGAAAGGCAGTTGGCCGGACCGGAAATTGTGCAACTAACGGCGGATAAGATTGAAGTGATCCGCGAAAGGATGAGAATCGCACAGGACCGGCAGAGGAAGTATGCGAATAGAAGAAGAAAGCCTATCGAATTCCAAGTGGGTGACAAGGTCATGCTGAAAGTCTCGCCTTGGAAAGGAGTGGTACGTTTTGGAAAGAAAGGAAAGCTAAGGCCGAGGTATGTTGGACCTTTTGTTATCATCGAGCGTGTTGGCGCGGTAGCATACAAGCTTGAATTACCGAAAGAGTTGAAGAGGATTCATCCGACCTTTCATGTGTCAAACTTGAAGAAGTGCTTGGCCGAGACCGATGTGGCTATTCCGTTGGAAGACGTCAGTATTGACGAGAAGTTGATGTTCGAGGAAGAGCCAATCGAGATCGTAGACAGTAAAGTGCGAACGACGAGAAACAAGGAAGTTCGTTTAGTTAAAGTTCAGTGGAGGTATCACAAAGGAAGGGAAGCGACGTGGGAAGTGGAATATGATATGAGGATCAGCTACCCTCACCTGTTTGAAAATGGAATTTCGGGGACAGAATTCTTTTGAGGGGGGAGTGTTGTAACGACCGTGACCGAATCAGTTTAGTTTTGGCACTTGTAAGGAAAGTATAATAAGGGCAAAAGTAGAGGGGGCTATTTGGTAAGTTTGGGATAGAGTATTTAAAGGCACAAAACCCTAGAAGGAACATTCTAATACTGAAATTGTTGTTGACGACTGATTTTGAGGAGAGAAAGGAGAGTAGGGTTCTCAAGGGCTTTGTGTGCTTTTGAGAAGAAAGGAATCATCAAGTTCAATTTCAGAAGGAAGGGAAGGATTGGAATTCGTGATCTGCAAGTAATCTCTAAGGTAATCTCTAATCCATAACTCCTTTCAAGTTTAATCTGTTGATTTCTGAGTTTTGGTGGGTTTTAGCTTTTCTAAGTCATTTGAGGCCTTTAGGGAGTTTTAATCTTCGTTAAATGCGTTTTGATAGTGAAACTGATGGGAAATCGATTACAGATCATTTAGTGATAGTTTAGTGGCTTATCTTGGGGTTTAAGAGGCTTGTATTAGGATTTCCAACCATTAAACTCGTCCAGCGCTCGTCCGGAAACCTTCAAGTATGAAGGTGTCCGGGTGAGTGTCCGGATAGTTCTTGGTCGGGTTGTAGAAGGTGTCCGGATATTGTGTTGTCCGGATAAGTTTAGTCATCCGGATAAGTGTGCCATCCGGATAGGTTAATCGTCCGGAGACTATAAGTTGTCCGGTAACCTCTGTGTGTCCGGAAAGCGTGGTTATCCGGAAAAGTGTAGTTATCCGGAAAAGTGTGGTTATCCGGAAAAGTATGGTTGTCCGGAAAAGTATGGTTGTCCGGAAAAGTAGTGATGTCCGGAAAAGAGTAGGGTGACAAGTGAGAAGTGTTCGGATAGTTCTAGTCAGCTTATAAATCTGTCCCTTCGTTCAGGTAGACAATTTGGAAGTAAAGAGCAGAGTAGGGAAGAGCAAACAAGCGTACCAGGTGAGTTTTCTAAACTAAAATGTGTGGCCTTTAAAGTGTTTTCAAAATGTGTTTTGAATGTTGAGAATTGCCATGCTTTATTTATTATGCTTTAATTGCATGAAAGATGTTTAAAGTTTTATATGAGATGTATGCATACATTGTGTAGACGTAAATTGGCTAAGTCGGGGGGAGGTTCCGTCAGTACTCACGTCGGGGGGAGGTTCCGTTTATGCCATGGGAGTAAGTTCCAGTAAGGCAGTGTGATACTGACTCGTTGTCACCCTCGGGTGGCTTCAGGGTGCCATTTACGGGAGCGGATTTATCCGTGAAAGATTTTGCTGTTCAGCTATGTGAAAGTTTATTATTGAAAGTCTTGTATTCATTTGAAAGTTATGAAAAGTTTTTAAATGATTTTGAGAACTGTCAGGAGGGACTCACTAGACCTCATGGTCTAACCCTCGCTCTTTTCAAATTAAAACCCTTTTCAGGAAAGCAGGTAGCGAAAGGCTCTAGCAGGTGAACAGAGCAGTTAGAAGATGGAAGCAGTAGAACCAGTGACACCATTATCTTTTAGTTCTAGCAAATTCTCAGTTGTGTAATAGGTTGATTCCGCCAACCTGAATTTTGAGACTTATGTAGGAATTTTGGGACCCATCTTTGGGATTGTTTCAGTGATTATGTTTTGCATGCTTTATTTTTTTGTCTGGGTTGTTACATAAATGTTGGATATACTTAACAAATCCATAAAAGACAAAATAGATCGAAAAGAACGGTCTATGTGAAAAGAACCTAAAAAGAGTAAAATGGTCAAAATGCATTTCATGTTTAGTTACTCTTTAAATTTTCTAAGTATGAAGATCAAATTCAAATAGGGGGAGATTGTTGGGTCACCAAAGATTTGAAATTGACCCACCGATTTTATCCTTAAAATCTTAGTTAGAATGTTTTATTTTTGGTTCTTTATGATGACTTAGACAAGACAACAAAAGTTCGGTGAAGTCGAAGACCAACCGAAATCTAGCTTGAAGATGTTCTCATTGTGGAAGTGAAGACACTCTTCTCAACAACAGGTCTAAGTTAGAGTCCACCGAAATTCTTTATGAAAATCGGTGGACACTCCAACCGAATCTTCCCTCAGAATCGGTCAAGAAACTCAGCGATAGGAGCTACATATCGGTGGTCACATGGTCTCTCTCATACTCAGTTTCGGTCAAGAATCTCATCGACCTCATAGTCCAAATCGGTTAGATCTATCTTTGGAAGCCAATATGAGAAGATCGTTTGTTATAGGACAATATCCATTGTCAAGAAAAAGTGACTATTTCTCGTTTTATCCAATCTCAGATATTGTCTCAATCAAGCATGGGTATCCTTCCTGGTACTAAGCAAAAAGGTTGTAAAGGACTTGTCAACTTTTCAAAGTCAACTCCTATGCTTGAATCCCCTGATGACAAGTGTTCTAAGCATTTAATGCTTCATGCACTATATAAAGAGGAAGAGGCTCTCCATGCAAGGTTACGTGTTCCTGAAGAATTTCTCAGTGCCAAAATACTCTCTCTCCCTTTGAAACTTTATAGCTTTGAGTCTTAGTGTGTTAAAGTTGTTTTGTTTTCAGTTTGCTTTGTGAAGATTGTTAGAATAGTTTAAGTGTTCTTTTTCGCAACAATCTGTAGTTTTCTATGTGTAACTCTTATTGAAGTTTTCAATAAAAGAATTAAGTTAAGTGATTTTTTGTGTATTTTATTCAACCCCCCTTTTACAATACATGTTTAAGCCATCTAGGACTAACAAGTGGTATCAGAGAAAAATTTTAATCTCAATAAACTTGATCTGCGATGACCGCCTCTTCTTCAAACAATGAA
This sequence comes from Saussurea involucrata, assembly GCA_033807775.1. Classification (NCBI taxonomy): domain Eukaryota; kingdom Viridiplantae; phylum Streptophyta; class Magnoliopsida; order Asterales; family Asteraceae; genus Saussurea; species Saussurea involucrata. The sequence goes on along the minus strand of CM066317.1, from coordinate 8,490,538 downwards.
GTTCCCTTTCAAAACAACATTTCTGAAAATGGCTCTATTGCCAACCTCCAAAGTTCAACCCCAACAACTTTTCTCTCTGGAAGAGCCGAATGATGCTCTTCATGGAAGGAGTGGATACTAGATATCCAACCATTCTCAGTGAGGGACCCATTGTCTCTAGAGTCTGGGCTCACTATGAAATGCAGAGGCCTGGAAAAGAAACAGTCGATAAGGATGATTCTGATGACTCTTCGGATGAAGAAAAGGCCGCTGCTATTGGTCGTTACATTCTAAAAAACCCTAAGAAATATACTGATGAGGAAAAGCGTCTTGTATCTCTTGACCCCAAAGTGAGAGCAATAATTGCTCTTTCCCTTCCTGATGAGGTCTATCATTCTCTAGTTAGCTTTGCTACAGCTAAAGAAATGTGGACCACTCTATGTGTTCTATACGAAGGTACAGAGGAAGTTAAGAAGAGCAAGAAAATTGCTCTCATCAGGAAATATGAGCTCTTTACTCGTGAGAAAGGAGAATCTCTTTCTAGCTATTATAACCGTTTTAACAGTCTCCTAAATGATTTAAAGTTGTTGGGCAGAGTATATGAAAATGAGGAAGTCTTGTGCAAATTCATGGACTGTCTTCCTGACTTTTAGGAAAACATATGTTCTTGCATCAAGACAACCAAGGATCTTGAATACATGCCTCTAACTGTCCTGTATGGAACTCTCTTCAATTATGAACAAACTAAATAGCAAAAGAAGTCTATTATCAAAGAGATAAAAGGCTCCTCTATAGCCCTTGTCAGTGATACTTCCAAGAAAGCTCAGTGTGTTCCTCGCATCACTTACACTACATCAGATTCTGACAATGACAGTCAAAATGAGTCCACTTAACAAACGGAGGCATATCTAAGTGATGCTGATGATGAAGGTGAGGAAACTTCTGTTGAACAGATAACGGATGAAATGGCAATGATGGTTGGGTTAAAAAACAAACCTCATTTTTCTGGCAAACCTAGAACTTTCAGAAAACCCTTCTCTTCCATAAAAACTTCCTCTACTGATAAGTCAAATGAGGAGTGCTTCAATTGTAGTAAGAAAGGACACTTTGCCTCTGAATGCAGAAGCAAACGTGTTGAAAGAACTAGGACCACCCCCTCTGACAGATTTTCCTCTAAATATGAAAAATCCAAGAACAATACCTCTAAGTCAACCTTTCCTAGAAAAGGTAGTCAACCTTCCTCTCAGGAACATCAGGAACGTGCTGAAAAATACAAAGCCAAATATAAGAGAGAGAAGGAAAGAAATGAGGGACTTCTTAGGAAAGGAAAGGGTCTCATTGCTGAAACCCATGACTGGGCTGATGAGCCAACTTCTGAGAGTGACAAGGATTCTCCCAACATGTGCTTCATGGCTAAATCTGATGACCTAGAAAGCTCTGAAAAGGCTATCACTTCAACTGCCTTGGTGTCAACTGGGTGCTCATCATCTTACTCTCAGGTACATCCTTTCAACTCCATGTCTGAATCTGAAAAGATTGATGCTTATGAGTCCTTGACGAATGATTTCTATAATATCAAAGACGCTAAGAAAAGAAAATATGTTCAAGTTAAAACTTTTTCTTCTCAACTTGAAATCTGCCTTTCCAAACTTGAAAAGTTTGATGAAATCAAAGCTGAACTAGAGGACTTGAAAACCATAAATCACATAATTGCTAAAGAGAAAAATAAACTGTTTAAAAGATTGAAAAAGGAGCAAGAAAATGTAAGAAAATGGACCAGCTCCTCAAAGAATTTTGAGAAAAAATTTCAAGACCAAACTCCTTGTGATGATAAAACTGGATTGGGTTTTGGAAAAATGGACGTTGATGTTTCTTCACATGCTCATGCTTCTACATCTTGTGTTTCACCAAATCTTCATGAATCATCAGAGTCTAGTTCAACTGGCTCAGTGTCTGTAAACTCTGCTGATTTATCTGAAGCCCTAAACTTTGGAATGTTCATAAAAGCCAAAGATTCTTCTTCTATTCAAAATAATGAAACACATGACTCTAATGATTCTCCAAAACCTATCCATGATCTTATGAAGCTCTTAACTCTTGATGAAGTTTCCTCTTCTGATCTGATAGATTGAAAGATTTCCAAAAATGAGAATACCACAAATTTGTCTTTGAAAAGAAAATCTTCAGCTCTCTCAAAAACTTCTTTTAAAAGTCTTCCCACAAAACATTTTTCAAGAAATGATGTCTCCAATCATACCAAAAGTGTTTTGGGTTTTCCTCTTCTAATGTCCAACTTTGGTCCTAAAGCTTTACAAGTTGATGTCAAAGGCAAAGGAAAAGAAAAGGTTCAAAAATCCAAAAGGGTGTTTATTTATAGAAAGTGCTACAATTGTGGAGACACTATTCATCTTGCAAAAGATTGTCCCAAAGATAGAATTGACCGAAGCAATGCTAAGGAATCTTATTCTTCTTCTTCTAACCCAAAAGGACCCACAACCAAATAGGTACCAAGAAACTAATCTGTATGCGACTGCAGGTTCATGAGCACCATCAAATCTGTTATTTGGATAGTGGGTGCTCACGTCATATGACTGGAAACAAATCTCTTCTTATAAACTATGTGTCTGAAAAAGGCCTGTCTGTAACTTTTGGGGACAACTCTAGAGGGTACACAAAAGGCTATGGAACTCTCACCAATGGATCTGTCACCTTCAACAAAGTAGCACTTGTTGAAGGCCTCATTGTAACACCCCGCTTACCACGACACAATATTGTCCGCTTTGCCCCACTGGCTCACGGCTTTGTTCTTGGCGACCTGGCAAGGACTTCGCAAGGACTTCCCAGGAGGTCACCCATCCTGGTACTACTCCCACCCAAGCACGCTTAACCACAGAGTTCCCAAGGAACCCGCATGCTTGTGGCCCCAAAACGCGTTGTGTCTGGTAAGGCCAAGGTTTACTAATATACCCAACATCTCTCCTGTCCACGGCCGATGTGGGATATGCCTAAGGTGTTACACACACCCCCCTTAGGGACTCATCGTCCTCGATGAGGTTTGCCCCACCATCCCGAACGGCACAAGAGTGGCTCTGATACCACCATCGAGGGGCGAATGTCACGTGGGAACCGGAAGAAGAGATGAAGAGGAGGTACCCTCACCTTTTCAGTTAGTGTCGAATTTCGGGGACGAAATTTTTCCAAGGAGGGGAGGATTGTAACACTCCAAAATTTGTGGTAATTATTTTACCGTTTTCCGCTCAGCACGATTTCTTTAAGTTGCTTCTTTACCTCGAATCTCCATGTTGGACCCTCCATCGAATAATAATAATAATAATAATAATAATAATAATAATAGTGACGTTAATAAAAGGGATAGTATAATAATACAGCAAACTCATTGTTGGAATGCATGCTTGTGATTTGAGCTCCACGTGCCCCTTAATTGTAACCTACTTCCATTAATGCTAAAGTTGGAATATGAGTATTACTTCATGCATGAGCAGCTATCTACCCACATGACTCATCCCTCTTGGAAAACTACTGCAGCACCTTGCTCTCGGTACAATAATGGCGAGAGTGCCATGGCGAGAATGCCATGGGCACTCTCGCAGGTCAATTTCGCTGATGAGAGGATGGCCGACTTCTTTGGGGAGTTGTGGTACATTCTTGGCGGTTATGACAGCGGCGATCATGCCATGGCACAACCGCGAGAGTCACTCTCGCTGGAAGGGCCTGCACCTTTAAATGAGGGTGGAACGGATTTGCTTTAAAAGAAAATAGATAGGGACAGCCAATTAAGATCCTGGTAACACTTCTCGATCTCACATTCTTTTTGTTTTGGCGATTCTCCCACACAAAAGAAAAAGAAACTCCTCTCTCTCTTCATTTACTTCTCCACCCTAACCCTAATCATCTTTAATGAGGATTCTCTGGGGTTTTCTTTAGCTTCCATACTTCTACATTATTTCAAGAAGATTTCCAAGTTTGACTAGTTAAGATTCAAGCCTTCATCAAAGAAAACTAAAGTTTTCATAAAATCCAGAGTTTTGCTTGCAAGTCCTTAAGTAAGTTGTTTTAATCCAACCATCTTCTTCATAAGTTTTATTTTGCACTTATTATAGAAGTTAACTTGGAATCTTTTATAAATCTAGGGTTTCTCTAAAATTTGAGGGTTTTTCTCACTACAAAACCCTACTATGTGAGTTTTCTCATATACACACTATAATTGTTGTTATTAATTTAAATATGTAAGATATAAATGTTGTAGGATTTGATCTTGGATTATGAATGCTAACCCTATTTGATGAAATGTGTGATTAGGGATAAATATATATACATATATATACACACACACATATATATATATATGTATATAGGAATGCTTATACAAATAGAAAGACCTATATGTGCTTCTTTGTAGTATCATTTATAAGGAGAATGTATTTATTCAATTTCGTATTACTATGATATAATTCATGTGGGTTCATAAACTTGAATATATTTTTATTGGCCAACAAGAGTTCATGGGAATCGTAGTCATGCCTTAAACGTGGTAATTTAAGTAAAGGCCTTCATGAATCATGACTTGGAGGTTGGGTCATTTTAATTTTTATGATCGAGGGATCTAAATCTATATGGTATACATGTATGGATTGGGTAAGCCATTGGTGGCCACTAGCGAGTATGCAATAAAGGACGTGGGTTCTTGAGGTGTAACTCGTCTAGACGGATATGCAATATGGTCCGTGTAAGTCCTTGAGGTGTAACCCTAGGGGGTATGCAATAAAGGCAATCTTTATGGTTCGAGGTTGAGATGTCTATATGACATGGGAACTAGGACCGGGGCTTGAGATGTAATCTATTCATGTCATGGTGACATGAATAAGATGTTCTTATTATCAAGGGGATGTATGGACTTTCCCCGTGCTGGGGCTTTGTATGACTTATGCCGTGACAGGTATGGATCATGTCAACTTGGGAATAGTGGTAATGTGGAATGTTGTCGGTGACGGTATCTATATTATTGTCAATACATATAATTCTTTATTATTAATTGAATTTATAAATCTTTGACTATTGATCTGACACTCGGGTGTATGTTGTGGATTTCAGGTTCCACTTAGCAGCGTTTAACTCGTTGCGTGCCGACCATGCTTAGGAGCTTGGGAAGGTCGGGCTTTATGGGAATCAAGAAGAGAGAAATTTTTGGAGACATAGTGACACCCAGATTAATCTAGTTGTACATTTATGGTCTAGATTAATAGGTTGTTGTAAGATATGTCTTGATACTCCTTTTTGTACATTACTAAAACTACTCCGTTACTCTAAGGGTTAAGTTGGATGTTTTTGAATGTTTAAATTTACCCAAATTTCCGGATTTCCCTATGGATTAAGAGCTAAAATTTTATGGTGTTACACTCATTCACAATCTACTAAGCATTAGTCAGCTGTGTGATCTGGGTTACAAAGTTATCTTTGAACTTTGTATCTGTACAATAGTTAATAAAGACACGAAGGTGGTGCTCTCTGGAAGAAAGAGGGAAAATGTCTATGTGATAGACATGGGACAAAGTCATGGTCCCTCAAGTGTATGTTTTGTGTCGGATGATACAGCCAAAAGAAACTGGTTGTGGCATAAACGTCTGTCTCATCTGAATTTATAAACTCTTCATATCATTTCCAACAAGGATTTGGTGACCGGTATGCCGAAGTTGAATTTTGTAAAATAAAAGCTATGTGATGCATGTGAAAAGGGGAAACTCACCAAAACCTCCTTCAAGACAAAGCAGTGTTCCTCCATCACTCTTCCTCTTCAAATGATGCACGTGGACCCTACGTGGACCAGTCAGCACTCCTAGCCTAGGTGGAAAAAGGTACATTCTTGTCATTGTTGATGAATTTACAAGATATACTTGGGTCTCTCTTCTCAGGTACAAAAGTGATGCCACTGAAGAAATCATCAACTTTATCAAAAGGAATGAAGTTCTGAATGGCCAGCTTGTACGGTCGGTAAGAAGTGACAACGACACTGAATTCAGAAACAGTGCCTTGGAAGACTTCTTCAATGACAAAGGAATTTCTCAAAATTTCTCGGCCGTCAGAACTCCTCAACAGAATGGGGTAGTTGAAAGAAAGAATCGGACTATGTGTGAAGCTGCTAGATCTATGCTAAGTGAATCAAATCTTCCCATCTATTTTTGAGCTGAAGCTGTTAATACTGCTTGCTTTACCCAAAATAGATCGGTGATCTCTAAAAGACATGGGAAAACTCCTTATGAAGTTTTCCATGGCAGAAAACCAAATATAGGGTTTCTTCATGTATTCGGCTGTGTGTGCTTCATTCTGAATGATCGTGAAAATCTTGGGAAATTTGATCATAAGGATGATGAAGGCATTTTTGTTGGATACTCTTTATCCTCAAAAGCATACTGTGTGTACAACCTTAGAAGAAAATGCATTGATGAATCCATTCATGTAAAAATTGATGACCTCATATTATCATCTCTTTCGAATGATGATGATGAGTTACATAGATGGATCTCATCATGTATTGGTGATGCCCCTGTAGCAAATCCCCCTGATTCCTCTTCCATTCCTTTCACCCATTCTAGTCCTCCTAACTCTAATCAACAAGTCGGGTCACCTTTGATCTTACAAAATTCCTCTTCCACCGAAATTGACCCAAATACTTTCCATCCTACCGATTTTCTAGATCCCACTCCAATCATCCAAGAGCCTCCATCTCTTCCCTCACAAAATCTTCCACCTCCCTTACCTCCTGCTACCAAATGGACCAAAGATCACCCCATTGACAAAATTATCGGTGATCAGCAAGCTGGGGTCCAAACTAGAAGAGACATTGGAAACATTTGTCTCTATGTGAATTTTCTATCTCTCATTGAGCCAAAGAAAATTAAGGAAGCATTAGCTGGTCCATGCTGCATCACTGCCATGCAAGAAGAACTTTCTCAATTCACCAGGAACAAGGTATGGAGATTGGTTCCCAGACCCCCAAAGAAAACTATCATTAGAACCAAGTGGGTCTTCAGGAACAAAATGGATGAAGATGGTACAATTATAAAAAACAAGGCCAGACTGGTTGCACAAGGATATAAACAGGAAGAAGGCATTGACTATGATGAAACTTTTGCTCATGTTATAAAAAATAGTGTTATATATAGATATGTTGCGGTTTATTTTATTTCAACATATAATAGTGTTATATATAGATATGTTGCGGTTTATTTTATTTCAACATATAATAGTATTATATATAGACCTAAGTTTAGGGACCTAATTGTCATTCTTAAAAGTTTAGGGACCTAATTGTCATTCTTAAAAGTTTAGGGACCTTAGTTGTCATTCTTAAAAGTTTAGGGATCTAAGTGTCATTCTTAAAAGTTTAGGGACCCTAGTTGTCATTCTTAAAAGTTTAGGGACCTAATTGTCATTCTTAAAAGTTTAGGGACCCTAGTTATGATTCACCAAAGTTTAGGGACCTAAGTTGTCATTCTTAAAAGTTTAGGGACCTAAATTGTCATTCTTAAAAGTTTAGGGACCTAAGTTGTCATTCTTAAAACCCTAGGGACCTAAGTTGTCATTCGTAACATTTTTTATAAAAAACACTTTAACATTTTTTTTTTTATAAAAAAACACACTCTTAAGAATTATTTTTATAAAAAAATTCTAACATTTATTTTTATAAAAAACACTTTAACATTTTTTTTTATAAAAACACACTATTAACATTTTTTTTTATAAAAACACACTCTTAACATTTTTTTTTATAAAAACACACTCTTAAGAAATATTTTTTTAAAACACCATCTTAACATTTTATTTATAAAAACACACTCTTAAGAAATATTTTTTTTTAAAACACCATCTTAACATTTTTTATAAAAACACACTCTTAACAATTTTTTAATAAAAACACACTCTTAACATTTTTTATAAAAATACTCTAACATCTATAACAACATACACATTATAACATACAAATATCACATTCAAACATAAAAACATACATATCATATATTTTAAAATTTAAACATAGAACAAATATCATATTCAAACATATAACAAATTATAAACACTCTAACAACATACATATCATATATCTTAACTTAAAATAACAACATATAAAAAAAGAACAAAAAACTTAAGAAAAACTTACCAACTGAGTAATACGAGTCATCTTCAATAAACCCGAGCGCGTATTCCACACGACAAAATTGAGAGAGTTTGGGAGAGGATTTGATTAAAAAATTCTTGTGTAGCCGGTTTGGTCCCCCCACCCTCTCTTATATAGTTGCGGCGATGAGAATAAATTAGGGCTTGTGTCCATCAAAAAAATTTAGGGTTAACCCCATACTGACACGTAGCGGCTTAGCCCGCGATCGCGGGCATCCTCCGCGGGCAGGGGCCAAACCTGTTCCGCGGGTATTCTTGAGGGACCTACGCGGGCAATTTGGGCAAAAGCGTATGACACGTGGGCTGGGGCTCGCGATCGCGGGGCCCACCGCGGGAATTTGTGGCATTTCGGTAAAGTGAACGAGATTTGTGGTATTTTGGTAAAGCAAAGTCAAACGTGGGGTATTTTAATTAATTTCCCTATTTTATAAACCCAAATTTTTATGTAAACTTGTAAACCAAAGGTATTTGTGTCTTTTTACCAAAATTTGTAATTTTAGGAATAATTCATATTTTAACAACAACAAATTTTCTTTAATTTTCTCAATGATCTCTCTCTCTCTCTCCCTCCCTCCCTCCGACGACGACCTCCCCACTCCGGCAACCTACACTCCGGCGACTTCCTCTTCCTCCGGTGACATCCCACTAATTCCGACGAGTTTCATAATTTTTTCGAGTTTCATAAAACTGATTTTTCGAAAGTTTCAAGCTTTTTAAGCTTCATAAATCGTGTTTTCGAAATTTTCACGTTTCATAAGAGAAAAAACATATGGAACTACGAAAATATATAATTATTTCGAAAAAATCTGAATATTCATATAGAAGAAAATATATGAAACTTAAAAATATAATTATTCATATGATAGAAAAATATGAAATCGTTTATTAAAATATATGAAACCGTTTATGAAAATATATGAAACCGTCGTCGGGGGAGGGAGGACGTCACCGGAGAGGGAGAATATCCTCATAATCATCATATCTTTCATACACGTGAAAAACCACTGTATTGCGTGTGCATACAGAAAAATTCCATCACTTTTGTCTTCGTGAAGAACCACCTTCACGGTGGTGCGTGTGCAGAAAACCCACCGTGAAGAACCACCGTCTTTGTTCATCATGGTGACCGGTTTTTTTTAAGAGAGAGAGTGGGTAAATATGAAGAGAATTAAGAAGATAATGTAACAATAATTAGATAAATTCAAATTAATTGATAATTTTAAATTTAAATTAGTTAATTCTCAAACTACCCTTTCCCTATTTTTTAATAAATTTAAATCCAAAAATTACTCTATCGCTGATTTTTTTCAATACCGTGTACCAACCAATAATTGGTATGCAAAATTTTATACCGTGTACCAACCAACTCTAATCGGTACCAACTTAATTGGTATCAACTTTTTTCGGTTGATACATGTTGGTACCGTTTTATACCAACATATAAATAATTTACAAAGTTTACAAACCTGTTGTCCAAAACTTGTTGTCGGTACTACTTTTAATTGTAAAACAATAAAATGTATGAGTTTAGGTCTTTGAGTTTGAGGGCCGATCAATACTTTTAGTCTTTTACTATAAATTGTAAAACAATAAAATGTTAATTTACTAAATGATTACATTTCTATACAAAAGAATAAGGTCATCTAATCATCAAAAAATCCAGTTAGACTGGGCAGCGTGGCTGTCAAATCCAATCGCGTGAGGGGCGATTGTGAGGACTAACGTGAGCCGATGGTTGGTGATTCGAGTGGAGATGAACATCCTGTTGTATTTAGTTAGGATGTCGTTTGACCCAATTGAGTCACAGTAGACCTTCTGGTTGCTTCTTGCAAGCTAAAAGTTGTATTCCATGCTTCTTTTCTTTTCTTTGGGTGCATGTCCACCAAGCCCGATTCTGACATTTTTTAGGCCCTGGACGAGAGGTAAAAACGGGGCCCCCGATAACAAGATTATTTTCTTATTTATATCATCGTAAATATTTTATATTAATAATTAGTAAAAACGGGGCCCTCGATTCGGTATTCCTAGCACAACATCAATCAACAAATATTTCTAAATTAATATTTTCACCATATCATTTTTACATAATATTGTCAGATCGTTCCACCGTCAAAGGCATCTTATGATATACCTGTAATATATAGATCGAGAACATTTGGGTTTGAAAAAAATCCATATCACTTGAGTTTTTAATGTCACCAAATGTTAATGTTTTTCATCATCATCTTAAACTTTTAGGACTTTTCCAACCCAACCACTGAAAAAATATCACTGAAAATGGTGGGGTCTCATGAACATTAAAAAGATTACTAACTTCATCAACACACTTAATATAAAACTCTAAAATAGAAGAGCAATTAACTTTTTATAAATTTTCTTGTCCAATGTAGTTACATAATACATATTTGGGGGGTCCTTAATTTTTTTAACCACTTTAAAAAAACCACCTACAAAAAATAGCCTTTAAAAAAACAGAAGTAGCCACCCATCTTTCCTCAATTTTTGATCGAGGAGAGATGACCCACCACTCACCACTTTTTAGGAAAAAAATTAAGAAATAAATGATTTTTTCTTGATTTGACAAAAGATTCTCGATTTGACACAAGATTTCTACGATTTGACACAAAATTTCTTTTGATTTGACAAAACACTAGAAATAAAAAGCATCGTTCCTCGATTTTCCCCCCCTCGCGCCGGTCGACGCTACCCCCTTACCCGGCGCGAGGTCGTACCACCGACGACGTTGACCATTGACTTTTTTATATTTTTTATTTTTTACTAAATTCTACTATTTTTATTAATTAATCTTTAATTAATTTTATAATAATTTTTTTTTATTTTAAATAATTTTTATGTTTTTTATAATTAAAAAATTAATAAATACAATTTTATTTAATCTTTAGTTAATTTTAAAATTTTAAATACTTTTAAATTAATCTTTAATTAATTTTAAATACTTTTTATGTTTTTTTATTATTAAAAAATTATTAAATACGATTTTATTTTAAATAAATACATTTTAATTTAATTTACTTTAAATACATTTAAACTAATTTTAAATAATTTTAATATAATTATTTTAAATAAATACGATTTTTGAAAAATAATTTTAAATAAAATTTTCAATAATTAAAAAAATATTTTTTAATTGTTTTTAATTATTTTAAACTATTTTAAAATTCATTTTTTAATTAATTTGTAACTATTTTTTAAAATAATTTTTTAATATCTAAAATAAAATTAAAATAATTACAAAAAATTCATACCAACTAACTTTATTTTCTTGTATAAATCTATATACCACTTTCATCATTTTTCAACTCACAACCTCTTTCTCTCTAAAAATCTATACAAATATGTACAAAACTCTTCGTCTTCAAAAATCTATACAAAACTCTTCCCTCCAAAAACCAATTTATATCAAAAGAAAAACCCAAGAAATATCAATGACGACAAACATTGAGAAAGTTAGGGTACATGTTTTTTGGGACGGGTCGTGGCAGTTTGTTAATGGGATGATGGATTATATCCCAGAAATTAAAAGGCAACTGTCGTGTTACCGGTACAATTATCTTTTCCAGGTTTGATTAATTATCTAACATGGAAATTAAATTTACCCGATTTATAAAATCGTTTTAGATTAACGTATAAATCTCTATCTTCTGGTTCGATTGTCGAGTTATTAAACACGGAGGACGTGAGAAATTTCCTAGCTCTTGGCGTGGAAATTTCACCACACGCCCTAACATTGTATGTTTGCGATCGTGGTGATGGAAGTCATCAATCGAACCCGAACCCCCAACATATACTTCCACTCGTTCCTTATGAACCTAACCCCCACCAAGATGAGCCATACCAAACTCAGTATCAACCGTCGTTTCAGCCATACCAAACTCAGTATCAACCCTCGTTTCAGCCATACCAAACTCAGTATCAACCGTCGTTTCAGCCATACCAAACTCAGTATCAGCCGTCGTTTCAGCCATACCAAACTCAGTATCAACCGTCGTTTCAAAATCCATTTGAAGCGTATCAATCTCAATATCACTCCTTTCAAAACCAGGGGACGTACGAAAATCGCGACCCTGTAACACCCTCAAATTTGGAACGAGCAACTAACTTTAAAATTCAATAAAATAACCAAAATATATATAAACACTTCTACAATTCATTCCTTACAATACCTCGAAATTTAAAACATCATAAGTCCACAAATAATTAACTTAATCGGGTGCTACTTAACACCACACAAGTTGCTAGTCCAAACAAATGCGGAATACTTCACTAATCAAGTAACCTCTCGTGCACACTACTAGCACTCGTCACTTCACAATGTAGCTAGAGCTACCCCAACCTGAGCCTGTTGCACATGCCGACAAATAAAAAGGGTTAGGCTTACGCCTAGTGAGTTCAAGCATTTTATCATGACTATATAAAATCATAAATCGGAAAGTAGTAGTTATAGTCATGATTTAAATAAATCTTTAAATGAAAGTTTGCGACAAAAACTATCATTTCCAAAAGGTTTCTCAAACGGGTATAAATTACTCATTTTCCAACACACTCAAAATCCATGGGAACCATTCCCGAAAAGTGTAAAGCGTTTTCCAAAATGAGTTACAAATCCAAATTCACCCAAATACGTGAATAAATCCATTTTAGGCAAAACCTTCAAATACGGTTGATAATACATACTCAACCCGTAAAACATGGAAACCATCCATTAAATATAACCCTTTATTAAAACATAATACGAAGCAATACTCACGCAACCGTAAAATGTAATAAAGTTCAAATACCATAAACGGGGGAGACCCGTATCCGTTGAAGGTGGAGGTAACACATAAGTATACCACCCATACAACGTTCATCGCACAACTGGGAGTAGAGATTACAAGTTACGTTATGCCTATCTCTGGTCCTCCCGACGAAATCAGGATTTACAACATACGTCTTGCATATTCCTCGACTTCTGCTCTACGAAACCCGAATTACACCGTAATTGAGGATACACCTTGACGTATACCCACTTGGTAACGCCTCAAGGCCCGTCACACTTAGGATCACCTCCAAGGCACCCTCTATAAGCGGCGTGGATCTCTACACAAACCTCCAAGGTAATGTGCCCAAGACTATATCCTCCTAGTGCCTACTCGGAAAGTTAAGGTCATAAAACATGAGTTCCGAGGTTCGTCCTCAAGATACCCAATCGACCATTACCAACGACTGAATAACATGCCTATGGATCCAATGCAACACAGTCTAAACAACATGCCTATCCCGGAATGACTCACTCACCCAAGCATGTAAATATCAACAACGTGCAATAATATGCAACACGGTGTAATAAAAGCAACTCGTAAATAAGACTCCACATCGAGCCATTTAAACCGGACAAATGTCCCAAGACTATCTCAAAGTCAAAATCGAGCAAAGTGCTCCAAGTTTGCTAGACCCATAATGTCGGTCATCATCGCATAAAACGCGTTTAAACATTGTTTAAGCAAACACGTATCCCAAAATCATCATTAACCCCAAAACTCAACACGGGTTAAACAAAAAGGTTTTCCCAAAGGACTCACACCCTTATTATTCTCAAAATGATCCATAACACTAAAAGTGCATTTCCCAAACGGTTTACAAAATCAATTACAACAATATGATTAAACCATCAAATAAACCTCATTTTGAGCAATTAATATTTTAAAGACAAAATATAGTTTCTAACCATCCAAATAACCAAAAGCCCCAAATATGGGTGTTTTACACATTTATGAAGATAAACACTTCCAAAAGAGTTAAACTATCCAAATAACTCACCATAGATGTTTTCAAGTAAAACACACACAAATATTTGGAAAATATCATTTTGGCATGTACAAAGTTTTCGCAAAGTAACTTGAACTTACCTTGCTAGATTTAAGCTAAATCTAGAGTTCTCTAAACGTAAGCTCCTTTGAGAAACTTGCATCTTCAAGCCATATCTTCCAAAAACCTAGATCCACAAGTTTCCAACCATAAATAATCATCCCCAAACACTTATATAAGTTTCCCCCAACATAAGTCATCCAAAAACACCAAAGATATCAAAACCCTAACCTCTTAGATGGAGAAAAGTGAGAAGCTTACCTCAAGTCGCGGGATAAGTCGCGCGCCTCCCCAAGGCTGGACTCCAGAGGCTTACGCTGCTTGGGCCGCGGCCCAAGGTCGCGCACTAGGCCTCGCGGCCCTCTGTTGGATCGGATACTGTTTCGGCCGTAACTTCTTCGTTATAGCTCCGTTTTTGCTCCGGAAAGAACTGTTGGACTCGTATTCGAATTCCCATCCAACAAGACCATAAAATCTAAGATTTTAACCAAAATCCTATTTTTCATATTTTTCTTAAAAGACTGGTTTCACACTGATTCGAAATTGTACTTATCCGAAAATAACGGGTGTTACAGACCCGTACTAATACGAAGATCTATCATCTGATTATGGCATTCGTATTTCCGAAGTCCCTGTCGAAGAATTTGACGCCGATTTAGATGACAACGAAAATGCATCTCATAAATATAAGGTCGGTATATATCCTTATTATGGGGTCGTTTGCGGGGATACAATCAGATGGTAGTGATAGCGACCCGGAGGAAGAAGATAAAGAAGGGTATGAAGAGGAAGATGACGAAGAGTCAGATGAGGAACTTCCAAAAGATGGTGGTAATATCCGTCGACCGACGGGTAGTAATTTGTTTTGGGGCATGTCTCCCCCGTTACCAACGCTTGTCCCTATTGTGAAGCCTAAAGAACCACCTGTCAATTATCAACGTTCTAAACGTGTGAAAGTTGGACAACTATTCAAGTGTAAAGACGACTCGAAACTAGCATTGGGATTGAAATGTCTTGAAGACTGTTACCAGATGAGAATCAGTCGATCCACACGAAAAAGGTTTGAAGCGGTATGTTTATGTAAGAGGTGTGAATGGCGAATAAGAGCAATGGTAATTAAAGATACAAAAATGTTCCATGTTAGGATATTTAAGGATATACACACATGTTCACGAACACAAGTGTATCATAATCACCGCCAAGCGAACAAAAAGGTGTCATGTCATATATTGAAAGATGCAATGAATGACACTAGTAGGGTATACAAGAGCCATGGCATCATCGCTAATATGAAGAACAATTACAAAAAAATATTTCATGGATATCTATCTCATCAAAAAAATATAAACTTTATTTATGAAATTTAAGTTATACAATTATTATGTAATAAATAAAAACAAATACCTATTCCATGCATCCAAGTCTTTGACTAAGCGTAACAATTCTTCATCAATTTTATTGTTTCCTTGAAGACCAATAAATCTAACAGAAACCAGAAGCAAAAGACATACACGTACCGCCTCGGTGTCTTCTAATTTGTTGGAATTTCCCCCTTGGAATACGCGTTCTAGATCATTTCTGCGTACCTGATAATCATCACTAGCGCCTAAAACCCTAACTTTGAAGGGTTCGTCGCTCGTCTCCGCTAATGCATGTTTTCTTTTGGAAAACCGCATACCGGTAACGAGGCAAAATTTTGGTTGCCCGAAACGTACTATGTGACCTCCAATGTTAAAAAACATAACTTCTTCAGAATTTGGTGGGTCTACCTGCATTTGTAACATTGCATGAACGAGTAACAGATCTCCATTTGTTGTCTTGATATTGAGCCAATGACCAAAACAACTACTTCGAAAAAGTTGCAGTTTGTTTCTCGACCCCCGTATCTTCGTATGAATTTTTTTAATAATTTCGAGACTTGATTTTATTGTCAAGGTTGCTATGTAATAATCTCCCTAAAATATAAACATGGTAAAATAACATAAAATTTAATATAAAGATGTTAAAATAACATACAATTTGATATAAAAAAGTTTAAATAATACGTATTCAAATTATTGTATCAGTTTTTACCATGATGAACGAAGGTGGTTAACAACGGTGAACGGTGGTTGACGGAGACGGTAAACGGCAGTCAACGGCGGTAATTATATGTAGGCAGGGGCGGAGGTAGCTAATAGCAAGGGTTAGCAACCGCTAACCCTCAAATTTTCAATAAATAAATAATTTGATATAATAACTTTTTCATACTAAACAATTGTGGATTGAGTTTGTTTCTATTTAAATGGGTTTAGGGTCCATAAAGGCACTAATATAATATTGGGTTGAATTTTTAAGTAGGTATCTCATTGAGAGTACATGTGTATTAGTTTTTAAAGAATAAAGTCTACAAAAAAGAAATCTCTCAAATTAAAATCCCAACTTTCAGTGGAGAGGTCGATTTCAAGTTTCCAGGTTCTAACCCCTATACTTCGACAAAGTTTTCTAACTTGAAACGAATAAGTGATTTTGAGTAAAAAATGGTTGAAACAATAAGGGATAAGGTGTTCTCTCTCTCGTATATTTGCTTATAAAAATAGCAATGATGTTACCAGTTGCGACTGCAACAGTTAAGAGGGCATTTTTAGCTATGAACTTTGTGAAAAATAGGTTACGCAATAGAATGAGTGATCAATGGATGAACAATTGCTTGATTTCTTATATTGAAAAAGTTGTTTTTGTTGTGGTAGATAATGAAATTATCATAGAAAAGTTTTAGAAAATTAAGACTCGTCGATGTCACTGTTGAACTTGTATAGGTTTGTGTTTTCAAGAATATATGATCGTTATTTTTGCTTGCCATTTTTTTACTTTCTTTAATTTATTTTATTTATAATTGCGCTCCTTCTAGACTAAAATTCTGGCTCCGCCACTGTATGTAGGTGGTGGTGAAAGGGTTGAAGTGAAGTGAATGCTGGTTTGATAAAAAGTTAGGTAGTAATAAATTAGATGGTAAAAAAGATAGGTGATAAAGTGGGATGTAATAATTATATGATAAATAAAGTTAGATGGTAATAAAGTTGGATGTAATAAATTAGATGATAAAAAAGTAGATGATAATAAGTTAAAAGGTAATAAAGTTGAGTGTAATAAATTAGATGATAAAAAAAAGTAGGTGGTAATAAGTTAGATGATAATAAAGTGGGTGTAATAAATTAGATGATAAATAAAGTTAGATGGTAATAAAGTTGGGTGTAATAAATTAGATGATAAAAAAAGTAGGTGGTAATAAATTAGATGATAATAAAGTTGGGTGTAATAAATGAGATGATAAAAAGTAGGTGGTAATAAGTTAGATGGTAATAAAGTTGAGTGTAATAAATTAGATAATAAAAAAATAGGTAATAATAAAGTTAAGTGGTAATAAAAATAATTAAAAGTTATTTTTGTAATTATTGAAAATATTTCTTTATAAATCTTATTTAAAATTATTTTAAAAAATTGTAATTTATTTAAAATAATTATATTAAAATTGATTACAAATATATCTAAAATTTATTTTAAAATTAATTAAAATTCATTTAAAATTTAATTAAAAATAAAATTAGTTGGTATGAATTTTTTTGTAATTATTTTATTTTATTTTAGACATTAAAAAATGGAATTTTAAAACTAGTTTAAAAATAACAAATTGATAAAAAAAATTATTTAAAAATAATTCTAAAATAATTAAAAACTATTTCTCATTGAAGAAAAATCTATTTAAAATTATTTTTAAAAATCGTATTTATTTAAAATAATTATATTAAAATTAATTTTAAAATTAGTTTAAATTTAAAGTAAATTAAAATAAAATGTATTTATTTAAAATAAAATCGTATTTATTAAATTTTAATAATAAAAAACATAAAAGGTATTTAAAAAAAGTACTTAAACATTTATTTAAAAATTGATTAATTTTGAAAAAAAAATTATTTTAAAATTAATTAAAGATTAATTATAAATTAATTAATTAAAATGTATTTATTTAAAATAAACTTTAATAAAATTTGTTAGTTTTTTCGAAAGATTATTTAATTAATAAAAATTAATTAATAAAAATATTATTTATTTAATAGGAGTATTTAACAAAAATTAAAAAAAAGTCAAAATCGGTCGCCGTCGGTACGACCTCGCGCTAGGCAAGGCGGGTAGTGTCGGCCGGCGCGAGGTGGGGGGAGAAAATGAGGAAAGATGTTTTTCCTTTTAGTGTTTTGTCAAATCAAAAGAATCTTGTGTTAAATCAGGAATCTTTTGTCAAATCAAGCAGAAATTTTTCATTTTTTATTATTTTTTTCTGAAAAATGATGAGTGGTGGGTCATCTCTTAGGCCATGAGTATCCGTACCCTTTGAACCTTTGTCATCTCAGCGCCACATCAGCTTTTCTCTCTTATCCAATCCTTACCCAAAAGTGGAGTACCAGTACCTAATGAACCCAATACTACCCTAAACCATTTAATATATAAAGGATAAAGAGAGAGAGAGAGATGTGCGGGTTCACCGGGTTCCCAAACCCGACCTCCTACCCGCAACCCCCCGTACCGGAGCCCTCTCCTACCCGCTCCCCTTACCCGCTACCGCTACGCATGGCCTTATCAAGCAAAAATTGAGGAAAGATGGGTGATTACTTTTGATTTTTTTTTTTAAAATGCTATTTTATTAGGTGGCTTTTTTAAAGTGGTTAAATAAATTAAGAACCCCATATTTGGGTCCTTTAATATAATGGAAAATTCCTTTTGGATCCTACTACATACTAATTTTTTGTTTTTTGTATTTTCAAATGTTTGTTCTTTTCTTGTTTGAAGACATTAATGAATGAATCTATTTTTTTTGAACTACTACTATATAATATATATATATACTAATTTTTTTTGGGCCCCTACATTTTTTGTGCCTTGGATGTATGCCCGGCCCTCCCTCCCCCAAAGACGACCCTGCTTGGGGTCTTATTTAACATAAAGTTGATGATTTTGGGAGATAGTGTAAGACAGTGAGGATGATATCTTTTTCCGATAAAGAACCCGGGGATTAAGTTCATATGAAATCGATTCACTAACAAAGGTTTGGGCTCAATTAACAGAATTGTCATTTTGTATGAATCGATATATTTATGATTGAACGAAAGTTGGATGCCATATTTTAAACTTGGCTTTTGATTGTGAACCGATTAATTATTGAACCACGTAATTTTCTTTTAATATAGTATAAAAAGAAAATCTAGTAAACTGAAATCAAAATTAAAAACAAATAAAATGTATACATGAAATTATAAAGTTTTTTCAAGTTATAATACACTTGAAACCAAATTTTTGTAGTTCATAACTCTAAATGGCATCAATCAATTATTATTTTTAGAAGCTTGGGAAAAGGTTATGGGCCAAGCCCGTTTTATATTTCTTTGGGCTCTTTTGAAGAAGAAAGAAATGGCTATAGATGTCGATAGAGATGGTCATAATTCCCAAAGGTCTAAAAGCATCTCCAACACAGCTTCTCCTAAATGGGAAAAATGGAGAAAATGAGAATTTTGGGATAATATTTTGCTACAACAGCTTTCCTAAAACTATCTCCAAAATGGAGAAAGTTGGAGAGAAAAGTTTTTTTTCTCCAAATATGGAGATCACTCAAAAAATGATTACCAAGTGAGATGACCAATAAGAAACTTTGAAAATAAATATGTAAAGAGAGAAATAATATTTTAATAGATAAATGAAATATTTTAATATTATTTTAATTAATGTTTGGAGATGCTCTAATGGGGTGTTTGGTTAGGGGTATTGAATGGTAAGGAATGAGAATGATAATGAAAACTGTTGTTTGATTTGATATAATATAATGGATTCATTACCCCAAATCCATTAATTTCCATTCCTGACCAAATTGGGGGAAATTGAAATCTTATTCCCACTCACCCATCTTTTCTCATGCGTCTCTTTATTTTCCGATGTTGAATGAAAAATATTTTTTATTTTCATGTTGGACGTTACATATTTATATTAAAATATTATATTAAATATTTTTTTTATCAATTATATTGATTTAACCAAACAACATCAATGGAATGTTCATTCCTATTCCCATTCCCATGCATTCTTATTTTCATTCCTATTTTCATTCCCTAAAATAAACCAAATACCCCTAAATCTTATCAATATTTTATATTGACATATAGAATCATAAATTCATGGGCGCTTGTACAAAGCATCATCAAAAAAAATAAATGTATAGGAAATGATAGAGAAGTCACATGTACATTATGCAACTTAAAATGTGTAAATTATTGTTAAGTAGGAATAATATATACTCGACAGAATAAATAAAAAGCTAGATGTGATATCATATATGATTAAACACATGTTACGTTGACAATACATATACCTTTAATCAGATATGATTAAACACAACCACAAGCTGTATAATCATATATGATATCACATTTCTTGCATTCTCACATAATGTTTAATTTCTCGCATGATCCTTCCTCATTGACCAACACGTACTCAAAACTCTGACATTTTTTAGGCCATCCTCAGCGCTCCGTAGAAGCCCTCAAGCCCTCAAGCGCCACATCAGCGCCACATCAGCTAAGCCCTCAAGCCCTAAAGACCCCAGCGCTACCCTCAAGCCCTCTTGATACCTCATTTTTTAATTCTTTTATTTATACATTTAATTATTTAACAAAATAAAAATATTTATATATTTTTTAATAAATAAAAATAAGATAAATAATAAAAATGAAAATTCATATCATTCATTAAAAAATTAAAAATTACAAAATAAATTTAAAAATCTACTCGTCGTCATTGTTGGGAACTTGGATACGCCAAATATGTTCGACCAAATCCGACCGAAGGTTATTATGAGTGGCCCGGTTTTGGACTTCTCGAACATTTGCCGCGCGTTGTTCCTCACTGATTTGGGTTTCGTTATCATCCGTGAAAAGGCCGTTTTCATCGCCACCACAAATAGCATGGTATTCGTCTTCGAGTATCATATTGTGTAATATGACACAAGCGTACATAATGTTTCCCAATCTTGTCGGTTCCCATCCGCGTGACGGGTTATGAAGTATATGCCAACGTTGTTTAAGCACGCCAAAAGCTTGTTCAACATCTTTACGTGCCGATTCTTGCGCGGACTTGAATTTTTGTCGTTTAGGGTCCCGTGGGCAGGTAAATGATTTTACGAATGTAGCCCATTCCGGATATATCCCATCCGCTAGATAATATCCGTGCTCGTAGGTGGCTCCATTCACCTCAAAAGGGCAGTAGGGTGCTTTTCCATCATATACATCGTTCAAGATGGGCGACTGATTGAGAACATTGATGTCGTTGTTGGAATCGACAACACCAAAGTATGCGTGCCAGATCCATAGATCTTGAGAGGCCACTGCTTCTAGCATGATTGTCGGGTGCTCATGATCACCTCTCATGAATTGACCTCGCCATGGGTTCGGACAATTTGCCCACGCCCAGTGAGTACAGTCTATGCTTCCGAGCATGCCGGAAAATCCGTGTTTAGCTTCATGCGCGGCGTACAACTTCTGAATATCAATAAAAGTAGGCTTGCGTAAATATTTTTGACAATACAGTTCAATAATACCTGTGCAGAATTTGTACAAACACTCTCGTGACGTTGTCTCTCCCATACGGATGTACTCGTCAAGTGCGTCAGCAGTTACTCCATACGCCAATTGCCGAATAGCGGAAATACACTTTTGTGTTGGAGAAAAACCTTGTTTGCCTCTGCCGTCCAACCGAAATGTAAAATACGGATAATCTACTTCTAAATCTTCAACTATTCGTTCGAATAGTTGTCTGCTCATCCTGAACCGCCGCTTAAACATATCCGGTGTATAAACCGGGCTGTTGCCAAAGTAGTCCCGCATAAGCCGCTCGTTTGCAGCTACTCGACCTCTTTCTATGTTCGCGGCCCTCTGTTGTTGACGACGAGGCGGTGCTACCATAAATCCATTGTGCAGTGTGTCGAAAAACTTCCCTTTGTAGATTCAACAACTCGTCGGTGTCTACGGATGATGATGATGTGGTCGGTGAACCGGGTTGTGGCGAATCCATATTGTTTAAAATATAGAGAATGGAAGAGAATGAGAGAGTTTGAGAGATTTTGGTGTGAAAAAATAAGAGGTTTGGATTAATATATATAGTGTGATTAAATTGGAAAAAAAATTAATTTATAAAAGTAGCCGTTGGGTTCGTATTATTTTCAAGATTTAAAAAATATTAGCAAAAAGCCGTTCGGGTTCCTCGGGTTTGAAAGCCCGCACACCGAGCCCGTGGCCTAAGCCCGTGCCCCCCCCCACCGCTGCCCGCCCGAGCCCGCACGAGTCCGAGCTCGAGCCCGCTGGGCGCTGCGGATGGCCTTATATAGAAAAGCAGCCAACTTTTACCCTTCCATCCAAGCATAACAAATCTGAATAAAAACACAAACTATAAGAAAATAAAAGTTGATGAAACATTCAGATTTCATTCATCTCCTCTTAACCTTTATAACAAACTTGAAACAACGACATATGTAAGAGCTTCATCCAATGCACTTATTTCCTAGTTTATTAAAATACAAACTTGGCAACTTGTGGCCACGGAGGATTATCTCAGGGCTGCATGCTTAACAGTCAATCAGTGTCAGGGATTAATCTAGGCAAAACCTAGGATACCCTTTAAAAAAAGACAAAAAACATGTGGGAAATATCTGTCTAAGGAATTTTTGGTTTTCTCAAAGGTGAGTTTGATACACCGGACAAGATATGACAGAATAGAACTGGAATCATTGTTCCACATTTGACAACATTTTTACGTGGAACATATGAGAATAGAATGGAACATGTTTGTTTTACCCCCACCCCATGGAATAAGGTGGAACAAATTTACGTTTTGCCAATATAATCTCATAATAAAATCTATTTTTTTTTTCTAAAACATCAAATACGTCTTTTTTTTATATTTTATTCATTCTTTAAATTTTAAATATTGTATTTTATGTTATTTAAACTTTCACTTTACTGTACTCAAAATATTATTTTTATATTATTTCTATGTTTTGATTAATTTGTGTGAATTATTAAATATTAATAGTAAAAAAATATACAAAATGTTAGGAAAAAAATTATAAACTACATAAACTTTTTTTTAAAGGCAAGCATCAATACCATTACCAAACCAACAGAACAAAGTCCAACATGAACCAAAAACAGGATAGAACAGCACCTACACTAACAAAATGGATTGCAATAAGCAAACCAAACAGCAGGCGCAAAAAGGAAGAAAAAATAACAACTCAGACCACTAGCACACAAGCTTAGACCATCCGCATCCATCCCATTCTAACCCACACTTTTTCACTGTCACATCAGCACCACATCATTTTTTCCTTCCAACCCATTCTAACCCACAAACCCCCACATCCATCCCACACCACCATCCCATTTTATTTATTTTTATTTAATCTAAAAAACAATAAAATAACAAAAAATAAAGGAAAAAGAGTGCTGGCCCCACATCCATCCCAACCCAGCTCGGGTTCCCCAACCCGAGAGGACCCCATCCCATGCCAACCCCATCCCCTGCGTTGGTGTTCATTTCCAACCCCATCCAACCCAAGGGGACCGATGCGCATGGTCTTAGCCGAACCGAAAAAAACTGGACAAACAGGACAATGCCGCATATACCGCTGCACAAAATCCAGCAGCTGTCACACCTCTCGAGCCATAACACTAAATTTGGTGTAAATAACACTATTCACATCTCCAATGAGGTCTCTATCTTTCCCATTAAATTTAGTATAATGAATAGTATTACACTATATCTGGTGTAACACTATTCATTTACACGACTTTTGAAATTTGGTGTAAAAAATAGTGTTACCAGTGAATAAGATTTACTATAAACACTAAAATTTACACTACTTTTAAAATTTGGTGTAAATATAGGCTTTGTTTGGCAAACCTGATAAGCTAGCTAGTAGCTGATAAGCTAGCTGATGAAGAAGTCACGTTAGACAAAACTAACTTATAAACATGTAATATGACAAAAAATGGCATTTAAAAAAAATTATCAATTACAATATTTAATTATATAATTAAAACAAATTTATAACAATATAATATGTTAATTAATACAACTAATGTAGTAAAAAATCAATAATATAACATGTTAATTAAAATAATTTAAAATTTATTATTACATATATACTATAAATTTTGAATTTGTTAAAACAAGTTTAAATATATATATATATATATATATATATATATATTAATTTATGATTTTAAATAACCACTATATACGATATGAAAAAAACAATTAAATAATAAATAAAAAGATGATAATAATTGACAATTAAAATATATTGATTAATACTAAAAAATAAATAAAAATAATTTATATGATTAAAAATAACTCTAAATAATTAAAAATTAATATTAAGTTGTATAATTAAAAAATTAATATTTATTTATAATAATAGTTAAGAAAGTAATAATTAATATTAATAAGGGCAATATTGGAATATTCATAAAAACTACTTCAAGTAGCGTTTCAAAAAAAACCTGTTTATGGTCATCCAAACATGTACCCAGAAAAAGCTAGCTTAGAGCATTCTCTAGACTTTCCAAAATTTCTCCAAAATGGAGAACCAAAAGTCAAAATCTCTAAAAAAAATTACATTAATCTCCAACAGATTTTCCATTTTGAAGAAACAAAAATTAATTATAATATTAAAATATTCCATTCATCTATTAAAATATTATTTTTCTCTCTAAATATTTATTTTCAAAGGTTTCTATTAGTGTTTTCATCTAGTAATCATTTTTTGGGTTATCTCCATATTTGGAGAAAAACTCATTCTCTCTCATACTTTATCCATTTCGGGAATAGTTTTGGAGAAGTTGTTGGAGCAAAATTTTACCTCAAAATCCCTATATTATCCATTTTCTCCAAAACGGGGAAGCTGTTGGAGATGCTCTTATAAGCTAGTTTTTTTTTTCACCAAACAATGTCATAGCGTAACCCATTGAAGATGCCCTTAAAGATGAACTTTAAACCAAAAACAGTTTTGTTTATTATCAAACCTATGCATCTCAATTAAAAAACACGTTAATTCAACTTATGCTTTCTTCATAAAATGGGAGTTAATGAAAAATCAACAAAACTGTCTCTATATAAATATTTAAAATTATATTTTTCAAAATATAAAACAAATAAAATAATGTTTTTTTGTTGTTGCAATTTTCCTAAAAAATATCAAACGTTTAGTGGTGGAATAAAAATCATCAAGCCTTAGATGGTCCAAAAAAGCAAAAACCAACCACATCATCAACCATTATTGGATGGTCCCAAACAAACTACATCATAATCAATCAATAAATGATAATATAATTCATTCCATGAAAAAAAGAGCAAGTTCATCTTTTGCTTTTTACAATTAAATATTTTAAAAAGTAAATTACGTTTCTTGTCCTTATAGTTTGATAAAAATTTCAATTTTTTCCCTGTAATATTGAAATTACGGATTTTATCTTTATGGTTTAAGTTTCATCATTATTTTCGCCCTTATCATCTAAACTTGATTGCTTTATTTGCCCCTATGATTTATAATCCATATTTATTTTAGTCCCTCATAAAGAGTAATAACTTGGCTCAGAGACAAAAATAGAAATGAACTACAAAAGATTAAATTTTTTTTTGAAACTCTACGGATGAATCCGTATTTTTTAACAAACCACAGGGACGAAAAACGTAATTTACTTTATCTTAAATTAAAATTTGGAGTAAATTATGATCTTGTCCATACAGTTTGTCATTTATAACTATTTTAGTCCTCGCCTTTATAAATTGTTTTTCTAGGTCATTATGGTTTCTATTTCTATTTAGTTTTCATTCTTCAAGCTAACTCCCTTAACAACTATGTTAAGTCAAAGTCATTTTGTTCTTCTAATACGTGTATTTAATTTTCAATTAAACAAGAAAAATACATTCCCTAAAAGATAATCCAGGTGTCTCTTTTTATTCAAAAATGATAATATCAAAATTTTAGAATATTGAAACTTAACTCATGCACTCATCCTCACCCCACTTATTCGATTATTATTTTTCCCTAAAACTCGATTCATACGATTTTCGGCCAACTTTCTCTGACGACCTTATATTCCGATCATCTTTTATGGCACACCTTCTTCCCTTCTTTTTCTGGTACACATCTGGAGAAAATTATCGAAAGAAAAGACCTATACCAGAAAGTTGTCCGAACCTCAAACCACACCTCAAACCTCAAACCACACCATGTAGGGGTGTTCGCGGTGTGGTTTTGAGCCAAACCTCAAACCACATAGCATTTGCGCTATGTGCATTTTCCCAAACCGCAAACCACACCAAACTGCACCCAACATGCGGTGTGGTTTATGCGGTTTGTCCATATCACACTTTATGCCATAATTCAGAAATTATAAGTTTCAAAATACAATATAAAATGAACGATAAAATGACCGCAGTCCAAAATATAAAGAGCTTTAATACATCTACTTCCCAAATACATATTGCATGATTAAAAATAGGCCAAGAAATAAAATAAAAAGAACTTCAATCTAAATTAGACGTGAGTCGTGACGTGTTCAATTTTTTCCTTCATCTCGATATTTAAGTCTCGACTCCCAATTGGCCAATTGTTTATTCAAGTCTAAAAATAATACATAAAGTCATAAATAATTAAATACTAAATTATTCTATATATACATGTCAATGTGTTTATATAAAAAAAATGCGGTGCGGTTAAAATCGCGGTTTGATAACTCAAAAAAATGGATAGTGCGGTTTGACAGAATTTTTATGTGGAACAGACAAAAACAAATCCCATATTTGTTTTGATTTGATTTTGGGATTAGAGCAAGTAAAAAATGTGAACTACATGGACAAACTTTGTAATTTTGATGTTTACAAATAGTTCAAAGAGGAAACTATAAATTTGGTCCATGCGGTTTGTTAGAAATAACATTTTTTTTATCGTTGTAATTTTGAATTCACAACATGGACATCGCGGTTTGTAAAATATCCGGATTTTGTCCATATAACGACTGTCAAAAATTACGATAAATGATGGACATTTTCTTCATTTTATTGATTTTTTAATATTTTACAAAAACACATGGAGCCAAAATCATAAAACCAATTTTGATTGGATAAAAGACAAAAATCTGTAAAAATAACAAAAATACCCCTTGTACAACATATCTTTTTAACGATCGTTTGAAGAAGTCACCAAATCTGAATGTTTTGTAAAACACCATGATCACATTTAAAACTACAAAGACAAAATTGTTATTTTTGATAAACTACAGGGACCAAATTTGTAGTTTACTCTTAGTTGGAATTCTGAAAAAATTGACTGATATTTGTTTTAGAGAAATTAATTAAAATACCCCAACATTGAAAGTGATTTACCAAAGTACCCCAAAAAATTTACTTCTTACCGAAATGCCCTCTTTTTCCGCGATAGGATCCCGCGATAGCGGGCAGGGACTGAAAGTGTAAAATTTTGCAAGATTATTTACACTTTCAGTCCCCGTAGCGGGCCATCGCGGGCCGCGTTTGAGCCATCGCGGGCCTCGATCGCGGGGGCCAGGGACTGAAAGTGTAAATATTTCTTGCAAAAATTTTCACAATTGGTCCCTGCCCGCGATCGCGGGATCCTATCGCGGAAAAAGAGGGCATTTCGGTAAGATTTTTTTTTTGGGTACTTTGGTAAGTCACTTTCAATGTTGGGGTATTTTAATTAATTTCCCTTTGTTTTATATCCAGAAATCATTAATAAAAGCAAATGCGAAAGAAAAAGGAATTACAAAGGAGTTAGAACATCTCCAACAGCATTTCTAAAATAAGAAAAAATGGGTTTTGGTTTGCTATTTATCTTCAACAGCTTTGCTAAAATAGAGAATCTTCAAAAAAATCTCTATGGTTTGCTAAATATAGAGAACTCTACTTTAGAAAAAAATTTAGCAATGCTGTTGGAGTTGAAAAGAATTTTTTTTAGCAATTTTGACTTTTCCTTCTCTATTTTAGAAAAAAATTTAGCAATGCTGTTGGAGATGCTCCAATAAAGGTTTTTATAAAAAAACTTTTTATTTACTTTTTGGTGTCATCTCATTTTCATTTTTAAAAATTTACATAAAAGTTTACAATGGTAGTTCTTATAAAAAGCTCATTTTTTGGGTCCCATGTATTTGTCTACATCAATAATTATTTTATATTTATAAATAAATATTAAATATTAAATTTAAATACCAATAAAAATGAAGACATTGATATTTTACACAAACTTCATGGTAAGAACCAATGTTCTTAAATAAGAACCCAAAGGGGATGAGGTTCTTATAAGAACTCTCCACAATGGTAGTCCTACAAGCCACATCATTTTTTGCTTATAAAAACCTTCCATTGAAGATTCTCTTAAGTTCTATGGTTTTCTTTTTAATTTAAAAAAATATCATTTCATCATTATTTAAATCACATACTCGTTATCGATTTATTTTTTTGAATAATAGAATTTGTAACGTAAAATCCTATCTTAATATAGCATTATTTTTATGATAAAAATATGAGAAATTAATTAAAATACCTCATATTTGACTTTGACTTACTAAAATGCTTAAACTCTCCTCAATTTAACCAAAATACCCAAAATATCCGTGAAACACCATGTGATCACGGACTTCTCTAAAAAATTGGATTTTTGTCCGTGAACCAAATGCATTCTCACGGACCAAATAGTTAAATTTGTCAATTCACGGATTCATTAATAAATTTATTAATAGAAGTGATTCAAAATGGACCAATTAATGTATACTTCAAAGTGGATTCATTAATGAAATTCACGAATTTATTAATAAATTTGTTAATAGAAGTGCTTTAAAGTGGACCAAAACTCATTTTTACGGATCAAAAATCAATTTTACGGACAAAAATCCAATTTTTTACATGATCACGAGGTATTTCATAGATTTTTTTGGGTATTTTGGTTAAATTAGAAAGAGTTTGAACATTTTAGTAAGTGTCAAACTATCATTTTAATTAATTTACCTAAAAATATCCACATTATTTTAACAATTAGCTTTTTTTTTGGACAAAAATAAAATATATAAACAGACCACAAAGCAAAATCGTTTTCCCTCCTTTCCACGGTCGTCTTCGGCAACGCCTCCACTCCCCTCCCCTTCCATGGCGAAACTGCTTCACACTGCCTTCACGAGTTCCAGTTCCGGTTCAGTTTTTCTTCCAAAGCAACGTAATCACAGCGCTTTTTACAGATTCGATCGTATTTCTGTTCCGTTTCATTCGGAATCATGGATCAATTTTTACTCAACTGGTCGTTTATCGCCTTCAATCTGTTGTTCGTATTCATCATGGAAGACAGGGAGTTGGATTTCGAATCCTTCACCGGTTTTGGAGATTGAATCGTCTGATGGTTTTGAAGTGAAAGCGACGTCCGTTTCTGATAGCGCCGAGGAAAGTGATGCGGCGGCGGTGGTGTCGAAGTCAAAAATGGCGGAAACCGCCGTGCTTGGATTGTTGTTTGGGGCCTGGTACCTTTTCAATATCTATTTCAACATATACAACAAACAGGTTTGCTCGTTTTCTTCTTCTATGGAAGCGTTTTATTTGGTCCGATTTGGTTATTAATTGATGTCTGGATATGTAGTGATCTGCATGTGAAGTGATTTTGTTGATTTACACGCTCATTTGTTCAGTTTCTGTGTAATGATCGTATATCCACATATTTTCGAATAATGTATTTTCAGAAATTTTAGAGCAACTCGATAGAATCAGTTGTTGCATCTTTTTGGTGACTCAAAAAAAATTCACACATGGAAACTTGTCTCAAATTTAGTATACGGTATGATTTTGAGACAATTTTCTCCTAACATATGTGAAATCTAACTATGGAAATACAATATATACAATATGGAAAGTTCTACTTGTGTCTTGCACCTGCAGGATAGGCTGATTTCCAGGCTAATTATTGACTTCTCTTATCACATTTCTATAATGTAACTGGAAAAATTGTGTAAACATAGTTGCCATTGTTTTTACACAGTGTTTCCATAGTTAGATTATAGAGATATGAAAAGAAAAGTCAATAATTAGCCTAGAAATCTGCGTATCCAGTAGGTCCATGATATATGTAGACATTTCTTTCTCTCAGGTAGAAAGCCTAGCATCATTGTATATATTGTATTTTCATAGTTAAATTACACAAATGTGGTGAACGACTGACATTTGTAGATATCAGGCTAATCACCAGCTTTCGGTACACCGAGGGATTTGAAAGTTTCTTTCTTGTCGACATGATACTTAACATTTGCCAGGCCCGTGAAGTTTGTTTCAACCTATAGTTTTTTTTTGAAGTATATGATATTCATATACGGCAAATGCAACAATTAAACTCACACACCCTCCTCACGTTTGGTGAGGTTTGAACCCCTGACCCCTTACGAGGACAAAGGCTCCCATACCGCTAGGCCAAAGGCCCTTTGGTAACCTATAGTTCTAACAATGAGCGATTTAACTTACAAAATTCGGAAGTAGAAGGGGAAAACAAACCAGGAGGATGTCATCGTATAATCCTTTGTTAGATCACCGTGGTGAAAAACTTATCTGATATCAACTTAGTGACCAACCTTGTGGCTTAACAACCGCTAGAATTGTTCTAACCTAGTCATTTTGGCCACAAGAGCTAATGTGTTCTCATAGTTAATTACATACTCTTATTTGTTATTCAATGCAACATAATCAAGCGCTTATAGCTTATCCAAGAAGCCATCAGATTGGTGTTTGATTGACTAACTCCACTTGCACTCAATGTCCCAATCCTGATTCATCCGTAGACTCGAAATTTCCTCCTGCATTGCTCTTTGCCAACACTCATGTTTTGCTACTTGTGATAAGAAGTTGGAGCTCACATGGAGGACAAAAGGGCAGTCAATGATGTATGATATCCATACCAATGAGGAGGTAGCTATTGGTGAAGGACATTGTTGGTAAAATCTAGGCTTGAACCAGTTTAGAACCCTTTGTGACTGCAAGAAATCAGCCCTAGCTCAGTGGCCACAATTGTTTTGTACGCCTGGAATCGAACCCTGGGCAGATGAGATATTCCACCACATCCCCCCGGGCCTTAACCACTAAGCAGATGAGATATTCCACCACATCCTCCCGGGCCTTAACCACTAAGCCACAACCTTTGTGTGTGTGTGTGTGTGTGTGTTTTGTGATTATTTTTGCACCCCGTATATGCATATTTGAAATATTGAACAGAAAGCCTTATAATGTTCATGAGAACGCAAACAAACAAACCAATGAGTTCTTGAAAGTTTTTGGTTAGAAGAATAATAACACTTCATCCTGATTAACGTTTACAGGTTCTGGAAGTTTTCCCAAATCCAGTAACCCTGACTGCAGTTCAACTTGCTGTTGGGACTGCCATGATATTTTTCAGCTGGGCTTTAAAGCTTCATAAATGGCCCAACATCAGTCGTGCGCAGGTATGCAATTGGTACGAATAAAACAACTTGTCTATTGCATATTTTGTTCTTGATACTAATTTAATCACTTTTCGGCAGCTTGTAGCAATCCTGCCATTGGCTTTAATGCACACATTAGGTAATCTTTCGACTAACATGAGTCTTGGAAAAGTTTCTGTTTCGTTTACGCACACAATCAAAGCAATGGAACCATTTTTCACAGTAATACTCTCTACTATGTTTCTAGGAGAGGTTTGTTTTCTATCTACTTCCATGCTTTCCTGTCTTTTTTTTTTTCTGTTCTATATCTTCAATCTACTTGTTTGATGGTGATAATTTTCGGGCACAATGTTTTCTGGGTTGATTCTTCTTTTGTGTAAAGTACTTCAGTATCTTAATTTTGGTACCTCAGATGTGGTTATTTCAAACATTTAGACCAGAATAAGTATACAAAGTAGGAATTAGACCAAAGTAGGTTGCTTTTCATGCATTCTCAGATGTAAAATTGGTACCCAAATGTTTGAGTTGTCACGTATGAGGTAGTACCAAAATGAATGTTTTAAAATACGTTAAAGAAAATAAGTGCTCGATAAAAATACATTGCATTTTCATTCGGTGTACCCATTATTTTTATTTAGAATTTTGTGTATAATACACAATTTGGCCCCTATATGCAATGAATCTTTTTTATCCGATTGAACAGATACCGTCACCATGGGTAGTGAGTTCCCTTGTACCAATTGTTGGTGGAGTGGTACTTGCATCTCTGACTGAGGCCTCGTTCAATTGGTGAGGACACAAAGTGGATATATATTTGATGCCTCAAATTTTTTTCTTTTCGTATCTATTGGTTTTAGAGCAGTTAACTGAACACACACCGTTTTTATCGGGTAAGTGGTGCTGATCCGATAAAAAAATTATTGTTTCTGGCATAAAAAATAATATTGTTTCCGGCACCCTCTGACCCACAATTTTGCTGACCAAATTACAGTCCTGGTAAGATCAAGAGTTTCCCTTACCCAGTTATGCTTTGTTCTGAGAAGAAAATAAAGAGAGATGGAAAAGGGAAGGAAAAACATATTTTTTCATTTTTGTTCCTAAGAGAGAAGGGAAATGGAAGGAAAAAAAATGATTTTTCATGTTCTTGAGAATCTTTATTTATTTTTCAGCTGATTATAATTGATGGGTAGATGTATGATTTTATAAATATTTTTAATTGTTTTTATTTCTTTCTTTTCTTCCTCTTTCCTTTAGTTTTGGTAGGAAAACCAGTCGTATTTTTTTTTCCTTTCCCTTCATAAACACTCGAGAGCACGGGATTTTTTCTTTTCCCTATCCTTGCCTTTCCCTTCCCTCCCCTTCCTTCGGAAAAAGAACTTTGAGAACACTCTTATGGTGGAACCCAACCACACTTCATATCTTCAAATTTTTTGGTGGCCCATCATCTCTATTTTTAAAACACACCAAATTTGGTGGTAACTATTCACACGGCATAACTTAATTTGACCCCACCATAATCACTTCATATCTTCAAATTTTTAGATGGACCCACCAATTAGGTGTTTTTTTTTGAAGTATGATTGAAGTTGAATTGATTTTTTAGTGTTAAGGGTCCCACCAATTTTAGTGTTTTGGTGTTATGGGTTGGAGTTGGTCTTTATCCAATTTATGTTGATAAATGAACCTTAAAATCATCTAAATAATGACTTCATTTTTATTCTAATTGGTGTCATTATTCTGGATTGTATTTATATTATGAACTTTTGTATTTGGGAAAATAGGGCTGGGTTTTGGAGTGCAATGGCATCCAATCTGACAAATCAATCACGGAATGTCTTGAGCAAAAAATTTATGGTTAAGAAAGAGGTAATCTTGCTAATATTTCTTTATGTTTGACATTATATTTATTGGTGAAATATTATATCATACCTTCATTTTTTACAGGAATCGTTGGACAACATTACCCTATTCTCAATTATAACAATTATGTCTTTCTTTTTGTTTACCCCTGTTGCATTACTTGTGGAAGGAGTCAAATTTACCCCTGCTTACCTGCAATCCGCTGTGAGTATTAATGAAAACCAGATATATTAGCTTATTACGCTTTGGTAACACCATAAGCTAATCCAAACGCTTTTTATAAAACTCCGGTTTGACACCGTATAAGTTAATAAGCACTTTTACAGAAAAGAATAAGTTGTTTTAAATAAGCAATCCCAAACACCCCCTGAATTGTTATTTTACAGCTATATTGAAATGTTGGCTTATACTAATAGGGTTGAGATAGCATAGAACCTCAAAGAAAAAAAACCCATAAAGAACCATGAAAAAACAGATGAAATAATATATCAAAAATGGATATCAAATGAAAGATAATAAAAATAGGTTTTTTGGTGTAATATGTTTCGCTTCAATTTTCATTATATTTTGTCGATTTTCGATTTAAAAAATTGAGGGAGCTATATATTTTTTTAAATGTGGTTATAACCATCTTTTTAACCACATTTATTGAATCTATCTCAATCAACGGTTTGAATGGGTTCTTGGGCTTTATTTAGGGTTCTCTCTCGAGATCTTTTCCCTGTTGATTATTGATTATTCTCCATATTTACAGGGTTTAAACCTTAAACATGTGTATGTTAGGTCTCTCCTTGCTTCAATCTGCTTCCACACATACCAGCAGGTATTCATCTTGGATTTTGTATATGCAAAACACTAACAACTATCAATTATGAGTAGTACAATTGGAATGCTTCAAAATGTTAAGCATATATTTTTCACGCTTAGGGCCGTTTATCAAACGCTTACTCGGGTAAACGCTTACCGGTAAAATTCAACATTATCACTTACTTACCGGGTAAGTTTTTAATCCACCGACACGGTATTGTATCCAACAATTTTTCCGATAAACGCTAACCGTGGTAAGAGTCTTCGCCATCACTTACCGGGTAAGACTCGGTCCTTGCCTTAGCTCTTACTGGGTAAGATTATTGGTCCTTGTCATGTTCTTCCGGTTAGGTAATGTGACTTGGTAAGCGCTTACCTGAGTTAATCAATTTGTTTACGCCACTAGTCTTGACTAATCACGAAAACTGTCTGCATGATAGTACTGACTCGAGTTTGTTATACAGGTTGCTTATATGATATTGCAAAGAGTATCTCCAGTTACGCACTCGGTGGGTAATTGTGTGAAACGTGTTGTGGTCATTGTATCCTCCATCTTCTTCTTCCGCACACCCGTCTCCTTTATCAACTCCATAGGTATATATATATATATATATATATATTTCTTCAAAGCTATCATAATAGGTTGGGTTTAGGTGAGAATGAAAGTTATGGTGAGAAAGGTAAGAAGTGATCTCCACTCTTGGATCAATCTTAATTGAATATCAGCACTAATGAGATGCACCGAGATATACCGGATCAATTCCCGTGAGAAACACAATTCATGGGAGGATGTGAGATTAAAAGTGTTCAACGGTCCATATCCCTTCTTACGCTTTTCACCTTTAACTGTTTTTCTCATACGATTTTTCGTCTTATCATAACACCCCCTTTCTAACTCATTGTTTATAAAACTAATTCCTCGACCATCTCCAACAGATTCTTCAAAAGAAAGAATATTGAGATTTTGGAGTTTTTAACCAATTATTTTTTGTATTATTATTTTATATATAATTTATTTGGGATATATTATTAATATATTGAGTAGATTTCATTTTTCATCCCCGTGGTTTGTTACAAATTACTGCTTTTGTTCTTATGGTTTCGAAATTGCGGTTTTTGTCCTTATGATTTACAATTCATTGCTATTTTATTCTTGACACTTGAGGCTAAGTATGAGGGGAAAAAACAACAAAGTATTATAAATCATAGGGATGAAAACAACAATAAATTATAAATCATAAGGACGGACACAAAAATAGATTATAAACCATAGGGACGAAAATGATAATTCAAAAGTAACCATTTTCACAAATTACAAGGAATAGAAAATGTAATTTACTCTTATATAATTCATGTAGAAATCTCAAAAATAACCATTTTCAACAGAAATGCAAATTTTAATTTATATTATTTCAGGTACTGGAGTTGCCCTTGCTGGAGTATTCCTATATTCACAGGTGAAGCGCATCAAGCCCAAAACTACCTGATGTTTCAATTTATGTGTTACATAAAGCATACCCTTTGCCTTTGGTAGATATTTTTTTAGTAACATCTCCTTCCACGATAGTTTTGGTTATAGAGTTGAACCCTTTATAAGTAATAATCATATTTTTAGTTGATTTGAAGGTTATTTAGAATCACAAGGGTTGTGGCGTACTGGTTAAGGCCTTGGGGATGTGGCGGAATATCTCATCTGTCCAGGGTTCAAATTCAGGCGTACACAACTTGTGGCCACTGAG
The DNA here is from genome assembly GCA_033807775.1 of Saussurea involucrata. Taxonomy (NCBI): domain Eukaryota; kingdom Viridiplantae; phylum Streptophyta; class Magnoliopsida; order Asterales; family Asteraceae; genus Saussurea; species Saussurea involucrata. The sequence goes on along the minus strand of CM066317.1, from coordinate 8,454,549 downwards.
GTTTAACCAAGGCCGAGTCATAAATTGCCAAGGGATTAGTCTAGGCATAACCTATGACACCCTTAAAAAAAGGTTATTTAGACCGCTCAAGGTATTAGACCCATAGTTACGAAAGGAATAAAAAATAAAAATTTGTGACAATTTGTTTTCTAATTCTCTTTGGATTTGTGATCGATATTCCAACTTCTTCCGTCCAAAAAGCCTTTTGGGTGCGTTTGGTACACAGACAGGACGGGACAGGACAGAATAGGACAGGACAGTTGTTCAGTGTTTGGTAACACATAAATAGGACTGGACAGGACAGAACAGGACCAGTTAAATGACCCATTACCCCTAGTGATTTGTTTAGTGGTGGTGGCGGTGGCGACGACGGTGGTGGTGGTGGCGGTGGTGGTGGCGGCGACGGCGATGGCGGTGGTGGTGGCGGCGGTGGTGGTGGTGGCGGCGGCGGTGGCGGTTGGTGGTGGCGGCGGTGGCGGTGGTGGTGGGAAAGAAAGAAGAAGAAGAAGGGGTATATTTGTCAAAAAATCCTTGTTCCACTTAGTTCTAGGGGGTAAGCATAGAACACCCTTGTCCCATGATGGTTCCACTTAGTTCTACATTTGGTCGCACCAAACATGGGACATGTGTGTCCTGTCCTGTCCCATGTTGTCCACCCTACCAAACGCACCCTTTGGTAACCAGACCTAAAAAGTGAAAATTGACAAAAGGGGAAACCAAAGTAGAAGTAAATTAGGTTATATTGCTTCATAAAAAAAATAACCGGAAGAATAGTTTTAATGGCAACTTTATGATTGAAACTCCCATCGACACGGATCGCCCGAATCTTTGTGTGCGGGATTTATTAGACCTGCAAACGCGATCTTGGAACTTGGCTTTAATTGACAGGATGTTCACTCAAAGGGACCGGGAGGGTATCCTCAAGATTCCTCCACCCTCAGATTCGGACTGTGATATTATCATCTGGCATTGGTCCCCTAATGGCGTGTACTCCGTTAAATCCAGTTACAGAATCGTTTTGGAACACCTTACTCTTGACACCCAACCCGTGGATAATGTTGATTGGCGTCGGATTTGGAAAGCTAACACCCCCCATAAGGTCAGATTCTTTGCTTGGCGTGCTATTCGAGGAGTCATTCCCACGCGGGACGCCCTCCAAAAAATAGGACTTTGTATCTCCCCTTTGCAATCGCAACCCTGAGAATACCTGGCATATGTTTTTCGGCTGTCACACTGTTAGACCGGTTTGGATTGAGGCGAATCTTTGGGACTTTGTAGAACAACTCATGGACAACTCTGATTCTTTCCCTGATTTGGTCTTTAGACTCCTTAAAGACCTGCCTCGTACTGAGGGCGACCGAGTTCTCATGCATTTATGGAGTATATGGCACCGAAGGAACGATATTCTATGGAACGACGGACCAAAAGACTCGTCTTCGGTCATTTGGCGTGCTAACATCATCCTCTCCGATTGGAACTCCACTAGGGGTCTTACCCACTCTGACCTTAGCCAAACCAACTCCCTTTGCAGTTCTAAATGGCACCCTCCTAGAAGGGGTTTCTTAAAATGCAACGTTGACGCTGCCACTTTTGATCACCCTAAATCGGCGGGCTTCGGTGTTGTCCTCAGAGATTGTAGAGGGACTTTCATCGGTGCCAAAGCGACCCCTATGACATCCTTCCCCCCGGTTCGTGACTGTGAGGCCTATGCGCTCAGAGATGCTATCCTATGGGCTTGCGATAGGGGCTTTGACAATGTCATTTTTGAAACGGATGCCAAAATTGTTACGGATGCCATCTACGACCCTAGCCATGGCATCTCGGAATTTGGAGATATTATCAAAGATATTCGGCGGATCCTTGACAACCATGGAAATTTGTCAGTCCATGCGGTGCGAAGACAAGCTAACGAAGCGGCTCACTTAACGGCGAGACACTCTCGTTTTTTATCTTGTCCTACGGTTTTTGATGTTACTCCGTTATTTCTTACGCAGTGTATTAATGACTTTTGTATGGATCATAATTGTAATGATAGGATTGTTTCCCGACCAGGTGATGGCAATGCCGAAGCTTGATCGTGACTCAATCATTTTATTCAAAAAAAAAAAGAAGTATTAGGAGTAATCATAGTTGACGTTTTCTTTTCATTAAAACAAATTATGCTTATTTTTAAAAGTGTTTATCAACTTATGTCGTGCTAAAAAGGAGTTGGAGGTAAAAATGTAATTTGGACAAATAAGTTATAAGCAGTTTCAAATAAGTTAGAATGAATTAACTTATCAAAAACAACTTATTTGTGGTAGGGAAAAGTCATAAACATTTTTCTTTTTTTCAATCAAAACACTAAAAATAACTTATCTGTGGTGAGGTCAAGCAATAAGCAAATAAGTATATATTAAAAAAAAAATCCCAAACACCCCCTTTGTATGCATTGATTTACTACAACGAGAGAATTTCGAGTTATTCACAAAAATAGACCCATAAAATGAAAATTGACAAAGGAAACCGAAGTTTTGAATTATTCACAAAAATAGCCAAATTTGTAGAAGGTAAGTCGCAGAATAGCAATTTTTGGCAAATTAGCACAAAATAGACAGATATGCAAAAAAAAGGATAAAAAATCAATCTCGCAACACATCTTTTTTATCACTGTATTTTTAAATTAAATCTATCTATTCGAGTACAATCACTTTTTGCCTATTAGTTCTATTGTTGGGTCATAAGTTAGTAATAAGTTCATATAAATATTTATCTTTAACAACAATGTCGTGTAGGGGCAGGTTCAAACGAGAATCTAAACCTTATGCGAGAAGTGTGATATCATATATGATTAAAACACACCCACAAACCGTGTAATCATATATGATATCACACTTCTTGCGTTCTCGCATAATGTGTAACTTTTCGCATGATCCTTCCTCATGTCGTACATACAAGCACAAATCGGTTGTCACATTTTAGGCCATAAACTAAAATCGACAAGTTAAAAATGGTCTGAAACTGATAAAAACAACCTAAAAAGTGGTATAAGAAAAGAAATGGCACTTGTTTTACTTGAAAAAAGCATACCAATCTATATAACATACCTTAAAACAAGTATTTCTTTCAAGAATCTTGTCATGAAAAGTAAAACAAAAGAATTCATGGTCGTATTAAAACCATAAAAACCAAACAAACTCGGTAAATTCCACACAGAGTAGGGACTGAAAAGCGTAAGATGTAAACAGACATTTCATTTCATGTGTCCTAAAGAGTAGAGATGTGGTTTACAAGCATCTTTGATCGAAAACCGTTTGAGGGTTGTGAGGATCGATCTCTGAATGGTGAGGGAAATCAGAAGGCATTTCAGTTGCAGAAAGCCAAGCCTCTTTGAATACTCTTACAACTTCTTCATAAACAACTCCATTTCCATCTGGTGTTAGATGCAGTCCATCACTGTAATCATTAAGCATCACAAATGTGCAATCAAACACCATAATATTATTTTTGTTAGTTTTAAAAACAAATGTTGTGCAAGTTGGTGAACCCTCATAGTTTTAAAACGAACATCATTTTTTCAGATGATTATTCGTGGGTGACCGAACCAACTTGCCCGCAGCTCGAATAATACTATGGGAACCTAGGATGCACATTAGGATGAGATGCACTGCTATGCACCGGATCAATCACCGTATCAAGCGGAATTCATGGGTGGGCTTGAGATTAAAAGTGATCAACGGTTTAGATCCACTTCTCACCAAATTTGGCACTTCTCCCTCGAACCCAGCCCTATATACACACACATATATATATATATCATGAATTGCGGCTTAAAAGGGAGTTGATCCAGTGCATCTCGGTGCATCTCGTCCTAATGTTAGTCCATTTTTTATCCAAGGGTGAGAAAGCACTTCTCACCAAATTTGGCACTTATATATGTGTATATATATATATATATGTATATATATATGTATATATATGTATATATATATATATATATATATGTATGAGAATTAATGACGGTAAAATCACTAACCTAAGAAATTTTTTCTGCCAGCCCTGTGTTTCTTGCATCTTGGACCATAAGTTGATCGAAGCAACACCGAGTTCCTTGGCTACCTCCACACATCCGTTTGCGTAAGTTCCTGTGACTTCATTTGTCCTTTCGGGAAGTTCCATTGCTTTTTCTCCATATAAAGACCTGATAACCACACGATACTTGTAAAGATTCTCAAACAAATATTAAAACTGAAACCAGATGACAGACAAAATGAATTATACGTTGCATATTCTTTGCGCCCTTCTTCGTCAATTGGTGGGGGAGTTATAAGCACAATTAGCATGGTGGGAGAGCATTCCTGTGTTTAATATTTCTTTAAGAACTTAGAAATTGATTTAATTTATAAAAACTGAAAAGCATGTCGAATGGGAAACTGGAAAAACAGTGAATTAAGCGAAAAGGTAAACCTTTAAATGACGAACGATTTTTCTCAAATTTTCTTTGTATTCTTCGATAGGAACATATTGACGTTCGCTGGTCCTCCCTGGAAGTGCTGCATCGTTTGCCCCCAAAAAAATTGTAGCAGCAATAGGGGGCGTGGTAGAACTCTGCAAAAGACATGTTAACAAAACAAACTCTAAGCAAGCAATAACCATCTCTTGAGAAATTAACAACACTATAACAAATATGGCAACATCTTTGTCGCAGAAACACAAAACGATATCACGCGAAACAGATAGGAAAGGATTAAATATGTTGAGCTAAAAGTTACATCTCCGGTAGGATCGATAATGTCAATGATGATTATGGATTTTTTAGCATGAGAAAAGTAACGACTGATGAAATATATATATATATATATACACACACACACAGACAGGAAGGTTCTAGGGAAAACCTCAAAAAAATGAAAAACTGAGGAACACCCTGGTAACCGTTCATCTAGAAGGTAAGCACATGTGCATACAAGTAATTGAAGTTGTTTTTTGTTTTTTATGCACATGTGCATACCGAACAAATTGTTTACAAATTACTTGTAAGCACATGTGCACATCGTGCATATGAACGGTTACCAGGGTGTTCCTCAGTTTTTCATTTTTTTGCGGTTTTCCCCTAAACCTGAGTACCTGACGCGATCAAAACAAACTATGTGGTTAGTGTCTTAGTGACACTAGAGATGCACAAGGCCCGGGCCCTTAAAAGGACCGCACTTGGCAAGGCTTCCGGTGTGAAAATGGGCCCGATCAGGATTTTCCAGGCCGGGCTTTTCTGGGCCGGCGTCTAACTGTACCCTGAAAAAAAATACTCGGTCTGATCAGGCTTCTTGGCCTGGATTGGGGCCGGGCTCGCACTAACTAGGCCCGGGCTTTTAAGTCAGGACTTCGGGCCTGGACTTTTTGTGCATTTCTAAGTGACACGTTGCAATTCTCATTGATCTGAGGATATGTATGTCAATTCTTAAAGATCTTGAATTGCTGCCATTGCCGGACCTCTACATTGTCCGATGAAATAGATCATAAGCTAAACCAAACCGAACCAAATGTACCCGTTACATCTCTCTTAGGATCAAGGGGTAGGAAGGGTAGAATTTTTTTTCTCCGTAAAGACCCTGACTCACTAACTAAATCATTGATTGAAGATCCAAATAAAAACATAGTTGAATTCTAAACTTCCAACCTCAAGTATCAAACATACATTCAATATATTCCTATCTTGTACCTTTTTTACAGACATAAATCACCTTGATCCAATAAGATCCAGCCTAACCAGCAATTGTTTCAAACAAATCGCCTCACTAAAATCTAAACAAAATTCATCTCTCGAATTCAAAGTTAGCATCCAGTAAATAGCAATCAAAGCATTAATAACAATCATGATCCCATTTTCGAGATCTGTCCCCAAATTGCATATCGATACAATAAAAAACCTAAATGAAAAATAACAACACCAGTTGAGTAGATATCAATATGAATTACCAGAGGGAAAATGTGATGCAACAAGAACAAAGCCCATCGAGTGTTGTATCCACCATATCCTCGAACCACTATATCGGCCTTTTTTCACACAGAAAAACAAGAAGAATCATATTTGCAACGAATTGACGAATGTTTTAGTAAAATTACTAGGGTTTTTGTAGGATTGAACCTTGCGAGAGTAAGTGTCGGTAAGAGAAGCACCCCATCCACCATACCTGAAGGATTGCTCTGTGATTGAATCCCCGAATAATAGTATTTGAGGTCTCATTTGATTCTACCTACAGAGACAGTGTTAATGGGTGTTGGAAGATGGATCTACTCCGCAAAAGATTGAAAACCCAAACACCATTAGATGGTTTGCTATACGTCTCCAACTGCTTTGCTATATGTTTCGCTAAAATAGAAAATCTCTAAAAAAATCTTTATGGTTTGCTAAACAGAGAGAACTCTCTATTTTAGGAAAAAAATTAGCAATGTTGTTAGAGTCGAAAGGAAATAATTTTAGCAATTTTGACTTTTCATTCTCTATTTTAGAAATTTTTTAGCACTGCCATTGGAGATGCTCTTAGCGATCATCTTCAATGGTTTAATTAATTAAAGTATGAAAAAACAAACCAAACCAGGTTCGATACCTTTTGAGCATTTCAACAAATTCTCCAAAAATGTATAATTATTTAAAGTAATTACATGTCAATAACGTTGCGGCGTAGTGGTCGGCAAGTAACCTGCTGACGCTCTGGTGTTCCACCTGAGGTCACGGGTTCGACCCTGCGCTTGAGACATGGTGAGGCCTTAGGGTCAATATGGGATTAGTCTGGGTGGCTCCGAAAGGAATCCTGGGATACCCCGGACTTGGTGAATGTTTCCGGTTTCAAAAAAAAATTAAAGTAATTACATCGAAATATATATATATATATATATATATATATAAGTATCTGCATGCGATGCGACGCGAAGTATATACAAATTTTATTGATTTATAAGCATTGTTAGCTTAAACAAAAAAATAATAAAACAAAGTGTACCAAAATATCTCATCCACCCCAGGTTCGAGTCCAGGCGTCAGCATTCTGTGGCCAGGCTTAGTCTCAGACGACCGCTTTGTTTGTTTGTTTCCAAATTGCCAAGGATGTAGTCTAGGCAAAGTCTAGATGAACCTTATACAAAAAAAAATGTACCAAAATAATACACATTTTATTGATTTATAAGCATTGTTAGCTTAAACAAAAATAATAATAAAACAAAGTATACCAAAATAATACAAAACCAAAGTATACAAAATAATACAAAAGATAATGAAAGGTTCTACCCAATTTAAAAAAAACAAAAATCTAAGAAAATTCTAAAGCCTCATTGGAGGCTTCTCCTTAATCCTCTCTTTTACATTTTGCTTTATATATATATATATATATATTGATGATTGATGATTGTTAGCTTAAACAAAAAAAATAATAAAACATAGGTTAAACAAAAAAATAATAAAACAAAAGTATACAATAATACAAAGATAATGAAAGGTTATAGTCAATTAATGCAACAACTTTTTAAAAAGAAAAAATCAAAACTCTAACAAAAATTTAAAGCCTCATTGGAGGCTTCTCCTTAATCCTCTCTCCCTACATTCTCCTTTATATATATATATATAGGGGCTTAATCAAATAAGAACTATTTAGTTTGTGGTAACTGTAAGAACCAATATTAGCCACTCATTTAAAATAATCAATATAAATTTTAAATAAATGTAAAAGGGTATTTTAGTAAAAAAAAATTGAATATCTAATTAAAATAATAAATACTAAAATACGTTTCTCTCTCCTCTCACCTCTCTCCTACCATATACCATATAGATAAACCCTAATATTTTTTTTCTTTCTTCAAGAATGTGCAGCCAAAAACCAACAACACCCACCATCGATTCTCCCTCTGCTCCGACCATCCGGCGACATGCATCCCTCTGCTTTCCCTCTCGTCTTCTTGATCGAGACAAACAACAACACCCACCATCGATTCTCCTACCCTCACCCTCTCGGTTTTCTTGACCTGCAACCACTCCCACAGTGCATCTCCACCGCCGGCAGCCACCATTCCGGCAACTGCAGATCGATTCCCTCTTCTTTCTCTCCTAATCGAGTCCCTCAGACCCTCTCTCTTTCGTCCTTTTCTTGGTGTCGATTGCAGATCTGTCAAGACATCTAACGGGGTTATGACATATTCTTGTTTAGTTATATTGAGACACATGAACATTCTTTTTCCATTAAGCAGTTTCTGTAACCTAAGCTTCTTCTATGAATGTTTTAAAGTGACCTTCTTTATTGGCATATTATCAAATTCTGTATACTCTACACTTTATTTATTGTTTTATATTATGCCCTTGTTGAAAAGTTTGAGTAGGAGTTACTTATGAGATGAAGCAAATCTGATAAAATCGATTGGCAAATTTGTAGCGGTGATAGGATACATGTACCAGTTCTGGGTATCAGGCATCGAATTTGGTATCACATTTGGTGTTGTATGTATTTCGGGTATCACACTAAGGATAGATGTTTGTATCTTGTATGTATTTTGGGTATCACATCTGGTATAACAGTAGAGTATCACAATGTATTTTCTTATTTTACGAAGTGTATCACAAAATATCATGTGGTATTGCTTTACTAAGTGTATCAAATTATGTTTTTTCTTTAGTTTCGTTATGTTGTTAAGGGTATCACAGTATATGGGTATCACATTGGTATCACAGATGTTCTTGGAGTATTACCAAAGTAATGAATGTGATGCTGAATTGGATGGCAATGGGTATCACAGTGGTATCACAAAGTTATTGTATGTATTGTCGGTATCACGATTGGCCGGAGAGAGGAGAGAGGAGATTTTAAAATACCTAAAATGCCCTTTTATTTAAATTTTAAACAAAATTTCCAAAATTAATAATTTCCTAATTTATAGCTTAATATGTGGCTCACGCTGGTTCTTACAGTTACCACAAAATAAATAGTTCTTCCTTGAATGACCCCCTATATCTATACTACATATATATATATATATATATATATATATATATATATATATATATTGATTGTTAAATTAAGAGTAAATTACACCACCGGTCGTGTGGTTTTGTCAAATCTGGATTTGGTCCCTCTTTCAAAATAATTACACCAAACATCCCTGTGGTTGCCATTTTGTTTCACGTCGGGTCCCTTACACAACACCGTTTATTTCCTCTCCGTTAGCACCCTCACGTGAGGGGTAAAAACATCATTTTATCTTTTTATTTTTTTTATTTTTTTTCAATAATGAATAAACTCTTGAATTCTTTTCAGTTTTTATCCTCCATAAGCATTATACAACAAATTAAAGAACAAGCAAGATTCATTATCATCAAAATCATGGCTTACAACTTATGTTTTTAAATCAAAGGAGCAATAGAAACCCTAACTCAAGCACTGAAATTTGAGATTAAATCTGTTGGTCTCTAAACCCTAACTTAAATCTACCGATCTAAAATCTTCTTCGAAAACCCTAACCCTTGTACAATCAAACACATAAATGAATCGACTCATGTTTCAAACACAAAATTCTTATACAATCAACTCATGTTTACATATCTACTTTGAGTTACAGGTTTGTTTCAATCGATTTCATCACCATTTTACATATCTGCTTTGAATTACAACCTGCTTAGAGAGAGTAAAGAGTTTGGTCGAGAGTTACAGATCTGCTTAAAGAGAGTTGGGTCGAGAGAGTTCTTCCAGATCTGTAACAAACTGTGTCACAAAGCACAGAGACGAAGGCGGCGATTCTTCTTCCAGACCTGTAACAAATCGTGAACCATATGGGTGAAGGCGTTTGTGTAGTGAGAGGAGAGAGATCGACGGAGAAGGCGTCGATTCTTCTTCCAGATTTGCTTCTCAAATCTGGGTTGCTACAGGGAACATGAAGAGGAGTGAGATCGATGGAGAAAGGAGCACCGGAGGTAGGGGCCTGGTATCGGAGATGGAGGCGGCGTCGTAGAGATAGGCGCCGAAGATTTGGGTTTCAAGGTGGAGCTCCGGCGATCTAGTTTTCAAAGATGGATCGATTCTTGTTCTTGGATTTCAAAGATTGGGTTTAGATGATAAAGACCAAATCCAGATTTTGAGTCAATTACATATTTGGTCCTTGTGGTTTGGAAAAAAATGGTAAAATAGAAAGAAAAAAAGATAAAATGACGTTTTTACCCCTCACGTGCCTGGCACGTGAGGGTGCTAACGGAGAGGAAAAAGACAGTGTTAGTGTAAGGGACTCGGCGTGAAACAAAATGGCAACCACAGGGACGTCTAGTGTAATTATTTTGTAAGAGAGACCAAAATCCAAATTTTGACCAAACCACAGGAACTGTGGTGTATTTTACTCTTAAATTAATTATAAAAAAACCGTACATATTTTTATAAATTATTTGAAAACTCTGACTTTTGTAAATTTACTAGTTGAGTACCCGCGCAATGCGGCGGGATGCAAAAAATCTCAACATATTATTTTAAATTACTGTATATAGATTTATACTGCAACATATTATAAGTTTTGATGGATACCTCCTCAAAATACACCCATTGCTTCCCGACTGGAATTTCATTGATTTCGAGCGCTACTTCAGCATAATGAGACAATAATCAACAAAAGGCAAATAAAACAAATATTTATACTAAGAAATTGAAGTTTGAAAAACAATCACACTTCTGCTCATATACACACAGATTCGGCCAAAGTTTTGACAGACGCGTCCTTAAAACAAGCCCATGGTTGTTCCACTGGAATTCTATTGATTTCGAGCCCTAATTCAGCATAATGAGTCGATAAACAACAAAAAGCAAATAAATAAACTAAAAAATTGAAGTTCGAAACGCAATAATAGGTCTGCTCATAATAGAGGTTTAGAAGCCAAGGTTTTGATGGATACCTCCTCAATATACGTCGATGGCTTCCCCACAGGAATTCCATTGAATTTGAGCCCTAATTCAACATAATGAAACGAAAATCAACAAAAAGCAAATAAAAAGGAGCTCAATCACCACAATATGATAATCTTCTCCGCCGCTTACACAATCGACCATCGATAAAATTACTGGAAGAACATGGTTTTTGCAAAGACGATGAAAGAAAAACTGGGCTAAAGAATGACAAATCAATATATAAAAGTTGTTTATTACATAAAAAATAGAAAAGTTGTTTATAAATCAATATATTCGGTTGAATGAAATTTGATCTCACCATCTGTTTCTCCGCTCCATTTCTGTCTCTCTTAACTCACCTCCAGTTTTGTCCTCAAAAACATTGATCCATATTTTATTGTTCTTGGGTTTCTCAGCGGGACGACGCCATTCAATTACATAGAGATTTCAAATGAAAGAGAAATCAAAACTGAGATGATAAAGATAATCAAAAATTGTGATAGGGGAATCGATGAAACCTTACCGTAACCTGATATAAGCAATTGAATTCTTCCATATCACAAATTTCAACTGATGAACACAATATATGATCAAAACAAATAGTAAATCGCTAGGGAGTGAGTTAATCAATGAAAACCACCAAATTACAACAAATATTCATCGGAAAACCTTGGTGACATATTCAAGTCGTATGGACTGTGGAGAAGAAATGCATCTTCGGTAGAGAGAGCGTTGAAGGAAAGGAGCCGAGGATTTGATTTGTATGATGAAAAACCCTAGTCATATAATGGATTTGAACCACGAATCATCACATATGAAGTTTGAATCGTCATATGGAAATTGAAGATGGATTTGTGAATGGGGAACTAAATCGCCATCTGGGAACTCATGAAGATGGATCCAGAAGCGGCCTTTAAAAAATATGCATAAAGATTCAGTACCTTGTGCATTTTAGCTTGTATTTAAGACTTAAAAAAATATGCATAAAAAGTAGTACATTATGCATTTTAAGTTGTATTTAAGACTTTTAAGACTTTCATCAAAGATTCTTTATAAGATGGTATAGATACCGCATGACTGCATCCCACACCTAAGATTAGTTACAAACATAACTGAGAAGTCTTCAGGGTAAGCAGAAAGATTTTTGAGATGAAATTTTTACCATTTCTAGAGCGATAGTACAGTTTCTGCATGTCGTTCGCCATTAGAATGCCTTAATTCACGAAAGAAAATGAGGGTTGTCTTTCAAGTTCCCTTCAGACTCAATTAAGTAGAAAAATGACAGCAAGTCATGCCCAACTTAGAACACACTGTTAGTGTATATCTACTGTATTATAGTGTAGAGTAATCAAGGACAAAAAACTAAAGTATATCAACACAACTCTTTTATAAGCATTGCATAAAAAAATTCAATTAACATTTCTAGTAACTCAATAAATTAGACACTCTTAACGCCTCAAGAATGACTCCAACATTACATTATTATTTAATTCATTTACGTTGAAAACATATTTAAACACCACATTACTTGATCAAGAGTACAAATCAAGATAGTGAATCACATATTATGGATAATGAAGCATCAATAATACAAATGAAAAAACTGGATCACATATTAGTCACTCCTTAATACCATTTGGTTAAAATCCAAAAGATACTGAATCAACACATCAAGAGTACAATCAAGAAGGAAAATTTGTACTTAGCAATTAGGAAAAAGGTTTACCTGAGATGGAGAATAGAGGGTTTGATTCTCTTTTGAAGTATTTCAAGATAAACACGCAAGTAAATGATAATGATGTTGCGATCGAGATCGAAATAAAAATCAAAACTTTTAGTTAGCTGTTAATTCTTTGTGGTGGTTATCAAATATGTGAAATGAACTATAATGCAATGCAAAAGTTTTAGATGGGCAAAGCTGGAAAAAAACAAGTCCAAATCATGAATAAAAAAGTTGTGAAATGAACCATCTTGCAATAACCCCCAAATCATGAGTTTTAGTTGGGAAAAGTTGACAAAAAAACAAAACATTATAAGAATCATGAATCTGTTTCCCTATAATCCTATTGAAGAGATAACAATTCAAGTCCAAATTGTAAGCAATTACTCGAACTGCCATCAGGATTTTAAAATCAAAATCAAATGCATAGGAAATACAATTTTAGCATTGCTTGCAAGAAATCGTCAAATTATAAAACCCAATTTGCAAAAACCCTCAAATTTTTCATAGATTTTGAGATGTGAGGTAACCAAATCAGATGCAGAAGAACTGTTGATTCTATAGTAAGAAGTGATCAATTACAAAAATAAAAGAAAAAAGACAAATTATTTACCGGTTTAGCATACATACCTTGTAATTACAATAATCTTCAAGCAAATCCCGCATGTGCTGAAATTGTATATATATTAAAATTTGATGTCCTTGCTCTTTGAGCTTCACCATCATTTTGTCCAAAAGCTACAATTTTCTAGAAGAATACAAGAGTTGTCTGACAGATGAAATGCAATCCATTTAACCATCAAGAAGATATTTAAGATTGAAAGAATTAACCATCAAAGTCATCCACAAACACCTACAATTCACCCACTTTTCAGACTAAATTCAATTTTAATGGACCGAACAAATTTCAACCCATCAAAATCAAAAATTGTCCATCTCTGAACCACTATGCAAGCAAAAATCAAATTTGTCCACATGCCCTTTTAGATCAAACTCAAAGCACCTCAAAATCCTTGATACAACTTTAGGTTTTTTCATCTCTAGACGTTTTATCCAGCACTCATATCACGCTTTTATAGGGTGTACCCAAATAGACACGTAGACTCTATAAAAAGTTGTAGACCCAAAATCTCTCCTTGTGAAACTACATAGCAATCTGAACAGGTGCTTGTTCTCATTACACCAAACATGTGTTACTTTTAATTTAATCAAAGGACTTCATTTTAGAATTTTTTCTAAAATTACTGTGAAGAAAGAAGGCTTCAATCATATCAGATGACTAAAAACCAATGAAATGATCAACAATAAGAACTTACAAGGAATACAATACAAATTCAGGTAGTAGATCATGAGATTTGCAACTGGACTCTTTTGCCTCCTCAATATCTACAGTAACATGGAATGACCTAAAACATTTCCCTTCATAACCATAATATATGCCAAAATACATAAGATCAAGATCAAGTGGAGATAGACAACTTTGAAAAACACCTAAAAATTAAAATAAATATGACTTGCTTTAACATTTAGACCTCCTGTTTTCAAGTAAAGTATGTATACAGTGTAGTAGATTTAGCAAATTTGGAACATCTTTCTGCATCAAAAAAACCAAAACATCATCCAAAAGGTGATGTTGCTCAGTTTCTAGTGTGAAACGGTGAAAGGAAGACCATCAAGCATGTCTAGTAGGGTCTTAGAAACCATGAACTTTTCAGCATTAATCAACGCACTCTTTCCCACATACAAAAATGAAAAGTTAGGGAGATTAGATATTTACGAAGACCGTGTCTAGTAGTGTGCCTTAAAAGCCTCATCCACATCGTTGTTGTTCATCGAGTGCCTGCCGTTACGTAAATGTTTGTCGATCGTGGTACTCTTTTGGGTAACCATTAGATTTGAAAGTGAACTGAAACATATTAACACAAAAAAATATTAAAATACGAGCTGAGAGAAATGGGCTTACCAGTCAAACGTAAAACCCTAACCTAATGAGTTCACAAACCTTGTTGTCCTTGCATCTGTTTCGTTCTTTTGACAAACATAAATCGAACAACAAACCATACCGAACCAGAAACAAAAAGTAAACATAAAGCAAAACAAAGAAATAAAGAAAAGGAACTAAAATGAGAAGAGAGCATCAAGAAAACTATACCAGAAGCAGCGGTGTTGACAGAGAGAGAAGGGGCGGCGAGAAGGACGGTGGTTTCCACAGAGAGAGCGTCGATTACTTTTTGAAAATGGAAGAGACAAAAATGTTGGGAATATGGAAGGGGAAGAGCGATCAACAACCCAAATCAAACTCTGCACGTGAGGAACACAAAAACACCATTACCAAACCCAAAATCAAACCTGCAGGAAGAGAGCGAAACATATGGAGGAAACCCTAAATCTTCACCTGTATAAATGGTGGCTATGGAAGAGACAAAAATGTTGGGAAGATGGAAGGGGAAGAGCGATCAACAACCCAAATCAAACCCTGCACACCATTACCAAACCCAAAATCAAACCTGCAGGAAGAGAGCGAAACATATGGAGGAAACCCTAAATCTTCACCTGTATAAATGGTGGCTTGAAACGTGAATCGTCGCCGGATTGACAGAGAAGGAGTGAAAAGTAATGATGGGGACGACTTAATTACAGAGTGCATAAACAGAGTTGTACATCATGTTGTTAAAGTTGTAATTAAGACTTTAAGATTTTCATGGTTTAATCAATTGTACACCATACTTAAAGTATTGTTTTTAAGACTTTTAAGACTTTTATGATACATGCTTTATAAGATAGTATAGATATTTATTAATTTTTAGTGTATAAAATACATTTATAACAAGGGGTTAAATCAAATTAGAACCAAAAATATGTTACAAACCCGTGAAAACCGATATAAAAATATTTTTTAAATAATATTTTTTCATCAAATGCTAGGATTTAAAATATTTTGTTTCATAAATATTTTATACGAATATTTTTCATTTCACTAGGTGAATCAAAAAACTTTTTCCACACATATTCTTTTTCACAATGTAACGACCTGGTATCCCAAAGCATACATACTATACATCAATTAACATGTTATACATAACGTCGTTACATTCATAACAAAAGATACATAATAATTCACATACGGTCTCATAGTCTCAAAACTATACAATACAAAACATAAACATTTCCTAATCTTCGTCAGCTGTCAACCGCATACTGCGCTTTATCCTTTCCTTTTGCTAATAAAAGTTCCTTGACCTGGAATACATATTTTTGAAAACAAAATGAGGGTTAGACCAAACGGTCTAGTGAGATAATCCCAGTTAGTTTAATAATCCCTTTGTAAAACACAAATATACAACAAGTATTTAAATACCAAGCAAGACTCGTGCATTGTGTACATCTCCTCATTCCCATGGCCAAATTAGTTGGTTGCGAGCCAACTAATCAATTCACTCCGCTGCACTAAAATACAGCCAACTTCGTTGTCCCTCTGTACAGCCAAAACTCCGCCGGTCCTAAGCCCAGCCAACGTGCTCTCGTGTAGTGTAATGCTCGTATAAATATAATATTCAACTCAATATATCATACTTCATACATATGCACATAATCACACTATTAATCTCCTTTTTAATCCACATATATGTATTCCAGTTTGAAAACATTTTAAAGTAAAACTCACCTTGTTAATAGTTTGAAGCCACACACGCGCAAACGATACAACCGAACAACACTATCAAACTTCACTAACGAGGGGCAACCGAGCCTGAAATATATACACATTGATGAAAACCCTATGATTATATGTATATAAGACTCACTACGACAATTGACAACCTTAACAACCCACCGGACACCCCTGAATCGCAACCGAGCTAAAAACCGAACAACCGACGTCAATCACAAGACTTTGGGTTTGTAACTGGAACATATAAACATGTTCAAAGTGTTCAAATGCTATTTTACACTCAAAACGAGTACCCATACTCCTATATTTCGCTTTGAAACGACTCCAGTACGTAACAACAAAAAAAGTCAGAAACCAATACCGGGACTCCCAATACCGGGACTCCAAATACCGAGACTCCAAGTACCGGGACTCCAAAATACCAGGACTCCAAAATATCGGGACTCCAAGTACTCAGTCGGTGTTCTACCCAGAATCGATTAAAACCCAATTCTTCCAAACCAAACATACCAGTGTTTTACAATTGAGTTTTCTAACCTATTCCAAACATCAATTTTATACTTACAACAGTTTTCATAAGAGAATAGAAGGAACTCACCTTATAGAGATAAAACCCACTTTTCTTGCACAAATAACTTCAAATCAACAACATCCTTGTTTAAACCAGTATGAATCCTTAATTTGCAGTAGAATTTGCTCTTCTTCTTTCTCTCTTCTTTCCCTCGATTATAACTCTCTCTCTTTCTCTTTGCTGAATGAAAAACACACACACATTGAGATATTTAGAAAATACATCATTCTCTCCTCTTTAACAAGAAGAGGCGGTGGGTGACGATGTTTCATCATTTTAGCCAATTAGCCCCTCAACTATCCTCAATTGCCACTTTATACCCTCCAACTTTTCAATAAAAAATTAAAGTTTACCTCTTAACTCCTAACTCCATAAAACTAACCCGAACCTACCTTAAACTAAAATAATAAAAATTAAATAAACCAGTAACGCACCCGGTTATTACAACATCTCCCCCTTAAAAGAATTCTGTCCCGGAATTCGGTCAAACGAAAAGATATGGATACTTAGTTTCCACTACTACCTCGAACTCAATCAAAACCATAGGAATTAACTAAATAGGCACCCTACACCCATCTCTCTAACACAATTATCAAATACTTTTCTAATGCAGATAAGCAACAAAAGAATGAAGACATAATTGATCGGTTTGCACCGAAGTCAAATAGCACTTTAGCACGTGTAGAGTTTATAGAAATATACCTGTCTTCATCTCTATCCATACGTCGGGTCCGACTTGCCATTCTGTTAATTTCAACAAGGTTAATATACACATAAGCACATACCGCATATAATAAGGTATTCCAGTCCAAACATGTAACTGTAAATTCACAATTACACTGGCCACATGTAATTTGAAATTACCTTACATGATGTTCCTTCTACCGTTTTATATTTAGCATCCCAAGGGTTCTAAGATTTTTATGGACATCCTACTTCACATGCAGTTTAAGTCTAGGTATAAATCCAAATACCTAAATCCCTTAAACTATGGCTCTGATACCATCTGTAACGACCTGGTATCCCAAAACATACATAATATACATCAATTAACATGTTATACATAACGTCGTTACATTCATAACAAAAGATACATAATAATTCACATACGGTCCCATAGTCTCAAAACTATACAATACAAAACATAAACATTTCCTAATCTTCGTCAGCTGTCAACCGCATACTGCGCTTTATCCTTTCCTTTTGCTAATAAAAGTTCCTTGACCTGGAATACATATTTTTGAAAACAAAATGAGGGTTAGACCAAACGGTCTAGTGAGATAATCCCAGTTAGTTTCATAATCCCTTTTGTAAAACACAAATATACAACAAGTATTTAAATACCAAGCAAGACTCGTGCATTGTGTACATCTCCTCATTACCATGGCCAAATTAGTTGGTTGCGAGCCAACTACTCAATTCACTTCGCTGCACTAAAATACAACCAACTCCGTTGTCCCTCTGTACAACCAAAACTCCGCCGGTCCTAAGCCCGGCCAACGTGCTCTCGTGTAGTGTAATGCTCGTATAAATATAATATTCAACTCAATATATCATACTTCATACATATGCACATAATCACACTATTAATCACCTTTTTAATCCACATATATGTATTCCAGTTTAAAAACATTTTAAAGTAAAACTCACCTTGTTAATAGTTTGAAGCCACACACACGCAAACGATACAACCGAACACCACTATCAAACTTCACTAACGAGGGGCAACCGAGCCTGAAATATATACACATTGATGAAACCCCTATGATTATATGTATATAAGACTCACTACGACAATTGACAACCTTAACAACCCACCGGACACCCCCGAATCGCAACCGAGCTAAAACCGAACAACCGACGTCAATCACAAGACTTTGGGTTTGTAATTGGCACATATAAACATGTTCAAAGTGTTCAAATGCTATTTTACACTCAAAACGAGTACCCATACCTCTATATTTCGCTTTGAAACGACTCCAGTACGCAACAACAAAAAAAGTCAAAAACCAATATCGGGACTCCCAATACCGGGACTCCAAGTACCGGGACTCCAAGTATCGGGACTCCAAAATACCGGAACTCCAAAATACCGGGGCTCCAAAATATCGGGACTCCAAGTACTCAGTCGGTGTTCTACCCAGAATCGATTAAACCCCAATTCTTCCAAACCAAACATACCAGTGTTTTACAATTGAGTTTTCTAACCTATTCCAAACATCAATTTTATACTTACAACAGTTTTCATAAGAGAATAGAAGGAACTCACCTTATAGAGATAAAACCCAGTTTTCTTGCACAAATAACTTCAAATCAACAGCATCCTTGTTTAAACCAGTATGAATCCTTAATTTGCAGTAGAATCTGCTCTTCTTCTTTCTCTCTTCTTTCTCTCGATTCTAACTCTCTCTCTTTCTCTTTGCTGAATGAAAAACACACACACACATTGAGATATTTAGAAAATACATCATTCTCTCCTCTTTAACAAGAAGAGGCGGTGGGTGATGATGTTTCATCATTTCAGCCAATTAGCCCCTCAACTATCCTTAATTGCCACTTTATACCCTCCAACTTTTCAATAAAAAATTAAAGTTTACCTCTTAACTCCTAACTCCATAAAACTAACCCGAACCTACCTTAAACTAAAATAATAAAAATTAAATAAACCAGTAACGTATCCGGTTATGACACACAAGGTGAACACGAACATTGATAAATGCATATTTGAACTTATTTTTATATCGAATCTCTTGCATTTAATCATGTTTAGATAGCTAATAGCCTCCCGTTAATCTTGGTTATTGATTGATACCAAAGTGATGGATTTAAGACAAATAAAGCGTATATTTCGAAGAATTATAAGGATGGGCATATTTTTGAAATAAGGTATGTACTGGACATAGAATTCAAAGGTTTATAAAAGTAGACCACGTTTTATTTGTTTTTAATTTAGGTGTTTCTGGTCTCTTTGTTTTGTAGGTGATGGAAGCAACGGAGCATAGTGCTTATCACTTTTTAATGCAATTGGTAGTCGAGTTTAGGTGTGTATCTAAACTTGATTAACCGGTTAGGTGCTATGTATTGAACTTCTCATGCTAGCTAGTTTAAGGATAAGCAAAGTGTTGGTGCGTATCAATACTTATAACTATTCTGGAATAAAATTGAGAAAATCCCAATTAAGCACGAGTCAATGATGCACGGTCAAATCAATACTTTTATTCATCACTATAACTGTTTATTTATCTTTAGTTGTCTTATTTTTATTTTCATGTTTAGTTTAAAATCCAACTCTCCAAACCCTCCTTTTTATTTTCCGTTTTAAATTCCCTGGATATGACATCGTCTTGGACTTACGGTTAACACCGAGTCCCTGAAGAGACGACCCTACTTATCGCTATCACAATTTGTTATGTATAGAGGTAATAGGATTAATTTTAGGTATTTATTATTTGTCGGACTCGACACCATTCAAACATACGTGAAACTATATCTCAAATCATAGGTTTTGATGAAAAAAGCATGAAAAAAATATTTTTATATTAGTTCTTACAGGTTTGTAACATATTTATGGTTATCATTTGATTATCGTCCTTTATAACAAACTCTTATATTTTTATTAGGTTAAGAAACTTTTGAGCACATAATTTTTAGGGAAATTAATTAAAATACCCTAAGTCAAACCAAGTGTTACCAAAATACCACAAATCTCTCCCACTTTGCAAAAATACCCTTTTTTTCCGCGATGGGAGCCCGCGATCGCGGGCCAGGGACCATTTCTGACACTTTTTTTAAACTTGCAGGGACCATTTTTGAAAAATTCAATCCCGCGATCGCGAAGGAATCCCGCGGTGGGATTATTTTTGTGACTTTTCAATTGCAATGGACCATTTTTGAAAAATCCAGGGACCATTTTTGAAAATATGACCCGCGTAGACACTGTAGCACCCCCGCGTAGTCCACTGTAGCACCCGCGTTCGTCCAATTTGATGAATTTGATTTGGAATGTTACACTTTCAACCCCTATACTTATTTATTAAATTTACTTTATACCTTTTACTTTCATTATTTTAATTTTACATTTAACACATATAATCGTTTATTAACTAAAATACGTTAAAAAATACGTTTTAATTTTAACAAATTACACCATTATAATCGTCTCTTCGATACGTTCGAAATGAGCACAATCTTGAATTTTTTTGGATTTATATATTTTAATATATATCATATACAGTTATACACTACATAAAAAAATATTTTTTATATTTAAAATTCATACCCTTATAGTTAATTATTTAATTTATGGTACATCTCTTATTTTTTTTTTCAATTTTTTTACACTCCTATCGCATTAACATAATAATCATATATTAACTAATTCATTAAATCGTTTTAAATTATTATTATTTGAATGTGTTTATAGATATCGTGAATGGCAATAGGAGAAGGTTTCACGAGAAGAATATGAAATGGGGTTTTGACAAGTTGGTATCACTGGACTCATTTAAGAATTGTGAAAATGGGTATTTGACGAATGATGATTCATGTGTGTTTGGAGCTGAAGTATTTGCAGTTACATAGTATGCACAAAAGAATCGATGTATTTCCAACGTAACTTAGATTAAAATTATCTCATTCAGTTTAGTCCCGTCCCGTCCCATCCAGTTCAGTCTCGTCCAGTTCCGTCCCGTCCCATCTAGTATGCGTACCAAACGCTACCTAAGAGTACCATAAATTAAATAATTAACTATAAATGTATGAATTTTAAATATAAAATATTTTTTATGTAGTGTATATGATATATATTAAAATATATAAATAAAAAAAATTCAAGATTTGGCTCATTTCGAACGTATCGAAGAGACAATTATAATGGTGTAACTTGTTAAAATTAAAACGTATTTTTTTAACGTATTTTTGTTGATAAACGATTATATGTGTTAAATGTAAAATTAAATTATGAAAGTAAAAGGTATAAAGTAAAGTTAGTAAATAAGTATAGGGGTTGAAAGTGTAAATTTCAATTCGAAATTGTGATTTTGATTTGGAATGTTACACTTTCAACCCCTCTACTTATTTACTAAATTTACTTTATACCTTTTACTTTCATTATTTTAATTTTACATTTAACACATATAATCGTTTATTAACTAAAATACGTTAAAAAATACGTTTTAATTTTAACAAATTACACCATTATAATCGTCTCTTCGATACGTTCGAAATGTGTCCAATCTTGAATTTTTTTTGATTTATATATTTTAATATATATCATATACACTACATAAAAAATATTTTATATTTAAAATTCATACCCTTATAGTTAATTATTTAATTTATGGTACTCTTAGGTAGCGTTTGGTACGCATACTAGATGGGACGGGACGGAACTGGACGAGACTGAACTGGATGGGACGGGACGGGACTAAACTGAATGAGATAATTTTAATCTAAGTTACGTTGGAAATACATCGATTCTTTTGTGCATACTCTGTAACTGCAAATACTTCAGCTCCAAACACACATGAATCACCATTCGTCAAATACCCATTTCACAATTCTTAAATGAGTCCAGTGATACCAACTTGTCAAAACCCCATTTCATATTCTTCTCGTGAAACCTTCTCCTATTGCCATTCACGATATCTATAAACACATTCAAATAATAATAATTTAAAACGATTTAATGAATTAGTTAATATATGATTATTATGTTAATGCGATAGGAGTGTAAAACAAAATTGAAAAAAAAATAAGAGATGTACCATAAATTAAATAATTAACTATAAGGGTATGAATTTTAAATAAAAAAAATATTTTTTTATGTAGTGTATAACTGTATATGATATATATTAAAATATATAAATCCAAAAAAATTCAAGATTGGGCTCATTTCGAACGTATCGAAGAGACGATTATAATAGTGTAATTTGTTAAAATTAAAACGTATTTTTTTAACGTATTTGAGTTAATAAACGATTATATGTGTTAAATGTTAAATTAAAATAATGAAAGTAAAAGGTATAAAGTAAATTTAGTAAATAAGTATAGGGGTTGAAAGTGTAACATTACAAATCAAATTCATCAAATTGGACGAACGCGGGTGCTACAGTGGACTACGCGGGGTGCTACAGTGTCTACGCGGGTCATATTTTCAAAAATGGTCCCTGAAATTTTTCAAAAATGGTCCCTTGCAATTGAAAAGTCACAAAATAATACCATCGCGGGATTCCTTCGCGATCGCGGGATTGAATTTTTCAAAAATGGTCCCTGCAAGTTTAAAAAAGTGTCAGAAATGGTCCCTGGCCCGCGATCGTGGGCTCCCATCGCGGAAAAAAGGGGTATTTTTGCAAAGTGAGAAAGATTTGTGGTATTTTGGTAACACTTGGTCAAACTTGGGGTATTTTAATTAATTTCCCTAATTTTTATTAGTTTTTATGAATAAGAATATAAATAATATACAATTAAAATCGGACCTAAAAACATTTAAAGAATTTTCTACCATATAAATTTATTCGAGTTGTTGAGTTGATTATTAAAAAAAAGTATAAAATATCTGATTGTTGCAAATTCACACCGACCCCTGACTTGGGTCAGCCCATTTACAAATATCAAGGCCCAATATTGACAAACAGCGGTGATCACATCGCCGGCGACCGCCATTGACAAACACCAATCAAAGCAAACAAAGAAACAAAAACATACCACGTTGCAGCCACTTTCCTCTCTATCACCGCTTCTCTACATCCATAAAACTTCATCCGATCTTCAATCCAAACAAACAAATTCTCAAATCGCAATTTCAATTTCAATTCCACTTCCCAATCTCGATTGTTCATACGAAAATGTTGAGGCACACAAGCAAGAACATCTTAGGGTTAGGATTAGGCGCGACGCGATATCCGGTGGCCAGCGTTGTACCGAGGTTCTACCATGAGAGGGTGGTGGATCATTATAACAATCCTCGTAACGTCGGTGCTTTTGATAAGAACGATCCGACCATCGGAACGGGGCTTGTAGGTGCTCCGGCTTGCGGCGATGTTATGAAGCTTCAGATTAAGGTCGATAAGGAGACTGGGAAGATCACTGATGCTTGCTTCAAAACTTTCGGTTGTGGTTCTGCCATCGCATCTTCTTCTGTTGGTTAGTTTCGTTTTTCCATAAACCCTAGCGTTTAACACACCGTGTGTATAGATTATCCAACAAATACTACACCTGGTATCTGAACTTAGGGGTATGAAGTTGATTTTGAGAATTTATCTGAGTTTTAATAATGAATTTTAGGCTTAGTTGATGCCCATAAAGTGTTTGATGAAATGACTAAAAGAAATATGATTACTATATTAAATGTTTGATAATCTAGATAGAGGGTAAAACGGTTATTTTCATCCTTCAAAGATTTTAAATCTATTAAGTCAACTTTATCCATACAGGATTTAATGAAAAAACAACCAAACAACCCCTGAGATTGCTTATTCAAAACAATTTATGTTTTTTTATAATTGAAAGTGCTTACTTAGGGGTGTTTAAGATTGCTTATTTAAAACTAACTTATGTTTTTTTAGTGAAAGTGTTTATCAACCTATGAGGTGTTAAACCGGAGTTTTATAAAAAGTGTTTGGGGATTAGCTTATGGCGTTACCAAAACATAATAAACCGAAAAGTTGTTTTTCAATGTTTGTCAAATAAGTAAATAGGTTAGAAGTTAGAGCATCTCCAATAGCTATGCTATAATTTTTCTAAAACAGAGTATCAAAAGTCAAAATCTTTAAAAAAACTTGCTTCCAACTCCAACAACTATTCTATTTTAGAGATTGTAGTATTAATTAACATATTAAAATAACCAATACAGTAATAAAATATTATTTATCTCTCCTTAATCTTTTAATTTAAATGTCTCTTATTGGTGGAAAGAATAAAATATTATTTCTCTTTCCTCTTTTCTCTAATTTTAGCATACAGGAAAATTTCTCCAAATTTGGAGATTTTTACCTCTCTCTCATCTTTTCTTTATTTTAGCATACAAAATAGCATAGTTGTTGGAACAAAAATTGCTAAAATCCCTCTTTTTTCTATTTTAAGCATAGCTGTTGGAGATGCTCTTAGTAACTATGGCTGTATACCGTAGGAAGTTAGAAAAGAGTAACTTATCAAAAACTTCTTATTACCGGTGTCCAACCGGTATAAGCATTTTTTTTTCATACGAACTAGAAACTTCTTATCACCACACTGAAATAAGTTAATAAACATTTTACAAACGCATTCCCAAACACCCCCTTAACTTGTTTAATTGGGTTGGGAAGAATTGCATTAGGGTTAATCACAATGATAGCCAAATTTGAAGTTGCACCTCGAGTCCTCGATGGATAGCATGCTGCTTTTGATACGTGGGCATGGACATAACTCACTTTTTATGAGGTACCCTTGTCTAAAATGGTGGGGGTTTTTTTTGTGAATAACTCACTGGATTAACGTATGAACTCGGACACTCGGTAGATTTCCATAAAGGGCGTCGATATGTAGGTTGTAAAAGGATAGAGGAGTTATTTATGCAAGTAATATGATATGTTTAAGGGTAACTTTTGGGTGGAAGTTCATATTGTATTAAAGCATCTCCAACATGTATGTTATATTTTCTTTCTTCTTTCAAATTTGGAGATTTCTGTAAATATTATGATATGTTTTAAGTGTAGCATAGCTATTGGAGCAAACTTCTTCCAAATTTTCAAAACTTCTAAAATAGCGTAGCTCTTGGAGATGCTCTTGATGGTGCAATCAAAGTTGTTCTGAATGCATGTTTTGTGGTGTTTTCAGCTACTGAATGGGTGAAGGGAAAGCACATGGAAGAAGTACTCACGATCAAGAACACGTGAGTGTATTTTTCATTAAATAGTTTGATTTTTCAAAGTATAGTTGTACATTTGTTTGCACACTTTACACGATGATTCTTGATTCTTCATAGAAACAGTTGCTCTACTTAACGTAGAGATCAGGTTTGCCTCCATCTCACCCCAAACCCCAAATAGCATATATTTGTTCGGTTTTGTTTTGTTTGGTTTGGTTTGGTTTTATGGATGTACATTTGGATCTGAATCGTTTGATTATAACTTCGTTGCAGAGAAATTGCAAAGCACCTCTCCCTTCCGCCCGTCAAGCTCCATTGTAGTATGCTTGCAGAGGATGCAATCAAGGCAGCGGTGAAGGATTACGAGGCTAAACGTGGCTAAACGTGGCACTAGTTCGTAAATTGATCCGCCTGATCGTTTTAACAAAAAGCAGAGGAACAAGTGCCTTGAAATTATACTTGTATTGTTCTAGAATCAGGTTTTAATAATGTGTATCTTTTAATATATAATATTTATATACAACAAATGAACTCACGTATGTTCAGTCTGACCTCATAGGAGGCCATAATGATTGGATACTGCTAAACGAAAGATCCTATGGTTGGTTTAAATAATGTTGTGAGAAATCCACATCTTTTAACAATTGAGTCGGACTTGTTTAAATAATTTCTTATCGTTTCTGTTGTGCTTTTATATCGTGTGGGTAATACGGGGCGGGAAATATGTGTACATGGGAGCCCATTGACGGTTATTATGCTACATCGCGAGTTTGATCTCTTTTTATGCTTGACATCATTTTTTAGCGTGGTAATAATAAACCATTTCATAATTTATGTTGTTAACATGATATAGTATACTGTACCTGTAAGGCTATGTTTGGCAAACTAGCTAGTTGTTGATTTATAAGCTAACTGATGAAAAGTCACGTTTGATAAAACTAGCTTATAAGCGTGTAAAATGACCAAAAAAGACATCTTCAAATAATTATCAATTACAATATTTAATTATCAAAAACTAGCTTATAACCCTAATATTTAATTATGTAATTAAAATAAATTTATAACAATATAATATGTTAATCAATACAACCAATGTAATAAAGAAAAATCAAATAATATAACATGTTAATTAAAAGAAATTTAAAATTTATTATTACATATATACTATAAATTTTGAATTTATTAAAACAAGTTTTAGAAAAAAAGAATATACGAGTTTATGATTTTTAAATAACCGTTACATACAATATGAAAAAGTAATCAAATGATAATTAAAAATTAATATTAATTGACAGTTAAAATATATTCATTAATATTAAAAAATAAATAAAAATAATCTATATGATTAACAATAACTCTAAATAATTAAAATTTAATATTAATGTATAATTAAAATTTAATTTATTAATTTTCGGTTAATATTAATTAATTATTATAATTAAATTTAAAAAATTATTAATAATAATTAGTAAATAATAATAAGGGACAATATTAAAATATTCACAAAAAACTACTGAAACGCTACTCCAAGTAGCGTTTCAAAAAACTAGCTTATGGTAATCCAAACATGTAACTCAAAAAAAACTAGCTTATAAGCTAGTTTTTTTTTTGGCAAACAATGCCTAAATTTATGTCGGGTACACGAGTCACTTTTATTCAAAACAAGTTTAAACTTGAAGTCTTTGATGCTTGTTTTTTTAAGAAATATTTTTTATCCACCACTTATGTCATGTAAAGCTAGAACATCTTCAACATTATTTTTATAATTAACTTATAATTAAAAAAACGTTAAAATTATAATAAAATAAAACTACATTCAATTCCAACATATTTTATTTTAGATATTTCCAACTCTTCTTTATCTAACAGATTTTGTTGCTATATAATTTTCTTTGATGTTTCGTAATGAGTTGATAATATATAAGTTTTATTATCGTGAACTAACACAACTGGGCATTTGGTCTAGTGGTATGATTCTCGCTTTGGGTGCGAGAGGTCCCGAGTTCGATTCTCGGAATGCCCCCTTTTTTTCTTTTTCCTTCAATAATAATAGCACATCTAAGGGGCTAGGACGCCTAGGATTAGGGCTGTAAACGAACCGAACGTTCAGCGAATCGTTTGGCGGGAAGTTCGTTCATGTTCGTTTTTTTAATAAACAAACGAACACGAACAAGTTTTTTTGTTCGTTTAGTTAAATGAACGAACATGAACAAAGGTCTCTTTCGTTCATTTATGTTCGTGAACGTTCGTTTATATTTGTTCGTTTACTAAAAAAATAAGTTAAAAATTAAATATATGTTTAAGAAAAAATAATATAATTTAATTATTGTAATTAAAAGTAGATAGTTTATGAAAAAAATAAAACAAGTCATAGGCACCAGTTTGGCTTCACTTATAAAACAAATCATAGGCACCAGTTTGCTAAAAACTTTCGATGTGGGATACCTCAAGTAAACCAACCAACTCTTTCTCAGGTAAAACAACATTGATCAACTTCTTATCACAAACTATACTAGCCTGATTCTTGGCTAACCAATCCATTCCCACTACCACATCAAACTCAATCAAAGCTATAGGAAATAACTGAATAGGTACTCCACACCCATCTATATCTATAACACAACTATCAAATACCTCTTTAACCGATATTTGGTTATCGTTTGCTGTATCTACCATTTGCTGTATCTACCATTAACGCATGATCTAACACTTTAGGCTTTAAATGCATGTAAGCAGCAAAATAAGGCGACACAAATGATCGGTTTGCACCGGAGCCAAATAACACTTTAGCACGTGTAGAGTTTATCAAAAATGTACCTGTAACCACATAAGGGGTTTCCTCCGCTTCTTGCGCTGTCATCTGAAAGGCACGACCACTTGCCCTTGGTAACTCTGGCCATGGTACTACTGGCCTAATACCTGTTGGTCTTACTGATGTACCACCCTGTTGTACTCTCCCCAGTGGACAATCAGACTGAAGGTGACCAGGAGAATTGCACGAGAAACAAAATCTAATTACCCGACAGTCTTTAGCAATATGACCGGTCTTTCCACACTTGTAACAGACTCGAGGATCAACTTGACAACTTCCTTGATGAAAACGGTGGCACTTTGGACAAGGTCTTTCAGCTGATCTGAAAGGCGTACGACTATCAAATCTCTGAAACCTGTACTTCTTTGGATCATACCGTGGCCCTTCCCATTTTCTCTTCCTAGTACTCTTATCACCAGCGTCTCTTCCTCTATCCCGTTCCACATTTTCCGCGGAATCTACTGCGGCTGAGAAGGTTTACGGTCCCTTTGCAATCACCAGACTTCGGATTTGACTTTAATCCGAAGATAAATCTTTCCATCTTCAGTGCCTCCGTGGCAACGTAATATTCAGTGAATCGAGACTTCTCCAGAAAACGAGCAGTGTAATCCCTAACCGATAAACTTCTCTGTTGCAGGTTCATGAACTCTTCCTCCAGTTGTCTAACTGCTGCTTGAGGACAAAACTGTCTTTTGAAAGCTGTAGTGAATTCGTCCCAAGAAAAAGTAGAATATACATCAGATCCTCTAGAGGTAATGAGAGCTTCCCACCAATATAGAGCATCTGCTTTCAACATCGCGGTCCCGTATAGCACTCTATCTTCTTCAGCGCACTTGCTAGTCTTGAAGACAGCTTCTATCTCTTTTAGCCACCTCATGGCCTTCACTGGATCTCTTTCTCCTGCATAGGTTGGAGGTTTGCAACTTAGAAACATCTTATAGTCACACTTCCTTGGCACTGGTATGACAGTAGGTGTAATGGGCATCTCGTCTTCCAGACTAGGATCTGGTATTTCAGTTTCAGTATTACGCGTGCGGTCGAACATAGCTTGTATACTCGCTTGCAGTCTTCCTATTTCAGCCGTCAAATCGTTTCTAGTAACAAATTCAGTACCTTGCGTCTGAACTCTGCCTCCTGTTCTGCCCTTACCTCGTTCTCCTCCTCTTCCCCATTGTCCCAACTGTTGTATTCGTTCTATTTGGGTTTCCTCCTCCCTTTCTATTCGTATTTCGAGTACCGCTTGCCATTTTGTAGATTCAGACAAGATTAATATACACATAAACACATACCCCATATAATAAGGTATTCTAGTTCAAACATGTACCTGTAATTTCACAATTACACTGGCCAGATGTAATCTGAAATTACCTTACATGATGTTCCTTATACCTTTTATACTTAGCACCCCAAGGTTCTAAAATAATAGGGACATCCTACTTCACATGCAGTTTAAGTCTAGGTATGGATCCGAATACCTAAATCCCTTAAACTAGGGCTCTGATACCATCTGTAACAACCCGGTTCCACAAACATGCGTCAAATAACATATATTGCATAACACCGTTACATAACAAAAGATACATCATATAACAAATACGGTCCCTTAGTCTTTACAATCATTAAGTACTGCATTACAAACTTTTGCTAATAACTTTACATCAATACTATTCACAAAGTCGTAACTACAAAATATATCATAGTCTTCAAATTATAAATCTTCCCAAAAGCTAGCCACCGATTACTCTATTCACTTGCTCTTATCCAATCCACGACCTGGAATACATATTTTAAAACAAAATAAGGGTTAGACCTAGAGGTCTAGTGAGAAAATCTCTGTCAGTTTTAAAACCATTTGCACAAACGCCATATACATAACACAAATATGAATACCAATTATGACTCATGCATTGTGTACTTTTCTATCTCATTCTCTTGGCCATATTAATTGGTTGCGAGCCAACTAATCAATTTACTCCGCTGTACTAAATACAACCAACACTGCTGGCCCTCTGTACAGCCAACCCCACCGGTCCTAAGCCCGGCCAACTAGCACTCATGTAGTGTAATACTCATATAAATATAATATGCACAATATTACACTTATAATCACATTCTCATTCCACATATATGTATTCCAGTTTAAAAACGTTTTAAAGTAAAACTCACTTGTTTGCTTATCAAAACTCTTCCCAGTCTTTTCTGAAAGATTCAGCTTTCACCCCCGATTCACAGTATCTGAAACAATTAGATACAAATATCTATTTACCACATAGAACACATAAGACTTACTAGGACTAAGAACTTTAGATAAATCTATCTAACTCTTATCCTCAATTATTCCCCCAAATCCAAACCTGAGTCAAGTCTACAGTGTATTCAGTCCTCCTTCATTCCCTACCCAATAGTCGATCAAAAACACAGGTTACTGGACACTCAAAAGTATTTGAAATCTCAAAAGTGACCAAATCAGCTAAAGTTCCCGGACAACACAAACTATCCGGACAACACAACTTTCCGGACAGCACAGACATTCCAGACAACACAACTTTCCGATCAACAAGAATAATCCGGACGACATCCGGAAACCAAAGTAACCCGGATACCACCCGGTATCTTAATTCATCCGGAAACTTAAGGGAAAACATGAACTTACCGGATACAGGACTCGTCCGGACACCACTAGAACAACTTCTGGACACCATCAACCAAACTACCCGGACACATTCAATCTATCTGAAAACCTCTGACTGTTTATCAAGTTTCTACCCAGATGCGACAGAAAATCATACCAGACATGAAATCGACTATTCTAATCCGATAGAAACTATCTACTAGCAATTACAAACATAAAATACAAAGCAACATACCTCAATTTCACTTCTAAGTACTCCAAATTGAATCCCTAGCCACAAGACCCTTCTTTCTTCTCCTTCTCTTCTCAAAACACACACACACACACTCACAATATCTGGATATTTTTCTGATTGAAAATATCTGGAATTAAAAAGGGTATATATATTTTAGACCTAATTTACAATCTTAGCTTCAACTATTCGATAATGACCAAAACACCCCTAAACTTATAAATTAACCCAAACTTACCCTAAACTTCTAATTTTAAAGTTAACTAAATTTAACGGAAAGGAGGATTTAACTAACGAACCCTTAAATCCCTTAAACTAGGGCTCTAATACCATCTGTAACAACCCGATATTTCCAAATATACACATATAACATAAATTTCATAACATCGTTACATAACAAAGATACATCATATATCAAATAAGGTCCTTTAGTCTTTACAACCAAAATATGGTATTTCGTTACAACTTTTCGCTAATTACATACACGATATTTAGTAATGAAACTATAACTACAAAACACATCTTAGTCTTCAAATCATAAGTCTTCACAAAAGCTATCCATTGATTATTTCTCTTACTTGCCCTTATTCGATCCACGCCCTGGAATACATATTTAAAACAAAATGAAGGTTAGACCTAATGGTCTAAGTGAGAAAATCCCTCTTTCTTTGAAAATCCTTTGCACACCACCGTTCACATAATACAAACACAATTACGAGTTATGACTCAATCATCATGTATTTTCCCATCTCATTCTCTTGGCCATATTAGTTGGTTGCAAGCCAACTAATAAATTAACTTCGCTGTACGACAATTACAGCCAACAACGTTGTACGAATATTACATCCAACACACCGGTCCTAAGCCCGGCCAACGTATTATCGTATAGTAGAATACTCATGTAAATACAATATCTCAATATATTATATTTCAGACATAAGCACATAATCACACCATCTATTAGATTCTCAATCCACACATAAATGTATTCCAGTTTAAAAACGTTTTGAAGTAAAACTCACCTGTTTGCTTATCAAAAACTCTTTCCAGTCTTTTCCACAAGATTCAGCTTTCACTCCAAGTTCACAGTATCTGAAATAAATAGATACAGACATCTCTTTACCAAACAGAACACATGAGTCTTACTAAAGCTAGGAACTCTAAAGAACTCCAATCCTCAAATGTTACCCCCAAACCCGAACTTAAGTCGAGTCCACAGTACATTTAGTCCTCATTCACTCCATGTCCAATAACTAACAATGCATAGGTTACTGGATAGTCAAAAGCATCTAAACTCTCAAAATTGACCAAACAGCTAAAGTTCCCGGACAACCCAAACTTCCCGGATAACACAGACTATCCGGTAAACATAAACTTTCCGGATAACACAGCCAATCCGGATAACACTCGGACACCAAAGTAATCCGGATACCATCCGGTATCTCATTTTAACCGGAAACTTAAGGAAAAGAGGAACTTACCGGGTAACTTGACTTGTCCAGACACCACTAGAACAAGTTCCGGATACTATCAACCAAAACTACCGGACACTCTCATCGTATCCGGAAACCTCTGATAGTTCATCCCAATTTCACCCAGAATTCGACTGAATTATTACCAGTTATGTAAATGATGTTTCTACTCCGATAGAAACCTTCTAAAAGAAATTACAAACACAAAATACAAAGGAACCATACCTTAATTCCTCTTCCAAGTACACCAAATTGAGTCTCTTAGCCACAACCCTTCTTTCTTCTTCTTGCTCTCTCAAAAACACACACACACACTGGAATAAATCTGGATATTTGCAGATAATGAAAATATCTGAATA
Source organism: Saussurea involucrata (assembly GCA_033807775.1). Classification (NCBI taxonomy): domain Eukaryota; kingdom Viridiplantae; phylum Streptophyta; class Magnoliopsida; order Asterales; family Asteraceae; genus Saussurea; species Saussurea involucrata. The sequence goes on along the minus strand of CM066317.1, from coordinate 8,421,350 downwards.
TCCTAAGGGATATTATCTAACCATAATTACCCTTTAGACCTTAAGCTTTCCATTAATGACCCAAAACACCCTTAACTCCTAATTTAACCCAAACTTACCCTAAACATCAATTATAAAGTTAAATAAATTTAACGGAACTAACATTTAACTAACGAACTTACCCGGGGTATTACATCATCTCCCCCTTAAAAGAATTTCGTCTCGGAATTCGGTTTAGGCAAAAAGATACGGGTACTTAGTTCTCATTTCTGATTCCGATTCCCAAGTAGCATCCTGACCCCTATTGTATCGCCACTGAACCTTCACTTGTCTGATTTCCTTATTCCGCAAAACCTTGACTTTACGGTCAACGATGGCTTCAGGTTCTTCCACATAATTCAACTTTTCATCAACTTGTATGTCGGGTAGAGAAACTGCCTGATCTGGTGTACCCAAACACTTTCGAAAGTTCGATATATGAAACGCGTTGTGAATCCTGCTTAACTCTGGCGGAAGATCCAACATGTATGCTACTTCACCGATCCTTTCCGTAATTGCAAACGGTCCAATGTACCTCGGACTAAGTTTACCCTGCTTCCCAAACCGAATAACTCCTTTCCAAGGTGAGACTTTTAACATTACAAAATCTCCAACTTGGAACTCTAACGGTTTCCGGCGTCGGTCGGCGTAGCTTTTCTGTCTGTCTTGAGCCACTTTCAATCTTTCTCGAATCTGAGTAACCTTATCCGCGGTTAACTGAACTATATCCGGCCCCGCTAACTGTTTCTCTCCCACTTCGTTCCAACACAAAGGAGTTCGACATTTTCTACCATACAAAACTTTATACGGTGCCGCTTGAATGCTGGAATGATAACTGTTATTGTAGGCAAATTCGATCAATGGTAAATGCTTATCCCACGATCCCCCAAAGTCAACAATGCAAGCCCGGAGCATATCTTCTAATGTCTGAATCGTTCATTCACTCTGACCGTCAGTTTGAGGATGATATGTTGTGCTTAACTTTATCTGCGTCCCCCATTTTCTTTTGAAAACTTCTCCAGAATCTTGAAGTAAAACGACTATCACGATCAGAAATGATCGAGATTGGAACTCCATGTCGAGTTACTATTTCGTCAATGTACAATTTAGCTAATCGTTCCAATGAATCAGTTTCCTTCATCGGTAAAAAGTGTGCAGACTTCGTCAACCTGTCGACTATCACCCAAATAGAATCAAATCCCTTCGGAGTCCTTGGTAGCTTTGTGATGAAATCTGTAGTAATCTGATCCCATTTCCACATCGGTATTTCTTATCGTTGTAACTGACCAAACGGCATTTGATGTTCAATCTTTACCTTCTTACAAGTAGTACAACCTTGCACATGTTGAGCAATGCTTCTTTTTATTCCCGGCCACCAATAGAATTGTTTTAGGTCTTTGTACATCTTATTCGTACCTGGATGAATATAGAATCGAGATTGATGAGCTTCTTGTAGTACACGATTACGTAAACCACCCAAACTAGGCACCCAAATTCTGTTCCCCAGACACAATAACCCATGATCATCTTTCACTAGCAATGCTGATAACCCCACTAACCGTTCTGATTTCAAATATTCTTCCTGATAGGCTTCTACTTGACACTTCTTCAGTTCGTCGAAAATGTTAGGTAGAAGCTCAGTTCGTAGTGCAATAACTTTTATTGTTCCACTTCTTTCTTGACGACTCAGCGCATCAGCTACCACGTTCGCCTTTCCCGGATGATAAAGGATTTCACAGTCATAATCATTCACCAATTCTAGCCATCTTCTTTGCCTCATATTTAATTCATTCTGATCAAAAAGATGTTGGAGACTCTTATGATCGGTATAAATTTGACATTTAGAGCCGTAAAGATAATGTCTCCAAATCTTCAACGCGAATACAACTGCTGCCAGTTCCATGTCGTGTGTAGGATATTGTCTTTCATGATCTTTTAACTGACGAGAAGCATAAGCAATAACCTTTCCACGCTGCATAAGTACACATCCCAATCCCAGTTTGGAAGCATCACTATAAACAACAAAGTCTTCGGAACCTTCCGGTAGTGACAAAATCGGTGCGCTACAAAGCTTTCTTTCAAAATTCTGAATGCTTCATCCTGTTCCGCTTTCCATCCAAACTTTATATTCTTTCGAGTCAGCTTAGTCAAAGGCGTCGCGATACGAGAGAAGTCTTTTATAAACTTTCGATAATAGCCGGCTAAACCCAGAAAACTACGTACTTCGGTTGGCGTTCTCGGCGGTTCCCTCTTTTCAATCGCTTCCACTTTCATCGGATCCACTTGAATGCCTTTCTCGGAAACTACGTGCCCCAGAAACTGAACTTCTCGTAGCCAGAATTCACATTTCGAAAATTTAGCATACAATTTTTCTTTCCTCAGCAACTCCAGGGTCAAACGAAGATGTTGTGCGTGCTCCTCCTTGGACCGGGAATAGATAAGTATATCATCGATAAACACAATAACAAATTTATCGAGATATGGCTTACATACTCGGTTCATTAGATCCATAAAAGCAGTTGGAGCGTTCGTCGGTCCAAATGGCATCACCAGGAATTCATAGTGACCGTACCTTGTGCGAAAAGCAGTTTTCAAAACGTCTTCTTCTTTAACCTTCAGCTGATGATACTCAGATCTTAGATCAATCTTGGAGAAATAACAGGCTCCAACTAATTGATCAAAAAGGTCATCAATTCTGGGAAGCGGATACTTGTTCTTGATCGTGCGCTTGTTCAGTTCCCGGTAGTCAATACACTTTCTCATCGAACCATCCTTCTTTTTCACAAACAAAACTGGTGCACCCCACGGCGAAGAACTGGGTCTGATGAATCCTTTATCGAAAAGATCTTGTAGTTGCGTCATCATTTCTTTCATCTCTGGTGGCGCTAAACGCTATGGTGCACGAGCAATAGGAGCGGCTCCAGGAATCAGATCTATACCAAACTCTACTTGTCTAACAGGCGGAAGACTATTCAAGTCTTCAGGGAATACTTCTGGAAATTCACTAACAATAGGAATATCTTCCAACTTATTCTTTTCTAGCTTAGTATCTATCACATAAGCTAAATAACTCTGGCAGCCTTTGCTAACACTATTCCGAGCTTTCATCATAGAAATAAGGCAAGACTGACTATTTTTACGATCACCATAAATCACTACCGGTCCCCTCTCAGGCAAGACAACATTGATTGATTTCTTATCACAAACTATGTTAGCCTGATTCTCGGCTAACCAATCCATCCCCACTACTACATCAAACTCTATCAAAGCTATAGGAAATAACTGAATCGGTACTCCGCACCCTTCTATATTCATCACACAACTATCAAAAACTTCATTAACCGACACTTGTTTATCATTAGCAGTATCTACCATTAAAGTATGATCTAACACTTTAGGTTTTAAACGCAGATAAGCAGCAAATGAAGGAGACACGAACGATCGGTTTGCACCGGAGTCAAATAACACTTTAGCACGTGTAGAGTTTATTAAAAATGTACCTGTAACCACATCCGGAGTTTCCTCCGCTTCTTGTGCTGTCATCTGAAATGCACGACCCCTTGTTCTTGGTGGCTCTAGTCTTGGTACTACCGGTCTGACAACCGCTGGTTTCTCTGATGTACCCCCTTGCTGTATTCTTCCCCTCGGACAATCAGACTGAATGTGATCCGGAGAATTACATGAGAAACAAAACCATGTCACTCGACAGTCTTTTCCACACCTAAAACAAACCCGAGAATCAACTTGACAATTTCCTTGGTGGATACGATTGCATTTCGGACAAGGTCTTTTCGCTGGTCGAAAAGGTGGACGGTTATCAAATCGCTGAAACCTGGACTTCTTCGGATCATACTGCGGTCCTTCCCACTTTCTTTTCCCCGCACCTTTATCACTAATACTTCTCCCTTTATCTTGATCCACGGTTTCCGCGGCGTCTACTGCGGCAAAGAAAGTTTCTGGTCCTTTAGCAATCACAAAACTTCTAACTTCTGTATTCAATCCGAAGATAAACCTTTCAATCTTCATTGCCTCTGTGGCAACGTAGTATTCCGTGAAACAAGACTTTTCTAGAAAACGAGCGGTATAGTCCCGAACTGATAAGTTCCCTTGCTGCAAGTTCATAAACTCTCCTTCCAATTGTTTAACTGCTGCTTGGGGACAAAACTGTTTCCTGAAAGCTATCACGAATTATTCCCAAGAGTAAGTAGAATATATATCAGATCCTCCCGAGGAAATATGAGCTTCCCACCAGTATAGGGCATCACCTTTCAACATTGCAGTTCCATAGAGTACTCTATCCTCTTCAGCGCATTTACTAGTCTTGAAGATAGCTTCTATTTCTTTCAGCCACCTCATAGCTTTCACGGGGTCCCTGTCTCCTGCGTAGGTCGGAGGCTTACAACTTAGGAACATTTTATAATCACATTTCTTCACCACTGGTACGACAGTAGGTGTAATGGGCATCTCCTCTTCATGAGTAGGATCTGGTCTTTCTGTTTCAGTATTATGAGTTTGGTTGAACATATCTTGGATATTGGCTTGTAATCTTCCCATTTCAGCTGCTAAGTCGTCTCTGGTAACAAATTCCGTGCCGCGCCCCTGAACTCTGCCTCCAGTTCTGCCTCTACCTCTTTCTCCCCCTCTTCCCCTTGCCCCAACTGTTGGATTTGTCCTATTAGGATTTCCTCCTCCCCGATTCGTTTGTCTAGTACCGCTTGCCATTCTGTTGATTCAAACAAGGTTAACATACACATAAGCACATACCTCATATAACAAGGTATTCCAGTTCAACATGTACCTGTAAGATCACAATTACACTGGCTAGGTGTAAATCTGAAATTACCTTACATGATGTTCCTTCTACCTTTTTATATTTAACATCCCCAGGTTCTACAATAATAGGGACATCCTACTTCACATGCAGTTTAAGTCTAGGTACATATACTAATACCTAAATCCCTTAAACTAGGGCTGTGATACCATCTGTAACAACCCGATATTTCAAAATATACACATATAACATAAATTTCATAACATCGTTACATAACAAAGATACATCATATATCAAATAAGGTCCTTTAGTCTTTACAACCAAAATATGGTATTTCGTTACAACTTTTCGCTAATTACATACACGATATTTAGTAATGAAACTATAACTACAAAACACATCTTAGTCTTCAAATCATAAGTCTTCACAAAAGCTATCCACTGATTATTTCTCTTACTTGCCCTTATCCGATCCACGCCCTGAAATACATATTTAAAACAAAATGAGGGTTAGACCTAATGGTCTAAGTGAGAAAATCCCTGTTTCTTTGAAAATCCTTTGCACACCACCATTCACATAATACAAACACAATTCCAGTTATGACTCAATCGTCATGTATTTTCCCATCTCATTCTCTTGGCCATATTAGTTGGTTGCAAGCTAACTAATAAATTAACTTCGATGTACGACAATTACAGCCAACAACGCTGAACAAATATTACAGCCAACACACCGGTCCTAAGCCCGACCAACGTATTCTCGTATAGTAGAATACTCATGTAAATACAATATCTCAATATATTATATTTCAGACATAAGCACATAATCACACCATCTATTAAATTCCCAATCCACACATAAATATATTCCAGTTTAAAAACGTTTTGAAGTAAAACTCACATGTTTGCTTATCAAAAACTATTTCCAGTCTTTTCCACAAGATTCAGCTTTCACTCCAAGTTCACAGTATCTGAAATAAATAGATACAGCCATCTCTTTACCAAACAGAACACATAAGTCTTACTAAAGCTAGGAGCTCTAAAGAACTCCAATCCTCAAATGTTACCCCCAAACCCGAACTTAAGTCGAGTCCACAGTACATTTAGTCCTCATTCACTCCATGTCCAATAACTAACAATACATAGGTTACTGGATAGTCAAAAGCATCTAAACTCTCAAAATTGACCAAACAGCTAAAGTTCTCGGACAACCCAAACTTCCCGGATAACACAGACTATCCGGACAACACAACTATCCGGTAAACATCAACTTTCCGGATAACACAACCAATCCGGATAACACCCGGACACCAAAGTAATCTGGATACCATCCGGTATCTCATTTTAACCGGAAACTTAAGGAAAAGAGGAACTTACCGGGTAACTTGACTTGTCCGGACACCACTAGAACAAGTTCCGGATACTATCAACCAAAACTACCGGACACTCTCATCGTATCCGGAAACCTCTGACAGTTCATCCCAATTTCACCCAGAATTCGACTGAATTATTACCAGTTATGTAAATGATGTTTCTACTCCGATAAAAACCTTCTAAAAGTAATTACAAACACAAAATACAAAGGAACCATACCTTAATTACTCTTCCAAGTACACCAAATTGAGTCTCTTAGCCACAACCCTTCTTTCTTCTTCTTGCTCTCTCAAACACACACACACACACACATTGGAATAAATCTGGATATTTGCAGATAATGAAAATATCTGAATATCCCAAGGGATATTATCTAACCATAATTACCATTTAGACCTTAACCTTTCCATTAATGACCCAAAACACCCTTAACTCCTAATTTAACCCAAACTTACCCTAAACATCAATTATAAGGTTAAATAAATTTAACGGAACTAACATTTAACTAACGAACTTACCCGGGGTATTACTGTTTACAGTATTTTCAATAACTGTGTTGAAATGGAAAAGATGAGATTTTAACAACTTTTTTGCTTCAACAATCATACTGTATTGTATATTAAAATAGAAGATATGTGAGAGGAAAGATTAAAATCTTCAAATTTGGAGAAATTTCTAAAACAAACTTTTAAAAAATATAAATGATATTTTAAATCTTTCCACTAGTAAAAGTCATTGAACTAAAATGTGTAAAAGAGATAAATAATATTTGATCAAATTATTAATTGTTTTAATAATATAAGCAATGTTATAATCTGTAAAATATAATATATAGCTGTTGGAGTTGAAATATATATTTTAACTTATGATACTCTATTATATATATAGTCATAGGTTCAAATGAGAAGTAGAGAAGTAATCATAGATTTTCATATAGTCAAAATTGGATTTGACTGGTAAAAAATTACGGTTATTCAAAGAATAAAGGGGCAATTTCGTAACTTTTACAAATAGACGGTCAATAAGTTTTTATGTAAACTTGTGTAATTCATATATGAATTATCTATATGTAAGTCTATGATGTAACTAGTGTGGTAGCCAACATGCAGGTGGTTAAAGTTGAAGTTACAAAATATTATGGACATGTTATGGAGACATTGGATAGTACATGTCAAAAGTATTGCAAACTTAATTTAAGTGGTGGCATGAACACTTCTTGGACTAATGTGGAAGATGATTGGAAGGTTATTGATGGGTATGTTTTGTTTGATCAATTATGCTAGAAAATACATAAGCAAAATTTATGGTTGCTTAGGTGCCACAATAAGAAAACTCCATTCACCTTTTCCTAATTTCTCATAATTTTTAATTTTTTTAAAATAAAAATCTTCTCAATAAATGATTTTAACTTTTCATCTAACCTTCAATAAATTATTTTAACTTTTCATCTAACCTCTAATTTTTTTATTATTATATAATATTTTTATTTACACAACATAAATACATTATCAAATATAATTTATATTTTTCTTACATTTTTTAATTTAATAAATCCAACAACTTTTTAATTAAATTTATAAGATTATAAATCATTATATATATATAAGTAAAACTCAAACACACGTGACATTGTTATAGTAGAATTGTTTATAATGGTAGCATAATGAGAAAACTCCATTCACCCTTTTTTAATTTCTCATAATTTTTAATTTTTTTTAAATAAAAATCTTCTCAATAAATGATTTTAACTTTTCATCTAACCTCTACTCTTTTTATTATTATATAATATTTTTATTTACACAACATAAATACATTATCAAATATAATTTATATTTCTCTTACATTTTTTAATTTAATAAATCCAACAACTTTTTAATTAAATTTATAAGATTATAAATCATTATATATATATATATATAAGTAAAACTCAAACACAAGTGATATTGTTATAGTAGAATTGTTTATAAGTTTTTTTAATTGTTTAATTTGATAAATGCTTTTTAGTCTTTATATTTGTAAGTTTTATTATGAGTAGTATTTTTTTGGTAATTTTATGATACTCCAACCTATTCATCTACTCTCTAATAATTGCTCTTTTAATCTCTCAATTATTCCTCTCTATTTAGTTGTAACTTTTTCATCTTCTTCTCATTGTACACTGATAATGATTCAAGTAACAATGATTTAGCAATTAGAACATGGATTGATTGAGAAAATGTAGAAGATATGAATTTTGCACACACTTTCTCTCTTGGAGGCTACACACACACACTATGGTGGCTAGATACACTAATGACCTCACACACAAACCCTAGCAATTGGGGTTTATATACCCTTTGACCAAACCTAGCTATTTTGACTTTGACATTTGTTGACTAAATACAATTAGACTAAATCTTGGATACATTAGTGTACTAACAATCTCCCCCTATGGATTCAAGATTTAAAAAATATGACGCTAGTCTTCAGCACTTTAATCTTCAGATAGGCTTTATCTTCAAGAATCCACTTTGGCGGCATTAATCTTCATTTAGACTCTTTAAAGTCAACAAGTCAACAAGTCTTGAGACACGAACTTCAAATCTGTGAAAGGTTGATCAAGGTCTTCAAACAAAATCTTTATAACTTCGAATCTTCGATCTTTGCAGCTTTGACTTTTGGAAATTTTCTTCAGTCTTCGAATTATGAACTCGACTTGAGGTTTCAACGGGCTTTGAGCTTTAAGACATTCTTGAATAATCTTTAAGCACGAACTGTCTTTGTATCTTCTTATCTGAACAATAATAATCTTTAAACATTGAAGCATCTGGATTTGAACTTCTTCTACTTTGGCAAATATCAACTTTGACTCTTGAAATTGAGATATTCGGATTATCTCTCTCTTTTCTCTCTCTTTTCTCTTGTTTGATATTTCTCCCCCTTTTTGATGATTGTGAGCATCATGATCATCAAAATTCTTTTCAATTTCAGCAGTCTTTGAATACCAGAAACAATCTCCTCCTTTTGATCTGTATAACCGTCAATTCCAAAAATGTTTATCCGAATCTTTTCAAATTCAGATAATATAAAAGTGGTAACCCTGAAACAACGGATGAATCAGTTGAATTGCCTGTAAGTTGCACAAAGCCACTTAGTATAACGAATGTACTTTGGAAAGGAGCTTTTTGATGTTCACTCCTCCAGGGCTTCCATTCAATAATCGAAAAACACGAAGGAATTTCTATGAACGTTATGACAAGAAAACATATTCCTTGTGTGTACATGCAAGTGTAGAAATGATTGAAGCAACTTATGCTTGATAATAGTTAGGCTCAAATTGTGTAAACTGTTGAGACAACAACAAGTTTTCCACGGACTCAATGTGCATGAATGAAGAGCGAAGGTGGGGCAAACTTCCTTCTTTTCAATATCCAAACCTTCTGAGTGAAGATTGGATAGATAATATGCTGCATCCCCAAGTAAATTGAAACATTTCTTTGTTGAGAAAGAAATGAGTAGCTGGTGGGGTTTAATGCAAGAGTTGGCATGGGCTAGTTGCATGTTTCAATGACGGTCGCCAAAGAATGTGAACCAATCAACAATGTGGCTGCCCGGCTCAGAAAGTGGCTGGTGCAGAGTTCTCGTATTCTTTTAACTATGTTCTCACACCCTCTTTTTTTTTCATTCGCTCACTTCTAACCAAACTCTCTTTTTCATTTTACCTTAGCACAATGAGATTACTCAACCGGATGAGTTATCTCCCCCACTCTTTGATTTTGACCCCTCACCCCTCAATCACTCAAGGATAACTTCTTGGGTAGGAAACACTAGTTAACGTGGATCCATAGAAGTTCTTTTAAGCTCTCACACTGATTCCCATGAATGTTGTCCTAAAAGATATGTTGCTCAACAGTTTATCTTGAACAAATATGAATCTCAGCTTTTAAATTACATTGTCATCAGAATGTATGCTCCTTAATAAAATATCATGAAATATTTGAGCATTTGAACTTTGAAGATTTCGCAGAACAAGGATATTGAAAGAATGAAATGAATTCGAAACACTTGTTTGAGAATCTGACAATATATCAATCAGATCAAAATATGAAAGACATTCATTAACGGTTAGGGTATCAAAGAATTGGATCTTTTGTTTATATGAACAAATATAAACAATCTTTGAATGAAACGGTTATGCTCTTACGCTGAAATGAATATGATGCTCAACAAGATTGGAAATTCAAACGGGAGTATTACCATCGATAACTTGTTTCATTTTGAGACATGGTAATAACAAAGTCAATAAGAAGCTGAACCGGTGTGTATGAGTACTTGAAAATATAGAAAAGATAATACGCAAGTATTAATCTTTGGAGACACACGGTCAGAAACAATGGTGAAATCCGAGATATACATGAAAACATTTAAAACACACTTCTAAAATTATAAAATCTCGAATTAGAGAAGTGGTTTGAACATTTAAGAACACGTTTTCATGCTTGAAAGTTGTTCTTCTTTCAAACAATCTCAGATGGAGTTCAGAAGATACTTACAGTCATCAGTATTATCTCCCCCTCAAATTATGATCGACTGATTTAAAATCGGATAAGCTCCCCTCTCAAAATCTGCAAAGATCTTAATTTGACAAAATCAGCACATGTACCAGTCAAATGCTATTTTTTTTTTATATTATTAGAGATTAAGAACGAGTCCTGATCTGATATAATCAGAAGTCAAATTCTCTTTGAAGTACGGGTTCTGAACTGAATTATTCAGAAGCCATAAATCTCATTGAAATCCGGGTTCTAAACTGATGTGTTTAGAAACCATTATTTCTTTGAAAAGCGGGTTCTGAACTGAAGTATTCAGAAACCATAATCTCTTTGAAAAGCGGGTTCTGAACTGAATTATTCAGAAACCATAAACTCTTTGAAGTGTGGGTTCTGAACTGAAGTATTCAGAAACCATTAACTTTTATGTATGCTCCCCCTACAAAGAAGCATAAAAAGATATGTCAATAAGCACAAATATAAACCAAACAGTTTAAGAATTTCTCCCCCTGAAATTATGCATATGGTTTCAGCACAAGTACTCTTCTTCAAGTTGCACACTTCTCTTCTGTTTTCCACTCATGTGTTTGGTAGTAATTAGGCATTCAGCACCGCACATGATAAACCTGCAAAACAGATTAAGTAGATTTTGGTACCCATTGCCAATTGGGTCCTGGCTTGTTATGTGCAGATCGATTTGAAGGAATATTGTAAGTACCATACCAGTACTGAACATCTTCTTTCTTAACAAAATCATTAGTTCCACAATAAGAACAACATATGTGCTTTTGTGCTAACGTAATCAAATGATTTACAGAATAGATAAGATTAGGTTTAACAAAAGACTTACCTTTCGGAGCATTGTTCTTCTTGTTCACCGTAGGTGGAGGAACAGATGACTTTGGCACATCTCTTTCAGGAGTAGATCCTTTTACCTTCCAAACCATCTTAACAGGCTTAAAGACAGGAGTATCTGAACTTGAAGCAGAATGGTTATAGAAAAGATTAGAAGGGCGCATCTGATCCTTTGAAGAAGTGCTTGATTTGACGGACTTTGCCGAAGAAAGATGTACATGACTTGAACCAGAAGCAGTTGAATCATCATACGGCGATTGAACAATAGTATCGGCACTAGATTGTTCAGATAATTCAACGATGTTAATTGCTTCCAATTTCTGAACTTTGTCGGACAGAACATTCCTTTCTCGAGAAATCAAATCAAATTTCTTCTGTAGATCAGATTTGATCTTCTGCTCTTTCATAGCTTCCGTTGCTAAAGCAGATAATCTCCTTGTTAGCTTTGAGATTTCAGCCTGAAACATCTTTCTTTCATCTGAGTATACATCTTTCACACTTTTCGCTTGAAAATCTTTAATTTTCTTCTTTTCAGATTCTTTTATTTCGATGTCTAATTCTTTCTCCAAATTAGATATTTGCATTGAAAGCTCAACACTTTTTGATTCAAAAACTTTTCTTTCAGTGTCAAACTCAGACATCTTTTTCTCAAGCTTTTCCTTTTCTAAAAATAAAACTTTTTCAAAATCGGAGTTTTGATTTGAAAGTTTTATGCATCTAAGCTCAATACTTTTCTTTTCTTCAAAACATTTCTTTGAAAAATCAGAAAACTTCTTGCCAAAGCTTGCCCTTTCTTTTTCAAAAAAAGATCTTTCTTTTTGAATATCTTCGTTTTCCTTTCTCATTACTTGTTCAAAATAAGATATTTTCTTTGTGAGCTCGACATTCTTTTCCTCTAAAGAAATCATCAGACTTGCTTTAGATTCACAATCACACTTCTTCACATCAGCTTGTGTTTTCATATCAGAAAGTTGTTGTTGGAGATCTTGATTAGTTTTCTGTAATGTACAGATCTCTTCTTTTAGCTGCTCTATCTCCTTTGTTTGTTCAGTTTGAACGGTATTGTAAAGTCTTCCTTCCAATCCTATAACTTCATTAAAGAGCTTGGTGTTTTTGTCTTTATAATCACGCAAACAATGATCAAGTTCATTTTTCCTAGCTTCCGAATACGCTAGTTTTGTTTTGAATTCAGTCATTCTTTCATCATGATACATTAGAGCCCCATCAAATTCGTTCTTTTTCTTTTTCAAGTTATCAATGAGAATTTCTTGCTCTCGCAATATATCATTTTTATAAGCAATTGATTCTCTTGATTTCTTCAGTTGAGCAGTCAAATCATCTAACTTATCTTGTTGGACTTTTTGTATTTGAATACATTTCACAAGAGGGTCGGGAGTTGACATCATGTCCTTGAGAATAGCATTTTCCTCCTCTAGTGACATTATTACCTGAAATTTTAAAAACGTCGCATCGTTAACAGATACTTCGTGAGAAGTAGAATTTGTGCGTTTGAACGATCAGAGAAAACACGATTAAAGTCAGAAAAATTTTCAGAAATAAAATTTGAAAAACAAATTGTAAATTTGTCTCCAAAAATTAATTTCGAAAAATTAATGCGGAAAACTAGACTTTAAATCGTCAAACCTGCAAAATATGAGAAAGATATATCAGTTACGGATAGTTGCAGGCAAAAACTGATAAAAACGATGAAAAATGAAAAATAATGAAATAAAGGACTAAGACTGACAACTTACAAAACTAAAACGGAAAATAAGGACTAAAAGTGTAAAATACTAATACTTATAAAAGACAATAACTAAAAGTGACAAAAATCCTAAAATTAAGACTCAAAGAACTAAAAAATGAAAAATTCTAAAAATTTAAAGTCTAGGGACTAAAAATGTAAAAATCTAAAAGTTTAAAGTCTAGGGACTAAAAAAGACACAAACTAAAACTAACTATAGGGACTAAAATTGACAGATAAAGAAAAATAAGTACAAGGACCAAGACTGACAAACCCTGAAACCTTAAGTCCAGGGACCAAAAATGTCAAACTCCTAAACTAATTGGACTTAACGGACTTAACTAAGAAACTAACGGAAGGACCAAATTTGTAATGAAACTAACAGAACTAACGGAAAAATTTAATGAAGGACCAAAAATGTTACAAACTTAACGGACAACTAACGGACTTCCGTTAGTTACTGTTCATCACCACCCCAAATGTAACATCCCTTAATCCCAACATACAAGTTTCATATAATTCATCACAAAATAACATATCATAATCCAAATATGGTCCCTTAATTTCTACAATTAGGTATTTCAGTACAAACTTTTTCGAATAAAGTAAAATACATAACAACTACTAATTATAACTGAAATCTTCATAATCATTCAACATCCACAAAAGCTAACATGATAAATCCTATCATTGTCTCTTGTTTGCTCAATGACCTGGAATACATATTTTAAAACAAAATGAGGGTTAGACCTTGAGGTCTAGTGAGAAATATCCCCGTTAGTAAAAGAAAACATTTGCACATAATTCACGTAAGAATACCAAATATGACTCATGCATCATGTATCTTTCCATCTCTATCTCTTTTCTTTTCCTTGGCCATATTAATTGGTAGCAAGCCAATTAATTAATTTACACCGTTGTACTAAATACAGCCAACACCACTGTCCCTTTGTACATCCAACTTTCACCGGTCCTAAGCCCGGCCAACTAGTACTCATACAATGTAATATTCATATAAACACTATATGCACTATATTACATTTAATCACATATATGTATTCCATTTGAAAAACATTTCAAATAAAACTCACCTCGTGCGTTATTACAAAAACTCTTTCAAGGTAATTCACGTAAGTCGCTCCTTCACCGAATCTGAAATCACAAAATACCAAATATTTCTCTTAACACTAAACTTATAAAATTCTAAACTCAAATCGCAATGAACAGTACCCAAATTGTAATCTCCTATTGCGATTTCATCTTGAAGTCGCAACCCTCTATTGCGATTCCACCCTGGAGTCGCAACCCTCCATTGCGATTCCACCCTGGAGTCGCAACCCTCTATTGCGATTCCAAACTCGAATCGCAACCAACTACTGCGATTCCAAGCCAAGTCGCAAACGACCATTGCGACTTCAATGCCAAGTCGCAACCAACTGTTGTGACTTCGTTGAAGGTCGCAGTCGTCTATTGCGACTCCGATGAATATCTCAGTCCACTGTTTCATCCTAAAACCCAGATTTTGCAGTTTTATACTATGTATGATGTTATAAAAATGCAGAAATGCTTAAGACCATTAACACAACCCAACCATATGCTTAAATTTCCTAAAACATCCATTTTTAACAAAACCCATTTGAACACTTAACTAACAACCTTTCAAGAACACTTTGAGGAATCTACGACACAAAAAGGTGTGGATTGTTTACCTTGATTACTTCAGTTTGGTACAAAATCACAGCAGCAATTTCCTTCTTCTTCTTCAATTCTCTCGATCTCTCTCTCTTTCTCTCGTTTTCTCTCAACCAAGAAACACATACACTCACATAGATTTAAGATATTTCTTTATTATCCAAATGAAGACATCCTTTCCTAAATGACATACTAAAGTCGGTTATGGTATCAAGTTTGGCTAAAATGACCAATTAAACCCCAAGTTTCTCTCAATTGGCAAAACTTACCCCCAAACTTCCAAGTAACAATTAAAACTTAACCCTTAACTCCTAACTCCATAAAAACATTAACATAAAGACTTGTAAAATTCCCAATTTAACTTAGATAAAATACCTGGTTATTACACCAAACGTCGATTTTTCAGATCTGAGAATTTCAAACTCGATTTTCTTGAGGTTTTCACGTCTAAATCGATGTGTTTTTGGTTTCTTTTCGTTTTTAGAGAAGCAACAAACGATTTCCACAACAAAATAACGATTTATGCAACGTTTTTAGCAAGATTTTCCGGCAACCCAATAACTTTCCGGCCAACCACGTTTTTCCGGCGAAGATGATTTGCGACTTCCCGGTGACGTTTGGGTTGCGACTTCCCGGTGACGTTTGGGTTGCGACCTGTTGCAACACAACTTTCACTTGAGTTGCGACTCCGATGAACTTCGGCGAAGTATTTCCAGAATCCGGCGAGATTCCGGCAAAGTCGTTTTTCCGGCGAGTTTGAGTTGCGACTTCCCGGTGACGTTTGGGTTGCGACCTGTTGCGATATCGCAACAGTTGCGACTCCGATGAACTTGCCGGCGAAGAAAACGTTTTTCTGGCGAGAGAACCCAGATTCCGGCGACAACTTCAACTCACTGTAACTTGCTTATTTCACATTCTTTTTCGAATCTGAGAGTTGTAGGATGTTCAGAATCCAAACATGAACAAGTCTGTACAATCAAAATCTGATTAAAAAACACAATAACTTGCGACTTCAACTGTTGCGACTTCAGGTGTTGCGACTTCAGGTGTTGCGACTTCAGCTATTGCGACTTCAGTGCATTGCGACTCTGAGTTGCGACAAGTCTTGTGTTGCGACATTATTTGGGTTGCGACTTGTGTGTGTTTGCGACATGGTTTGTGTTGCAACAAAGGGTTAAAAATGTGTAATCGTGACTGTTTCTGGAGATCCAGATGGTATCCTCGCCCAAGTAATCACCCTCAGGAGGGGGGTATTGTTCATAGTGTTTAGCATAAAGCGCGTGTGACATCATTCCCATATTTAGGCTGTCACATACATATTGCAACTGTCAATGCTTAAAGGAGCTCAAGTTTGCCAAGATTTTCAGAAGATGGGTGTTGGAATTCAGTCTTTAGTTGAATTGGATTAGACGTTTGAGCATTTGCAATCATTATTCTGGAGTTTTGTTGACGATGCTAGACCGTTTAGTGCTCTTCTGACCTGATCAATCAGAATTGTGAGTGCTTGCAATCGTTGTTCTGGTGCTTTGGTTGTGATTCAGACTCTTGAGTGCTTATAATCATTCAGCTATTTCTTGAAGATTGAAGTTCCGGATTTTCATCATTCGGTATTCTGATATTTTGGGGATGAGCATTTTTCTACAGTTGATGAACAATATTACTTGTGGAGTTCTTCTAAACCCTACCTTATAGTGTATGCTTCATTATGTTTCCTCCTTCGAGCAAATCCGAATCACGCTCTTAAGCTGAATTCCTATTCAACTCGCGGCTTATCAACGGATTTGGTGTTATAGACTGAGATTGCATTTGGTTAATCACGCAACAACTCGCTCGTTATCTTTCTTGTGAGCTTATCAGTACGAGCTAGAGTTTCCACATTTATGAAGATGTTTTTCGTGCACTCGGTCGAGGCATTGAATCCGATTTGTCAAGGTTGAAATATAAAGAGTAAGAGCATATTTCAAGGGGAGCCTAGACTACATTTGAAGAATTGCATCACTACGATTTTCTAAAGAAATCAAGGGGGAGAAGAACTGAAGATCTTTCGAGATGGGTGATTCCTTTACAAAACTATAGGGGGAGATTGTTAGGACACAAAATGTCCTAATTATAAGATAGTTTTGTAAAGGGGTAATTAATTGTAATATGGGCTTAACTATGTAACAAGGGGGTATATATTGATAAGTGTGTGTAATTAGGGTTTGTAAGTGTCATTGCAATGTAGCCTCCAAGGTGTTTGTGTGTGTTCTAGAGAGAGATCCATTCTCTCTCTAGGTTGCTTTCATCTTGAATAAAACACCTTGTCTATTATCTATCTTCTTGTTACCAATCTAACAATATATGAATCGTTGCCTTGTTAAAATGGGACTTACATACACCTCTATAATAATCACTCTCTTAATCTCTCAATTCTACTTTTTTATTTGGTTATAACTTTGTGAGTCGATTCGCAATTTTGTTGATTTGGGACATCATCCAGAAGACAAATCATGGTATGAGTTTTGTTGATGTAAGTAAAGTATTTCGTCTTTTGTTTAATTTCTATACAACGTGTTCTCCTTGAAATTAAAAGAAACCTTTTTTAGATAAAGTTGCATATGAATCATTGATGAAAATAATATACAGATATATATATATATATATAGATTATAAATCATTTTTTGTCAAATTTGTCTAACGAAAGCCTCTAAACATGAGAATCAATCCTTTTATTTTATTTTTCTCAGTTTATGGTATTTTATTTTTATTATTTCCTTAGCTATTTGCCAATATCTATTTATAACCCAACATGTCCTTTCAAATGTCAACTTCCTTTGGGTTTACATTCTCTTTTACTCTTTTGATAATAATGCAATTATACGAAGAGAAAAATTGAAAAAGTTCAAAGGTCTTCGGTAAAATTTCAAGGTATAACTTGAATGTTTCCTCTCTCCATCTTGCATATAAAACAAATTCATGCTTATTGACGTCAATTGAAGCATGTTAATAATTCTTGAGATATAAGATGTTTGCAATTCTCATCCCACCAAGTTATTGTCCAATTTTTTAAGGTTATAGTACAGGTATCTTTCGAGTTTTCTTTACTTGCTCCGTGTGTGTTAACACAATATATATCAGTTTGTTTTTTTTCAATATTTTTGGTAGTTTTGTGTTTGTTTATGTATGGAATTTTATGGGTTATCTTAGGTTTGCTTAATGGTTTCCTGTTGATTTTATTGTCAACTCAAGCGGCTCCTTAGATTTCTTTTTTTCGATTGGTTTTCTTACATCAGTGTAAGTTGAAGTTTCTGGAGGAGACAATATGAAGACTAGAGTATTTTGATTCTTGAATTTTGTCAATACTCAATATGATGTTTATTGTGTGAAACTTTTGGTTTCCAAATTGTAATTTTAAGATGTGATGTTTCATAATTTATGTAAGCTAGAAAACCAAGTAGAATATATTTTGTAATGGTTGTTGAAAAATTGATGTTTGGAGAATTATATAACCTCTTTTATGTAATAAAAGATCAACAAATTGTATTGTGTTGTGATATAAACAATCTTATTTTTTGTTTTCCTAAATACTTTTTATTGAAATGAAGATAGAATATTCAACCAATAACTTTCAATAATATTCAAGGCTAAGTGTGCATTGCAGAAAAAGAAATTCTAATGTCATTTTAAAAAATGGAATTATATATTGAATTTACATGAATGGAAAATCTATCTATTTGATGTTTCTAAAAAAATAAGTAATTTTTATTGGATAGATGAATCTTATTTGAAAAAAATGGCCGATGGTAACATTACTAGGAGAATCAATTAAAAATTACGTTTTATTTATTTATTGGATCCACCTTTGAAAATATTATCAATTTCTTGGCATATCTATACTATATTATAAAGCATTTAACCACCCAACTCTTAAAAACAACCCTTTAAACTTTATGTACAACAATTTAAAGCATGATTACTTAAAATCTTATCTTAGAGTGAGAAACAAGCGCGTCCCGTCTCTTCTTTTTCCCAATCCAGCCCGCCACTTCCTGTTCCTACTCTAAACTCAAATTTCAAAATCTCTCTTCCTTTTCAAAATATCTCTTCATGCCCTAACACTCTCCTAAGAGATCGAATCATCATATCTTCCTCGAGGGCTCTCTCCAACGTCTCTCTCTACTCCGTCCGATTTCTAGACTTTCACCCTCTTCATCTCGATTTTCCCAGGTACGTCCTTCTGGTAAATTCTTCAAAACCCTAGGTTTTTTTCAAGTCTTCTACATTTTCTGACATTTGGTTTATTCATAATCTTAACATGAACGTGTGTTTAGACAACCAATAGAACTCAGGTACTGGATGACGCACTTTTAGAAGTCGATTCAGGCCCCAAGACATACGAGATGCAGTATGTCTTCTTTCGCTCCTCTCGACGATTCACAGGTAATGATTTTTTTTTGTTTTAGGGTTTCTGCGTTGAATGGGTTTCCTTTGTTTCATTTGATCGATCTCTTCACTTGAAAGGTATATTTTTGTTGAATCAAATTGATTACATAATATTTTTTTGTTGAATCAATTTCTTCACTTGAACTGATTTTTATATGTGTTAATGGCAGCAAAAATGATTTCTCTATGTTGAATCGATTTCTTCAGTTGAAATCAAAGTTTATTATATTTCACTTGAATCGATTTCTTCCATGTTAATATCGATTTCTACTTTGTTGATAAAGTGGATTTCTACTATTTCACATGAATCGATTCAATTCTTCCTTGATTGTAACTCCTTGATAAAGTGGATTTCTACTACCTTGTTTCATTGATTGACAAATTTTGTGATATGGATTTTCCAGTATTTTGGAAAACAATATAAAAGTGTCCATTTTTGGTTGAAGTGATTCACCATTTCACATGCTTATGTGTGGGTACCTTCCTTATGCAGGCAGTTAAACCATTTCGGTGTTACAGTTCATCATGAAAATTAACTGTATTTGGCAATGCTTATGTATCCCAATTCCCAACCAAGGTTTGTACATGCTCTTCAACCCACAATGGATTCAGTCACTTTTTCTCTGGTTTTGATTTTTGCTTTCATTTTTGGTTTAGGGTTTCAGTCAATCGATTTCTGCTCAGGGATTCAATCACACTTCTCAGGTACCATTTATTCGATTTTGGTTTCAAAATCGATTTTGCCTTGTAATGTGCTCATTGTTGACTTCTTCTAAGGGTGATATGGATAGGCTTCTCTTTTCTGTATATTCGATTGCTCAGGTTGGACGTTATTTGTTTTATGTTGGGTTCTTGGTTTGGGAATTTGGATGGATATTATATGAACTTCAGTCTCGATTTCTCTCGGTAAGTTCTTTACATACTTTCTGCTTCAATCGATTTCATTGTAGGTTTTTACACAGGAAAGAGGAGCAAGGGTCCATCGCCTATAGTCTCGATTTGTCTGGGTAAGTTATTCTTGATTTCATTGTCAATCTTATTTTTTGTATTCTTGATATAATTCCTAATTTACTACCAGCTTTTATAGCACCCTTCATCAGACAACTTGATATTTTTTGTTGATAATATGTTTGAGTTGTTAAAAGCCTTGTGGTACATTTTTATTTGAATTTGACTGAGGGTATTAGAGTTTAAGAAGCCTTCAGAAAACTCCCATGAACGTCTCAAAATTTGAGTTTTTAAGATAATATGGAGTTGTATGACTTATTACATGTATTGATACAAAGTTGAAATTTGGAAGAAGAGAAAAAAAAAACTCTGTGATGAGAATCTTCGATTTATTGGATGAAAAAATTGATTATTTTTACTTTTGGATTTTTGATATATCCCGTTGCATCTCGAAATACTTTTAAAATTGAATTTATCTTGATAGATATTTTGCTTCCTGCTGCATTGCTTCCCACTAAACTTCCCATTCTTTATTTAGTCCACAAAATGCAATTTTCTTAATGTAATGCCTGGTTTATCGTTTGGTAAAAGATATTCCCATATAAATTTGTTTTTGCAGTTAACGGAACAATACTACTCATTTAGGACAATTTACTAATGTTACAACTTACAGTTTAAACATTTTGTGTTACCATTTAGCACAAGGATGTTTTAGTATCAAGTGTGACATAATTTGATATCACGGGGTCATATAAGCTCTTAATTGCTACTTATGTCTGATTCGATCAGACGTTTGTTTTTTCTTCTTTTTTAGAGCCTCTTAACTCCTAAGGTACTCTAAATAATTAAGTGACAACCTAACCACTTAATTATCTCTTATTTTTAACCAACATCATTATTTCGATTTCAACGTCCTAACGTCCTCTAAATACTTAATACGAATATCATATATTTGTGTGCCGACTTTCCAAAACATCTTGAATCGGTTCTTCGGTATTTGATATTTAATTAAAAACTCTACCTCGCAAATCTATCAGCGTTCTTTTTTTTCGATTTTGTCCTTCGATCATCGATGCTCACTTCAATTGACGTGCTTTAGTCAGATTTTTGAGGGATAAAATAGAAAATTATACATATTCAGACGTTTGTCAGTATACCAAAACAAACAGTCTTATGATTTAGATTTCAGACTTCAGCACCTCCTCTTAAAAATCAGAAGTGAAATCAGACTTCAGACTTCAACACCTCTTAAAAACAAACACCACCTCGTAATGGGTTTGTTCACTTATATTTGTTCTAAATTTACATCCCGCCGCATTGCGCGGGTACACTGCTAGTATTTTGTAATAGGAAATGAATGTGAACAATAAAGACAATAAAATAAGTTTTGAACATTTCTCGAGGCCAAGTATTATATATTAGCTTTACATGAATTAGAAACATTTATCTATTGAATATTTAAGAAAAACAAGTAATTTTTATTTTATAGACAAATCCTATTTGATTGGCCGATGGTAAATCTTTAGGAGGATGAATTAAAAAATTACGTTTTAAATTCTATCACCGCGCAACGTGCGGTGCCACACACACTAGGACTTCATTAAAGTGTATGAAAACACTAGCCATGTTTATTTTGATGTTTTAAAGTGGTTGAAAAAGAATGCGATTAGATATAAACTATTTCCATTTTAATACACATTGTAACTGTTATTCATGTATCGATTGTTGCATTAAACTCTGTAATCCATACCGATGGGCATAATTGATCTATATAGGAGTTGTTTAGCTCCAGAAAGAACACCACTATTTTATATAATACTTGGAACAGAAACTAAAATTCGAATTAAAATCATATATATCACTACTATACTAACGGTTTTGTTGTGGACGATCCATATTCGTTCATCAACCCGGCCCATGAAGATCCGAAACCCAGTAGATATCCGGACGACCCATTTCTCCCTTCACCCGACCCATAAAGATCCGAATTACAACCCGCTATTTGGTCTTGCCATCCCAACGCGAAAACCCTTGGCTTCACATCAATTCCATTCATCATGGTCTCATAATACTCACGATCATACTCATCATACGCTGTCGTTTCATGAGTCAGCCCATGGGTATTACCCATATCCGCTCCATACCCTGTTGAATTTTTATTATCAATAAAAGAAATTAACGGAACTTTATTAATAAAGATTCCTACAGATATAAATAAAACCTAAGAGCATCTCCAACCGCTTCTCTAAAATAGAGAAAAACAACATTTTGTTCTCTAAAATACTCCAACAGCTTCTCTAAAATAGAGAAAAACAACATTTTGTTCTCTAAAATACTCCAACAACTTCTCTATCCCATTCTCTAAAATAGAATTTTTTATATCTCAAAAAAGATGAGAGAGAAATATTATTTTAATGATTTCCTAAAAAAAATGAAAAAGAAATATTATTTTAAAGATGAAAGAGAAATATATTGAATATTTTAATAATATAAGTAATGACTGTTGGAGTTGGAAGAAAATATTTTTTTAGAGCATCTCCAACAGTTTCCCCATAATTTCTCGAAAATGAGGAACGAAAAGCTAAATCCCCAAAAAAATATACATTCATCTCCAACAGATTCCCTATTTCGGAGAAAAAACAATTATTATAATATTAAAATATTGTATTCATCAATTAAAATATTATTTCTCTCTCATGTTATTATTTTACAAAGATTTTTATTGGTTCTCTCACCAAATAATCATTTTTGGGGTTAACTCCATATTTAGAAGAAAAAAAAAACCACTCTCTCTCCTACTTTCTCCATTTTGGGGATGGTTTTGGGAAAACTGTTGGAGCAAAAAACCAACCCAAAATCCTCATATTCTCCAAAATGGAGAAGCTGTTGGAGATGCTCTTAGAGATTTTCAATTTTCATTCTCCATTTTAAAGAAATTATAGAGAAGCTGATGGAGATGCTCTAAAACGATTTTATCCTACACGATAGATTTATTAGAAGAAAAGGAGCAGAATAGGAATGTTCACAATAGTTAACGAATAATAAATGCAAAATAGAAAATTAAAAACCTCGAAGTGAACCGGCCGCCACCATCGCCGAAAAACGATCACCAATCCGATCATACTCTCCACCACCATCCAAGAAATCAATGGCGGCAGGAACACCAGTAGTAAGATTCTCGAACATGAAATCTGGATACGAAAGCTGGAGGTCGACGGAGTTCGAGCGTTGCCGCTGCGGTGGCGGTGGGCGGTGGTGGGTGTTGTTGGTGGTGGGTTTCTTGGAAGTGGAAGAGATTTTCTTGTTTTTCCGGCAGACTCCGCCGACGGGGATATTGCGGAGTGTGCCACCTTTGGTCCAGTAGCGTCTACAGGACTTGCAAAAGTAACGAGGTTGCGAAAGGGAGTAGTTGTTGTAGTAACAAAACTTGGTGTGGATGGAGTCGCATCGAGGGCAATGTGTCGAGCCATGGTCCGGGTGTGGTCCGTGGTTCGGCTTTGAAGATGGGACCATGGGCTCGGTGGCTCTGGATGAGTCTTCTATGGAAGGTTGGAGGGAGGCTGAACCCATTATATTAAGGTGGTGGTATATAACTATATATGGTGGGAATTAATGGTGGTTTTGCATGGTGGAAGGTTTATACAGAGTTTTGTGTGTGTGTGTGTGTGTGTTAGGGTTGAGATTTGAAGAAAGGGTTGGGAATAAGTAGAAGGAAGAAAAAGTGCAGGGTGGTGGGATCAGGTGGTTCCTGCCGTCGGTGACACAACCCAATATCGGGGCCCAATGGTCCCGTGTTTTTATGATTTTATTACACCATATTCTAAATGGTGTGAGTGTGATTGGTACGAATTAAGGAGATGGAGAAAATATTGTACAAGTTTTAGGGTGAGTTTGGTATGCACACAGGATAGAACAGAACATGATGGGACATAACAGAATAGGACAGAACAGTTGTTCAGCGTTTGGTGGACAGAACGGAACAGATAACATTATATAAAATACAAATAAATAAAATTTAAAAAATGAATAAAATATAAAATAGAATGTGTATTTGATGTTTTAGAAGAGAATTAGATTATATTTTGAGGTTATATTGGTAAAACATAAGTCTGTTTCACCTTGTTCCAGCTTGTTCCATGTGGTAGGGGTGGAACAAGCCTTCCAGCTTGTTCCACTCTGTTCACGTCTGTTCCACATATAAGTCCTGCCAAACATGGGACAATGATCTCTGTTCTGTTCTGTCCTGTCCTGTCTTGTCCAGTGTACCAAACGCACCCTTAAGGTTTGAACTTTCAATTTCTTTTTTATTTTTGTTTCTACTTATATGTAGAGAGATTAAAAAAGGTCAATTGAAAACCGATTTTTGGTCGTGAACCGAGTGACAAAAGAGAACGTGGTGTCACTTGTCCACATTCAGTATGAATAACGAAGGTGAACGTTATGTACTATTCACAATGAATAATACAACATTCATGATGAATAATGCATGAAACCCATGAAATTGTGGACACGTGGCAAGCCCTTCTTTGTCTCCCGATTCACTACCCAAAATCAGTTTTCATTTGAACCCGCTATATATATATATATATATGTGTGTATAGATAGAGAGAGAGAGAGGGAGGGAGGTTAGGGGGAGGTGGAGGTGAGAAACGTAAGAAGAGATATGAACCATTGGATGCATATCAGGACAAGATGCATCGAATCAATTTTAAGTGAGGTGCAATTCATGGGATGGGTTTGAGATATAAAATGACTAATTGTCCAAATTCCTTCTTACATTTCTCACTTAGGGGATGTTTACATAATCACTTATCTGGGTAAGTGCTTACCGATAAAATTCAACACTATTGCTTACTTTTCGGGTATGATTTTAGTCCACCAAAATGGCATCGTATGCAACAGTTTAGCCGGTAAGCGCTAACCGTGGTAAGAGTCGTCGCACTCACTTACCGGGTAAAACTCTCGGTCCTTGCTTTCGACTCTCGGTCTTTGCTTCCGTTCTTACCGGGTAAGATTCTTAGTCCTTGCCATATTCATCCGGTAAACTAATGTGACTTGGTAAGCACTTACCCGGGTAAGCGTTTTGTAAACGGCCCCTTAAACTCTTTTCCTCAGACTTACCCATGAATCACGTTTGATAGGAGGATTGATTCAGTGCATCTCATCCTAGTGTGAATCCAACGGTTGATAACCACTTCTCATGTTTTTTACGTTAACTCAACTTCTCACCGGAACATGAGAGATGCCCAGAAAACAAAAAAAAACCAAAAAATAATGTAAACTCTAGTAACCGTTCATACATATGAATGATATACACAAATACATACAACCAAACAGTTTATTTTATTATCAAACTCATTAACTACTTCTTAATACATATAACCCTTAACCTCAACAATTAAATCAGCCAAAAAAATACCATTTCGTATTGAATTTCCTGGAGACAGGTTTCATACAAGACTATTTGAAATGTGTGATTACCAACTTTTTCTCCAAATCGATGAAACTAAACATCGTTTTACTTTACCAAATGGCCTTTGGCCTAGCGGTATCGGATCCGTTGACTTTCTAGGAGGTTAGGGGTTCAAACCTCACCGAAGGTGAGAAGAATGTGTGAGTTTATTTGTTCATTTGCCGTATATAAATATTAGAGCATCCACACAAGTCTTGCAAGACCCCTTGCAAGATGACATGGCATGTCATGTGGCTTGCAAAGCCTTGCAAGACCACCCTCATCTTTCTAAATTATAAAGCTCTTTCACAAAATAGATATATTAAACAATAGCATTTTTTAATTTAATTAATTTGTTTGTTTGTTTTTTTAAACATAAATTATTAATATATTTATTAAATTAATTCATTTATTAGTTTATTTGAACATTGTTTTTTTTTAATATTTTTATTAAAATTTCTTACCTACGCTTTATTTAAAAAAAAATTATGCAATGTTTCTTATTTAAACTACTAAATTAAAAGTACATTAATATATAAATTACGAAAATACAAATACTAATAGATAAACGTTACATGCTTTCAATATATTCATGTATTTTATTTGTTAATTAAATTATATTTACACAAAATATAGTAAAATAAAACAAAAGTAAAATTTTAGTTATCTATATTTTATAATTAATTTATTAGTTATATTATAATTATCTATATTATTTATATTATAACTATCTATATTATGTATATTATAATTTATTAGTTTAGAAAGAAGTTTGGTCTTGCATATGTATGGAATGTGTTATTGCAAAGCTGATGTGACACTTTAGAAAGAAGTATGGTCTTGCAGGTGTGTGGATGGTCTTATACACTTCAAAAAAATAAAATGGTTTTACTTTGAACTGGAAAACAGTGGATGGTGCAAAACGAGTTTTTTTATTTTTAGATTATTGAAGGTGTTGGTTGATATTTTGTCTACTCAGTTGGGGCCTGGGGTGGGGGTTTTACACGTTGGTCCATTCGAGTGGTGGACACGTTTTACATATTCCCATGAGCCGACAGTGGGCCGGAATTTTGTGGGGCAGCTTCTCGCTACTCACAAGCAAGGTATATATTCTTCCCTGATGACGTGTCTCGTTACCTGATGCCCACCTACAAAGTGTGTATTTGCCAAAGATGCTGCTACTCTCTACATTGTTTACATTTTAATTGTGAAGTAGTCTCTAGAGTCTAGATCAGCTTATCTGTCCGGAAGACAAAAGATAAATAGGATAATTTATATATATATATAGATTTGAGATCATGTGAGACCAGACTATTTTCGTGAGATCGTGAGATTAAAAAAATAACACTAAACTTTCACAGCAAAAGACTGTGATGGTAAACCTTCACAGTGTGTTTGCTGTGAAGGTTCGCTGTTTTTCTTACATTCACAATAAATCACTGTGAATGTTTAGTGTTAATTTTGTGGTCTCACGGTATCACGAAAGCAGGTTGGTCTCACATGAACTCAACCCTATATATATATATATATATATATATATATATATTTATGAAAAGGTAAATAGGATAGGTTTAAGAAGGTAAAATGATGGGAAATTGATTCAAATAGCTATTTTATATAAGTAAATTGGTTTTTTAGTTTTTTATTAAAATGTTATTACTTTCGTAATATATAAGTTCGTAATTATGGATAAACATAAAAAAAATTGTGAACCTAGGTGTGCAATTGCGGATCTGGGTCGTAACTTTTTTTAAGAAAAGCGATCATATACATTTTTTTTTTGAGTTAGATCTGCAATTACGGACCTATATATCGTAGGAGTAGTGACATTTGTGCAAAACCAGAAGAGAAATGAATAAGAGACCATTTTATTGTGTAAAACGGCTATTTGTGTCAATTTCCATAAAATATAAAGGGTTTCTATTATTCCCGGTATTAACTTGTTTGGGGTGGCTTACTAGAGATAAGTGAACCAAGTTTTTTTCTTCTTCTTCAAACTTGCTCCTTCTTAATTAAAAAACTCCTTCCCTCTATGTGAAAAAACATTATCTCAAACAAAAACTTCTTCAATCTTTATACATATATTAATCCTGTTGGGTCATCAAGATTTGAAGATGACCTCATGATCTCCTTTTATACTTTGAAAAACATTTTATACTTAGAGAAATTTTGGATGCATGGTTCTTTGTAATGGCTTGTACAAGATATCAAATGTTTGGTGAAGTCAAAGATCAACCAAAGTCAAGATTAAAGATTCTCTCATTGTGGAAGTGAAAGATCTTTTCTCAAACATACAAGTCATTGTTCACCGAAATTGTTCTCACAATTTCGGTGGTATTTCCACCGAAACTTCTCTCTATTTCGGCCTAGTCTCAAATAAGCTTTTCCCAAAGATGATGTCATATATCTCAAAGATGATGTCACATATCTCAAAGATGTGTCACATATCCCAAATGACATTTCGGTGGGACCTCAAAGAAGCTTCAAAGATGTTTTCTCCAAAGATGTGTCACATATCCCAAGTTTCCATCGGTGGTGCTTTTCTTGAAAGAAAATCTGAGAAGCAAAAGGAGACAAAAGTGAGAGACACAATAAGACAAAATGAGAAGCAAATTCATTTTGTCTTGGAAGAAATCTTACAACCTTTCTTCGGTGGTGCATTTGTTGAAAGAGATTTTGAGAAGCAAAAGAAGACAAAAATGAGAGACATAAGAAGACAAATTGAGAAGATATTTTCTACATGGATAAAGTGACCTTCTGTCTTATTATCCATTTCCATGCAAAGCTCTTTTCTCATGCATGAGCTCTTCTGACTGTACCTTGTAAAAGGTGACAAGGACTTCACAACTTTCCAGAAGTCAACATCCTCAGCAAGTGTGAAGATGACAAGTGTCCCAAGCATTCAATGCTTGCCCACTCCTTGTCACTATAAAAGGAAGAGCTCTCCATACAGAAACATACACATCTTGAGAGACTTTGAAGATTACTGTGAGCTCTTGATATTCTACGCAAACTGGAAGAATTCTCTAAGTGCAAGAATTTCCAGTTTGCTTGAAAAACTTTATAGCTTTGTTCTAAGTGTTCTTAGTTATTTTGTTGTATACTTTGTGTAAGATTGTTAGAATAGTTTATCTGTTCTTTTCCGCAACAGTCTTAAGTTTTCTATGTGTAATTCTTGTTGAAAGATTTTCAATAAAAAGAATTAAAATTGTGAAAATTTTGAGTATTGTATTCAACCCCCCCCCCCCCCCCCTTCTACAATACTTGTTATAGCCATCTGGGACTAACAAATCCACACACTGTTCTAAAAAAACTCGTCGTACAACCGTCATGGTGTGCTATGACACCAAGCCTTGTGCCTCACGTCATGTTAAGTTTGTGGCACACCAGAGCTTAATAGCATTTTTTGTAATACAATATTTGATTTTTATTTACGTTTTTAATGTTTTATTTGCAAGTTTTTTAATATATAACATAATTTAACTTGCTTATTACTATTGATTCATTGAGTAAACACTACAAAACATATGTTTTTATATATATAATATTATATATGAATTATAAATTTGTTGCCACAAGTCACGTCTTAAAAACGTCATAACTGCGCCGTGGTTTCTAAGACTTGAGGTTTGGTCTCGTCTCACGCCACATCTCACACCATTTAGAACCTTGAAACCACACAATTAAATTTATTTATACAATACTTAATAAAAAAACAACAACTATACAACCCCTACTTTGCAAAGATGAAGTGGACACCTAAAATATTTAAAACTTTGCTTATTGCTTAATGCATTTCTTCTTTTCTATGCATCATTACAAATATATGCATGATGATGTGCAATGTATATTATTTAAAATGGCATCTATTTAAGTATCTAAAGCATACAATGTTATTATTCACTATAAATTGTAATGTGCATATATATTTTGTATTTTATGCCAAATATTTTTTGATGTAAATAATTAATAATAAAATATTAAAAATGTTTCTAGTAACACTACTTATGAAAATGTGTAATAGATATGCTAGTAAACATAACAGTACCATTGCTAAATAACATTGCAACATTTTAAGATAATAAAAAATAGAACATTAATTTTTAAGATAATAAAAAATAAAACATTTTTTAAGATTAATATTGATAATATTGATCAACAAATATTTATTTTACAATGTGTTAGGTTTACATATACTAGTGTCCACCCCGCGCGTTGCGCGGAATATTTTAAGTACTTGACCGAGTTAAGATAAAACGTAGTTTCTCCGTTAATAGTTAATGAGATACAATTTTAAAAATAGAATGTATTTTCATAAGTGGTACATTTTCATATAGTATCAACCTTCTCTTAGAGATCCTTCATTCTTGCTAATTTATTATGGGATTCAAATCGTGAGCTAAAACATCAACTAAATTTTTGACTATCAAAATTATCCCTTATTTCTTATAATTACATTCATTCTCCAATCTTATGTCTCTCATCAACGTGAGATAACTGATGCAATATTTGAGAATACTGAAATCTCACATTGCGACCCATAATAATGGTTGTTCTTTTATATAAATGAAGTTATATAAAGATTAATATTTAATAAAAATTGATTTTTAGCAAAATAGGTCGACTAAAAAAGACAACCAAATAAGTTATTACAAACTCTTTTAAACTTGTAAGGCATCTTATCCACATTTTCCTTTGCTTGCCTATTGTTCTAAATTTGTTACCAATCCGTGGATGTGGACTAACCAAATAAGACATCTCATCCACCTTTTATATACTAACATCTTCTTTCAAATCTATCGTTTTTCACCGATGTGGGATAAACAAATAAGACATCTCTTCCAACTTTCATATACTAACACCCTCTTCCAAATCTATTGTCTTTCCGTCGATATGGGATAATTAAATAAGACTCTTATTTACTTTACATACTCACTAATTCTTCCAAAGTTATCGTCTTTCTATCAATGTGGATAACATCTTAATTCAAGATTTAATAATACTTACATCTTCTTGTGACTTGTGAGATAGTAAAAAAACATCACGGTTCAACATTTGATAATATTATATAATTTGATGAAAGATAATGATTTCTATACATTTATTTATCAATTTATTTACTTAAATAAATAATTTAAAAAAAATAAGGTTGGCCAAAAAGAATATATAGCCAAGCAATCCTTTAATTAATCAAATGTCAAGCCTCCTCGTTTATTATAGTTACTTTCATTCTCCAATCTTATATTAGTTATCATTGTGGGAAGAGTAAAACACCACCACAATGCTAGATTTCGAAATACACATATCTCACACTGCCACATTATTATATATTATTATTTCATCTTTTATCTATAAATTTAATTAATTCAATTTTTTTAATTTCCTAACAATCAGCCACCCCACTATTTGTAAAATACTCAAATTTCATGGTGTCACATCATGACCTTTAGTTCAATTATTGGTTTTTTTAACATTTTTATTGATTGATATATTAATCGACTGGTTTTTTATATAATAATAATTTTTATTTGTTTTCCAAAAAAATTCATCCAAAATAAACACAATCTATGAATCATGGCCCTATGGATAATGGATGGGCACAAAGGTACCACATTCACATTTACTATTCACATCTTTATTCTAACTTTTTCAACTTTTCATAAATGTGAGATAGACAATAACTCAACCACACAATTTACCACTTGAGAATACTCATATCTCATGGTGTCATCTCATAACCTTTTTTTTAATATTTACATATATATATATATATATAATATTGATAATTGGTGAAATTTTTCGTAAAAAATGTCATCTAAAATATTAAAATCTTATGTGTCAAAACAGATGAATATACACATGCATTACATTCACCTTTCTTACACATCTTTATTCTATTTTTCAACTTGTCACCAATGTGAGATAGCTAAAAGTAAACTACAATTGAGCATTTGAGAATACTCATTTTTTATGATGCAAAAAAAGGTCATCCAAAATAAGACAACCCTATGAGAATGGACACAAAAGCATCACATCCACCTTTTTATTCAAAATTTTCAACTTTTCACCAATGTGGGAGAGCTAAAGCTCAACCATAATCTATCATTTGAGAATACTCTCATTATGCAAAATAAGATAACTCTATGAGAATGAAAACAAAGTCATCACATCCAACTTTCTTATACACACATATTTGTTCTAATATTTCAACTCCTCGCCAATGTGGGATAGCTATAACTCAACCACAATGAAAATTTTCACCAATGTAGGGCACGCAGGGCCACAAATTTTGATGATTTCGTAACCTTTGTAACTGAAGTTGAGAACATTGGAAAGCTTACTGATCCTACCTCTTATAGAGAAGCCGTTGACAGTGATCAGGCCACTCAGTGGAATGAAGCCATGATTGAAGAACTTAATTCCATGCAGCATAATGATGTTTGGGACTTGGTTGAACTTCCTGAAGGATCCAAAACCATCGGTTGTAAATGGGTCTTCAAAACCAAATTAGACCCGAAAGGAAACATCGAACGCTATAAGGCCAAACTGGTTGCAAAAGGCTTTACTCAAAAGGAAGGAATCGATTATCAAGAGACCTTCTCTCCTGTCTCTCGTAAAGATTCTTTAAGGATCGTCATGGCACTTGTAGCTCATTATGATTTAGAGTTACATCAGATGGATGTCAAGACCGCTTTCCTAAATGGAGACTTGCAAGAAGATGTATACATGCGGCAACCTGAAGGATTCATTCCAGAAGGTAAAGAGCACATGGTCTGCAAGTTGAAGAAATCCATTTACGGGTTGAAGCAAGCATCACGACAATGGTACCTCAAGTTCGATAAAATCGTGAAAGGGCAAAATTTTATAAAGAACCAAGTGGATCAATGCACCTATCTCAAGATCAGTGGGAGTAACTTTATAATCCTTGTTTTGTACGTAGATGATATCCTACTTGCAAGTAACAACTTGGATATGCTGCATGAGTCGAAGCGGATGCTTTCGCAGAATTTCGACATGAAAGATCTCGGTGATGCCTCTTATGTCATTGGTATCGAAATACATCGAGATAGGCAAAATGGCGTTTTAGGTCTTTCTCAAAAGGCTTACATTGACCGTATCTTAAAACGCTATAACATGCAGCACTGTACACCCACTGTAGCTCCAGTAGTTAAAGGGGACGTATTTGGTTCTTTCCAAACTCCGAGCACTGAGATTGAAAAGGAAGAAATGAGGATGATACCTTATTCGTCAGTAGTAGGGAGCATTATGTACGCTCAGGTTTGTACTCGACCAGATATCGCTTATATCGCTGGTATGTTGGGACGTTACTTATCTAATCCCGGAATAGCACACTGGAAAGCGGCAAAGAAAGTTCTTCGATATCTGCAAGGGACCAAAGACTACAAATTGACTTTTAGAAGAAGTGACAACTTAGAAGTAGTGGGTTATTCTGATTCCGACTTTGCTAAAAGCAAGGAAGATAAAAAATCTACTTCTGGGTATATATTTATGTTAGCTGGTGGACCTATCTCTTGGCGGAGTCATAAACAGAAGCTGACTACAACGTCCACCATGATGGCTGAATACGTTGCCGTTTATAATGCCAGTTGTCATGGGATGTTGTTAAGGAACCTGGTCAGTGGACTCAAAATCGTCAACTCCATTTCTAGACCATTGAAGCTTTACTGTGATAACTCAGCTGCCGTAACTTTCTCGAACAGTAACAGTTCAACTGGCGTTGGGCTGTATCTTGATACAAAGTATCTGTTTGTGCGCGAACGGGTTGAGGAAAATGTCCTTTGTATCGAGTACATAAGTACAAAGAATATGCTAGCGGATCCGATGACCAAAGGTCTTCCTCCTAACATCTTCGTAGGACACGTGTCGAAGATGGGGCTTACAAAAGACTTAATTTAATAGCATATTGTACTTATTGGTCATTATTATTATCTTAATAAAATTTTCCTCTATATTCAGATTTTGTTTGTCTATTAGTTACGCTTTGAGCTCATAATGGTGTATGGACATTATTATAACGAAATATGTCTTAGTCAATTGATCATTACTTATTCAGTTTTAAATTTGAGTCATAGTTTGACTAGTGGGGGTCCTGAGTTGATATTCTTCTCTACGGCTGTACTTATTAGCTATGATTTCAGTTTAAAACAAAATGAGTATTATCCCGGCCGGACTTATTGGTACTCATAGATAAAAGATCGCTTGGTCAAGTGGGAGAATGTTGGAACCACCTTAAAAGTGACCGTCACTGATCGTTTATCATTCCTGACATGATAATTGACAATAACTGAAATCCCTATGTCTGGTAAATATATGATGGGCGTATTTACTATTATTGACATACTATAGGGTTTCCCATTAGGTGATTGGAACTATGGGGAATTATATGGCACATAATAAACACCAAGGGTTAAAAGTGTAAGATACTCTTATTATAAATAGGGTACCCTAATCACACTTTAACCCTAATGACTTATTGCTAATAAACAATTCAGCCGTGTGCCTCCCCTAAGATCGACTCTCTCAAGATCGATCATCATCCCATCATAATACGATCACCTCGTTCTGGGAACCCGACAATCAATGACAAATATGTTTAATGCTTTCACTGGATCCTCAGGATCATCGGGTATGTTTTCTTGTCATCTTATTATCTATCAAATACAAATCATGATTATTCCAACAGGGAGAGCTAAAGCTCAACCATAATCTATCATTTGAGAATACTCTCATTATGCAAAATAAGATAACTCTATGAGAATGAAAACAAAGTCATCACATCCAACTTTCTTATACACACATATTTGTTCTAATATTTCAACTCCTCACCAATGTGGGATAACTATAACTCAACCACAATCCACCATTTGAAAATACTCAATTCTTATGGTGCCACCTCATTCCTATTGGATTTCCTTTTATATATATAAAGATTTGTTTCAAATGCGTTTAGTTTGCATGTACTTGTTTCAGAATATGAACTGTTTTTAGTATTTAGTAAAATAAAAGTTATATATATATATATTTGTTTTACACTATGAATTTGAAGTCATACGAAACAAAGACATTATGAAACAAGTATATTTTCGTTAATAAATTAATGTTATCCTTAAATGTTAAAAACTATTGTGAGACAATACATTAATGTAAAAGTTCATATATATCTTATAAATTTTGGAGTTATCAAATAATTAAGACGTATAATTAATATTTGTGTACATATATTGAATATAACTATCGCAAAAGCTTAAAAATAAAAACAAATAATTTATTGCAACACAATTCAAATATTCTAACAGTCGTTTACCAAACACTTACCATATTACCTACCGGATTATTATGGTAAAGACCAAAAATCTTATTCCGTAAATATGAATGCAATGATCGAGAGTCTTGCTCGATAACTGAGAGCGATGACTTTTACCACGACTTGCGCTTATCGGGTTAATTAATGCATACGAAGCCGATTTGGTGGAATAAAATATTATTCGATAAGTAAGTGATTGTGTTAAATTTCACTGGTAAACACTTATCTAGATAAGCGTTTGGTAAATGACCGTAAGTGTCCATTAAAATGAATATATATGGTGGAATTGAGATCACAAAATAATTTCCGTGAGAACCGTGAGACCCATAAGGCTTCTTTAAAGCCATTGAATGAGCATTTTTTATCTTGTTGAATCTTTACGGTAAAAGAATCAAACATTCACATAAAAAATGAGTATCTACATGAGAATACAACAAATATGAACGTGAAAAACATATCAAAATTTCACAGTATATCTACGCTACCGGCCTCGAGGGGTGGGCCTATACATGTCTGCGCGGGTCCTGTATACCTGCTCACCTTATTTTTCGCAAGTAGGTTTTTTTGGGGTATAAAACGTGCACCCGTTAAGTTGTTGTCTGTGATTGCTTATTTAAAGTGTATATTAACGTTTTCCGGTATAGTATCGGTAATAAGGAGTTTTTAGTGTGTAGATGGAAAAAAATGTTTATATTGGTTTGACATCGGTAGTAAGAAATTTTGATAAATCATTCATTCTAACTTATTAACTTATTTGAAACAACTTATTAACTTTTTAGTCATTTTACATGTATAACCAATTATAAACATTCCTTAAAAAAACAGTTTATCAACTTATTACATTTTTTTTACCGCCAAAAGTTGATCAAAACACTTTTTTTTATAGAACTCCGGTTTAACACCATATAAGTTAATAAACAATTTTACAAAAAAAACATAAGTTGTTTTAAACAGGTGATCCCAAGCACCCCCAATTAATATTTTGAGTGGTGTTTCCGGATATGAAAATATATAAGAAACATTAATCAAAAGAAGAAAAAATTGTCTTTAAATCAACCAAAAAAATTCTCTTAAAATCAAAAAAAGAAACCGAAAAAGTTTCTTCAAATAGACCAAAAAAACTTAAAGCCTTGTTAAAATCAATAAAAAAAACTTAAAAAATCTCTTGAGACAACCAAATTCGGCTAAAAGCATTTAGGACGATTTTACAAACATTAACCTACATCAAAATGCATTCAGCAAAAATTATTGGACAGTCTTACCGGAATCCACATAAAAAAACACACACACACACACACCAAATTTCCATGGTATGTCTACAAACAGGGAAATTGACTCAAATAGCCAAAGGAACAAAGGGAAGTGATAAAATAGCCATTTTTTTCGGGGTTTGCACAAGTAGTCAATAGGTTCGCACTCGGACTCCTAGGTCCGCA
Organism: Saussurea involucrata; assembly: GCA_033807775.1. Lineage (NCBI taxonomy): Eukaryota > Viridiplantae > Streptophyta > Magnoliopsida > Asterales > Asteraceae > Saussurea > Saussurea involucrata. The sequence goes on along the minus strand of CM066317.1, from coordinate 8,384,785 downwards.
CTCGCACCGGCAGTTCTTAAAAAAAAATAAGTGCGGACCTGGGTTAAAAAAATATTTTTTTTAAGGAAAATCGACTTTCTAGGGATAATAAGATATTGACACGTGTTTGATTGCGGTCCGCACTCGGTCGGATCAGAGTGCGGACCCATTGGCTATTTCGGTGATCCGAAAGAGGTTTTTGCTATTTTATCACTTCCCTTTGTCCCTTTGGCTATTTAAGTCAATTTCCCCTACAAATACCAGCCTTACCGGAACCGAACAGTGTAGATATACAGTAGAGAGAGAGAGAGAGATGGTGGACAATGTCCAAATCAATGGATGCGCATGGGTGACAAAGCCTGAAACGATTGACAATGGAATCAGAACTCAAAACAAAAACGTCAACATTTCGTCAAAGTGGATGAATGGGAAAGGGGCGGTGGACATCCCCACCGATCATCCACCAACCGTTTTCCCCTATTTTCAAACTGCAGTGGGCCCTTTTCTGATCCAAATTTTAGCTTGTCCTTTTTCAATTTCAACCAGACCTGATCGGAAATTGGTGCTGATCGGAAATTGCTTCTGATCGGAAATTGGTTCGCCGTGTTAATACCAATGGATTGATGGATGAATGGTAATGGGTTCGCTGGAGGAGTGTTTGGATATGAAGAAAACATGAATGCAATTATGCAAATTATAATTGTATTTGCTTTAGTTGGGGTTCACACTAGGTATTTCTTTTGACGGAATTATTGGTAAAAAATGTCCTGTATGCTTTACAAAACTATCTCCAAGACCAAGAGAGTAAATGATATTATTCACATCTTCAATGAGGTCTTTATTTTTCACGCTAAATTTAGTGTAATGAATAGTATTATACTATATTTGGTGTAACACTACTTTTTACATTACTTTTAAAAAATAGTGTTACCCATGGGAGAATATTTACTATTAACACTAAAATTTACATTATTTTTGTAATTTGGTGTAAAATATAGTGTGACACATTGGAGATGCCCTAATGTGATGATTTTTCTTGTATTTCATGTGTCCAGGAATATTTATTATAATAACATATTTATGATTAGGGCATCCACAATTGTGAAGAAGTTGTGAAATTTTTGAAGAAAAAAATATATATCTAAAAAACGTGTTGGTTCCACCATAATATACTCTCTCTCTCTCTTTTACCTTTCACATTCATTTTTTCAAAGACTTGAGAAACATCAAGTGTTTGAAGAGTAAAGTCATTTTCAATTCTTTGTCTCCAATGGTCAAGTTTTGTAAGTCTTTTTCAAGCAACCATTGAAGATGCTCTTAATATAGAGGTGTTGTTTGTTAATGACAATATCAAGGTGTAATTTATCATGAATGTGATGAATATGGACATGATATTTATTATGAATCACAATTTGCATTCATGGACAACTCTTTTTCCTAGTCAATTTTAAGTTTTTAAGGTGACATATACATGTACCGATTGATATACACATGGATTTTAATGTTCAAAGTTATTAAAACACTTGATGCATTTTGTGTTTCACTATTAGGCATTTACCAAATGATTATCAAATAACCCTTGGTCTAGCGGTATTGGAACCCTTGACCTTGTAGGAGGTTATGGACTCAAACCTCACCAAATGTGAGGAGGGTGAGTGAGTTTATTTGTTTTATTTGTTGTATATAAATATTATATACTTCAAAAAAATGATTATTAGGTAATCGCTTACTAAACCCACTTATCTTATCAGATTAACATGACAAAATACCCCATATATATGTATGAGATCATATGAGAAGTGCTTTTAAACTGTTGATCACTTTTAATCAAATACTCTCCCATGAATTACGGCTTAAAAGGGAATTGACCCGATGCACTCATCCTAATGTTCGTCTATTTCTCATCCAACGATAATCACTTTTCACGTTTCACCTGAACCCAACCCTATATATATAAATATATATAGGGATGGGTTCAAATGAAAACTCATTTTTCATTGTGCACGTGAGGACCAATATTAGCCATCGATCAAAATTTAGAAAACTAATCAATGGTTAAAATTTAATGAAATCAATTAAGAAGTTATTAGGAACAAATCTGTAAATTTGAATCAGCGTCTACCATTTTTGACTTTTTATTTCTTTTTTAATTAAAACTTTTACCCCCTTAAAATTTACTAATATTTTAATCAAACAAATTACATAAAAAACAAGAATTTCGTGCTCTTCGATATGACATTCATATCGATATAGTTTTTTCTTCATTTTAACCGTTTTTATGTGAAATGTTATGTATGTGTTATATTCATTATGAATATGTATGCACGTTTTCTGGTGTTTATATTCAGTATTAATAACAAAGGGGAACGTTCATTCACTATTTATGACGAATAATACAGTATTCAAAATGAATAATACAACAATCAGGATGAATAATACACGAATTCATTATGTGATAAGTGTCATTATATATATATTTTTACGTCAAACTTCCCTACAATTAGCGTTAATTAGATGCTCAAAGCACCTCTATTTATTTGAGTTTCATATTTTATATTATGGATATAAAATTAAATTAAAAAGAAAAAAAATAAACACTCTAACATTTGGTGTTTCACGTGCAAAAAAAAAGAAAAGAAGAAAGAGTGAGATATTTTTTTAGATGGTTTTTCTCAATAGCCAAATTAATGGCCCATCTCTTGGTAGGTGCAGGTGCAGCCCAGCAACAAAAAAGAAAAAAAAAGAAACCAGCCCAAACCATGACTTGAGGCCCAACTTGCAGCAGCCTAGAAGAGAAGAACGGGAGCAGTAGATCGTTCGGCAGAAAAAAAGGCAGCAGCAAACAGAGACCTGCGCGGTCTCTTGCACGACCTCATCACGCGTTCCAAACCGTGCGCCTCAGAAAATCAGATCGTGCTTCTCTTTTGGCGGTTTCTCTCGTGAAGGGTTTAAGAGATGACCGAAAACCGTCGATTTGGGGAGAATGAAAGGCGAAATCAATTTGGGGAGAAGAGAGCAAGAAGGAGATCAAATTGGAGCATTTCTCTTCATCAATTTCACTTAATCCTTTGGTAATTTCTTTTTAGTTGTAACCTTAGTTTTCATTCCAACACTAGTTTGATTAGGTTTTGATGGTTGCACTTTTAGATTTCATTGTAATCATTTGGGACAAATCTATTTGCTTGATTTCTAATTTCAATGTCAATTTCGTTTGGGTTTTCAATTAACTTGATCAATTAGTTGAATCTCTTATGAAAAATTGTTAGTCAAAATATTAGATACGTAATTGTCTTTTGGTTTTGATGAGAGTAACAATGGAACTCTTTGAATTCAATAAGGCTTTCAATTTGAGTTTTTGAAATCTTGCAATCAAGGTTATAATAAGCCGAGCTTATGAGCTTATTGCCTTGAGTTGGTGTTTTTCTAGTTCGATAAAGTTAATCACTTCTAAAGAAATTAAGAGCTTATTTAATTTCTTATTTGTGATTAAGATCCGGTTGAAGAGCTTATTTTAATCGGTGTAAATTAAGGAAAAATAGAGGTCGTTAGAGCTTGTTAACGACTATAATCAACTTAGCTTCGTTCTCTATGTTTACGGTTTTGGAATCAATGATAGGTGCCATCATCTCAATCGAAGTCAAATTAATGTTGGATTTTATTTCATTGTCTATAATTATTATTTTTGTCGTACGTTTAGTTTATTTAATCAAACCCCCCTTTTTACGTAACGTGTAGAAGTAAAATAATTGTCACGACCAATCCCTGTGGATTCGACATGACTTACCATTATTACAATTTATATTGTATTTTGGCACAGTTAGAACACTTATTATTTGACGGTCTCGACACCCGTCAAAATTTTTATGAATCGTGTATTATTCACCTCGAGTGTTGTATTATTCATCCTGAAGGTGTGGACACATGACGCGCTCTCTTTTGTTCTCCGATTCACAACCAAAACTTGGTTTTATTCATTGTGAATATGTATGCACATCTCCAGGTGTCCACATTCAGTATGAATAACAAATGTGAACGTTCATCCAATATTCATGATGGATAATACAATATTTATGATGAATTATACAACACTAGTAGTGTACCCGCGCAATGCGGCGGGATGTGCAATAACATGGGTGACTATCCCACAAAGAAAAGAGAGATTGTGAACCACAATACACTGTAATCAAATTAACAGAAAATCACAAAGTAAAGATCAAATAAATGAAAAAAGTTTGTATCAATTCCATTAATTAACTCCGTCGAGGGTCCAGGTCCATTAGCTACAACCGTAAAGAAATAGCAACCGTAAAGAAATTACAAAATAATTACAAAATAGCAACCGTAAAGAAAATCCAACCTTATAATCATTTACACTTCAGCAAGTCCAAATCTCACCAAAACCAAGAAGCAGAACCTTTTCCACACACCCAAATGGAACCCGTTCTTGTGGAAGATGACAGAGATAGCACATTTGGTGGTCCAAATCAAGATACCATCAGAAGCAAACATCTAGATACCGAACTAACCTTTTTTCAGCATCCTTTCTTTTTCGCATTTGCTACTGCTGCTTCATTTGCATTATATGTACGATATTCTGTCTACAAACACAAGGTATACGATAAATTTAGATCTGTAAAAATAAAAAGATAAAGGTAACAAAGAAGTAAAGATGAAGAAATTTACTCACTGAAGTATATATCCATTGATGTTGCTCTATACACAGATCTGCGTAAATTTCAGACCAAAATCAACAAAATTAGGGTAAATACTAGAAAAAAAATCAAAGAACAAAATTAGGGTAAATACTACACAGATCTGAGTTCCATTGGTTGTCTAAACACACGTTCATCTTAAGATTATGAACAAACCAAATGTCAGAAAATGTAGAAGACTTGAAAAAACTGGAGACTTGAAAAAACTGGAGACTTGTAACCTTGGGATTATATAGAAGTTTTATAATTCATTAGGGTTAAAATACAAGTAATGAAAGTATGGTGGTACTTTTGGGAATAATGGATCTTGAGGGTATGTTTGGTCATTTTCTAATTGTGTGTATGAATAAAACATCTGAGATAAGTAAAATATCTCATTCTTGTTCTATTGAATCGGTCATTGAGCAGAAAGAAGGAATAAAGAGAAGAAAAGAAAGAAAACAGAATTTGTCATCAATTTGGTAAGGAAATTAGTCATAATTTCTGGTAAGATTGTTGTTGATGTTTGATTATAAACAAACTTGTGTATTGGATGGATTTACAGAATCGTAAACATCAGTTTGAAGTTCTTATTTGTTCAGAGTCAGTTTCACAAAGCATAAGGTGAGTTCATTCGATTCATTGTACAAATCAGTGTTTTTAAGTTATATTGATCTTGATATAGTTGTATAAATTGACTAAGGACTGAATGGAATATATAGATTGAACTAATTTCACAAGTTAAGTCGATTTGTGGACTTGTTAGAAATGAACTGTACGTAGTCCCGGTACTAGAATGTCCCGGTACAATAGAGTCCCGGTACTTATGAGTTCCGGTGAAGTCCCGGTACTGTTGACTATCGGGAGTTGGGGGATACCGGGAGTTGGGGGATACCGGGAGATGGGGATACCGGGAGTTGGGAATACCGGAAGTTGGATAAAAAGAGTCAGTTTACAGATTTTGGTAAGCAGATTCTAGATGTTTTGTATGATAGCGGAACCCCCGTGCTAAGTCGCCGAAGGGGGGGACATTTGAGGATGAAGATACGATAGGTTATCTAGTATTCTTAGATTTGAGAATATGATGTGAGTTGGATTATGCTGTTATGCATATACATTAGTAAAGTGTAATGGATCCATAGGCACTAAAGTTTGGCAATCACATGGAATAGGCGTGTGGTATTACTCGTTTAATCGTTATTCCAGTGTGTGTGGGAAATCAAGGAATAGGCGTGTGGTATTTCTCGTTTAATCGTTATTCCTGATTTCTAAGGAAGAGAGTGAGGTTGACACAAGTACTTGTAATCTCCGCTTCCTTACCAATAAATGGGCGTGTGTAATCGCGATTTATTGGTGGAGAGCATTGATCTAGAATCTGAGAAGATTCATAGTGTGGCTCTGGGGGTATTATATACTGATGGAGTTGTGGGCAGTCATAGTCATGGGAGTGGATAAAATTGTGTAAAGGAATAGAGTTCTATGTACGGTAAGAAAAGGAGTAACCAGGTTTGTTATAACTTGTTTACATTGATTTTTGCAAATGTTATTATTGAAACGATTGTTCTCACTAGGCGTTGGCCTAATCGTTTCATGTGATGTTTTCTTACCAGGTTCAGGCTCAGGCAGATAAAGGGTTGTGGGACGAGTGACTTTGAAATAGCAGAAGTAGTAATTATCCAAGAGGAGATTTTTGAAGGATAGCTTAGATAACTCAATTAATCTAATTAGTATGACATGATTAGATTGATAGGTTATTTGAAGTATCCTGTAATGTAAATATACTCTTGATGGTTAATTCCTTTGCTATTTATATAAGTTGAAGTTTATGTAGTCATAACCTGTTGTAACTCGAGGTTTAAATTGGCCCGGATTTTGGGGCGTTACAATATGGTATCAGAGCATTAGTTTAAGCGAACTAAGTATGCTGAGGAGGTACTTAGACTTAAGCTGTGGTGAATTAAGTTATGATTCGTGAGAATGGGTAGGAATACTAAGACGGGATAGTCTTAGAGGTGACGGAAATACGTGAAATTAGTACTGTAATGATGGTAACGAGGATTCTCCTGTATAATATATTCACAATTTCAATTAGCTACTGTTATTTATGAATATATTGTTACATAAGCATGCTTGTTTCTAAATGGTTACAGTGACTGATTAGCGGTAAATTACGTTTTTGTATGTCTAGTTATGTATAAACCATCACTGATGGGTATTCTTTTGTGCTCATCCAGAAAAATGGTAAATACTCCGCCGAGGTCTCCTAATTCTTCTATGAATAGGAATTGGTTAGACGATACGGGAGAAAGACAAACTGGAGTAGGCGGAATTCATGAGACGCCACCAGATTTTCTTTCTTTAGGAGGAGTGCGTAATCCGGTACACAGAGTGGGTACCAGTACTGTCGATCAAACACAATCAGAAGCAAGTATGGAAGGACGCATTATGGATAATGTTACCAGATTGATGAATGCATCAATGGAAAGACAAGCTGAAATGATGAACACCGCCATGGGAAGACAAGCAGAAATGTTCATGAAATTGTTTAATGATCGAAGTACGGAACCAAGACGGACAAGAGTTGATACTAGTGTGATAAATCCAACTGGCAACCCAGGGTCGGAAACTGAAAGAAGGGTTGAAAGAAACTGCTCCTACAAAACCTTCTTGAGCTGTAAACCACCGGAATTCAAAGGAGAAGATAGTCCAATAGCTTGCATGAATTGGCTAAGGGAAATTGAACAAGCTTTTCGAGCTTGTGAGTGCTATGATGAAAAGTCTAAAGTTAGGTTTGGATCACAGATGTTACGCGGTAACGCGTTATCTTGGTGGAATGTGCTAGCAGCTTCTGTAACAGCTTCTGTTTTGAATGCTATGACTTGGGAGCAGTTCAAAGCAAAGATTCTGGAGGAGTACTGTAACAAAACTGAAATGGATCGAATCGAGGAAGAGTTCAGGAACCTCAAGAAAGGCAATATGACTGTGAGAAAGTATACAGAATCCTTCATGGAGAAGCTGAACCTGGTGGGGCATGTGGCTCCGACTGAGAAAGACAAAGTTAAAGCTTATCTGAAGGGTTTACCAGCAGATATGATGTCAAGGGTGCGGAGTTCAAAAGCTTCAACATTGAGAGAATCGATCGAGGAAGCAAAGGTTATAGAGGAAGTGTATGCTAAGGATAAAGAAGAAAAGACCCAAGTTGGGGAGAAGCGAAAATGGGAAGGTCGATCAGAGTATTCACAGAGGTCAAGGAACACTGGTAAAGGTACTTCTTATGAATCACGTAGTGAACCAAACTGGTGTCCAAAGTGTAAGAGCAAGCATTTTGGGTAGTGTCGAGTGATAGCATCTGAATGCTTTAAGTGTGGAAAGAGTGGGCATTCTATGAATAATTGTCCAGTGCGGGGGAATACATGTTTTGAGTGTAAGCAACCGGGTCACTTTCGTCGGGAGTGCCCAAGGCTGAAAAAGAGCGGCGATCAGAATAAGAAACCAGTTATTCCAAAGCCGACGGGCCGAGCTTTTCAAATGACCGCTGATGAAGCTAAGGAATCAAGGGACGTTGTCTCGGGTACATTCTTTGTTAATTCTTGTCCTGCGCGTATTTTGTTCGATTGTGGAGCGAACTTGTCATTTGTGTCCAAATCATTTTATCCTAAATTAGCTACGCCTGTTACTACTTTATATGATGCTTTAGTAGTAGAGGTAGCTAATGGGGGTCAAGCTTTAGTTCGATAAAGGCTTGATGGTTGTACTATTCTTATAGAGGAGACGAAATTCTCGATCAACTTGTTGTTGATGGAAATTGGAGGGTTTGACATAGTGGTGGGTATGGATTGGCTGACGGCCAATCAAGCTGAAATATTTTGCGCAAAGAAATTAATCAGGATTCCGATGACCGATAAGGATGATGTATTCATCTTTGGGGAAAAGCAAAAAGGGGAAATTCCGTTAATCTCGGTTGTGAAGGCGCGAAAATGTTTAATGAAAGGATGTATATCCTATCTGGCGTATGTCTTAGATGGAAGGTTGGAAAAGAAACAATTGGAAGATATCAAAGTGGTACGTGAGTTTCCTGACTTATTTCCTGATGATCTTCCTGGTCTACCTACTGAAAGGCAGGTGGAGTTTAGAATTGATCTCATTCCAGGTTCGTCTCCGATAGCGCGGGCACCTTACCGTCTAGCGCCGTCTGAAATGAAAGAGATGATGACTCAACTCCAGGAGTTATTTGATAAAGGTTTTGTTAGACCGAGTTCTTCGCCTTGGGGATCTCCGGTTCTGTTTGTTAAGAAGAAAGACGGTACTATGAGAATGTGTATAGATTACCGCGAACTGAATAAAGTGACGATTAAGAATAAATATCCGCTTCCAAGAATCGATGATCTATTTGATCAACTTCAAGGAGCAGGATGTTTTTCCAAAATCGATTTGAGGTCAGGATATCACCAAGTGCGGGTTAGGAATGAAGATATTCCTAAGACAGCTTTTAGAACCAGATACGGGCATTATGAGTTTCTAGTAATGCCATTCGGGTTCACAAATGCTCTAGCTGTCTTCATGGATCTGATGAATAGAGTGTGTCGACCTTTCTTGGACAAGTTTGTTATCGTCTTTATTGATGACATACTTGTGTATTCAAAGACGGAAGCAGATCATGAACAACACCTACGTGAAGTCTTAGAAGTTTTAAGAAGAGAGAAATTGTACGCGAAGTTTTCAAAATGTGAATTTTGGTTAAAAGAAGTACAATTTCTAGGTTACGTGATCACTTCAGAAGGAGTGTGGCCAAATTGACCCGAACCAACCCGACCCGACCCGAAACCGGCCAAGAACCGGTTCTGGCCCGACCCGGTCAATAACCGGTTTCAAGCCCGAGAGCCGGAACCGGTTCGTGTATTTAAGAATTTTCTCGGCCCGACCCGATTTTTTTCAAAAACCTTATAGCCGTTTATAGCCGTTGCCAACCCCTTTTTGACCGTTTTTTCACCCAAAAATACCCCCTCCAACCCCATATAAATACTATGGGTGTTATGGAGTGATCACCACCTTACAATTGCTTACAAAACGCAAAAAACGCTTACAATTCTCATTTCTCGGCTCTCGTTATATTCGTTTCTCGCAAAAAACGCATACAATTCTCATTTCTCGGCTCTCGCTATATTCGTTTCTCGCAAAAAAACGCATACAATTCTCTAGTCTCTAGTCTCTACTATCAAAAAAATGGCCGAACAAAATTACACCGTTGTTGCCGATCGTTCACGAAAAGCAGCGGTTTGGGAGAATTTCAACTTGGTAAAATTTCCCGACGATACAAAAAAAGCGCAATGCAAACGGTGTGGAGATTTCCTAAAATCCGAATCAAATAGCACGTTAAAGCGCCACTTCGAGGAAAGATGCAAGAGGTTGAAATCGGATGACGATCCAACTCAACCCATACTTGACAATTCCGGTCAAGTATGGTCGTATGATAATGATCTCGCCCGAGAAATGCAAATGAAATGTGTCATTCAAATGGCGTTGCCGTTCGGACATTTCGACAATCCTCACATTACAAACATGATCAAAAATGGGTTCCAACCACGCTACACTTCGGTAAGTCGTCAAACTCTTAAGCGTGATGCTTTAAAATATTGGAATAAGGTTCAAAAAATTATGCGAGAAATGTTTTTAAACTTACCCAACAAAGTTTCTTTAACTTGTGATGTATGGAGCGCACCATGCGGATTGCCAGATTCTTATATATGCATAACGACACATTGGATTGTGCCGGGATCGTGGCAATTATGCAAACGTGTAATCACGTTTGAGCTCTTTTGTTCGCCACATTCGGGTGAGCGTCAGTTTTCTATAATTATGAGATGTCTTCAATATTATAATTTTAAAAATAAAGTTATTAGTATTTCGTTTGATAATGCTAGTAATAATACGGCATGCGTAGACCGATTACGTTTGGCTTTATCCCCTATTTTAGAGGGAAAATTATTTCATACACGTTGCGTACACATAATAAACTTAGCCGTTCAAGACGGCTTAAGTAAACTTAATGAGCCTTTAACTAAGTTTAGGCTTATGTTACGCCGAATTTTCACAAGAAATAAAAAAATGCAAAACTTATATAAAGATTATTGCAAACAAGTCGGTTTTAAAGCTTTGGGACCGGCGCACGATATGCCGGTTCGATGGAATTCGACTTGGAAAATGATGGATAATTTATTAAGACAACAACAATATATTCAAGCATTTTATAACATTCATTACCCGGATAACACGATAACTCAGGATGATTGGACAAGGATTCATGGCTTTCACGATATTTTGGGCGATTTCAAAACTGCAACAACTATGTTATCCGGTGTTTATTATCCAACGAGCCCTTTACTTTTAAATCAACTTTATATTTTGGCAAGTAAAATTGCTCAATACGAACAGGATTTGCACTTTCACGACGTGGTGAAACCAATGAAAGAAAAAATGGTAAAATATTTTAAAAAAGATCCCCTTCACTTTTCTTTGTGCCGCGGCATTAAACCCGTTTTTAAATGTTACGGGTGTCAAAGTTTTAATACAAGCAATATGTGTATCGTTTGGTTTGGATTCTCTTACAAATTCTAGCTTTTCAAGGAAACGCATACAACAATTTAATACTGATTTTCATCAATTATATGAGATTTGTAGAGTTAATTATGGGGGAGGAAGCCAACAAACCCCTACACCTCAAATGTTTTCACCGGGTTCTAGTAGCAGTCGTGGCCGAAACCGAGAAGACTTAATGCAAACTTTAATGCAATCGGTTGTCATGGAATCTTCTAAAAAAGCTAGATATGATGGGGATAATTTGGGTGAATTCAATCAATACGTACGTACTAATTTTATAACGGCATCCTTCACAAACGTCGTAGATGTTGAATCTCTAGATTTATTAGAATGGTGGAAAAGTAAACAATCAAGTTTCCCAATTATGGCCACTATTGCACTTGATATACTAACAATCCAAGCTAGTACTGTAGCTTCGGAGTCGGCCTTTTCTCTTAGTGGCAGGATCATATCGGAGCGTCGGACAAAATTAACCCCAAAATCGGTGGAGTGCTGCGTATGTCTGAAGGATTACTTGGATGGAGAAAACCGCATTCAAAATCGAACGAACCTGGAGGATGATCTAGAAGGCGTGGAAGAAAACTTATTCGAAAACGACACGGATGAACTACTAAGTACGCCGTCCGTAACCGATACTTCTGATGTTAGTAGTGTCGTAGATGACGAAGATGTAGACACCGACCGCCTTGACGATCAGACGGCTATTACACGACTGATGCAGTACAATACTCTTGAAGACTACAATCCAGATCAGAATCCATACTACGCTCCATACAATCCATTCAATTATAATCCATTCAATTACTATCCGGGTCCGGGTGATGGGGGTGGAAGTTCGGGAGCGGGACCTTCGAATGTTTAGAATTTATGTATTGTAACTTGTAACTTGTAAGTTTGTAACTTAAAATTATATATAAATTATAAAACGTAAAAGTGTATTTTAGTGATATATATTATAAATAAAACGTATTTTTAAAGTGTATTTTACTTATCCAATGATTCCAATCCAATTTTTCTTTGTTAAAGTTTAGTAATTAATTATTATACAAAGAAAGCAGTTAAAAAACAAAAAAATCGCAAAACCGAAACAGAACCGGTTCTCGGCCCGGCCCGGCCCGGTTTTATGAAAACCAGTTCTACATACCATTAAACGGGTCAGGGGATTTCGGTTTAAACCCGGCCCGACCCGGTTCTCACGGTTACTATTTGGAACCGGTTTGTCCCCCGACCCGACCCGAACCCGATTTTTGGCCACCTCTAAGTCAAGGTAGACCCAGCTAAGATTGAAGCTATGGCAAATTGGGAGACACCTAGAAGTGCATCTGAAATAAGAAGTTTCTTGGGTTTAGCAGGTTACTACAGAAGGTTTATTAAAGACTTTTCTAAGATTGCATCTGCTTTGACTATTTTGACTAGAAAGAATGTGAAGTTTGTCTGGACGGAAAAACAAGAATCGGCTTTCAGAACCTTACGTCAAAAGTTGTGTGAGGCTCCGGTTCTTGCTTTACCAGAAGGAACAGAAGATTTAGTGGTGTACAGTGATGCTTCAAAGATGGGTCTAGGGTGCGTATTGATGCAACGAGGCAAAGTGATTGCTTATGCGTCAAGGCAACTTAAAGAACACGAGAAGAACTACCCGACGCATGATTTGGAGTTAGCGGCTGTTGTTTTTGCTTTAAAGCTGTGGAGGCACTACTTGTATGGAACCAAATGTACTCTTTTTACTGACCATAAAAGTTTACAGCATGTTTTTTATTAGAAAGAGTTAAATATGAGACATCGGAGATGGTTAGAATTACTTAAAGATTACGATTGCGAATTGCATTATCATCCTGGTAAAGCAAATGTCATGGCTGATGCTTTAAGTAGGAAAGAGTATAGTGGATGTTTGAAATCAATCAATGCTAGAATTGATGTGACATCAAGTTTGATGGAAAAGATAAAAGAGGCACAAGCAGGGGCTTTAAGGGAAGAAAACCTGAAAGAAGAAGTGATGGGCAAGCAACACCTGCAGTTGACGGAAGATGGCCGTGGAATAAAGTTGTTCCAAGGTCGTGTTTGGGTACCTAAGATTGGAGGAAATCGATAGTTGATTCTCGAAGACGCCCATAGATCTAAGTATTCGATACATCCGGGGAGTACTAAGATGTATAGGGATTTGAAATTGCATTATTGGTGGCCAGCTATGAAAGTAGATGTAGCCCGGAAGGTAGATACATGTAGAACATGTTCGTTGGTGAAAGCAGAACATCAGAAACCTTACAGAAGTTTCCAATCTTTGGAAATTCCAGAATGGAAGTGGGAGAAGATCACCATGGACTTTGTGACGAAGTTACCCAAGACGCAAAAGGGTAACGACGCAATATGGGTAATCGTGGATAGATTAACTAAGAGTGCTCATTTTCTAGCTATGAAAGAAACATCACCAATTGAGAAGTTGGCAAAGCTGTATATTGATGAGGTGGTGTCAAGACATGGTATACCAGTGTCAATTGTGTCAGATCGTGATAGTCAGTTTACCTCAAGGGTTTGGCGATCATTACAAGAGGAATTGGGTACGAAAGTTAATTTAAGCACTGCTTTTCATCCACAGACTGATGGACAGAGTGAAAGGACTATACAAACTTTGGAAGATATGCTCAGGTCATGTGTTTTGGATTTTGGAGGTAACTGGGATACGCATCTACCGTTAGTAGAATTTGCGTATAATAACATTTATCATTCCAGTATCGGAAGAGCGCCCTTCGAAGCCTTGTATGGTCGAAAATGTAGAACTCCGGTGTGTTGGTTAGAAGCCGGAGAGAAACAGTTTGCTGGTCCAGAATTGGTACAACAAACAGCTGATAAGGTGAAAGAAATTCGACAACATATGAAAGCAGCTCAGGACCGACAGAAGAGTTATGCTGACCCGAAAAGGAGACCAAAAGAATTTCAAGTTGGGGAGCGCGTGATGCTTAAAGTGTCCCCATGGAAGGGTGTGATAAGGTTTGGTAAACGCGGGAAGTTAAGTCCTCGTTTTCTAGGACCTTTCACTATCACAAAAAGGATTGGTTTGCAAGCATATCAGTTGGATCTTCCACCAGAGTTGGAAGGGGTTCATAATACCTTTCATGTTTGTTATCTTCGGAAGTGTTTAGCCGAAGAAGAGGATGTGATACCACTCACTGATGTGAGAGTAGATGAAAAGAGTCGCTGTGTGGAAGAACCAGAGGCAATTTTGGAAAGATCGGTTAGAAAGCTACGTAGTGGCAAGGAAGTAGCTATCTTGAAAGTACAGTGGAAACACCATCGAGGTACTAATGTGACTTTAGAGTCAGAAGAAAGTATGAAAGATAAGTATCCTCATTTGTTTACTTAATTTTGATTTCGGGGACGAAATCATTTTTAAGTTGGGGAGTATTGTAACATCCTGAATTTTTCGTTATTAGTGTTTTAATAAGAATTGGGATGTTTTCTTATTTGTTGTAACCTTGGGATTATATAGAAGTTTTATAATTCATTAGGGTTAAAATACAAGTAATGAAAGTATGGTGATACTTTTGGGAATAATGGATCTTGAGGGTATGTTTGGTCATTTTCTAATTGTGTGTATGAATAAAACATCTGAGATAAGTAAAATATCTCATTCTTGTTCTATTGAATCGGTCATTGAGCAGAAAGAAGGAATAAAGAGAAGAAAAGAAAGAAAGCAAAATTTGTCATCAATTTGGTAAGGAAATTAGTTATAATTTCTGGTAAGATTGTTGTTGATGTTTGATTATAAACAAACTTGTGTATTGGATGGATTTTCATAATCGTAAACATCAGTTTGAAGTTCTTATTTGTTCAGAGTCGGTTTCACAAAGCATAAGGTGAGTTCATTCGATTCATTGTACAAATCAGTGTTTTTAAGTTATACTGATCTTGATATAGTTGTATAAATTGACTAAGGACTGAATGGAATATATAGATTGAACTAATTTCACAAGTTAAGTCGATTTGTGGACTTGTTAGAAATGAACTGTACGTAGTCCCGGTACTAAAATGTCCCGGTACAATAGAGTCCCGGTACTTATGAGTTCCGGTGAAGTCCCGGTACTGTTGACTATCGGGAGTTGGGGGATACCGGGAGTTGGGGGATACCGGGAGTTGGGAATACCGAGAGTTGGATAAAAAGAGTCAGTTTACAGATTTTGGTAAGCAAATTACATAAAAAACAAGAATGTCGTGATCTTCGATATGACATCCATATCGATATAGTTTTTTCTTCATTTTAACCGTTTTTATGTGAAATGTTATGTATGTGTTATATTCATTATGAATATGTATGCACGTTTCCTGGTGTTCATATTCAGTATTAATAACAAAGGGGAACGTTTATTCACTATTCATGACGAATAATACAGTATTCAAAATGAATAATACAACAATCAAGATGAATAATACACGAATTCATCATGTGATAAGTGTCATTTTATATATATTTTTACGCCAAACTTCCCTACAATCAGCGTTAATTAGATGCTCAAAGCACCTCTATTTATTTGAGTTTCATATTTTATATTATGGATATAAAATTAAATTAAAAAGAAAAAAAATAAACACTAACATTTGGTGTTTCACGTGCAAAAAAAAAAAAAAAGAAAGAGTGAGATGTTTTTTTAGATGGTTTTTCTCAATAGCCAAATTAATGGCCCATCTCTTGGTAGGTGCAGGTGCAGCCCAGCAACAAAAAGAAAAAAAAAAGAAACCAGCCCAAACCATGACTTGAGGCCCAACTTGCAGCAGCCTAGAAGAGAAGAACGGGAGCAACAGATCGTTCGGCAGAAAAAAAGGCAGCAGCAAACAGAGACCTGCGCGGTCTCTTGCGCGACCTCATCACGCGTTCCAAACCGTGCGCCTCAGAAAATCAGATCGTGCTTCTCTTTTGGCGGTTTCTCTCGTGAAGGGTTTAAGAGATGACCGAAAATCGTCGATTTGGGGAGAATGAAAGGCGAAATCAATTTGGGGAGAAGAGAGCAAGAAGGAGATCAAATTGGAGCATTTCTCTTCATCAATTTCACTTAATCCTTTGGTAATTTCTTTTTAGTTGTAACCTTAGTTTTCATTCCAACACTAGTTTGATTAGGTTTTGATGGTTGCACTTTTAGATTTCATTGTAATCATTTGGGACAAATCTATTTGCTTGATTTCTAATTTCAATGTCAATTTCGTTTGGGTTTTCAATTAACTTGATCAATTAGTTGAATCTCTTATGAAAAATTGTTAGTCAAAATATTAGATACGTAATTGTCTTTTGGTTTTGATGAGAGTAACAATGGAACTCTTTGAATTCAATAAGGCTTTCAATTTGAGTTTTTGAAATCTTGCAATCAAGGTTATAATAAGCCGAGCTTATGAGCTTATTGCCTTGAGTTGGTGTTTTTCTAGTTCGATAAAGTTAATCACTTCTAAAGAAATTAAGAGCTTATTTAATTTCTTATTTGTGATTAAGATCTGGTTGAAGAGCTTATTTTAATCGGTGTAAATTAAGGAAAAATAGAGGTCGTTAGAGCTTGTTAACGACTATAATCAACTTAGCTTCGTTCTCTATGTTTACGGTTTTGGAATCAATGATAGGTGCCATCATCTCAATCGAAGTCAAATTAATGTTGGATTTTATTTCATTGTCTATAATTATTATTTTTGTCGTACGTTTAGTTTATTTAATCAAACCCCCCTTTTTACGTAACGTGTAGAAGTAAAATAATTGTCACGACCAATCCCTGTGGATTCGACATGACTTACCATTATTACAATTTATATTGTATTTTGGCACAGTTAGAACACTTATTATTTGACGGTCTCGACACCCGTCAAAATTTTTATGAATCGTGTATTATTCACCTCGAGTGTTGTATTATTCATCCTGAAGGTGTGGACACATGACGTGCTCTCTTTTGTTCTCCGATTCACAACCAAAACTTGGTTTTATTCATTGTGAATATGTATGCACATCTCCAGGTGTCCACATTCAGTATGAATAACAAATGTGAACGTTCATCCAATATTAATGATGGATAATACAATATTTATGATGAATTATACAACATTCAGGATGATTAATACACGAATTCATGAATCGTGTATTATTCACCCTTAATGATGTATTATGCATACTGAATGATACATTATTCATGATGAATAATACATGAGTGACCCGTTGTAACATCCTGAATTTTTCGTTATTAGTGTTTTAATAAGAATTGGGATGTTTTCTTATTTGTTGTAACATTGGGATTATATAGAAGTTTTATAATTCATTAGGGTTAAAATACAAGTAATGAAAGTATGGTGGTACGTTTGGGAATAATGGATCTTAAGGGTATGTTTGGTCATTTTCTAATTGTGTGTATGAATAAAACATCTGAGATAAGTAAAATATCTCATTCTTGTTCTATTGAATCGGTCATCGAGCAGAAAGAAGGAATAAAGAGAAGAAAAGAAAGAAAGCAAAATTTGTCATCAATTTGGTAAGGAAATTAGTCATAATTTCTGGTAAGATTGTTGTTGATGTTTGATTATAAACAAACTTGTGTATTGGATGGATTTGCAGAATCGTAAACATCAGTTTGAAGTTCTTATTTGTTCAGAGTCGGTTTCACAAAGCATAAGGTGAGTTCATTCGATTCATTGTACAAATCAGTGTTTTTAAGTTATACTGATCTTGATATAGCTGTATAAATTGACTAAGGACTGAATGGAATACATAGATTGAACTAATTTCACAAGTTAAGTCGATTTGTGGACTTGTTAGAAATGAACTGTACGTAGTCCCGGTACTAAAATGTCCCGGTACAATAGAGTCCCGGTACAATAGAGTCCTGGTACTTATGAGTTCCGGTGAAGTCCCGGTACTGTTTACTATCGGGAGTTGGGGGATACCGGGAGTTGGGGGATACCGGGAGATGGGGATACCGGGAGTTTGGAATACCGGGAGTTGGGTAAAAAGAGTCAGTTTACAGATTTTGGTAAGCAGATTCTAGATGTTTTGTATGATAGCGGAACCCCCGTGCTAAGTCGCCGAAGGGGGGGGACATTTGAGGATGAAGATACGATAGGTTATCTAGTATTCTTAGATTTGAGAATATGATGTGAGTTGGATTATGCTGTTATGCATATACATTAGTAAAGTGTAATGGATCCATAGGCACTAAAGTTTGGCAATCACATGGAATAGGCGTGTGGTATTACTCGTTTAATCGTTATTCCAGTGTGTGTGGGAAATCAAGGAATAGGCGTGTGGTATTTCTCGTTTAATCGTTATTCCTGATTTCTAAGGAAGAGAGTGAGGTTGACACAAGTACTTGTAATCTCCGCTTCCTTACCAATAAATGGGCGTGTGTAATCGCGATTTATTGGTGGAGAGCATTGATCTAGAATCTGAGAAGATTCATAGTGTGGCTCTGGGGGTATTATATACTGATGGAGTTGTGGGCAGTCATAGTCATGGGAGTGGATAAAATTGTGTAAAGGAATAGAGTTCTATGTACGGTAAGAAAAGGAGTAACCAGGTTTGTTATAACTTGTTTACATTGATTTTTGCAAATGTTATTATTGAAATGATTGTTCTCACTAGGCGTTGGCCTAATCGTTTCATGTGATGTTTTCTTACCAGGTTCAGGCTCAGGCAGATAAAGGGTTGTGGGACGAGTGACTTTGAAATAGCAGAAGTGGTAATTATCCAAGAGGAGATTTTTGAAGGATAGCTTAGATAACTCAATTAATATGATTAGTATGACATGATTAGATTGATAGGTTATTTGAAGTATCCTGTAATGTAAATATACTCTTGATGGTTAATTCATTTGCTATTTATATAAGTTGAAGTTTATGTAGTCATAACCTGTTGTAACTCGAGGTTTAAATTGGCCCGGATTTTGGGGCGTTACACCCGTGAAGGTGTGGAGACGTGCCACACTCTCTTTTGTTCCTCGGTTCACAACCGAAATTCGATAGGTTCCCGATTCATCTCGATAGGTGTTGGGTTACGGTAATGAAGAACACGATGCCTTACGACGTTGAATAAAGTGTTGTAGAAGGTGATGTCTATATGTACTTACGGTGTCGAGATGTTGTACACACTTGAACTGTACATAAATATTCATAATGAATATAACACATATATGACATTTCACGTAAAACCGGTAAAACAAAAAAAAACTATATCGAGATGGATGTCATATCGAAGTGCACGGGATTCTCGTTTTTTTTGATGTAATTTGTTTGATTAAAATATTAGTAATTTTAAACTTTAATGTGGGGTAAAAGTTTTTAATTAAAAAATAAAATAAATAGTCAAACATGGTAGGATTGAGTTTAAATTATCTTCTTTTTTTACCTCTAATTACGCTAATTAATAATTCTAATTAAAAACTCTATTTAATATGAGTTGTTGGATCAATAGAGATGTAGTGACCGAGATTTGTACTCACGTGCACAATGAAAATTGAGTTTTCATTTGAACTTTCATCTCTCTCTCTCTCTCTCTCTCTCTCTCTCTCTCTCTCTCTATATATATATATATATATATATATATATATATATATATATATATATATATATATATATATATCACCAATTGTATACCGTCCAGATGAAGGGCTACTATGGGTGTTCCGTAATTTTCTATTTTTTGAGGTTTATTCTGAACCACCCCTCTCTTTTTCTCTCTCTCTCTCTCTATCTCTCTCTCTCTCTCTCTCTCTATATATATATATATATATATATATGGGTGCTATAATTTGCAACCCTCAAAAAGATTGAAACCCTTGCAACCATCATCTAAGCCATCAAAATCAAAATCAACGGTTCAGATCAAAAGTCATTTTAAATATAACTTTCATTTTTGTTCCTATTAAAAATAAGGAGTTAAATGGTATTTCTGGAATTCCATTACTAAAAAAATCAATCCAAAGTAGGTAACTACTAATCATCATAATCTTGTTCCTAAAATCACTCGCTCTCTTTCTAAAAATCAGGAAATAACATGTAACCCAAAATCACCATAGCCAATTTCTTCATGCAACCTTCTTCATGAATCCTTCTTCGTGAATCCTTCAACATGAATATATCTTCTTGATACCATATTCATTAAACTTTCTTCATGAATCCTTCTTCGTGAATCCATCTTCTTGATTCATCGAATTGTCGGTGGAGTTCCAATCGGAGCACCGACGGTGATGATGAAGGTCGTACATCGAGTAGATAACCGTTAGGTTTCTTGAGGTTGCCGGCGGCGCAGAAGAAATCAACGGTTTTCGGCGGCAGTGGTGGTGGATTTGATCGGAAATAGAAAAGAGTGAAAACCACACACACATAAGAAAAAATCATGAAATAGCAGGTTGCAGAAGCGATAAGTGCAGCGAGATGGTGCTGCAAGAAGGGGTGATACCGTATTTGGTATCGATTTCGGTTAATAGGAAGATGAGGGAAACAAAAGGCTCAAAAACTATTGATGATTTTCCGAGAGCAGCGATAGAGGGATCCGCAGTGGTTCAAGGCAGCGGTTGGGAGGGCGGTGAAGATCGGAAAAAGTTAAGCAAATCGACATCAACGAGGAAGATGTGGAGGGCTTGGAATTTTTGGTGCAAGAACACGAGATCAATGAACCCTAAATGATGAAGATGATTGGTATCTGTTGATCCAAACCCTCAGTGATTTGATAATGACCCTCTCTTAATACTTAGTGAAAATTGTAAGTAAACAATATGTATCAGAGTTTCACTATCGCTGATAAGTACTAAGATCTTACAGTACCGCTGATAGGAACTCTCACTCTTTAGATTAAACATTCAGCGAACATTGTTCACCATAATGCTCTGAGTCTGTTCAGTCCTTATGGTGATCGCTGATAAGTTAGTTGTTTACTTATGATCTCTGAAGACAAGTTTCACGTCAACATAGGTTCTACGTTAAAGTCGAAGATCAAGTTCACTTAAATCAGCTAGTCAAAATCGAGCGCGAAGAAGCTATCGCTGCATTAAGAGCTGAAAAAGCTACTGTTGTTGGATGGTATAATTCCTCAACAAAGATCACTGAGATAATTAAGTCTCAGATTCCTCTGAGTGATAAACGTGGTCTTGGTTACAAAGCTGATACTCAAGAACCAACCACTGATCGTTCCATTCTCTTATTTGGAACTTTCGTACCCTCAGTCGCTGATACTTCATCCTCTCAGTGTTCGTCCTCTAGACCGCCTATCCATGAGGAAACTCCTACCTCTTCAAAAGGTAAAGAGAAAATGGTTTATCCAAAACCTACCTCTGCCTTTAAAGATAAAGGTAAAGGAATTGTTTTTAACCAAAATCCTCAGAAGGGTACCTTAGTACCTAAGTTGAATGCTTCTAAAGCTTCAGTGACCTATCCCTCTGGATCAAGGAATCAGATCTCTGAATCTACTCAACGTGGATCTATTCAGCGATCTACTCCTAGACTTAGAGTGGATGTCATTTGTAAGAAATCCGAAGAACTGAATGTTCCTCCCATTTCTAAAACCATTACCTTATTTGGTGCTGGTCCTTCTAATTCAAAATCAAAAGCTCAGCATTCAAATGGTCATAGAACTACTTTTAGTTATAGGAAATGTTATCACTGTGGACTCATTGATCATATTGCTAGTAAGTGCCCCACAGCCACCAAAACTGAAAAGATAGCTAAGGTGAAGATCAATGCCCCCAAGGCAAAGAAGACCACTGAGGTTAAGAAATTAACCAAAGTGAAGACTGACAAAGCTGAATCTTCAAATGCTGCGAAGACTGTTGAACCTTCCATTCCAACTACTTCCACTGACAAACGTGTACACATGGTTAAGTGGGTACCCAAGAAAAACTAATCTTCCTTTGTAATGCAGGTTGTTGGTGCAAGTGTACCACATCTCTATATATTTATATATATTTATTTTGATGATTACAAACACACCGTATTATTGTTTATCTAACAATTTAATCCAAGTGTGCAGTTGTTGAAGAACACGAAGATTTAAACTGAAGGGTTCAAGACGGAAGTGTTTACGTCGTCATCATTGTTTATAACTAATAATGATAAACACCCTAAAATAATATACCACTTGGATATTTCTAAAAAACCATAATTGATTTTAACTAAATAAGTTTTTGTTTTAAGAAGATCCAGCAAGATTTGGTTGCAGTCCTGGAAGGTGTCTTTTCTGACGCCGGTATACCGTGGAGAATACCCGGTATACCGCGGGTACACATTTGGCGGTATACCGCGGGTGTTCAGCCGGTATACAGCGGCAGGTTCCGTGTGCTTCTCTGATTGGTTGATAATACTTTTTCTGACGGCGGTATACCGCGAGTCCCAGCCGGTATACCGCGGGTACGTAATTCCAGAAGTCAACTTTGCATGTAGCCGTTGGTGTGTCAGTTACTTTTTCTGACGGCGGTATACCGCGTGCTTTTGGCGGTATACCGCGGATGCACAATGCCGTTGGAGCTTCCTGATATATATACATGCATGCTGGAGAAGAGAACAAGTAGACCAGACCACACAGCAACAACAAACAGCAACTCTCAGCTCTCTCATCTATTTATAATATATATTTTATAAAACATTTTTTATAAAATATCCAAGTGTGAGATATTATACAAGAGTGATTACCCATTGTGAGTTATACTCCTCTTGTAAGCATTTGAATAACGGGTGTGTGATCCTGTACATCTCATAGCAGAAGCTTGAGAATCAATTACGTTACCTTTGTACTTGGTTTGTATTCTACCGTAAAGAATACATTTATTGGATCGTGTCGGGAAGTGTCTCGGCTGCTGGTTTATCACAGTTGGTGGTAAATCAGTAAATCTCTGTGTCAAGTATCTCTAACCTTTATCTCTTTATTTATTCCGCTGTGCATTTTAATTATATCTGTTTATATAATTGTTGTATATTTATTATTTCTATACTCTGATTTATTTATACTGTTTCAGTACTGTATTTATTTATAAAAGAATTTTTGAAAGTAAAAGATTTTAAATACAACCTTCCCCCCCCCCCCCCCCCTTAGGTTGTCTAACATTTGGTATCAGAGCAGGTCTTTCAAAAATTTTCTGTTTAAATATTTTTTTAAATGGCTCAACAAACTAATTTTGTGTTTTCTAAACCTCCTTTGATAGATACTGAAAAGTTTGGCATTTGGGCCGAGCTGTTTGAATGTCACGTTCGTGGCAAAAGTCAAAAAATTTGGGATATTATAGAAAATGGGAATTTTAGACCAACCAAAGTTGAAAATGATCTTATTGTTGATAAACCCATAAAAGATTGGACTCCCGCTGAAGAATCTCATTATTGTTTAAATTTTGAAGCTAAAAATATATTATATGCTGCTTTAACTTCCGATGAAATTGAAAGAGTTTATACTTATAAAACTGCTAATCAAATCTGGCAAAGCTTGAGCGACACTCATCGTGGAAATACTCAAGTTAAAAGCTCTAAAATAAATATTCTTGTTCATGATTATGAATTATTTGAAATGTCAAAAGATGAGTCAATCGACTCAATGTTTAAACGTTTTAACCTCATTATGACTACTTTGAAGGGATTAGGTCGTACTTATCCTAATGAGGATTATGTAAGGAAAATTCTTCGAGCACTTCCTTCGGAGTGGATGGCAAAAATCACATCCTTGGAAGACTCCCGAGATCTCGCAACTATGAAGCTCGATGATCTCATCGGCAATCTTAAAGTGCACGAAATTGCACTAAAAAGAAATCAGGTCCGGGAGCAAGTCAAAAAGAAATCCATAGCTTTAGAAGCCGTTGCCTCTAAAGATGAGAAAGAAAAAGAAGAGGAGGAAGATGCAAGTTCCTCGGATGACGAACCCGAAAATCTTGACGATTTAGTCAAGTTGGTAAGAAAACTTTCTAAACTTTTATCTAACAAAAAGTTTGCCAAAAATGATAGGTTTCAAGAAAATGGAGACTACCGTCGTGGTGGTAAAAACCAAAGTCGCAACGTCCATAAAAGTGAAGACAAATATGACGAATCTAGCGACGATGAAAAAGCCAATAAAAAGAAAGGCTTTTGCTATGTGTGTGGTGACAAGGATCACTATGCAAGTGTGTGTTCGAAACGAGCAAAACAAATCAACACACCAAAAGCTCTCGTCGGAGCCGCGTGGAGCGCAAACGGAGATAAAGACAAGAATATTTGTCTCATGGCCGACCATGATAATGAGGTATCTTCATCATGTCCTTTTGAAAATAATTGTGATAGTAATTATAGTGATAATTATTATAGTGACGATGAAAATAATCTTGACGAATTATATAAATCATTTCATGCTATGGCCGCTCTCGCAAATAAATATAAAGATGAAATTTCTAATTTAAAAGAAACCGTATCTGTGTATAAAAAGGAAATAGATGACGGTAAACAAAAATCTGCTCATGATTTAGACATTATCACTAAATTAGAAAATAAATTAAGTGAAAAAGATATTTGCAAATCTTGTGATATTTTAAATGATAAAATTGCATGCTTAAATAAAAAGACACATGAAGATATTACATGTACAAAATGCGAGTCTCTTGAAAATGAAGTTGCATGTTTAAATGCTAAATGTAAATCGCATGAGAAAAATGACTTATTAGCAAATGCTTTTAATAGTAGCAATGATAAAGTGCTTAAAATGCTAAATATGCCTAATCGTATAAATTGTCGTAAAGGCATTGGTTCCGATACATGTGTTGATAAATGTTCGTGTAAACCCATTAAAAGATTTTTTGCATCTCCAAAAGTTAATACGAGAAAACCCCCATATATGTCAAAAATGAAAAATGTGAATTATGGGAGGAAACCGTATGCTCGTATGTATAATAGTAATTTTTCTAGACCTAATGCGAATATAAATGCTTCATTTTATGTGTATGATAAATACAATCGCAAAATTAAAATGGTTAGAAAATGGATTCCGAAAGGAATGTTTAATGTTGATAATCCGGGTGGAATGCGTTTATGGTTTTAAATCATTTTTATGGTTTTGTATGTTTGTCGTGTTTGTTTTATGTCGACAACATATTTTTTTTTTTTTTTGCAGTTTATGTTTTATACTAACTGTTAAAAGGACCCATAAGAAAAGGGTACCACGAAATATTTTCTTTGCCTTTTGTAGGTGTTTCCTGACGAGGATATAATACGTGTTTCCTGACGAGGATACAATACGTGTTTCCTGGCGAGGATATAATACGTGTTACCTGCCGAGGTTATAATACGTGGTTACCTGCCGAGGTTATAATACGTGGTTACCTGCCGAGGTTATAATACGTGGTTACCTGCCGAGGTTATAATACGTGGTTACCTGCCGAGGTTATAATACGTGGTTACCTGCCGAGGTTATAATACGTGGTTACCTGCCGAGGTTATAATACGTGGTTACCTGCCGAGGTTATAATACGTGGTTACCTGCCGAGGTTATAATACGTGGTTACCTGACGAGGTCATAATACGTGGTGATTTTTTTTATCACATAAAATTAACCGAAAATTGAAGCCTTAAGATCCGTTTTGGTGCAAGTGTTTCGTATTGGTTTGTATATCTTTGTCTCTATTGCTTTTTGCATTTTATTTTATCCCTCAAATTTTATAAAATCAAATTGATATCGTTATTAATTTGAGGGGGAGCGTTTTAGCTCTTTTACCCATGAGTTTATGCTCTCTCAATTATATGCATATTTTGAGGGGGAGCATCTCTCGAGGGGGAGCATACCGTCTTTCTTAACCCTTTTTGCTTCGACAAACGGGGGAGAGAAACCGCATATGCTCTTGCTTAGCGGTTGTGTTTGTCATCATCAAAAAGGGGGAGATTGTTGGTGCAAGTGTACCACATCTCTATATATTTATATATATTTATTTTGATGATTACAAACACACCGTATTATTGTTTATCTAACAATTTAATCCAAGTGTGCAGTTGTTGAAGAACACGAAGATTTAAACTGAAGGGTTCAAGACGGAAGTGTTTACGTCGTCATCATTGTTTATAACTAATAATGATAAACACCCTAAAATAATATACCACTTGGATATTTCTAAAAAACCATAATTGATTTTAACTAAATAAGTTTTTGTTTTAAGAAGATCCAGCAAGATTTGGTTGCAGTCCTGGAAGGTGTCTTTTCTGACGCCGGTATACCGTGGAGAATACCCGGTATACCGCGGGTACACATTTGGCGGTATACCGCGGGTGTTCAGCCGGTATACAGCGGCAGGTTCCGTGTGCTTCTCTGATTGGTTGATAATACTTTTTCTGACGGCGGTATACCGCGAGTCCCAGCCGGTATACCGCGGGTACGTAATTCCAGAAGTCAACTTTGCATGTAGCCGTTGGTGTGTCAGTTACTTTTTCTGACGGCGGTATACCGCGTGCTTTTGGCGGTATACCGCGGATGCACAATGCCGTTGGAGCTTCCTGATATATATACATGCATGCTGGAGAAGAGAACAAGTAGACCAGACCACACAGCAACAACAAACAGCAACTCTCAGCTCTCTCATCTATTTATAATATATATTTTATAAAACATTTTTTATAAAATATCCAAGTGTGAGATATTATACAAGAGTGATTACCCATTGTGAGTTATACTCCTCTTGTAAGCATTTGAATAACGGGTGTGTGATCCTGTACATCTCATAGCAGAAGCTTGAGAATCAATTACGTTACCTTTGTACTTGGTTTGTATTCTACCGTAAAGAATACATTTATTGGATCGTGTCGGGAAGTGTCTCGGCTGCTGGTTTATCACAGTTGGTGGTAAATCAGTAAATCTCCGTGTCAAGTATCTCTAACCTTTATCTCTTTATTTATTCCGCTGTGCATTTTAATTATATCTGTTTATATAATTGTTGTATATTTATTATTTCTATACTCTGATTTATTTATACTGTTTCAGTACTGTATTTATTTATAAAAGAATTTTTGAAAGTAAAAGATTTTAAATACAACCTTTCCCCCCCCCCCCTAGGTTGTCTAACACAGGTTAAGAAGGGTATCTGGTATCTCGATAGCGGATGCTCTAGACACGTGACTGGAAAGAAAAGTTTGCTCGCTGAATACAAGGAAGAGAAGGGTCCCTCTGTGACTTTTGGTGGAAATGGAAAAGGACATGCCCGAGGGTTTGGTGTACTCTCAAATGGTACAACAACCTTTAGAAGAGTCACATATGTTGAAGGGTTGAAGCATAATCTTCTAAGCATCAGTCAACTTTGCGACAAGGATAACAAAGTAATCTTTACTAAGGAATCCTGCTTTGTCACTGACAAAAAGGAGAAGATGGCTCTCAGCGGTTATCGTTTGGAAAATGTTTATGTAATAAACATGGACTCAACAACCACTGAGAACTCCTATTTTTTCTTAAAAGCCACATCTGATGTCAACTGGCTATGGCATAAGAGGCTCTCTCATCTGAATTTCAAGACACTGAATTCTCTTTCTTCAAAAGAGTTAGTCACTGGTCTACCTCAACACTCATATGCCAAAGAATCTTTATGTTCAGCGTGTGAGAAAGGGAAGCAGACCAAAGCAAGCTTTAAATCAAAGCAAGTCTCCTCAATATCATCTCCTCTACAACTTCTCCATATGGATTTGTTTGGCCCTGTTAACAAACAATCCATCGCTGGAAAGAAATATACGCTAATCATAGTTGATGAATTCTCTCGCTTTACATGGGTAATGTTTCTCCGTTCTAAGAGTGACACCCCTGAAGAACTCATCACCTTTGTTCGGAAGATGAAAACCCTGAACAATTTGACCGTTCGCTCAATAAGGAGTGATCATGGGACTGAATTAAAAAACAGTTCTCTTGATTCCTTCTTTGAGAGTAAGGGTATTTCTCGCAACTTCTCATCAGTGAGAACACCGCAACAAAATGGAGTCGCTGAAAGAAGAAATAGAACAATTATTGAAGCTGCACGTTCAATGCTCAGCGATTCTCACCTGCCTACTCAGTTTTGGGCAGAAGCTGTCAACACTGCTTGTTTTACGCAAAACAGGTCGCTGATAGTCAAAAGATTCAATAAGACAGCCTATGAACGTTTTAATGGGAGAAAGCCTTCAATTAGCTTTCTTCACATCTTTGGATGTCAGTGTTTCATACTGAATAACAGAGATGCCCTTGGAAAGTTTGATCCTAATGCTGATGATGGAATCTTTCTTGGTTATTCTTCAATCTCCAAAGCCTTAAGAGTCTTCAATCGTAGAAGACAAACTGTAGAAGAAACTATTCACGTTACGTTTGACGAATCTCGTTCAGCGAACTCTAAACCGTCCGCTGATACTGAAGAACTGAATCAATGGATGTTTTCTCATCTTGGTGATTCAGAAGATATTCCCACTCCTCATACTCATACAGTTGAAGATGATAGTCCAACTATCATTCCAAACATGCAGAATAGTGAAGCTGAAACATCATGGGTCTCAGCGGTTCCTTTAAACACTATACATGCTTCTGAACCAAATGTCTCAGACATTCCATCTATTTCTCAGCAATCAGTGAATGAAATGACAACTGCAACTCCTCTCTTGGCTGATACTCCAGAAGTTGTTGAAGCTTCATCTTCAGCTCCTCCAGTTCAGGTTGAGTCATCGACTTATGCTCCGGCTCAGCGATAGACTGTAAATCACCCAATTGATCAAATTCTTGGTGATCCAAACGCTGGTGTTCAGACTCGACGAAGTGCAGGTAATATTTTTTTATTTGTTAACTTTATTTCTCTGATTGAACCAAAGAAAATTGATGATGCCCTCAAAGATCCAAAATGGGTCAGCGCCATGCAAGAAGAGCTGACTGAATTCGAAAGAAACAAAGTTTGGAAACTTGTTCGAAGACCAACTGACAAAACAGTGATAGGCACTAAGTGGGTCTATCGAAACAAGTTGGACGAATATGGAACTGTAACCCGCAACAAGGCTCGTCTTGTTGCTCAGGGATACAGACAAGAGGAAGGCATAGATTACGACGAAACATTTGCTCCAGTAGCAAGACTAGAATCTATTCGTCTATTCTTAGCATACGCTGTACACAAAGACTTCAAAGTATATCAGATGGATGTTAAGTCAGCGTTTCTAAATGGAAAGCTGAATGAAGAAGTCTATGTGGAACAACCTCCAGGATTCTCAGATCCTAAGCGTCCAGGTTATGTTTATAAACTGGATAAGGCACTTTATGGCTTAAAGCAAGCTCCTCGTGCATGGTATGACACTCTCTCTACTTATCTCCATATTGAAAAATTTGAGCGAGGTAAAATTGACAAAACTCTATTTTTCAGAATAGTGAAAGGTCATATCATTCTTGTTCAGATATATGTTGATGACATTATATTTGGTTCTACTAACCCTAATCTTTGTACTCGTTTCGCTGATAGAATGAAAGAAGAGTATAAAATGATCATGATGGGTGAACTAACATATTTCCTTGGTCTTCAGATAAAGCAAAATGAAAAAGGAACTTTCATTAATATGGGAAAGTATGTTAAAGATATGCTGAAGAAATTCTATTTAACTCAGAGTTCAGCTATGAAAACCCCTATGGCACCACCGCTGGCACTAGACAAGGATTCAAATGGAATACATGTCAATGTCACGCTGTACCGTGGGATGATCGGCTCTCTTTTGTATCTTACAGCTAATCGACCCGATATTATGTACGCAACCTGTTTGTGTGCACGATATCAAGCTGAACCTAAGGAATCTCATATGATCGTTGTAAAGCGAATTTTTCGATACCTTAAGGGTACTGCAAATCTTGGTCTTTGGTATCCCAAAGACTCAGGGTTTGATCTAATCGCCTATTCAGATAGTGATTTTGCAGGTTGCAAAATGGATAGGAAAAGCACCACAGGAGGATGTCAGCTCCTGGGTGGAAAGCTGGTGAGTTGGACAAGTAAAAAGCAAAACTCAGTGTCCACCTCCACAGCTGAAGCTGAATATGTAGCCGCTGGAAGCTGTTGTTCTCAGGTCTTGTGGATGAGAAATCAACTACTAGACTATGACCTCCAGTTCTCAAAAATTCCAATCTATTGCGACAGCACAAGTGCCATCGCTATAGCCAACAATCCAGTGCTACACTCAAAGACAAAACACATCGAAATCAGGTATCATTTTATCAGAGATCACGTGATGAATGGTGATATAGAACTTCATTTTATCCTAACTGATTATTAGTTAGCTGATATGTTCACCAAACCTCTTGATGAGACAAGATTCAACTTTCTCATCAGCGAGCTTGGAATGCTGAACTTTGAAGAGTAAAATCTTCAGCGGTTCACGTTTGATCAGCGATACAATTATACAAACTTGTATATCTCTCGGGAACAATGAACTTGTATAACCTATTCTATCATCTTCTCTCTGAATAAACTTGATTCGCTGATATCAAGGTATGTTTTTCTCTCACTGACAATCGCATGTAAATGCAAGATTTCAAAACAAATCGCATCGCTGAATATCTCTTCCTTAACCAGCGATACTTTGAAATTTCTAAAACCATCACTGATATTTCTATTCAGTGCTTCATGTTTTCAAAAGTGTCCCTGAGCTTTCAAAACCTCAGAGACAACCTAGAATATGAAAGGACAGTTGTGACGTCATTGCAACGGATGAGCCCTGGCACGTTCTTTTTCTGACACACGTTTGCACGTTTCGTTTACCTTCCAATCAAATGCAAACACGTGTCCGTGTCATGATGAAAATCTTTTCCCGCTCAAGATTTTATCTCTTTAATCTCACTATATAAACACATTCTTGGTTTATATTTTTCCTTTACGCGAACAACTTCTTCTTCAAGAAAAGAATTCACTGTTGCATTTCGAGTTATCATTTTTCCAGAACAACTGTTCATCTCCTTCTTCATCAAACATCAAAGGTTAATATGTTCTTATTATTTACCTATTGTGTATAACTTGTTTATGATCTTCTCAATGTTTTTAAAAGATCAAACAAAAGAACTTCTTAAAAATGAAATCATTTCTTTCATGGTTTTATGAACACAACCTTTCATGGTTGTTCTTCAAGTTTAAACGCAAAATCTTAAACTTGTTCTTCATACGTTTTTCCAGAATCCTATTTCTCAAAAAGGAAACTGGAAAACAAGATTTATATTGGGTTTGCTTTTCTTTTTCAAAACTAAGAAAAACCCTAATCTTCATTAAGACATTTTTGTCTGAATGAAATGGACAAAACTCGAACCATCTTATTGGAAAATCTTTCCACATTAAGATTATTCTTATTTGTAACATCTTTGGTTGAACTGATAATACAGAAATGACATCTGCTGACATTTCTACCGCTGAGAAAACTGCTGCTGCTGCTGAGGAATTGGAAATCACAAGAGCTCCTCAGGTCAAGTTCGCTCTTGAAGAACTTGATTGGACTAAATCGAACAACCTCTATGCGCTTTTCGAGTTTCCTCCTCGTAAGCAAGTCACACATCTGAATGATGTTGTGAGTTTCCTGAAAAACTGTTGCCTTTCGACAGCCCTGACCATAACACCTCCTGCACATCAGCTTTTGCTATCTCAGTTCTGGTACTCTGCCAGGCACTCTCAGCTACCATCTGCCAAAGATCCCTAAAAACAATACGCTGAAGTCGAAGATCAAGCTCAAGAACCAGCGACAAGTCTCCTAATGAACTGATGCGAATCAGCGAAGACTCAGATTTGTCCACTCAACGTGAAGTATCAAGTACAAGACTTCAGCTATCGCTGAACTTTATCATTCGCTGATAAACAATGATGAAGCGCTGAATCAACGAAAAGCTGATCATGAAGTCCTTCGTACAAAATACTTTTGTCTTAACCACCCTTGCACGACTCCGTACGAGATGTCAGAAAAGAACCTCCTTATTGTCTGAAATCGTACAACCACTCTGATACTACACTGTTCAAACATGCGGCTACTAAGGTTGTCTACAAAGGTCAATGACATACAGCCAATCAGCTGCTGCCACGTGTAAAGTGTATACTGCCATGCTGTTGGGTCACCAAGGATTTGAAATTGACTCACCGATGTTTTCCCTAAAACTCCTACTTAGAATATTTTAGTTCAGTTCTTTGAATGACTTGTACAAGATATCAAATATTCGGTGAAGTCGAAGATCAACCGAAACCAAGCTTGAAGACTCTCTACTTGTGGAAAATAGAAGAATCTCGGCAACATTCAAACAAGTCATCACCACCGAAATTCCTTGACATTTCGGTGGCCCTCTCTCCACCGAATCTATAAGACAATTTCGGTGGCCTCTTCCACCGAAGTACATGGACAAATTCGGTGGTCCCCTTCTCCCACCGATGACCCTCTCGGTGCTCCTCTCACCACCGAAATATACATGTAACTTCGGTGGCCCTCTCACCACCGAAATATATATGTAACTTCGGTGGTCCTCTCACCACCGAAATATACATGTAACTTCGGTGGTCGCTTCACCACCGAAGTATACTTGTAATTTCGGTGGTCCTTTCACCACCGAAACATGCTCGCAATTTCGGTGGACTAGTTACCACCGAAACATGCTTGCAATTTCGGTGGACTAGTCTTCTTTCCACCGAAGATTTCTCAATCTCGGTGGAAACCACCTCGGTGCTAAAGGCTCAAGACAGAAGATCATTTATTATGGGACAATGTCCTCCAGCAGAGAAAAGTGACAGTTTGTCTTTTTATCCACCTTCAGCTAAGGTCCCTATTATCTGCTCAAGCTACTCTGTCTGCACCTAGTGAAAAGTGACAAGGACTTCACAGTTCTCCTGAAGTCAACATTATCAGCATATGTGAAGATGACAAGTGTCCCAAGCATTTAATGCTTGGGCACTCCTTGGCACTATAAAAGGAGAAGTGCTCTTCTTGCAAATACTTACGCTTTCAAGAAATTCTCTCAGTGCAAGAAACCTTCTTTTAAGCCTTAAAACTCAACAGCTTTGCTCTTAGTGTTCTTAGTTGTTTTGTTGTATACTTTGTGTAAGATTGTTAGAATAGTTTATCTGTTCTTTTCCGCAACAATCTTAAGTTTTCTGTGTGTAATTCTTTTGAAAGTTTTTCAAATATAAGAATTAAAATTGTGAAATTTTTGTATTGTATTCAACCCCCCCCTTCTACAATACTTGTTAAGCCATCTGGGACTAACAAGTGGTATCAGAGCAGAAAGTTTAATTCCATAAACTTGATCTGCGATGGCTGCCTCTTCTTCTTCTACTGTTGAAAACTCTTTTCAAAACAACTTCTCTGAAAACGGCTCTATTTCAAAACCTCCTAAGTTCAATCCCAACAACTTCTCTTTGTGGAAAAGCCGCATGATGCTATTCATGGAAGGAGTGGATACTAGATATCCAACCATTCTCAACGAGGGACCCATTATCCCCAGAGTTTGGGCTCGCTATGACACGCAGAGGCCAGGCAAAGAGGCCTTTGAAAAGGAAATCTCAAGTGATTCTGATGAGGAAAAATCCAGTGCTACTGGTCGGTATATTCTCAAAAATCCTAAAAAGTATACTGATGAGGAGAAACGTTTAGTTACTCTTGACTCCAAGGTAAGAGCTATTATTGCTCTCTCTCTTCCTGATGAGGTCTACCACTCTTTGGTGAACTTTGAAACTGCCAAAGAAATGTGGACCACTCTATGTGTTCTGTACGAAGGTACAGAGGAAGTCAAGAAATGCAAAAAGATTGGTCTTATCAGAAAGTATGAACTTTTTTCTTTTGAAAAAGGAGATTCTCTTCCTAGTTTCTATAACCGCTTCAACTCTCTTTTAAATGATCTTAAGTTGTTGGGCAGAGTCTATGATAATGAGGAAGTCTTGTGCAAGTTCATGGATTGTCTCCCAGATTTTTGGGAAAATATATGTACTTGCATCAAAACTACCAAGGACCTTGAGTTCATGCCCTTAACCGTACTATATGGTACTCTTTTCAACTTTGAGCAAACCAAGCTTCAACGGAAATCTTTCATCAAGGAAATAAAGAGCTCCTCCATAGCTCTTGTTAGTGAAAGTTCCAAGAATTCTCAAAATCTTCCTAGAATCACCTATCCTTCATCTGACTCTGACAATGACAGCCAAACAAATGTAACCCACCAAACGGAAGCATATCTTAGTGATGCTGATGATGAAGGTGAGGATATCATGGTTGAACAGTTGTCGGATGAGATGGCAATGATGGCCGGTTCTAAACACAAGTTTCGTCCCTTCAACAAATCTCGAAGTCTTAGAAAAACTTCATCTTTCAAAACCTCTTCTGACAAGTCCAATGAGGAATGCTACAACTGTGGCAAGAAAGGACATTTTGCATCTGAGTGTAGAAGCAAGCGTATCTCCAAGTCCAAATTTACTTCTTCTGACAATCCCTCTTCAAAAAGGGAAAAATCCAAACACATGCCTTTCAAATCAACCTTTCCCAAAAAGGAGTCCCCACCATCCTTCTTAAATCATCAGGAGCGTGCCGAGAAATATAAGGCCAAGTACAAGAAAGAGAAGGAAAGGAGTGAGGGTCTAGAGAGAAAAGGGAAGGGTCTCATGGCAGAAACCCACGATTGGGACGACGAAGACACCTCCGACAGTGATTCTCAGAATAGATGCTTTGTGGCCATCTCAGAAGAAATGGAAGTTTCCGAAAGTGCCACTTCACCTATGGCTCTAGTGGCAACTGGGTGCTCCACAGCCTACGCTCAGGTACATCCCTTCAATAATATGTCTGATATTGAAAAGATCAATGCTTATGAATCTTTAACTCAAGACTTTTATTCTGTTAAAGACAGTAAGAATAGAAAATCTGTTCAAGTAAAAGAGCTCA
This sequence comes from Saussurea involucrata, assembly GCA_033807775.1. Taxonomy (NCBI): domain Eukaryota; kingdom Viridiplantae; phylum Streptophyta; class Magnoliopsida; order Asterales; family Asteraceae; genus Saussurea; species Saussurea involucrata. The sequence continues at coordinate 8,349,713 of CM066317.1, read as the reverse complement.
AAGCTGAACTTGAAATTTGCATGTCTAAGCTTAAAAGGTTTGAGGAAATAAAAATTGAGCTTGAGGACTTGAAAACAATAAATCATCTGATCTCAAAAGAAAAGAACTCTCTCTTTAAGAAACTAAAAAGGGAACAAGAAGTCATTAAAAAATGGTCAAGCTCTTCCAAAAATCTTGAACAAATCTTTCAAAGTCAAATCTGTAGTACAAACAAGTTCGGTCTAGGATTTGGAAAAACTGATGTTTGTAAGTCCACCTTTGCTCGTGTTCCCCCCACCAATGCTTGTGATAATCTCTCTGATTCCAGCTCTTGTGATTCCATCTCTTTGAACTCGTTAGATCTGTGTGAAGCCTTAAAATATGGGATATCCTTAAAGGCCAAAGACTCCTCATTGCAAATTACTGAGAAGCAAGATTCAAATGACGTTTCCAAACCCATCCATGATCAGCTCAAACTTTCAGTCATGGATGAAGCCTCCTCCTCAAACTCTGCAAAAGCTAATCCTTCCAAAAGATCTAAACCCACCGATCTCATCTCCTTTGTGCCCACCGATCCCACAATCTATGACCCTCCAATCCCTCTTCATGAAGTGTTGAAATCTATTCACATAGACACCTACACCGAACCTAAGCCCTCAAAGATCCCCAAAAGGGAAACTCCTGTTCATTCAAAAAGGATTTCCTGTGCTGACAAAGGAAAATCGATAGTCAACTGCATGGCAAGCTCTCATCCCAAAAGTTCTACCCCAAACATTCCCCTTTACAACACCTATGTACCTAGATCTGTGCTTTTGAGAAAATCAACTCCCAAAGATTTATCCAAAGGAATCCTTGGGTCCAAGCCCCCTGCTCTGTTCTCCTCTAACAAGGTTATAAGAACAAATGATAAAAGCCAAAACATGAAAAATGCTAAAAAGGTTTTTATCTATAGAAAATGCTATAACTGTGGTGACACTTTTCATATGGCTAAGGACTGTCCCAAGGATAGGATTGATAGATCCAAGCTTAAGGAATCAAGCTCTTCTAACCCCAAAGGACCCATTACAAAATGGGTACCAAAGAACTAATATGTGTTTGCATGCAGGCTTTTGAGCACCATCAAATTTGGTATTTAGACAGCGGGTGCTCACGCCATATGACGGGAAACAAGTCTCTTCTCATCAACTATGTGCCGGGAAAGGGTCCATCTGTAACCTTTGGTGATAATTCTAAGGCTTACACCAAAGGATACGGGACCCTCTCTAACGGATCTGTAACTTTCAACAAAGTGGCTTTTGTGGACGGCCTCATGCATAACCTTCTCAGCATTAGCCAACTGTGTGATCTTGGATACAAAGTTATCTTTGAACTTTGTGTCTGCTCCGTGGTAGACAAACATTTCAATGTGGTATTATCGGGAAGACGGATGGAAAATGTCTACGTCATAGATATGGGGCAATCCAACTCTTCTCCAAATGTCTGCTTTGTGTCAAATGATGCATCCAAAAGAAACTGGTTGTGGCACAAACGTCTTTCTCATCTAAACTTCAAGACCTTGCATAAAATTTCCAACAAAGAGCTGGTGACAGGCATGCCAAAGTTGAACTTTGTCAAAGAGAAGCTGTGTGATGCATGTGAAAAGGGAAAGCTCACCAAAACATCCTTCAAGACGAAGCAATGCTCTTCCATCACTCTTCCTCTTCAATTGCTGCACATGGATCTATGTGGACCAGTCAGCACTCCAAGTCTTGGAGGCAAAAGGTATATTCTTGTTATTGTTGATGAATTTACCAGATATACTTGGGTGTTCTTTCTCAGGTACAAAAGTGATGCTACTGAAGAAATCATCAACTTTGTCAAGAAAAATGAAGTTCTCAATGGCCAGCTTGTCCGCTCGGTAAGAAGTGACAATGGCACTGAATTCAGAAATAGTGCTCTCGAAGACTTCTTCACCGAAAAAGGGATCTCTCAGAACTTCTCCGCCGTTCGTACTCCTCAGCAAAATGGAGTGGTGGAAAGGAAAAACAGAACACTGTGTGAGGCCGCTAGATCCATGCTGAGCGAATCAAATCTTCCCACCTATTTTTGGGCCGAAGCTGTGAATACTGCCTGCTTCACTCAAAACAGGTCAGTAATATCCAAAAGACATGATAAAACCCCGTATGAAGTTTTTCATGGTAGAAAACCAAATATTGGCTTTCTTCATGTCTTTGGGTGTATCTGCTTTATTCTTAATGATCGTGAAAATCTTGGGAAGTTCGATCCCAAGGCAGATGAGGGAATATTTGTTGGATACTCCTTATCCTCCAAAGCTTATAGGGTGTACAATCTCAGAAGAAAAAGCATTGATGAGTCCATCCATGTCAAGTTTGATGATCTCAGATGTTCCTCACTCTCAAGTGATGAGGATGATTTACACAGATGGATTTCATCATGTATTGGTGATACTCCCTTAGTCACTTCCACCGATATCTCCTCTATTCCCTCAAATCCTTCCATCTCAAAAAACCCAGCTGGATCACTCTCTCCCACCGAAATTGATCAACCCATCTCTCACACCAAGCTCCCCATTTCCACCGAAAATCTACTCCAAAGCCCTTCTTCCATCCCTAATCCCACCGAAAATCTCATGGGTCCCACTACCGAAAATCCCACTTTACACCAAACCTCTGATCCTACTACTCCATTTCACTCTACTCCTCATACCCCATCACCTTTACCCCCTGCTCTAAAATGGACCAAAGATCACCCCATAGATCAAATTATTGGTGATCAACAAGCAGGTGTCCAAACCCGCAGAGGAGTTGGAAATATCTGTCTCTACGTGAATTTCCTCTCTCTCTCTGAACCCAAGAAAGTGGATGAAGCTCTATCAGATCCTTGTTGGATCACTGCCATGCAAGAAGAACTTTCTCAGTTCCAGAGAAATAAAGTTTGGAGATTGGTTCCCAAACCCAGAAACAAGACAATCATTGGAACCAAGTGGGTATTCAGGAACAAAATGGATGAAGATGGTACTGTGATCAGGAACAAGGCCCGATTGGTAGCTCAAGGATACAGACAGGAAGAAGGCATTGACTATGATGAAACATTTGCCCCTGTTGCAAGACTTGAAGCTATAAGGATCTTTCTGGCTCATGCTGCCTACCGAAATTTTAGGGTTTTTCAAATGGATGTTAAAAGTGCCTTTCTCAATGGGGAACTTACAGAAGAAGTCTACGTGAAACAACCTCCTGGCTTTGAAGACCCAGCTCATCCAAACTTTGTGTACAGACTTGACAAAGCTTTGTATGGTCTCAAGCAAGCTCCACGTGCTTGGTATGACACTCTTGCCAACTTTCTTCTCAAGCATGGATATTCCAGAGGTAAAATTGACAATACTCTCTTCATCAAAGAAACCTCAGGTAATATAATTCTTGTTCAAATCTATGTTGATGACATCATCTTTGGTGCCACTGATGAATGCCTATGTGATGAGTTTGCCTCTCTCATGATGAGTGAATATGAGATGAGCATGATGGGAGAGCTTACATTTTTCTTGGGCCTTCAAGTCAAACAATCTTCAGAAGGAATTTTTATAAATCAAAGCAAATATATTCGGGACCTTCTGAAGAAATTTAACTTTCTAGACAGCTCTCCTATGAAAACTCCCATGGCACCTCCCTTGAAATTGTGTGCCGATCTAAAAGGTGAATCTGTGGATGTTACTCTTTACCGAGGTATGATAGGCTCTCTTCTTTACCTAACTGCTAGCAGACCGGATATTATGTTTGCTACCTGTCTATGTGCTCGTTATCAGGCCAATCCTAAAGTATCACATTTAAAGGCTGTAAAACGAATTTTTCGGTATCTTAAGGGCACACTGCACTTGGGTCTTTGGTATCCCAAAGACTCAAGTTTTGAACTAATTGGCTATTCAGATTCAGACTTTGCAGGTTCCCAGATTGATAGAAAGAGTACTACAGGAAGCTGTCAGCTCCTTGGGGGAAAATTAGTAAGTTGGTCCAGCAAGAAACAAAACTCTGTATCCACCTCTACTGCTGAGGCTGAATATGTAGCTGCCGGGAGCTGCTGTGCTCAGATTCTATGGATGAGAAACCAACTAAGGGACTATAATCAATTCTTTTCTAAAGTCCCAATTCTGTGTGATAATTCCAGTGCTATAGCTATAGCAAATAATCCTGTTCTTCATTCTAGATCTAAACACATCGATATCAGATATCACTTCATAAGAGATCACATTTCCAAAGGTGACATTGAACTACACTTCATTCCCACCGATTTGCAGCTTGCCGATATTTTCACCAAACCTCTTGATGAAACCAGGTTCAACTTTCTCATCAGTGAACTTGGGATGTGCAATTTCCAAGAATAAATATGTGTTCATGCTTCACCGATCTCACATCGGTGGACACCTTCGTATCTACTTCTCTCTCTCCACCGATCTCTCATCGGTGGACAACCTATGTGTCAAATCTTTTCTATCTCTTTTCATTTCGGTAATAATCTCGAGTATCGGTGAAGCGTGCCTACCACCGAAGCACGTTTCGGTGAAAATTTCCAGAATCGGTGGAAATCTGTCCACCACCGAAATCTCATTTCGGTGGTCATCTCAAATCGGTGAAACTTGTCCACCACCGAAGTCTCAAATCGGTGGTCATCCCAAATCGGTGAAATCTGTTCACCACCGAAGTCTCAAATCGGTGGTCATCCCAAATCGGTGAAATCTGTTCATCACAGAAGTCTCAAATCGGTGGTCATCTCAAATCGGTGAAAACTGTCCACCACCGAAATCTCAAATCGGTGATCATCTCATTTCGGTGGTACTATCCAAATTCGGTGAACCTTTCTATCACCGAAGCCCCATTTCGGTGGTACTATCCAAATCGGTGAAACCTTTCTTCCACCGAAGTTCCACCGAAGTCCCACCGAAGTCCCACCGATCGTCCACCGAGCGAACACCGATTCCTCCACCGAAGCATCACCGAGCCTACACCGATTCACACGGTTCCCAAAGCCCACTTGTGACCACTCAATTGCTTTTGCGTCAGACCCTTCGCCTATCCGCCGCTCCTTGTCCCGATTTCCAATAACTCTTTCACCTCAAGAGCCGCATGTCCCCTCTTCCCATACAAAAATCATCATCACCGTGCCTTTTCATTTCCCTATATATACACATACCCCCTTCATTTCCCCACTCCTCGCAATTCAAACCTGCAACTCTCTCCACTCCAAACATATCTCTCTCATGGCATCCTCTCGATATCAAATTCCTACACGTTTTGAAGACCTCCGCTTCAACCAATGCAATCACGTTGCCCGCCTTGAATCCGATCCCGCTCATCCCGAGTTCTCTACTATCGCTAAATTTCTGTCTCGCTCTCCTCTTCTTCATGCCTTCTCATGCAACCCCAGGATGAGCAAAATGCTCATTAGTCAATTCTGGCTATCCTCCGTGTACGATCCCTCCAATGAGGCCATTCACGCCTCCATCTTCACCAATGCCGAAGGTGATCACGACCTCACTTTTGGGGTCGATGATGTTCGTCTAGCTCTCAAGATCGATGCCTTTCCCGACTATGAAGACATGTATTTGGATACCATCCATGAAGACATTGTTCTTACCACCGGTTATGTGCTCGACGACTCCTCCAAAAGCTCCAAAGGCCCCGGTACTCTTCTTCGCAGCAAAATGGGAGGCATTTGGAATTTCTTCTTCGCTCACGTCATCCATTGCCTCTCACGCAAAACAAGTGGACATGACCAATCGCCCTCACACGTAAACAAACTCGCTCATGCCCTCATCTTCCAAAGGAAAGTTGACTTCGCCCAATATTTCTTCTCAGAACTTGTCGAGGTCATCAAAACTCCCAAGAAATGTTATGTTGCTTTTCCCCGCTTCATCTCCATGATTCTACAACACAAGCTTTCCAAAGCTTTGGAGACCGATCGCCGCTCTTCCTCGCCCCGGTTCTCGTATGAATGGCCATCTCCCGTTGTGGGCACCAAAACCCTCAACGTCAAGCCACTCGCCACCGATCGCCCATTACGCCCAGGTATGATTTCCTTCGCTCTATCTCCCGAACTTCGTTGGGGTGACGCGGAAATTCCCGGGTTTCGCCACTTGGAAATTCCCGAGGTCACTCCAACTGTTGTGGTCCCTTCTCCCCGGTCCCGAGTGACGTCGGGTGGCACTCAAAAGAAACGACAGAAGGCCACCGGCACCTCCGCTCCCGCTTCTCGAACCACGTCACCGAGAGATCCCTCGGAGACTTCCCCGGTTCACACCCCTTCTCACAAGCGGAGGCACTCACCCTCCCCTTCGGGATCTCTTCCAAAGAGGTCTCGGAAACCATCGGCCCAACCGACTCATCCAACCGTCGATTCTCCAAAATCGCCGGTTGTTGAACTTCATCCCTCCGGGCCAAGGGTACCCGCTACACACCCCACCGTCCCCTCTGTTGCCTCTCGAAAGGCCTCAGTTACATTTCAGGAGAACCCCCCGCATACCTCCCCACTCGACTCCTTGGGTGGTGGGGATGACCTCGAGATCTCTCCGCTCGAGGGTTCTGACTTCACACTACACAGCTTTACACCCGATCAGTTTTCGATCGAAGACATTGCACAACCCTCTAAGGGTTCCCCCCCAATTGCACCCTTTGATTTCTTTGATTTTCTTTTAGCGGACACTGGTTCTCCCCAAACCATCCCGTCCACCGAAGAACGTCACACCGAGTCTCCCTCGTCCTCGCAACAATCACCCCCCCGATCCCCTGCTCCCCCCCGATCGTCTGCTCCCCCCCGATTGCTACAACCCGACAACTTGGTGCCTTACCTCCATATTCCCATTCCCGAGCCTGACCCCCACCGACTACTCTTCCAGTTTCCCGAAATCGGTGGCCTCACTTCCCCGCCCATTGACCGCACCTCTACCTTTCTTAAATCTACCATCACCTTAATCTCCCAAGCCAATTCCCGCATCTCTACCCTCGAGACTCAGCTACCGCATCTTCTTCTTGATGCCATCACCGAAGCCCTACGGCCCGTTCAAGAAAAATTATCTGCCCTTTCTACCACAGTGGAGTCCCTCTCCAAACCTTCCACTGACTCACCCAGTCCTGAACGTTCCCAGTGGGAAATGGATCTCGGTGATTTTGCTTTGGTTCCCCATACCACCGAAACGAGTCTAGCCTTCCTACACTCCAAGTTTGATAAGGCCTTCTATGAGTTAGGTTTCAAGTTGCCGGCTGTTCCTGAGGGGGAGAAAACCACGGCTCCACCGAAACTTCCATCCATAAAGAAAATTTCCAGTAACCAGCCTCCACCGAAACCATCCTCACCACCGAAACCATCCTCACCACCGAAACCATCCTCACCACCGAAACCACCCTCACCACCGAAACCATCCTCACCACCGAAACCATCCTCATCACCGAAACCTTTCTCTCCACCGAAACCCTCTTCTCCACCGAAACATGTCTCACTCTCACCGACCAATACTGGCTCCACCGAAGCTCTTGACCTTAATGCATCAGTTGAGGGGGAGCAGTCCAGCAATGCTCCCGAAGACAAAGGGAAGAGAATTCTTTCGGCCGAAGAATTGGCCAGAGAAGCAAAGAAGAAAAAGGATCTGACAAAATATGGGGCTCGACCGAAGGACGCTGAAACTCTCAAACTCAAGCCTGCTTCTCAACCAATCACCACCGAACTTGGCCTCTCTGCTCAAGAAATTGAGGAAGCAAGAATAGCTCAAATCGACTTAGACAAATCCAGAGATCTTTCTCTCAAAGCTGCCACAGAAGAAGCTTCAAAAGTCAAGTCCACCGATGCCATCCAAACACAGAGATCGGTGCTCAGTGCCTTGGAACAACAAAAGAATGAAGAAATTAATTGGTACAAAAAGACCATGCACCACCGGAGCTATAGGTCACAAATTTCTTCAGTAAAGATTGCCACCTCCAAAGCAAATCCTCAAGACATCAGATTAATTATTAGCTGGGATGATGGTTCTATGAAGAGTGTGAAAGAAAGCCATCTCCAACTCTTCGGTCTCTCGGAATGGTATGAAATCACTCAACACCTCGTCAAGAGTCCAAATCCAAGGAAAGACATCTTTGTAAAATACATTGATGGTCTAATGAATAAGATGAAGGAGATCAAAAGAAAACATAACATCATTCTCTCCACCGAAGAAAGAGCCAAACTGCTGTCTCTGAAAGAGAAGATCATCCTCCCCAAAGTCAAAAATCCTCCTGACTCAGTCTTCAAGGAAATGGCAAGAGAAGGTAAAATCCCAAATGTAAGCAATCTTAACCTTACCATTCCCACCTCTGTTCCCTATCCTACCACAACCTTGAGCCTCTCACCAATACCAGGATTATTCTTCAACGACGGTCTCGGTCGTCGGGCATTCTTCAGATTTGCCCAGATGTCCATAGCCGATACCATATTTCTGGAAGGCATTCACAACCTCTTTCCAAACATCCCCGAAGCTCAACCGTTCTATAGAAACTTACTGGATGAAATCAAGCGCCGCAAAACCTCAAAGAAGTAAGTTCTCTCCAGTTAGTACTTGTAAAAGTTAATTTCTCTTTTTGTAAAAATTGTACGAGAACTTATCTTAATACAAGTATCTCTATTTGAATTTTATTTCCGTACATACTTCATTTTTTGTTCCCTGTAAATACTGTACATAGTATACATACACATACAAAAGAAAAAGGTCAAAAAGATCAAAAAGAATGGTCTATGTGAAAAGAACCCAAAAGAGTAAAAAGGGTCAAAAACGCACTTACTTTTGTTTACTCTTGAATATTCTAAGATAAGGAGCTCAAATTCAAATAGGGGGAGATTGTTGGGTCACCAAGGATTTGAAATTGACTCACCGATGTTTTCCCTAAAACTCCTACTTAGAATATTTTAGTTCAGTTCTTTGAATGACTTGTACAAGATATCAAATATTCGGTGAAGTCGAAGATCAACCGAAACCAAGCTTGAAGACTCTCTACTTGTGGAAAATAGAAGAATCTCGGCAACATTCAAACAAGTCATCACCACCGAAATTCCTTGACATTTCGGTGGCCCTCTCTCCACCGAATCTATAAGACAATTTCGGTGGCCTCTTCCACCGAAGTACATGGACAAATTCGGTGGTCCCCTTCTCCCACCGATGACCCTCTCGGTGCTCCTCTCACCACCGAAATATACATGTAACTTCGGTGGCCCTCTCACCACCGAAATATATATGTAACTTCGGTGGTCCTCTCACCACCGAAATATACATGTAACTTCGGTGGTCGCTTCACCACCGAAGTATACTTGTAATTTCGGTGGTCCTTTCACCACCGAAACATGCTCGCAATTTCGGTGGACTAGTTACCACCGAAACATGCTTGCAATTTCGGTGGACTAGTCTTCTTTCCACCGAAGATTTCTCAATCTCGGTGGAAACCACCTCGGTGCTAAAGGCTCAAGACAGAAGATCATTTATTATGGGACAATGTCCTCCAGCAGAGAAAAGTGACAGTTTGTCTTTTTATCCACCTTCAGCTAAGGTCCCTATTATCTGCTCAAGCTACTCTGTCTGCACCTAGTGAAAAGTGACAAGGACTTCACAGTTCTCCTGAAGTCAACATTATCAGCATATGTGAAGATGACAAGTGTCCCAAGCATTTAATGCTTGGGCACTCCTTGGCACTATAAAAGGAGAAGTGCTCTTCTTGCAAATACTTACGCTTTCAAGAAATTCTCTCAGTGCAAGAAACCTTCTTTTAAGCCTTAAAACTCAACAGCTTTGCTCTTAGTGTTCTTAGTTGTTTTGTTGTATACTTTGTGTAAGATTGTTAGAATAGTTTATCTGTTCTTTTCCGCAACAATCTTAAGTTTTCTGTGTGTAATTCTTTTGAAAGTTTTTCAAATATAAGAATTAAAATTGTGAAATTTTTGTATTGTATTCAACCCCCCCCTTCTACAATACTTGTTAAGCCATCTGGGACTAACACATGCATTAAATGCATGCAGTATATAAGAAGAAGAACTCACTTCATTTTGAAGTAACTTGCTAACTCTGGTCAAGTTCATCTTCTTATCTTGAGATAGGTTATTATTAGTAATTTCCTTATCTTTCTTAGTGCAAGAAACTTAGTGTTCCAACTTGTTTAGATTTAGGTTTATCCTTAATCTTGTTTCCGCAACAAGCTGTAAATTGTTAATGATTTATCAATAAACAATTTAGAAAAGTAAAATATGTATGTTTGTATTCACCCCCCCCCCCCCCCTTCTACAAACTTGTATAGCCCTTCGGGACCAACAGTATCAATAAACCCTAAAAAAATGATGATGATGAAGAATGTTTAGGAAACTGATAACTACCGAGAATAAACCAATTTTTTTTAACACATTGCATAAATCACGGGATTCTCATCCCCCCCCCCCCCCCCCCCCGTTTAATAATTAAACAAATAAAAAATGTTGATTTTACTTATCTACCCTTCCAATATTTTGAGAAAAAAAATGAATAATATCAAAACAAGATGGACGGTGATGATGATGGTTGTATGGATTGTAACCTTTTCATGGGTTGCAAGTTAGCCTTTGTATATATATATATATATATATATATATATAGGGAAAGGTTCAATAGAGAAGTGCAAATATTTAGAGAAGTAGAGAAGTAAAAAAACACGGGTCCGTTCATATATGAACGTTCATATATAAACAGTCATATATGAACGTTCATATATGAACGTTCAGATATGACTGTTATATGAACGTTCATTTATGAACGTTCATATATAAACATTCATATATGAACGTTCATATAACAGTCATATATGAACATTCATATATGAACGTTCATATATAAACAGTCATATATGAACGTTCATAAATGAACGTTCATATAACAGTCATATCTGAACGTTCATATATGAACGGACCCGTGTTTTTTTACTTCTCTACTTCTCTATTGAACCTAAGGCTATATATATATATATATATATAGGGAGGTTTATGGGAAAACCTAAAAAGAACGGAAAACTGAAACACACCCTGATGATCCTTCATCTGGAATCTGGACAGTATTCACCAATGCATATAGGTATTGTGTTGTTTTTTAGTTTTTATGCACAGGTGCATTATGCACTTATGTATATGCATGTGTGTATGTTACAAAATACTTGTATGTACAAGTACATATCATCCAGATGAAAGACTATCAGGGCGTTATTTAGTTTTCCCTTTGTTTGAGGTTTTTTTCCAAAATCGGGCCTTATATACAAGTATATGTTATCTACACAATTTTTATTTATTTAATTAAATTAAACATAATAACAATAGAATTTTAAATAATTAAAAACTAATAAAATATAGAGTAAATTACATGATTGGTCCATGTTTTTTTTGAATGGCAATTGCATTTCGGGGGTATCCTGGACTTAGTCCCAAACAATTCGGCCCACGATCCACGACCCGGCCCAAACAACAGGCCCACGAACTGCCCCTTGATTCGGGGATACCTCCACATGATCACCACGGGGTTCGAACCCGGGTAGTAAGGGCTTCCAACCACTTACCCCCCAGGATGTTACCGAACCACTGGGCTACAATGTGGTTAGGTCCAAATCTGGATTGGGTCTTTTAAACAAAATAAGTACACCTGACGTCACTGTGGTTGTCATTTTGTTTCACGTCGGGTCCCTGACGCTAACTCCGTTAAAATCCATCCGTTAACTCAGGGGTAAAATGTTCAATTTAGTTGAGTCTTCACCGGTCACCTTATTCGGCCTCCTTCTTCGACCACCCCTCCCCCTCTTCGCAGTTAGATCTCTCAACCACCTCCATTTTTGTGACCCTCTTTCTCTCTCTTTAACACACATACACACACACACACACACACACATATATATATATATATATATATATATACAAACCTGTAACCCCCTCTCTTATATATATATATATATACAAGTTGTTTCTTCTTCCCCAAACCCACAAAGTTCATCTCTCCCACAACTCCGATCACCGGGGGAAAACGTCCGAGTAGTAACTCCGGTCAGCGGGGGGAAAAACGAGCAAAACACAGGGTATGTCTTTCATCTGTGTGTGTATAATGTATATATATATACGGGTCTGTGTGATCTGTGTATACACACACACTATCCTTCCCTCACATGTGAACATTTTTGAGCTTATGAAGAACCTTCATCTCACCTGTTATGTATATATATATATATATGCGTGTGTGTATGTTTATGTTATATATATATAGGGGGCCATTCAAGGAAGAACTAATTAGTTTGTGGTAACTGTAAGAACCAGTGTGAGCCACATATTAAGCTATATATTAGGAAATTATTAATTTTGGAAATTTTGTTTGAAATTTAAATAAAAGGGCATTTTAGGTATTTTTAAAATCTCCTCTCTCTCCTCTATCCTCTCTCTGATATATCGATTATTAATGATATCACAAGTGATACCAGTTGTGATGCATTGTGATACCCTGAAACAACGATGCAGACCTTCAATATCCAAAATACATGCTAAGAATTAATGTGATACCAGTTGTGATGCCATTGTGATACCCTAAAACAACGATGCAGACCTTCAATATCCAAAATACATACTAAGAACAAATGCGATAACACTGTGATACCAAAAATACATACAAAATACATACAAAATACAAATATCTATCCTCAATGTGATACCAAACAATACATAGAAAACACACACCTTTATCCTCAGTGTGATACCCATAATACATCCAAGAACAAATGTGATAACACTGTGATACCCACTATGCCACTGTGATACCCAGGAAAAAATTGCACAAGGAAACAAAATTAATTCGATATCTACAAACCTCGCCTTTTCATTCGTTCTTTTATCAGGTTGAAATCCAAATCTAATTGCAAAACTGCTGCGATTCCCCTACTGTCTTTCGCTTCCTAACATCCGTCACCAAATCTTGAACTTCTTCAACCTTTGAATTCAAATCTTGCTACTGAAGCGTGTGGCTGGAGATGAAGATGGAAGTGTGCGACTGGAGATGAAGATGGATATGGAGATGGAGTGTGCGGCTAGAGATGAAGATGAATATGGAGTCTAAACCGCCATGGCTGCTCTTGAGAAAAATGATGCGGCTCCCCCTTGGATATTAAGTGTGAGGCTGTAAGATTTTTAGGGTTATAATAATGAGTTGTCAAAAATAAATCAAATTACCAATTTGCCCTTATTTTTATTTTTGGAAGTAACATTAATTATTTTAAATGTGTGGCTCTCATTGGTTCTTACGGTTACCACAAAATAAACAGTTCTTATTTGATTAAGCCCCTATATATATATATATATATGTTTATATATGCAAGTGAGGGAAAGATGGGACCATGGAGTAAAAGCTAAAAATGGGAGGCGGGAAATTGGGTGTTGCAGGTGGGTTTTGAGTTGAGGAGAAGAGTTGTTGGCCAAGAGAGAGAAAAATGGTCAAAATAGTGAAACAAGGAAGAAGGGGAGAAATGGGTAGGGTGTAGTTCGTCGGAGAAGGTGGATGGCGGTTGTGTGGCCGGAGAAGGTGACCAGTGAAGACTCAGCTAAATTGACCATTTTACCCCTGAGGTAACGGATGGATTTTAACGGAGTTAGCGTCAGGGACCCGACGTGAAACCAAATGACAATCATAGGGACGACCAGTGCAAGTTTTTCAAAAGAAGGACCAAATCCAGATTTTGACCAAACCACAGGACCTGTGGTGTAATTTACTCTAGAATATAAGATAATAAGGTAACAATAATGAGAGTACATTATGCTTTTAGTCCTTGTGGTTTGTTGAAAATTCCTATTTTTGTCCTAATGGTTTTGAAATTCAGATTTTAATCCATATGGCTTATAATTCATCACATTTTTAGTCCTCGTGACTTAAATTGTATTTCTATGTTCATCCTTATTGTTTACAATTCATTTCTATTTTAGCTTTTCATATTTAAAAGTAGTGTTTTTGTCTCAAAGACGAAAAAAGAAATGAACTGCAAAACATAGACACTAAAACAAAAATTTTGAAATTACAAGGACGAAATCTACAATTTTTAACAAACCATAGGACGAAAAACGTAATTTACTCTAATAATAAAGGGAAATTAATTAAAATACCCTAAGTCAAACCATGTTTTACTGAAATACCCAAAATCTCTCCCACTTTGCAAAAATACCCCAAAAATCCGCGATGGGAGCCCGCGATCGCGGGCCAGGGACCTTTTCTGACACTTTTTTAAACTTGCAGGGACCATTTTTGAAAAATGGAATCCCGCGATCGCGGGCTCATCCCGCGATGGGGTTATTTTTGTGACTTTTCAATTGCAAGGGACCATTTTTGAAAAATTCCAGGGACCATTTATGAAAATTTTGATATTTTTGCACTGTTCACCCCATTTCGTCCATTTTTACGAATTTAAAATGAAATGTTACACTTTCAACGCCTATACTTATTTACTAAATTTACTTTATACTTTTTACTTTCATTATTTTAATTTTACATTTAACACATATAATCGTTTATTAACTAAAATACGTTAAAAAAATACGTTTTACTTTTAACAAATTACACCATTATAATCGTCTCTTCGATATGTTCGAAATGAGCCCAATCTTGAATTTTTTTGGATTTATATATTCTAATATATATCATATACAGTTATACACTACATAAAAAAATATTTTTTATATTTAAAATTCATACTCTTATAGTTAATTATTTAATTTATGGTACATCTCTTATTTTTTTTTTTCAATTTTGTTTTACACTCCTATCGCATTAACATAATAATCATATATTAACTAATTCATTAAATCGTTTTAAATTATTATTATTTGAATGTGTTTATAGATTTTGTCTGAAAAAGTTGCCTGCATGATTCCACTGAAAAAGTAACTGCAATATTCGTCTGCTCTTGAATAAAGGTCTTTCATTAGGCAGAAAGTTAGTCTTTAAGTAGTCAAACATAGCTAATTAATGAGAATTTAGATCAGATTTATATGGTACTATCAAATGCAAGTTTCTATAATATAGATATTGTTCTACATTACATGATACCAATTTTTGCATCATATGAATCACTTCCAGACAACAAGAACCAATACCCCAATAATCAAGAAATAAATGCTTGTTCATCCAATAATCTCTGTATTAGGATTATCGCAAGTTTCATAAACCTACTTACTAGGTGTTGGAAATATGGGTTTTACTAAACTTTGGACGCATTTAAATTTATATATATGTGTTATATATAACTAACTTTTAGTAGGTTTATGTTCTTCTATATGAGATCTTCGAAATGATATATAATGCGTCCAAAATAGAGTATGTGTGAAAGAGATATCGATACTCAAAGTTGAGTAAATGGATGAAATTAGCAAAAACCAAATGAAGTAAACAGTAAGTCAATCACAATACTTTAACAAAATAAGTTAATACTAAAAATAACAATTATTTAATGTTACATAAACAACCTAACTTTGATTTATTTGACAATGGGCATAAATGGACTCCGCCATATGTATGCGAAATGCCTTGGCCTCGGCCTCAGTCTGGTCAGGGTGTACAAATACCACATCGTTATTTATCAAGATGTTGGCATTACGACATACCCAGACACCGCAATCCGCATTCATCCCGGCCTGCTGGGGTGTATTCTTGGCGAACTTATGGCGAAAGAGCTCTGACCTATCGCGACGCCTCGTGTCCTTGACCCGACAAAAGAAGTCAAATAGCACATCTTTAAACCTTCTCATCTGGTCTTCCAATTGGTCTCTGAAGAGATTGGCACTATCGCTGTCATATATGGTCATGGTCATAGCGTCAAGCTCAAACACTCCAAGCAGCCAATGTTTGGGATGAATGCATATTGGGATGTACACCTGAAATACTACAATATTAGACAACTTAGTTAGCAACAAAACAACTTAAATAAAATAAGAGTAAAACGATTTACATACCACATCGAGGAGAGCCCAAGAAACCCCTTCCACACCGTTGCATGAGTTGGCCACGGAGGCGGGACCTTGATGGGGGAGCACCAGGTAGGCAAAAAAATACTATACATTATGGTCCACCTGGTGTCTGTTCCACGATGTCTTTGCAACAGCGAGACCCAACAATCGATGTGCTATACATAAAAAATAGATGGTTAGACATGTAATATAAACATATTTGATTATATGACTATAGTTAGACTTCATACTAACCACATCCTGTAACTCATACTCCAAAGGGTCATCCGCCAGCAATACTTGGAAAAAGCGGGGGGTGATTTCCTGGCTCAAGTAAGGGACGAATATCATGGGGGAGAGGTGACCAGTCCGACACATCCTCAATATTTCCAATGCCGGTTGAGGCTCCGGTGAAGGGACCTTTCCCTTTTTCTTTCCTCCCTTCTTCCCCCCGCTTTCTTTGCTTGTTTTTTAGCGGCCGGTGGTGTCGTAGATCCTTGTTGGCCAAACGGGTGACGAAACCATTGTGAAATTGATCGCGGCCGCTTTTGAGGGAGCGGGGTCACCTGTGGTGGTGGATCTACAACATCCATCGAGTCATCGTCAGGCTCCGAGAAGTGCTCCGAGAAGTGATCCTGGATAATAGGAGACCCCGTCTGAAAACTACGTTACTCAATGTTTTAAGTACAATTTAGGAAATGTTCACAATTAAACCAAAACTACCAAAATAACTTACAGTATGCATTTCCGGCCTGTAATAGTCATCGGCCGAACCGCCAAAGATGTTTGTGATTGCTGTGGTGGCGAACGACGGCATGTGTTGTGCCCCCGACATCCCGGCCTGCGTGACATTGATCATTAAAATAGTTACAAAATTAGGATTATCGATATATAACTATAATGGTTACTCAGTGTCACTAACACTCTCCGGGATAGTCGAATATGATGTGGTGGCGAACGGCGGCGGCATCTGCGAGGTGTATGCCCCCGACATCCCGGCCTGCGTGACATTGATCATTAAAATAGTTACAAAATTAGGAACAAACATATAACTATAATGGTTACTCAATGTCACTTACACTCTCCGGGATAGTAGAATAGGATGTGGTGGCGAACGGCGTTTGGGACATCCCGGCCCCCGACATCCCGGCCTGCGTGACATTGATCATTATAAGAGTTACAAACTTAGGAACAAACATATAACTATAATGGTTACTCAATGTCACTTACATTTTCAGGGAATGACGGATGGGATGTGGTGGCAAACGTCGCATGTGCCCCCTGTCCGAACGGAGCGGGGATCGGTGTCGTACTCGACAGCTAAAACAAATTTAGAACGTAATATTAATATACAAACTAAATAAACGTGGCCAACAAATTAAGTTAAACACTAACATTGACAGCGCTAAACTGTCTGTAGACTTCCTCCAGATAGTGTACACGTGTCTCTAGCGGCCCGTGGACGTAGTCCCACAGGACTTCATGTGAGCCACGCTGTGGCTCGTAGGAAGGGGCCGCCTGATATGGATTGTAGGAGGAGGAAGGGGGCGCCTGGTAGGAGGAGGAAGGGGGCGCCTGGTAGGAGGAGGAACGGGCCGGCTGGTAGGAGGAGGAAGGGGGCGGCTGGTATCCACCGGAAGGGGGCCTGTCGTCGTCTTCCTCATCTTCGGAAGTAGGGGGACGTCGAGTCCTTTCCGCCTCTGCGTCAATAAAGGCCACGCTGTCTCTGTACCAATCTGTGCCCATCTCGTCGACAGTAGGCACAATGCGATCGGCGGGCAAGAGTGGCTGCTAAATATATGATAAAACATAAAAGAAATTAATAAGCGGGACTAACGTATGCAAATTGTAAACATAGTAAAAGAACTTACATTTCTAGACGCTTTGAAGAACTCAATCCAAAGCGACCTACTTAGGGTAACACGCTTGTCCCAACGGGTTCCCCTAAGTACTCGATCGTCGCGCTTGACGAAATATCGGATTGATGCGGGAAACACCTCCAAGATCCATATCTGGAATTAGACAAGAAGAGCAAGTACGTAAAAAGAAAAGCCAAACAGTTTGTATGTATTATTAACAATTGTTATACTACGTATCTAACCTTGAAGGCGTATGTAAAACCACAAAGATTCATCTTTGCATGTCGATCGGCGCGTCTGCCTATGGCTCGGTGCAGATTAGAGTAGCAATGTGTCCAGATATGGCTACCCCACGGGTAGCTGTTAAACAGCTCAAGGTCCTCGACGGCCCTAAGGACCGTCGATGAAGCATGCTGGCTATACTCACGGCCCAGGAAGCCCATATCCACGATCACCACCAAGCATACACGGACAGCATCGTCGTCGGTTAGGGCACTAAGGCCCTCTTTCATCTTTTCCCGGGCTGCCTTCAGCTTCAAACGAGATGCTGAAATGCCGAAAACCATAGGAACGAAGGAGCAGTCTTCTAAGGGAGGAAGGGGGGAGCCTCTCCAAAACGTAGTCCTGTAATTAGACAGAACTCCCGACGCCCAAAATGCAATTGAGAGCCGAAGAAATCAAAATGCATCTCCTCCGGCTCAGCGTTGGCGTCCTCGACCTCCAACTGTAGAAACATGTGTACTAGCGTAGGGTCGCCACCAAAGTAAGACACATCCATCCATGGCCCGAACGGTGTCCCTCTATAGATGGTCTCAAGGGTATCCGCGCGATCACCTAATCCCCTAAACAGCGCTCCTAATTCCTCGATGTATGAAACTTTGCACCTTACCGTCAAGTCGATGTTAAAGAAATCCTTCTACATAGTCATTCACAGATGTTATAGTTAGTGTTATATATAGATGCTGCAGTTTATTTTATTTTATATAGATGTTGCGGTTTATTTTATTTCAATGTATCATATTGTTATATATATATAAAGTGCGGTGGTATTTTATTTCAACGTATAATAGTGTTATATATAGATAAAGCGCGGTTGTATTTTATTTCAACGTATAATAGTGTTATATAAAGATAAGGTGCGGTTGTATTTTATTTCAACGTATAATAGTGTTATACATAGATAAAGTGCGGTTGTATTTTATTTCAACGTATAATAGTATTATATATAGATAAAGTGCGGTTGTATTTTATTTCAACGTATAATAGTGTTATATAAAGATAAAGTGCGGTTGTATTTTATTTCAACGTATAATAGTGTTATACATAGATAAAGTGCGGTTTATTTTATTTCAACGTATAATAGTGTTATACATAGATAAAGTGCGTTGTATTTTATTTCAACGTATAATAGTGTTATATATAGATAAAGTGCGGTTGTATTTTATTTCAACGTATAATAGTGTTATATAAAGATAAAGTGCGGTTGTATTTTATTTCAACGTATAATAGTGTTATATATAGATAAAGTGCGGTTTATTTTATTTCAACGTATAATAGTGTTATATATAGATAAAGTGCGGTTTATTTTATTTCAACGTATAATAGTGTTATATATAGATAAAGTGCGGTTTATTTTATTTCAACGTATAATAGTGTTATATAAAGATAAAGTGCGGTTGTATTTTATTTCAACGTATAATAGTGTTATACATAGATAAAGTGCTGTTTATTTTATTTCAACGTATAATAGTGTTATATATAGATAAAGTGCGGTTTATTTTATTTCAACGTATAATAGTGTTATATATAGATAAAGTGCGGTTTATTTTATTTCAACGTATAATAGTGTTATATATAGACAAAGTGCGGTTTATTTTATTTCAACGTATCATATTGTTATATAGAGATAAAGTGCGGTTTAGGGACCCTAGTTGTCATTCTTAAAAGTTTAGGACCTAATTGGCATTCTTAAAAGTTTAGGGACCTAAGTTGTCATTCTTAAAACCGTAGGGACCTAAGTTGTCATTCTTAACATTTTTTTATAAAAAACACATATTTAACAATTTTTTTATAAAATGTGTTTTTTTATAAAAAATTGTTAAGAGTGTGTTTTTATAAAAAAATTGTTATAGTTTTATGGTTTTATGTTTGAATGTGATATTTGTATGTTATAATGTGTATGTTGTTATAGTGTGTTTTTTCATATAAAAATTGTTAAAAATGTGTTTTTTTTAATAAAAACACACCGTTAACAATTTTTTATAAAAACACACTCTTAACAATTTTTTTTATAAAAAAACCTGTTTTTATAAAAAATTGTTAAGGGCGTGTTTTTATAAAAAATTGTTAAAAGTGTGTTTTTATAAAAAAAAACATTGTTAACAATTATTTTTTATAAAAACACACTCTTAACAATTTTTTTAGAAAAAAACACTCTTAACAATTTTTATATGAAAAAACACACTATAACAACATACACATTATAACATACAAATATCACATTCAAACATAAAACCATAAAACTATAACAATTTTTTATAAAAAAAACACATTTTTAACATTTTTTTATAAAAAAACACATTATAAAAACCATAAAACTATAACAATTTTTTATAAAAACACACTATTAAACATTTTTTATAAAAAAACTGTTTTTATAAAAAATTGTTAAGAGTGTGTTTTTATAAAAAAAACACATTGTTAACAATTTTTTTATAAAAACACACTCTTAACAAATTTTTTATAAAAAAACACACTATAACAACATACACATTATAACATACAAATATCACATTCAAACATAAAACCATACATATCATGTTAAACATAGAACATATTCAAACATAAGTTATAAACACTATAACAACCTACAAATCATATATCTTAACTTAAAATAACATACAAAAAATAAAAAATAACATAAGGAAAACATACCAAAGAGGTAATATGAGACATCTTCACAAAACCCGAACGCGTATTCCACACGACAAAATTGAGAGAGTGGGAGAAAATTGAGAGAGTTTGATTAAAAATTGAGAGAGTGGTTAAAAAAATTGAGAGTGGTCGTGTCTTGGTCCCCCCCCCCCTTATATAGTGCGGCCGAAGGAACAAGGGAATTAGGGTTTAGGGTTCGTCAAAGGGATTTTAGGGTTAACCCTGTGCCGACACGTGGCACAGGAGCCCGCGATCGCGGGAGGTCAAAGAAAGTCAATCGCGGGCAGGGACAAAAAATGCACACGCGGGCATTCTTGAGGGGGGGAAAGCTGTACCGCGGGTATTCTTGAGGGACCAACGCGG
Source organism: Saussurea involucrata (assembly GCA_033807775.1). NCBI lineage: Eukaryota > Viridiplantae > Streptophyta > Magnoliopsida > Asterales > Asteraceae > Saussurea > Saussurea involucrata. Next base: position 8,328,597 of record CM066317.1, on the reverse strand, counting down.
GCAAAGTGGGGAAACTTTGGTGACACGTGTAGCCCGCGATCGCGGGGGTCAATGAGTCAAACGCGGGCAGGGACCAAAACTGCACACGCGGGCATTCTTGATGGGGGAAAGCTGTACCGCGGGCATTCTTGAGGGACCAACGCGGGCAAAGTGGGTAAACATTGGTGACACGTGGCCTGGAGCCCGCGATCGCGGGCTCCATCGCGAATTTTTAGGGCATTTTTGCAAAATGGGAGAGATTTTGGGTATTTCAGTAAAAGATGGTCAAACTTAGGGTATTTTATTTAATTTCCCAATAATAAATATCGTTGTGGATAAAATCAAGAGTAAATTATTGTTTTGGTCCCTCATGTATGCGAAAAATTACAAAACTGGTCATTTTAACTTCAAAAATTATCGTTTTGGTACCTCAAGTATGCAGTTTGTTACGAAATTGGTCCCTCGAGCTGGCGACCGTCTATTTCCTTCGTTAATCTCGAGGGTAAAATGGTCTTTTTACCATTTTTTATTTATTTTACCATTTTTTAATTAATTACACCCCTTTTCTTTTCTTTTTTATTTTTTTCTTGAATCTTTATATTCTTCAAGAAGATTATGAACATCATACCAATAACATCATTTTTTACTTGAATATTCATCTTCTCCAACAAAATCATGATGAACACCATGAAGAACACGAGGAAAATCAAACTTTAAATACAACTCAAAGAACACCAGTAACATTTGACAAATCCAAATCCAATCCTAAAAACAACATTTAAATCAAAATCCTTAACCATACATTATAAATCAAGACCCATATTTATAAAACTAAATCAAAACCTAGATATGCAAGAGAACACAACGTAATTTTTCAAAAGAAGCTCAGATCTGCAAATCTGGAATCGAACAGTAGGTGACAACCTCCGATATACCTCCAGATCGAAAAATAAAACCAATCTCGGATGAATCGGAAGCAGTACCAAAAGCATAAGTTGTTTTAAATAAACAACCCAAACAACACCTTATATATATATATAGATAGAGATAGAGAGATCAAAAGACCACGGATCTCGACTAAAATCTTGCTTTATTTCTTCTTTTGCTTCTTTATAAATCTGGGTTTTGTTTTAATTTTATAAAATTGGATTTTGATTTATAGTGTATAAATAAGGGTTTTGATTTAAATGATGTTTTTAGGATTGGATTTGGATTTATCAAATGTTATTGGTGTTCTTTGAATTGCATTTAAAGTTTGATTTTCTTGATGTTCTTCATGGTGTTTATCATGATCTTGTTGGAGAAGATGAATATTCAAGTAAAAGATGATGTTCTTGGCATGATGTTCATAATCTTCTTGAAGAAGATGAAGATTCAATAAAAGAAAAAAAGAAAAAGAGTATAATTAATTAAAAGTAAAATAAATGAAAAAGGGTATAACTAATTAAGAAATGGTAAAATAAATGAAAAAGGGTAAAAAGATCATTTTACCCTCTAGCTTAACAAAATAAAATAGACAGCCGTCAGCTCGAGGGACCAATTTTCATAATAAACTGCATACCTGAGGTACCAAAACGTTAATTTTTAAAGTTAAATGACCAGTTTTGTAATTTTTCTCATATATGAGGAACCAAGATAGTAATTTACTCTAAAATCAATATAACAAGAATTGTAAATAACAATTTAAAATTGATACATGCTTAAAAAAAGATTTGAGAGATTGATGGAATGTTTGGGATTGGAGAGAGTAATATAGTTTTTTTAAGAGGGGGTGGAAAGAGATTAACTATAAATTAGGGGTGAAAATAGTATGGTATTATGTTTTTTAATCAATATCGTATACAAACCAATTATAATTGGTACATCAAAAATTATAATGTGTACCAACTAATTATACTTGGTATCAACTTAATTAGTACCAACATTTTCTGTTGGTATATGTTGGTACAGTTTTGTACCAACATCTCAAAAGTTTTAATTAAAATTAAATGATTTAATACAAATTGATGATACGGACTAGCTGACTGTCCAAATAACTTGTCGTTCAGCGTTGCATTTGTGAAGAGAAAAGATAGGGAGTTAGGGTTTCGTATTGTGTAGTTGCATTGAGAAAAAAAGACAGAAGAGTTAGAAGATTAGAGGCTTGGGAATAGGAAGTCAATGGCCTGAATTTAGTGAATTGTAATTCAATATCCAACAATCCATCTTTGAAGCCAAAAGCGGAGCCACCTTAGCACCAAAAGGTGCAGTGGCACCCCCTCACCCATTTAGTTTATATATATATATATATATATATATATATAGAGAGAGAGAGATGTGGGTTCATACGAGAACGATAACTATTTAAGAAAACAAGAAAACAACCGCTATGTACAAAATCATATATGATTCACGTACAAAATCATATATGATTACGCGACTTTTCCGGCCACTTTAAGTCGCGGCCAAAGTCGCGCATGTCCAACTTTTGCAGTTAATGTAAAATCACATGTGATTTTGCACATGATTTGTTGTTTTCTTAAATAGTTATCCCTCTCGTTTGAATTTCCCCTATCTCTCTCTCTCTCTCTCTATATATATATATATATATATTAATCTATGGTCAATTTTTAAATATTCAATGACAGGTCCATTCTCAAAAGTTCGAGAAGGTGCAACCGTACCTCGTAATCAACCAAAAAACAAAAAAACTTTTGAAATCAACAAAAAACCCGGAAAAAAGCTCTTGAAATCAACCAAAAAACGAAAAGGTCTTTTGAAGTCGATAAGAAAAAACTTAAAAATACCTCGAAATCAAGCAAAAGCTTTAAAAATCTCCTGAAACGGTGAAATTAATCTAAAAACACATCGGACGGTATTGAACATTGATAAAACATCGATAAAAATACGTGTTTTTTATAATTATTTTTTGTTTATATTACATGATGCCACTGCCACCGTATGATTTTTTTGGGTCCGTCCCTGCTTCTCATATCGGCGCTTCACAAAACCAAAGCAAAGATAAATATCAATATTTTTGTCTTTTTCATAATGCAACTTATATTTTTATTCTACTTTTCTATGGTGCTCCACCCTCCTGTATGGCTCCGCCCCTATTTGAGGCCCATTAAAAAACAATATATATATATATATATATATATATAAAAAACGTGAGTCCCATAATCAATCAACAATTCAAGATTTAGAGATAGATTGGATCAAGGATGTCATCCTCATATTAGATCTTAACACTTTGAGTACATGGATGATGTTTCTCTCTCTAGAGCCTAAGCCCTCTCTCTCTACATTGTAGCTCTCAATCTAGTGCACCCCTTACAAATGAACTAACTATCTCTATTTATAGTGACATACAAGGCATAGCATTACATAGCATAACTTTACAAAACTTAACATATAAAAGTCGATACGGTACGGTATTACCATGGTACACGATTTTCAATACCACATACCAATCAAGTTTGTGAATTTGGTACGTTAATACCAACCAACTTAATTGATATCATTTGAATTGGTACGGTTGATATTGAATTGATTGATTTATCTTGGTACAAATTTAACACCCTAACTTAATTTTATTATAATTTTTTTTCTTTCTAAAATTAGGTGTGAGAATCTGTTGGAATGCTCTTTGTAAAATCCGAAGAGATTCCGACAACACACGTTTGTGGCTTAATTCGTGGAAATATCAATTTTGTCCACCATAATTTTCCAATTGACCTTTGTTTGTCTCCAAACCCTCTTTTGGCAATCTCTTTATCTCCCGCCGTTTAAACCCGCTAGAAACGAGGCAACTGACACAGTAAAACCCTAGCTATCCCCCCAAAATCATCACTAAAACGCTAGCAATCTTCTCAAATCACCAGTTGAAACATTTTCAATCGTTTGTGTTCATCTCTTCCAATGCGATGGTCACATCTGGAGATGTCCAAGAGATCGTCTCAAAGCTCTCATCTGATAAAGCCAAAGCCCGTGAAGTAACTTTTTCAATTCACTCGCCATTTGTTGATTGATCGACCAATAAAAGAGAAAACTTATTACAATTAATGCTTACCAAAGCCGTTTGTGTAATTTTATATTTCGTTTTTTTTGTTGTTGTGATTTTTGATTTTTTGTGGGGTTTTGGATTCAGGAAGGGATTAAGTTGTTAAATACATGGCTAGAAGGAGAAAGGTTGATCGAATTTTGTAGATATTTAGGACGCAATACATCAATGCTCAAACCTCATGAGGTACCACACGGTAAGACCAATTATGCATTGCAAATTTAATTGATAACCTGGAAATTTTGTATACCATCATTAGTTATTAGGAAACTTCTGAGCCGTGGACACCATTGCACACTGATATGTCTAGGTACTAATTGGATGGACTAAATTTTATCAATGGAAACTATCAGTCGAACGACACCTCTAGCAATAGCTGAAGATCATTTACTGTCAGATTTTTGGAAGCTCTGAATTGCATTGAGTAGAAATTTTAATCCACCCAATATTGGACATGCCCCAGTTAAACGCACACATAATACATATATTGTGCTGTATGCATGCTTCTTAAAACATTGCAAAGCCAGCTGAGGTTTGATATGTTTATTTTTTGCTGTTGCAGCTGAAACGTGGCCTTTTCTTGTAAAATTGCTCACTAAAGCTATATCATTGGAGGTATATGCAAGCAAGAGGCGCTTGCCGAAATTGGCATTTGCAAAGACTCTTAGAATCGTGGTACAAAGAGCAGAAGATGGTATGTGCCTGGGTCCATTCTTATAAGAAAATGACTGTTGTCTTACACGTGTGTATACCATTAATTAGTCTAGTCTAGCTCCACTCTGGCACTTGTATTGGATATTTTTTCTATGGAAGCCAACTTTTACTAAATGTTCACCGTCTGGTTTTCGGGTATTTCCTCTTATACTATTGGGATCTGAAATCATTTACTTTCATTTTTCTGATACTGGCAACAAAGGTAAATCACATTGGAAGAAGACAGCCTGTCAAATTGTCGATAAAGACAGTGTCATAGGGATCCATGTCGCTTTTGATGACTAACTGTTGGTTAAACAATACCCGTGGTTTAATGAAATTACCTCATACGTGGGTCTACATTGATTGGTGTGGAAATATAAGCAAAATTCAGTGTACAATAAGCAATAGTGCCTTGGCATCACCCACCTCCAAAATATCAGGAACTTGTGATCATTTTTCTGGAGAGGCGGTTGATATGGAATGGCAGCTGGGATAAGCAATGATGGGAAGTCTGAGGTCACAAGTTGATCCATACTCTTTCAACACTCATAGAAGGATACCGTGAATGCTAGATTTGTTTTTGGTGTCTTGAGAAATTGTTGAAATGGAAGCAATGAAGCATAATATCTGTGCTGATTAAGGAGCTTTTTCTTTTATCTAGGATTCTAAATAGTAAAAAAATGTAATGATTTAAGCTAGAAAACAGAACCATGTCACCTTTTCACAATATGTTCAGATGCACTTTGTGTTACAATAAGGTCATGCCATTGTTTTGTGTGATGTGGTGACAGGCAAAAGTTTGCATCTTCTATCTGTGGCAAAATTACTTTTCAATCATATATGGGATATTTTAAAGGATGTTCCAAGCTTCCAGTCAGAGTATGGAATTATTCTACGGCATCTTTTGGCAGTCAAACATCTTCAGGTTCACTTGAGGAAGCATGTGTATTCTAGTGAGTACCTCTTTAGCTAGCACCTGAAGGGTCTCAAAGGTCTCATAATTTTAAAATTAAATATATGCTCCAAATTCACTCATCATTCTTATCACGATTTGACAAGGTCTGGTGCTTCTGTACATGGGAAAGGTTGAGACAAGCTTGAGTGAGCGTAATGCTGGACAATCAAATCCCAAGGAGGAGGTCTTTCGGTGCATCCTCACACTTCGTTCACTACTTGATAGTCCCCCTGGAGATTTTCCTGATGATCTTCGGGAAGGAATAACACGAGGGTTTGTTGACATTTTCTCTAATTTAAGGTAATAGCATCAAACTTTGCTGTTTGGTATGACTTTTGGGAGTGACATTCTCTTTTCACCGTATATTCATATCACAGTGCATAATTTAGCGTCACTTTCAGGGACGAGGGGAAGATTTTGCGCAAATTGGTTGAGTGTATTAATACATATTTGATTAGGGATGGTCCGAATATGGGCTGTCGATCCTTAGAAATTCATGATGCTGTACATCAATTTCTTTTTCGTGTTTGGGTAGCGACCCATGATCGTGGTCTGAAGGTTGTTTAATCATTCTTTATGATTTCTATATGATATATAGTATGCACAACTCTGAAGTAAGTCTGTGCTTCTCTGTTCCTTCCACAGGATGCCCTTGTTTTGTACGCCAGGTTACAATTGAAATTGGTAAGAGGTGCTACCGATGGCAGTATTTTATTGGAACAACTTTTGGATATAATAGGAAAGGAACTAGATCAAATTAGTACTTCCACCACGTGTCTGCCGTGGTAAGTCCTGTTTCTAAGTGCATCATTATCATCTTTACTGAAGTCTTATTTATGGTCATGCAAATGCAATTTATCTAGGAATGATACAAACAGGGATGATAAGCGGGGAACCTTGACAAACTCACAATCTAGTTTGCTGGAGCTTGCAGCTATTGTCTTTTGTCGGGTCAGTAATCTACAATGTAGTGAAACTCATAGTCCTACAATTTTTTTATTTTTATTTTATTTAACCTGATTCAGATCTGCAGATATTTGTTTGGATCATCGATTAGGAGTTTTTGGATTGTTGTCATGATCTTTTTAATAATTTAATTCTTAGCGAAATCTTGTTTATATTTAAAAATGTTCTTTACCATGGTATAGCTTTGTGCTTGGTAGTCTTATAAGTTTGATCAAAAGGCATCTCTAATTACAAGTCCTATACATTTTTACATCAGTAAGATTCAATAAATGTAACAAGTGATGGAACCTTTTCAGGCATGCCTTATTTCATGCAAATCATCTGTAGCTGATAAACGAGCCAGGAGGGAGCATGCTGTTGTCTATTTAAACGAACAAATCATTAAAGGAAAGTGGTCTTGGTAAGTTCTGCATCAATGTTTAGTCACACTTATTTATCCCTGACTTCTAAACTTTCACGGTTTCACCTTAAGATTCTCATGATAATACATCCATTGAACGTGAGAAGTTGGTGTCTAATTCCTATGGGGATTATTCTTGAGATAATGGGATTTACAAATATCCTAGGTCAATACAGCTGGTTTAATTTGGTTCTTATAATCCCAATTTCTACCGGTTACTTTTTCATCCTATTCTGCTTTGTATTAAGTTGCATGTTTGGGTTAAACTGAGCAACAATGTAAGTCCGACATTTGGTATAGTTCATGGTAAGCAGACTTGTGTATATTTGAACATTGGTCAATTTGTCCACATGTTTATTCATTAGTGTTACCATATCGTGCCCATATATGCAGATGCGTTTCATCTTGATTAAGAACTTTTAAATTTCAGGGTATCAAACGTTGAATTATTTGGCTTAAGCATCTTCCTATAATAACTTTTACCATTAGTATTACTATTAAAAATGTTCAATTGTTTTATTCTATGTTATCGACTTATATTTCTTGTGATAAGTTGGTTAACAATTTGAGGGTGTCGCTTCTATGGCAGGAATGCGGCATTTTGCTTCCTTGTTCGCAATTACTCTAGTCGGGTAAAACATGATCATTTCATCTACTGGTTTGAAGGATTATCCACAAACTTTGAGAGGTAAATCTACTTGAATATATAGTTTATGCCAATTTGTTGTGTTAGCTTGTCGAAACACACACGGTCTCTTCCTAGCTAGTGTAAATGACAACATGTTGTGAACAAGAAACGTGGTCCAGATATCCAAGAATATTTATTTGATGTCCTTTTTTCCTTGATCAAACCCAGTTGCATCTATATGAAAGCCTAGACTTGGAAGGCACATAGTTTGTATTGGGGATGCTAATATATATCTACAAAAAAATGAACATTATCTAATTTTTGGAAGTTCATTTAGAGGTTATTGAAGGTTAATATTGTTGTGCTCATTTTATTTACTATCTTGATATATTAGATGACTGAACTTTTAAAAGAAAATATAGTGCTATGCAACTCATGTACGACTGTATGCTAGATGCCTTTTGGAGCTTACCTTCACATTTGGCTTATGAGATGATACTTTTAAATATTTTAAATGGGTCTGTATATAAATGCCTATATTTGCTAGCTTTTAGTTCACATAGGAAAAAAACCATATAGAGTATAATGAAGAATTAGCACATTAGAAGATGATACGAATTCAAGCAGAAACAGAAGGAAAATAAGAAAGAGAAATACAATAAAGGAAACAAAATAACCCTTAGGGGGAGTTTGGTTCGTAGAATGGAATTTGATGGAATTGGAATCCATTGAAGGAATTTGACTTTGAAGGAATTGGAATGGAATTTGACCACGCGTTCGGTTGGTAGGAATTCAATTCCTTCACTTAAGCCAAGGAATAATGAATTCCTTAAATTGTGGAATTCAATGGAATTCAAAGGATTTCATCATTTTCATTAAGTGAACCAAACATAGGATTTGGAATTTGGTCAAAGGAATTATTCATTCCATTTTCTTCAAAATCCACGAACCAAACACCCCCGTTAATATTTTGCTTTTGACATTCCATCCAACTTGTGTCACCATCTGAATAACCCTTGTGATATTCTTCATATATGGTTATGGTTTCAGTGTTTTCCTCTTCAAGATCACTATCCGATTGCTCAAGTCGCACATATGTATATGTAAATTTGGACATGTTTTCGAGTAGGAAAAAACATTTTGAACTAAAACTGATATGACGGTGTTGCTACTTTTGCTTGACATAAGTTGCAGCATTCTCTGTTTGTATAGTTCTCTATATTGCCAGTCATATTCTAGTATTGTTACTTAAAACACATAATGCTTCAAGCACTTCGGCAGCTATGTAGTATAGATACTAATTGTATTGTAACTATTGATTTATTGTAGAATAATGAATGCGGCAACCATGGGGCATGCGTATGATGATCTTCTGTGGACTCTACGGTATGTGTCCTCTCAAAGTTATTGTGGCTGCTTTTAGATGATTGGACAACTTGAACCATACATACATGTCAAACACAATTTACAACATCTCAACCTTTTGATTCCCTGCAGTCTTGTTTTAGCTCGTATTGTCTCAATGAACTCTTACATTTGTCTATGTCCATTTGTAGGAGTCTTCAAGGACTCTCATCAGTACTCCTCTGTCCTATTTATGGAGTGGAGTGCTCTGAAAAAGCGGAATTCATCAATAATCAGGTGTATTGAAGTTTCTTTTCATTTAGTTGGTCTGGAAAAATAATAGTTGACAAGTTGTGTGGACAATTGGACATTGTTTAATACTTAGTGATGCCATTGTTAGGGATGTTCATTAGAAACTGACCCATCTTTTCTCTATAATTTGGGAATACTTGGATTGAAATCCTAATCCATTTGAAGTACTTTACTAGGAGTCGTGTCGGAGGTGAGACCAAACAATCATCTCCCAGCTAGGAGTGTTTTGTAGAGTAGTTCATTTTTTCCTTTATCCCTTTTATCATGTTTGGGGTCCCTGCCAATTTGGTTTTCTTAGTCTATATCTTGCAACTAATTAACTATTAATGTGCTATTTGGGTCTATGCAACGGAACCCAAAACTGAAATTTTTGTGTTTTGTCAACCATGTGTTTTTACTTCTGGCATTATTAAGGAACTCTATAGAAGTAGAATAGGCAGAAAACCAAGTTCTAGATTTTTTTTTTTCGTATAATCACTTTGAGATACAAGAGGCAGAAATATATACAAATAAATCAGAACCAACTTCCAAAGATCTAGGAACTAACAACTAACAAGACTAATTCGAAGCTATCTACAACAACCAGACAAACACAAGGCACGTAACCTTCTATCTTGACACCTGGCCTGATCGGAATCAACAAACTTACACTAAGATGACCTATGGTACCCTTCCTGGTTCGTACCTTTGTTCACAGATTCACGTGCATAGACAATTTCTGATAATTTTTTGTCTTGTAGCTGGAGATGATTTTGGTGAGAGTTTAACTCTTAATTGCTAAATCTCACTGTTTGCAGTCTCATGGTTTATTTCCATTGCTTAGTAATTTCACCTTACTATTCTTAAGTCTACTCCGGGCACATCATCTGTTGGTACCTCCATCTTCACCTCCTTGTGATCTTGTATAACCCAATACAAAATTATATGGCCGATACATAGTATGAAAGCAGATAATGTTCCAGAAAAGTGAAGGAGGCTTGGGGAGACCTGGCAGTAAATTATATTGCCGATACTAAATGAAGCTTTTTTCTACTTTGCTATACACTATTCAAAATCTTCTAGTTGGTCATAGATTGTTAAAGCTAATGGTGCGTATTATTGCAGATTTGAAGGAAAGTATTATGTTAAAGCTGCTTCTTTTCTTTTTCAATCATCAATCATAAACTGAATTTTGCAAAATTCTCAGTTGTACAGGGGCTGGCTTACAATATGGAACACTCTACTACGTGGTTTACCAATGTTCAATAATGTTACATCAGTTGTAAGTATTTCACGTGATTGCTTTAATTTGATGAATCCATCGCTTCTTTCTTGTCCCATAAGGTTGAATTTGTGGTGCATTACTGCATCTACCTACTTGGTAACCCTTTTAGACAATTGCTTCTATACTAGAACAAATTGATTGCAAGATTCAGTACTGGTTATATGTTATCTTTTCAAACCACTATACTTAAATTTGTTATTCCACTTCAAGAACCCATGTAGCCTTGTCATGTCTACTGCCTACTGGGAAGTAGAGATGGCCAAATGGGCCCGGCCCGGCGGAGGGCCAGGACCGACCCGGCTCGGGACCGTTTGGGACCGGTTTGGGCCCACCGGTCCTTAACCAGTTACGATTTTCATCCAAAAAAAGACCCGGCCCTGTCCTTGACCGGTTATGGGAGTGGCCCGATTTTTTATTTAAAATTTATTTTTAAATAATATGTATTTGTAAGTGTATTTGGTTGACCCAGTTATAACAAAACATAATTTTTTTAAACGTACTTTTAAAAAGTATTTTTTAGTATATTGATTGACCCAATTATAATATAAAAGAATTTGTTGATGATTTGATTGACCCAATAATAATAAAAACGTATTTGTTAGTGTATTTGATTGACCCAATTATAATAAAAACGTATTTGTTAGTGTATTTGATTGACCAAATTCTTCAAAAAGTATTTTTTTATAAGTTAAAAATCAATTTTAAATAGATAAAAAAAATTAAGTGGGACTGGGGCCGGTTCTCACAACCGGTCCTTATAAAGCTTAACCGGGCCTTCGTATTTGGGTTGGGACCGGGACCGGTTACGAAATCACTATCCGGGACCGGGACCGACTTTTGGCCATCTCTACTTGGAAGGTAGTATATAATGACTAGCGAGAAACATTTGGTGGCACACATAAGAAATCATGGTTTCTGTTGTTTACCATGCAATTGAAACAAAACATGTTTCCATTTTGATGCTTATGTTGTACTATGATGCACATAACGTTTCTTTTTGGTTTGTTCAGGCAGATGCTGCTCTTATACTCCTTGGAAATATTAATTTGAGTGTAAGTATGCCGTGCTGATGAACTTGTGGTCTTTCCCTTTTTTGATATTTTCTTCCCCTACCTAGGGGGAGTTCATTAGTTTAAATTTTGAAGATTTCTGTATTGGATTTTGCTTTCAGGATCCGATGAACAACTTTATTATAGCTCAAGATGTATGGGATCTCCGGTTATTTAAAAATTCTCCATCAGTGTAGGTTACCTTTCTTTACTGATTCTTGATTATCATATATGGTTCAAGTGATCACTTCTAACTATCTCTCTGGAAGCTACAGTATTATCAATCAGTTGTTACATATTTCATACGCTCATTGAAAGATTTACTTTAACCATTAACTTTTTGGTGCCTTTGTGAATCTCCCTGTTTCTGTATCATTCTCATGTTCTTATAAATATGTTTTTATAAAAATGTACCAGGTCTCTTTTACGCTTCATAGCAGGCTATTTTTCAAAGAAAGGATCCCATGTAAGTGATTCGGGGTAGTTTCTTTTAGATGCTTAAAATACCCGGCATTTTGACATTTGTTTACTTGAAGATATTTTATAAGAACTATATCCCATCATTACAAAGATGGTTATTATCCCCAATTTTTTTGACCTGCCTTCATTTTAGAAAAAGTGTAGATTGGTTCAAGATCCCATTTTTAAAGTACACTGGATTTGAAGCTCTCTTTCTTGTAATTACAGTTAGCTTAGGGATGGCAACGGGTGGATATGAGGCGGGAGATCATTTTCCTGTATCTGTTTCATCCTCATCTATCTTGGCCTGATTCTTTTTTTGAATCTTATGGTATTTGACATCTGTGGCTGAACCAGTTCATGGAGTCCATGCAAAGCACCCCTTCCACATTCCCTGTGCAAGCTTTAGGTCTTAACTCTTAAGGCTAGCTCACATGCCCCAAAAGAAATTGATAGCACCTGTGGGATTTGAACCTGAGATTATTGAATTCCCGCTAGTGGGAGTGGCCCCAAAGGAATTAATGGGCCGACCGCGGAGTACCTTGCCTTTTATTACGAGGGATTGGTTGATTGTTGCTCTAGGACTTTAAGTGTCATCCCACTGTTTTGCCAAATTAAGTTTATCAAAAGTTAAAAGCGATTAATCGGGCTAGGCAGGGATTTGTTACTAATCAAGCAACTTGGTACTTATTAGGCCTGGTGAAAAAGTTGACTTAGCCCAATTAAAACTAGGTTCTATCTTCTGTAACTCAATTGGTTTGAGTCTAATATAAGATCAGCAGACATGGTTACATGCCTAGCACAAAATCGGGCGTCTTATGTAAAATAAAAGGCAGGGTTTTGGATTGGGATTTCTGTTATTCTGAATAGACTAATTTGCTGAACGTGGAGGATTTTTCTTTTGAATATTTTTGTGAAATTGTGGAAGAAATAACTATGAAAATCTAGTTATAAACCAAACTAAGCCAAACAAACCTAGTACATTTCCACAAGAAGTAGGGTGTGGGGAGGGTAAGATGTAAGGTCTTTCCCTACTCCAAGGAGTAGAGAGACTGTGTGAAGAGCCCTGACTTTCGAAAAATTTCTTTTATTGAGAAGGGTTTGCAAAATTATTGTAATCTTAAGTGATTTCAAAAGTATGTCTGAAAAACAAGAAATGAAGTTATGAGGAGTCTTTGAACAACTTGGCACTAACTCGGGAAGTGAAGACAGGCACTGAAAAGTAGGGCAAGTAAATCAGTAAGAGCAAGTATGTACAATTTACAACACGTAAAGTATTAAAACAGGTAAGGACATTAAAAGCATAAGGACGACGGCGGACTATTTGTTAAAGTTTTTTACGGCCACTTTTTGCGACACTTATGCTGCCTCTTTACACAAAGGGTCTTTAATTCTCATGTATTTGGATATAAGACCAACTGAAAGGTACTTAGGTCTTTACCATCCACAATTGTGAAAGATAAAAGCCTCATGGCTCATTCCCTTGTGGAGTTAATTTGTCGCCTCGAAAAGCTTGTTGATATTTTGCCACCATCACTTTTACTGCTTTTTTGCTTATTTGTGTAGGGTGACCTGCCGGACGTTTTACATTTGAGAAAAGATCTCTTGAGGACGGTTATGACCTTGCTTAATTGGAAGGTTTGTTTTTTATGATGTGCTCTTTAGTTGTTCCTTCCGATGTATCTTTAGGGTTGTCATTTCCTTGCTTCCTAGAAGCTAACGCTGTGTTCTCGGATTTGGAAAGAAAAGAAAGGAAGAAAAAGAAAGGAAAGGAAAAGAAAGGATTTTTTTTATTTGTGTTCTTGAGAGTGAAGGGAAAGAAGGAAAGGAAGGAAAGGAAGGAAAGGAAGCAAAGAAAATAAACTTTCGTGTTCTTGAGTAGGAGAGAAAGGAAATGAAAGATGTCATTTTTGCAAATATACCCTTATTTATTTTACAGCAGATTGTAACTGATGTGTAGATGCGTAGTTTTATAAATATTTTTTGGTGGTTATTATTTCTTTCCTTTCCTCCCACATTTGAGAGGAATGTTTTGGGAGGAAAATTGTTTTCCTTTCCTTTCCTTCCTAAAAAAACTTGAGAACACAATTTTTTTTCTCTCCCTTCGTAAAAAAGGACTTGAGAACACAGCGTAGAACTTTTCTATTGAATGCTGATTCTCTCATAACTCAAAATGACAAATCACTTTCTGTTTTTTTTTGTTGTACTGGATTATTTTAGATACCTTTGCATTTGACTACACGTTAGTTCTGGTTATCTGGTAGCACGTGAGTTTTTTTCTTTTGGTTTATTTGTTTACACCCAGAGTTCAACATATGAGCATAATAATAAATGTGCATATTGCCATATAGGCAAATGTCATAAAAGAATCCCAATGTATGGTCAAACATATGTAGTTTGACCTACATCATCGGAAAAATGTAGATCAATCCTTTATGGATGAGTCAATCATCCATAATTCTTTATGTAGCTTGATCTACATCACCATGTATGGTCACACACATGTAACTCGATCAATCATCCATAATCCAAGGAACTTGAGTCATTCATATAATAACCATGAGAGTACTAAATTTTATGATCATCTGGCATAACCTTTTATAATACCAACTAGCTTCATAATCTCATTACCGTAACAATCTAAATGGCAATTATGGCTGCTAAGTCAGCCGTGAAACAAGATTCCAGCCCCAAGAAGAAAAACCAATCAGGGGAAAACAAATAGGCTGAATCCATACAGCTAGAGGGTTAGGGCTTAATCTGTAAAACCAAATCAGCCGAGTGCTTAATCATCAGGCCTCAGACAAACCCTCTGATATGGTGAGCAAATAAACTCCCTTACCCTTATGCCTTAAGCCCATTAAGCCGCAACAAACAGCCCCTAAGGCCCTAACAGGCTCATTGTTGTGATACTGGGTTTCATTTCTGCTTTGTTGGATGACAATCTCTATGTTAATCTGTGGTCACTATATTAGTGAAAATTAAGAGTTCTAACTAGACAGTGCTCTGGCATGATTAATTACTGGTACCATCTTATTCAGGAACGTTTGGCGTTCAACGAGCAAATGGCTGTATTGTTGCCAGCAGCTGTATTCTCTCTTTGTGCTGGTTCTGCTTGTTTTGCAAACTGTGTTAAAGGATGTTCTTTGGCTCACCTGCTTGCAGATATCCCTGTAGCTGTTGATGACAGCGTGGAGGTATACTGAATATTGCTTTTGATTCTGTTTGTTGATATTTGGCTACTTATAGCTGCAGACGAAGGAGCATGTGAGAAGTTGAGGTTAACGTGAGAAGCGTGAGAAGTGGATCTGAACCGTTGATCACTTTTAATCAAATGCCCTCCCATGAATTGCGACTTAGAAGATAATTGATCCGGTGCATCTCGGTGCATCTTATCTTGGTGCATCTCATCCTAATGTGCATTCATTTCTCATCCAACGGTTGATAACCACTTCTCACGCTTCTCATGTTAAACTCAACTTCTCACCGGAACCCAACCCTATAGCTGCAATACTGAATATAGCTATCTGATAGGTTGAAAAACTGGAGCAGGAAAGTTCACATGATTTGTTTGATTGCTCTGTGGAAGTGCTTGCTGAAATTTTCCTCGACCCTTACACAAAGGTTCCAGTCTTTCTCTTACGCATACACTCTTCTCCATTTTGATGCATTCTTCTGGTGGGACCAGAGAAATGTTTTTTTTCTCTGGGCTTGGGTGACAACTAAGTAGCAATCACCTTTTGTTTTTCAGACATCCCAATCTCCGTGCTACCAGAAGGTGCGCCTTCCGCGTCATTTGAGGGACCCTCTGCTTCATGAAATGGAGCTCAACATTCTTGAAGTCTTGGGAAATAAAGAGATTGAAAAGATGAATCTTGCAGATGTTTTCTTTCTATGTGCTCTTTTGTCAAATTTCATGTATGGTTCATATGTTACAAGGTATGTTCCAGCTTTCATTAATATCTGTTTAAATGGTCATTCACATGTAATAATTACTTAACTCCTATTATACTGGGACAATTAACACTACTCTAATTTTTCTTGTGGTCTTGAACTTTACCAAATAATCATATTCATTTGAACATCATATTGTCTTGTAATTATTCATCACCGCCTCACCGGATTTCCATTTTTGTGGCATTTTTTGATTCATTGGAGAGAATAAAGTAGAAACTTGTCATAGACATCCATTCTTCTCTGTCATGTTCATATCATATAGTAAGGGGCTGTTTGTTTGCCTCTTAATAGTTCCATTAAGAGGAAACCTCTGAATCGCTAAGAGGTTAATCTTGTTTGGCAAAAAATGTTTGTCTCTTAATGGTTCTAAAACCCTCTGAATGATTTTGTATCTTGGGCCTCCCTTAACCATTCAACGCCCTAATTTCATTATGAACAATTACCAAACAACCACATTTCATTTTGCACTGTATCATAAGAGCCTCTTAATCATTCTTTCTATTTAATCATTCTGCACCAAACCATTCAGCAACTGCCTAACAGCCCCTAACCCATGCTTTTGTTTCCGTCAGGTTCAAAGAAGAAAACATTTCTTTTCTTTCCAAGACCGGTCAGTACATCTTAGAAATGCTGGGTCATGCTGTTTCTATAATTGAAAAGTGTTCAAGTGATGTTGGATGTGGTTCTTTTGGTGGTCTTGATGGCATAGACTCTATATTAACTTCTTTAAAAAGTTTTACTGGTTCACCGCTTTTTAGCTATAAGGAGGATGATGCTACATTTTATAATGATATTATCCAATCAATTGAGAGACTTTTGAAGGCTCTGGCTAAACTATTTGAGGGGTTTTCTGATGGCACAAATAATCTTCAGTCTGATATAGATCAGCCTGGTTGGTCTATTCCAGACGTTTCTGTTCAAGAATCTCGATCATCAAAGCACAATAAAATGACAGTCATGGATGTGGAGTTGGATGCAAATGATGATTCTAAAGATGTCGATATTATGAGTACTGGTGGAGAGAATCCCCGAGTGTCTCCTACTGTTAATTGGAAACTTGGCATTATATCATTGATCTCAAGCTTTTTCTCGGTTCTTCCAGTTGCCACCTGGGATGTTTTATTTAATTTAATGCAAACTGAAAATAATCAAAGGGTAAATTATCTTCTGGACTTGTTTCCTTTTCTATACATGTTAATGTAGCTGTACTATTAATCATCTAATTTGACTTTCATTTGTCCAGCTGATGGAATGCCTTCTGTTTCACCTTTGTCAACATCCTTGCTGGTCCTCCTGCCAAGGGTTTTCTGACTTGGTACACTCTGTTTAAAAGATACCAATTTCTATATGCTTGTGAATGAGGACAGTTAACTGCTTGCGACTTATCTCTTAAATATTTACTTGTCTAATTTTAACTGATATGTGGTTTTGCAGGTGGACAACATGGTTGATATGCTTTCTGATGCTAAGCTTCAGCCGACTAAGATACTAGCCGCTATTTGTGGCTTGTTACAGAAGTTGATGCCCTTAAACAAAGTACGAAAGGAAAAAAATCTTACTCATTCTATCAAATCAGGATCATCTGAACAGGTTTGGTGCATTGATCTAGAAGTACGTTCTCAGATAATCAATTAAGTTAGGATGCTTTTACTAGAAGTACATTCTAATGTACTGGTATTGAGTTTAACATTTCATGGAGAGTGGTTGCTGCTGTTGAATCAGTTTTGATTTATTGACATCTTTTATATTTTTTGGAGTTCTTTGTGAGTTGCTACTGGTTGCCTTCCTAACCTTTGGTATAATTTTGTTAATGTTTTACAGTGCACATCACGAGCTTCCATGGAGTTAATTCTGGAGAATGACTCTCAGAGTTTGGTAGCACTGGGTGATCTTGTTAACAAAATTGCAGAGAATGACCAATTTGATTGGTTTGGTCGTGTTAAACTCATTGATTGCATATGCAACTTTATATTACTGAATCCTCAAATCAGTCAGGTGCTTACGGTTTTCTTGCTGTGATAAATATAGATTTCCATTTCTAGTACCTTTGCAAGTTTGAATTCATTCATGTTTCTATTATTTTACATTTTAATTTTCATCAGGGCCATCACTATCGTTCTGATCCCTTTTCTGCTTTTTGTGTTGCATGTTTCTGTTTCGTATATTTTAAATAGGCCATGATTGAGAAGCTGCTGTTGATGCTCCATGATCCTGACTTTCGAGTTCGATTTTTTTTAGCAAGAAGAATTGGTGTACTATTCCAAACGTGGGATGGCCATGACGAGCTCTTCCAGGATATACTGTAGGGCGTCGAACAAAGCATATTTGTTTCATAAATTATTGAGTAAATTACGTTTTCGTCCTTGTGGTTTACTAAAAATTGCGGATTTCGCCCCTGTGGTTTCAAATTTCGGTTTTCATCCCTATGGTTTGCAATTCATTTTTTTCCTGAGCCAAAACACTACTTTTAAGTATGAAGGACTAAAATAGAAATTAATTGTAAACCATAGAGATGAAAATAGCAAATTAAATTATAAGGACGAAAAAGGTGATGAATTATAAACAATAGGGATGAAAATCACAATTTCAAAACCATAAGGAGAAAAATAGAAATTTTCAACAAACCACAAGGACTAAAAATGTAATTTACTCTAAATTATTTTAGCAAGTTTTATGCGAATGGCTTGCATTACTTGTCATTCTAATATTCTGATTCTTTACATTCTTTTGGACAATTTGATGCAGCACAATGTGGTAATCTTATGCTGTTCATTTTGCATCTGTTCCTCACTGCTCTCTGTTGCTCCCATTTTCTCTTTAGGGCATTAATGGTGTATCAACTAACCTAATTTTTGCCAACTAGTTGATCTTACTGAAATTATATGACCTTTCACATGTTAGCAATATGCACTTTTGTAAATGGGTCAGGTTAAGGGGAAAACCTAAAAAAAGCGGAAAACTGAAGAACACCCCTGGTAGCCCTTCATCCGGACGGTATGCACTTGTGCATACAAGTAATTTGTAACATGCACACGTGCATATGTGCATATGCACAAGTGCATAATGCACTTGTGCATAAAAATAAAAAAATAACATAATTTACCTGTCTGTACAAGTGCATACCGTTCAGATGAAGGACCGCTAGAGTTTTCCGTTTTTTTGAGGTTTTCCTCGGAACCTCCCTCTTTTGTAAATTGACCTAACAATTGCGAGGTTTTTTTTTATTGGAGCCACTACCACTAGTCATGGATAGTTGCAATTGCATACTACAATTTGTCTTATGGTATATTTATTAGGAATCAAGAATACAGAGGTACGAGCCTATAGAACAGATCCTGTTTGTAAACAGTGATACTATTGTATTGCTTTAACTTGATGATTTACAATGAAAGAATACAAGGGATTTATAGACAGAAACTATATAGAATACGTAAAGCCTAGGTAAGAAAACCCTAAGGGCCCATGGGCTAAGTTGGGCCACTTAACCTAATTTACATTCTAACACTCCCCCTCAAGCTGGAGCATAGATGTTAATCATGCTCAGCTTGTTACAAATAGAAGAGACTCGCGAACCACGTAAGGTAAGGCTTTGGTAAATACATCAGCAAGTTGATTTCCTGTTCGAACAAAGGGAGTAGAGATGGTTCCTTCTTCTAGCTTTTCACGAGTGAAATGACAGTCCACTTCGATATGCTTCGTTCTCTCATGAAACACGGGATTGTTTGCAATGTGGATAGCCGCCTGATTGTCACAATACAGTTTCATGGGTTTAGATTGAGTAAACCCAAGTTGACCTAGCAGGTTACGCAACCAAATCAGCTCACATGTGGTTTGGGCCATAGCCCTGTATTCAGATTCCGCGCTAGATCGAGAAACGACATGCTGTTTCTTGCTTCTCCATGAGACTAGGTTCCCTCCAACTAACACACAATAGCCTGTCGTAGATCGTCTGGTCGTGGGATCTCCATTATAGTTGGCATCTGTAAACCCTTCTATGACATGATGACTGTGATTTTGATAAAGAATGCCAAGGCCAGGAGCACCTTTTAGGTACTTCAATATATGCCTAACAGGCTCCCAATGTGGAGTTCTTGGAGATGACATAAACTGACTTACGACGCTTACCGGAAAAGCAATGTCAGGACGAGTAATTGTCAGATAGTTCAGCTTTCCCACAATCCTTCTGTACTTTTCTGGATCCTTAAGTAGATCTCCCTCGTCTGCTTTCAATTTCATGTTTGGAATCATTGGAGCCTCACACGGTTTTGCTTCAATCATCCCAGAGTCATTTAGTACATCCAAACAATATTTTCGTTGAGACAAACAGATCCCTTTCCGAGTACGAGATACTTCAATTCCCAAGAAGTATTTTAAAGGACCTAGGTCCTTTGTTTGAAACCGAGACGCAAGGAAATCTTTCAGCTTCTTGATCCCTGCCATATTACTGCCTGTAATCACAATGTCATCAACGTATACCACTAGTAGAATACATCCAGAAGAGGACGAATGAAAGAACACTGATTGATCATGAGAGCTTCTCCGTAAGCCAAACTCAGTTACCACATCATTAAATCGTCCAAACCAAGCACGGGGCGATTGCTTTAAACCATAAAGTGATTTACGTAGTCTACAGACTTTGCCAGACTCCCCCTGAGCAACAAACCCAGGTGGTTGCTCCATATAAACTTCCTCATGTAAATCACCATGCAAGAAGGCATTTTTCACATCCAGTTGGTGTAATGCCCAGTCGTAAGTAGCAGCTAAAGAAATAAACAAGCGGATGGAGGTAACCTTAGCCACAGGAGAGAATGTTTCATAGTAGTCAACCCCATAAGTTTGAACATATCCTTTGGCGACCAACTGGGCTTTCAGACGAGCCACAAATCCATCTGGATTGACTTTCACAGTGAATACCCATTTGCAGCCGATTGCCTTTTTACCTGCAGGTAACCCTACCAAATCCCATGTACCATTATGCTCAAGAGCATTAATCTCATCTATCATAGCATCCCGCCATCCAGAATGGGCCAAAGCTTCACCAACCGTTTTAGGAACGAAAACCGAATCAAGTGTAGAAACCAAAGAACGAGAATGTGAAGAGAGTCTATCATAGGAAACAACAGAAGCAATCGGGTAAGTACATGAGCGCTTACCTTTCCGAAGGGCAATGGGAACATCGAGATCAGGATCCTGTGTAGCGGAAGGTGGTGGATCACTTGAAGCAAGAGGATCATCAGTAGATGGATCTGCAGACGATGGCGAAGATGGTATAGGGTCGGGATCTGATGTCGGGCGTTGGCGCCTACTATACACATGAACAATCGGTGGTTTAGCAGGCTCCTGAGGCAGTGTTGGGTCGGATAGGATAGGAGACTCTGGAACATGTATGGTATATACCAACAAGTCATCACTCTCTCTAGAATTGCAAGGTGTGGACATAGGAAAGAAGGGTGTATTCTCATGGAATGTAACGTCTCGAGAGACAATGTATCGATTAAGCATGGGAGAAAAACACTTATACCCCTTTTGAAGGCGAGAGTAACCAAGAAAGACACACTTCAAAGACTTGGGATCCAACTTAGTGATATGTGGTCGGGTATCACGGACAAAACAGGTACTACCAAAGATCTTTGGGTCGATAGGAAACAAGGACTTAGTTGGGAACATGACTGAGAAGGGACTTCGTCCATCCAAAACAACAGATGGCATTCGGTTGATAAGAAAACAAGCAGTAGCGAACATTCATGTGGAATAATAGAGCCCTAGCCACCTCTAAGAGATGACGATTCTTTCGTTCGGCAACTCCATTTTGGGCTGGTGTGTCAACACAAGAAGACTCATGAAGAATACCATTTTGAAGCATATATGACTGAAATGTGTGAGACATATATTCTTTTGCATTATCACTACGAAGAGTTTGAATGGACACTTTAAATTGTGTCTTAACCTCAGCATAGAGTGAACAAAAATGTGTGAAGACTTCAGATCGATTTTTCATAAAATAAAGCCAAGTAGTATGAGAGTAATCATCAACAAATGTAACAAAATACTTAAATCCAAGTTTTGAAGTAACAAGACATGGTCCCCAAACATCAGAATGGACCAACTCAAATGGGGATGAGGCCCGCTTATTACAGACTCTAGGACTTAAGTGAACACGTTGATGTTTGGTAAACTGACACGACTCACACTGTAGAGAAGATAAAGACGAAAACTCAGGACACAACTTCTTCAGATTCTGCAAAGAGGGATGACCCAATCGACAATGAACTTCAAGCGGAGACGATAGGCTGGAACAAGTCAATGAATAAGACGGTGGACGTTCAAATATGTATAGGCTGTCAGATTCCCGTCCTCTACCAATAATCGTCTTCGTCGACAGATCTTGAAAGACACAGAAATCAGGAAAGAATGAGACACAACACTTTAGAGCACTGGTAATTTTGCTGACTGATAACAAATTGAATGTGAAATTAGGTAAGCTTAGTACGGAAGATAACGAAACTGATGGGGAAAGATCGATGGTGCCAGAACCAAGGACAGGTGTGGTAGACCCATCGGCAATTGTGACGTGTGATGGGGATGCGTGTTTATTGAAATAGAGAGGGATTACCTGTCATGTGATCTGAAGCACCGGAATCAATGACCTATTTGGAGGCAGAAGATACTAGGCAAGTACTAGAGTTACCTGTTTCAGCAAATGCAGCAGTCGGAGCAGTGGAAACAGTTGTATCTGAGGCAGAAACATAGTGTGCTGATGAGCTCCTCGGGTGTCTGGCCAAAAGCTTCTTACATGTGCGCTTGGTGTGACCGAGCTCATGACAGTAGTAACATTCAACACCATCAGAATCTGGAATATTAGCCCGTGAATCAGTTGTTCGGTCACTGTGGCCGCCCCTAGAGCCCCCGCGAAACCCTCCTCTAGAGCCACCACGAAATCCTCCACGAAATCCTCCTCGACTAACCAGAGCACTGTTGTGATCCACAGATTGAGAAGACTGAAGATTCTCATTACGAAGAACACGAGCAAATGTTTCTTGAAGAGAGGGAATAGCAGATTCATTCAAGAACTGAGATCTGATAGAGTCGAATTCTGGTCGCAAGCCGGTCAAGAAACTAATAACAACCACTTGTTCCCTTTGAGCCTGCATAGCTTTGACATCAACACTTAACGGAAGAAGAGAGTTAAGCTCTTCATATACCTTTTTGAACTCCATGACATAAGTAGTAAGCGATCGGTCCTGTTGTTCTCCACGATGAAAGGAATTACACACACTATAAATCCGAGAGATGTTACTTTGCCCAGAATATAAGAAATCAAGATAGTCCATAAGTTCTTTCACGTACTCACAATGACTAACCAGAGACGAAACAGAGGGCTCAATAGTATTGATAATCTGTAAGTACAAACGGGCATCACTTTGTAACCATGATTCGGAATCATAATCGGTACCTTTAGGAGGATCAGACGTGAGATGAGAACCCATTCCCATGCTTCAAGAAACAACCGACAAACAGAAATCGAAAAACGAAAAGACTTGGCATTCACAGGGTGCCTAAACTTAACGACCAGAGAAGAGGGAACGTTGATAGCAATCTAGAACAGAATCGGCGCACTCACTGGATGCCAAAAGTCGACGACCAGAAACCCTAACGATCAGAAATGCTAAGAAAAATTCCGATTGATCCGCGAAAACAGGGTTTAAGAACAAACCTCGCTCTGATACCATGTAAACAGTGATACTATTGTATTGCTTTAACTTGATGATTTACAATGAAAGAATACAAGGGATTTATAGACGTAAACTATACAGAATACGTAAAGCCTAGGTAAGAAAACCCTAAGGGCTCATGGGCTAAGTTGGGCCACTTAACCTAATTTACATTCTAACACTGTTCAAGTAAGGTCGTATGTCTTATGGTATATTGCCTAGGCGAAGGATCATGTGATAAGTGGAGGTTAACGTGAGAAGCATGAGAAGTGGGCCTGAACCATTGATCACTTTTAATCAAATGCCCTCCCATGAATTGCGCCTTAGAAAGGGAATTGATCCGGTGCATCTCATTCTAATGTGCATTCATTTCTCATCCAACGGTTGATAACCACTTCTCATGCTTTTCACGTTAACCTCAACTTCTCACCGGAACCCAACCCTATTGCCTAAATGACATCTTTAGTCGATTCAGATGGAATCCCCAATGAATGATGAAGTTACTTTACATGTATACACCGACTCCATGAATTATTATTATTTAATCATCCCTACTGATTGTTTATGGTTTAAGTAACTACATCATAAGTATGGCATCTTGATGAACTTATACCCTGACAATTGACATTACAGCTGATGACTATGCACCATAACTTGTTAGTAATTTGGATTATATTATCTTTTATTTTCGGCTAATTATGCTGGATAACACCATTTATCATCTATATCGCTTGTTTAGATATCTTATGCAGCATATACAGATTTTATTGTTCAACATTATAAAGAGTTTACATTCTTAATTGGGTTTCTCCATGCTTCAGGTCGAATTTTAATGTAAAATTGGTGGTATTATTTAAGGATAAGCTTGTTAAAGCAAAGGAGGTTTTAGCTGCCGGTCATCAACCGCGTCCTTTGATGGAAACCATCATTGTAACCCTCGCACATCTTGCTTTGCACAGTGAGAAAATTGAGTTGGAGGTAATCTTCTTTGATTTTATGAATTTTTTATTTATTGAAATAGACATGGAAAATCAATTATCGGGCAAGGGCAGCCAAGTGTGGTGAATGGCTGCAAAACTTCTGAAGCCAATTTTATTAATTAACAGGATTAATGATACACCAAAATGTGTTAAGAACCAAAATATCAGATAAGAAATTAACACAGATTAAGAGGGAAAATTTTGGGTTGACTGTATGATTGATTGCAAAATAAAAGGAATACTAGCTTTCGAGAGGCTAGCTCTCTCCACAAAACGTACATGTAATTTTCTGGATACCCCCTCCATTCAACCCCTTTCTTATTTATAGCTAGCTCCTCAAAGACTTATTCTAGGTAATACCCAAAATACCCCTGGAACAAACTCCCACTCCCTCCAGAAAGTTGTAACAGATTACTGTGGTCCCCCTCTCTTTCTACTATACATGAACCGAATGGGTGGGTGCTTAACATTACTCCGCCCCCAAAGAATCACCTTGTCCTCAAGGTGAAAGTCGTGAAAAAACCTGTCGCATTGTATCCATATCTTCCCACGAGGACTCATATTCGGGTAACCCTTTCCATTTGAGCAATACTTCCACCTGCTGGCCATGTGGTCGATCAATGGTGCGAACTCCTAACAACGTCTCCGGTTCCACCTCCAATTCCAGTTCCTCACTGAGTTGCGGGGGAAGTAGTGGTGTTGCCGGCATGGGTTCAACAGCCTTTTTGAGTTGTGAGATGGAACACGGGATGAATTCGAGATGTCTCCGGAAATTGTAACTTATATGCCACGGCCCCGATGCGTTGGACGATCTGAAAAGGACCATAAAAACTAAAAGTCGAGTCGCCATAGACTTTTGGCGGTACGGTCGTAATTTCAAATAAACCCAGTCTCCTACCTCAAATGTAACCGGTCTACGAGACTTATGAACCATCATCTTCATGTTTTGTTGAGCCTGTAATAGATACCCACGTAGTTCATCCAAAATAGCATCTCGTTCCAGCAGCTGGTCTTCTAACGAAGACACTCCAGTGTTGTGTTGGTTGGGTTTGTACCAGACGTGGGGGATCACGTCCATACAGTGCTTTGAAAGGGGTGCACTTAGTAGCGGTGTGATATGACGTGTTATGCCAGTATTCTGCCCAAGTCAGCCAATGCACCCATTTGCGTGAATTTCCTTGAATGAAGCACCGAAGGTACGTCTCCACAACCTTATTAACGATCTCCGACTGCCCATCTGTTTGGGGGTGGTATGCGGTGCTGCGTAAGAGCGTGGTCCCTTGTAGTCGAAACAGTTCTCGCCAAAAATTACTCATGAAGACCTTATCTCGATTAGAGACGATCGTTAATGGGAAACCGTGGAGCCGAATAGTTTCCTTAACGAACAAAGAAGCTACGGAGCTTGCAGTAAAAGGATGTTTCAATGGTAAAAAATGAGCGAACTTGGTGAGACGGTCTACCACCACCAACATAGTATCGAACCCATTTGAACGAGGCAATCCCTCAATGAAATCCATCGTTAAATCTTCCCACACCCTCGAGGGTATAGGCAGAGGTTGCAGGGCTTGTGTTGTCATCGCTTTTTGTTGTTGGCACACCACACACGCTTGCACATACCGCTGCACCGCGCGTCGCATGCCTACCCAAAACCATTCTGAAGCCAAGCGCTGATATGTTTTGAATTCCCCCGAATGACCCCCAACGACCGAATCATGGTATTCTTTGAACAATTTGGGAACAAGTAAAGAATTATGGGAAATAACCATCCGGCCTTTGTATAACAGTCGGCCTTGCTCGATTGTATACCCCACATGAGACTTTCCTTCCTCAATGTCCTTAATAACATGCTGAATAAACGGGTTAGCTGCCGTTTCTTTACGCAATTCCGTCATATCGACCGACCATGAAGAAGTAATCGCCCCTAACTCCTTCTTGGCAACAAATTCTCTAGACAACGCATCCGCCACACGATTCGAACATCCGGGCTTGTATTGGATTTCAAAATCAAATCCTAATAGCTTGCTCACCTACTTCTGATGATAGTCTGAAGATATCACCCGTTGTTCCAACAAATACTTAAGGCTCTTTTGGTCTGTTCGAGTTACAAAGTGTCGCCCCAACAAATAATGTCGCGACCTCATCACAACGAGCACTATAGCCATCAACTCTTTTTCGTATAATGATTTCAGACGATTTTTCATACCCAAAACTTGGCTAAAATAGGCAATTGGGTGTTGATTTTGTAACAACACTGCTCCAACGCCAAAGCCCGACGCATCCGTCTCCACAATAAACGGTTGGGCAAAATCTGGCATTGCTAAAATCGGGGCCTGGGTTAAGGCCGTCTTCAGTGCTTGAAAAGCCTCTGTAGCTGTTTTCGACCACCCGAAATTGTCTTTCTTTAATTGGTCGGTGAGTGGTGTGGCTACACGAGCATACCCTACTATAAATCTCTGGTAGTACAATCTGTAAATCCATCGTGGGGTGCGGAGGGTTTTGATCCTTTTGTTCCGGGAGGAATAGTCTCTCATCATATTGCAGCGGGGACTTTGGGCACTGTTAGCCCCAAAAAACCACGCAACTCTCTTAAATTGGTAGGCGTTGGCCAATCAACCATTGCCTTAATCTTCTCCGGGTCCACGGCGACTCCAGCCGATGATATCACATGTCCTAAATACGCCACCTCCGTTTTTCCCAACTCGCACTTGCTCGGATTGGCATAGAACTTATGACGCTCCAGCTGTTCCATCACTGTTGTTAAATGTTCAACATGTTGTTGCTCACTTCGTCTGTACACTAAAATGTCATCAAAGAAGACAAGTACAAATTTACGGAGAAAAGGACGGAAAATGTCATTCATCACGGACTGGAATGTGGCTGGAGCATTAGTCAAGCCAAACGGCATGACTAAAAACTCGTAGTGGCCTTCATGGGTTCAAAACGCGGTCTTGGCTACATCTTCTTCCCTGACCCGAATCTGGTGGTATCCCGATTTTAAATCGAGTTTCGAGAATACCCGAGATCCGTGAAGTTCATCCAACAGCTCATCGATCACCGGAATCGGGTATTTATCGGGTACCGTAACTTTGTTTAAGGCTCGGTAGTCGACACAAAACCTCCACGAGCCATCTTTCTTTTTGACTAGTAAAACCGGGCTGGAAAACGGTTCTTGAGATGACCGTATGATCTCTGCCCGTAGCATGTCTCGAACCAGCCGTTCTATTTCTGCCTTCTGGAAATGAGGGTACTTGTAGGGCCTTACCGATACCGGTTCCGCCCTTTTTTTAAGAATGATCGCATGCTCCCGATCTCTCCGTGGTGGAAGCTCATTTGGCCACTCGAAAATTCATTGGTGGGCCTGAATAGCTTCACGTAAAAAATCGGGTGACTGTGGCAAACTGGTTGGGGTTATCGCCTTCTCCACCTGATTCAATTGCAACAAGTAACCTTCTCTTTCTTTTCCAATCGTCCTGATCATATTCTTCAGCGTAACTTGTGACTGATCCAGGGACGGATCCCCTTTCAATGATACGTTCGAGCCGTTGAGTTGGAATTTCATCAGTTGTGTCTTCCAATTGGTGGTAACCGGTCCCAATTTTTCTAACCATTGAACCCCAAGGATCACGTCAGAATTCCCGAGAGTCAACGGTAGAAAATCTTCAAACACCTCGAGTCCTTGAATGAGCAACCGTACTCCTCGACATTCTCCTTGTTCTTTCACAACCTCCTCTGTGCCCAACGATACCCCAAAACTCTTGGTCTTGCTGACCGGAATCCCCAGTTTCTGAATAATAGCCACGAGATAAAAAATTGTGAGTGGCCCCTGGATCAATCATGATGATTACTTCTGTCTCACACAACAACCCCTTCAGTTTCATCGTTTTTGGGTTTGTGATTCCCATCACTGAGTTAAGGCAGATCTCAGTGGGAGGTTGCTCACCAGCATCCTCCGTCTGTGGCTCAAGTAATTCCTCCCCCTCCTCTTCTTCAGTGGTTAACAACACACTTAACTCTTTACGACGACAACGATGGCCTAAATTCCACTTCTCGTCACGGTTCTTCCCCCATGGCCCTTCTCCCTTTTATTCTGTAATTCTTTGTCTGACAGTCTCTTTATCTCCCCTACGGTTCTTCCTTCTACAGTCGATTTAGTTGATTCAGGGGTTCTCGTCGTGGCTTGACCGCCAACCATTGTTGGCGATTGCCGTGGGGATATCACCGCCCTGCTTGGAATGAGAATACCTTCGAATTGGTATTTCCCGATCCAAGGGATGTGGAGAACGATCGACCATCGTATCTCTTCCCGGTTTCAGATCGAAGTTTATCTTCTAATTTTACTGCCAGATCCATGGCCTGGTCCAAGTTACGAGGCCCAAGGACCCTAACTTCAGCCCGTATTTCTGCCTTAAGCCCATTAATGAAATGGCCCAAAGCTATTTCATCTGGAATATTGGTAAGTGGGGCGGCTAACTCAATAAACCGACGTTGATATTCAACTACAGTACCTGAGTTAGGGCTAACCATTGTTCGTGCAGAGATCCACTACTGGATGGCTTGAACTGCCTGAGAAGCATCGATTTCATCTCCTCCCAACGAGTAATCGGCCGCCGCCCGTGTTCCCACTGATACCAGAGAAGTGCGTCTCCTTCCAACGCCACCACCGCCGCCTCCAATTTCTCCATCTCATTCAGACGATAAAACGTAAAATAACGTTATGCTCGAATGATCCACCCGTCTGGATTATTTCCATCGAACAAAGGCATGTCCAGCTTCCGAAATCGCCCGTCTGTTCCTCCGTCTGGATTATTAATTCCTCCAGACGCCTCTCCTTGTTTTATTGGACTCCCGTTTGGTGAAAATCCTCCTGTGGAGAACTTCGACTCGGTGATCGTTGCTCGAACCTCCTCCCTGATTGAGGAATGAAGCTGCTGGTTTTCTGCCGCCATCTCGGTAAATCGCTGAGTGATCAACGCCATCTGCTCCGTAAACTGGCGTTGCAATGTTTGCTGAAGATCCATCATCGACGCACGTACTGCCGCCACATCTTCCTCCATCGATTCCACTCTGATTCACCGGATCAGCTCTGGGTGGCGCCATGGTCACTCAGGATGTGTGCTCTGATACCAATTTGTTAAGAACCAAAATATCAGATAAGAAATTAACACAGATTAAGAGGGAAAAATTTGGGTTGGCTGTATGGTTGATTGCAAAATAAAAGGAATACTAGCTTTCGAGAGGCTAGCTCTCTCCACAAAACGAACAGGTAAATTTCTGGATACCCCAGAAATTTCAACCCCTTTCTTATTTATAGCTAGCTCCTCAAAGACTTATTCTAGTAATACCCAAAATACCCCTGGAACAAACTCCCACTCCCTCCAGAAAGTTGTAACAGATTACTGTGGTCCCCCTCTCTTTCTACTATACGTGAACGGAATGGGTGGGTGCTTAACATGGTGGTGCATTACAAGCCAGACAATTGGATAATGCAAAATTTGTACCTCAAATTCTTTTTTTGGTGCTTTGCCTGTATAAAAGGCTGATTATAATGCTTCTTAATTGTCTTAATATTGCTTTTCATCTGCTAAATCTTTATTTTAAATGACTTTATGTGATCATCAAATGCTGCTGCTATTGTGTTGTCGATTGCGCTAGTGAGAGATGCCTTTTGGAGTTGGAGAACTAGATAATTTGAACAATTGGGAAGGGGGACACATGTTTAAGTTACAATTGGGTTGGTTTTTGTGATAGTCATGTTCTAAAATGGTAAGAGAACGGATGCTTTTGTGAAAAATATTCAGAGACTGGTCTTTCAGCTTAATTGGTTGGTTTACTTCTTTCAATGGCAAATTTATGTGGAAATATATAACCCATGACAGCCATCAAGTTTTTGACCGACTTTACTGACTTAATGATTCTGTGTGGGTGGAGATCTGTATGCTTCTCCTGACATTTTGAATTGATGATGGCACATGCAGGCTATTTTTATGATCTGTGTTATTGCTGCAATCGATTCTTCCCAGAGGTATTATTGTTCTACTCTTGTGCTGATCAACAAAAGGCTATATATTTACTGCAATTGTTTTACTCCAGGGAACTGGTTGGTGCATTACTTGATAATCTATCTCGAAAACTGCAATACAGCTCCAGATCAGAGGTTTATTGTTATTATTATTTTTTTGCAGTTTGTCATTAGTCTTTACTTGAAATAGATATTATTCAAAAACAAAACAAGATATCTCTACTTGTTTTTATACTTCTGGAAGTACCTGATTTTTCAAGGTTCTTATACATCAAGGCAATTGGAATTTGAATTTGAACTTTCTGCAGTACATGGGAGAGCTTATTGCGCCAATTCTTTTCTTTTGGGTCCATTGTGGCGTAAGCTTAGCTGCACTGGTTGAGGTAATATTGTCACAACTATTCATTGAAAACATTACTGAATGTACATTTAATCTGATTTGGTCTTTGCAGACACGGGAACTTTTTGTTCTAAATGTGGAAGCTAGTAATTTCATTCAATATTGTTGCCATTGGCTTCTTCCAGCTTTGGTTTTGCATAACGACGTTTCCAACTTGAATTGGGTTGCCAAGGTGGGATATTTTAACTTTTTTATTTTACTTTATTTGGGATATTCGCAGAAATCCCCGAGTACTTGTAAAATTTGACTCTGAACATAAAGTCTCATTCAACTGTGGTTTTGGTTCTTGGGGTTTGCCTGCAGGTTTCCGGTCAACCTTCTGCAGCTCTTATTAAGACTCAGTTTGTACCTATCTTTTCAGTATGCATAGCATTGCATTGCAGTAAAAGGTCTGGGAGGGAATCTGGAACAGCAGTACTTCAAAGTTCAATGTTAAGCATCTCTGGGGTATCTGAGAGTGAGCGGGATACTCTTATTAAGAGACACATGGTTTGCTACTGTACCTTTCTTTCGATCTTCAAAGTTCAATGTTAAGCATCTCAGGGGCTGTTTGTTTACCTCTTAATAGTTCTATTAAGAGGCAACCTCTGAATCGCTAAGAGGTGAATCTTGTTTGGCAAAAAAAGTCTGGCTCTTAATGGTTCTAAAACTCTCTAAATGATTTTGTATCTTGGGCCTCCCGTAACCATTCAGCACCCTAATTTCATTCTGAACAATTATCAAACAACCATATTTCCTTTTGCACTATATCATAAGAGTCTCTTAATCATTTTGACCACTTAATAATTCTGCATCAAATCATTCAGCCACTGCCAAACATGCCCCTGAGTTTGCTGTTGTACAGAGCTTAGTTATACATGAAAGAGTAGTTTTTATATCATATGCTTATAAATCATTCGATCTTCATAGATGGCGAGTTTTTTTTGATTTAATAAGATGTATTCATACTTCAATAGCAAGTATGATACTTTTGCCAAGTTTTGGCAACATGTTGGCCAATTCTCTCTCTTTCTCTTTTAAAGAGTTTACTTGCTTGTATGTTCGTTGAATATTTTGTTATTTATTTTTCCAATTTTGCAGTATGGTCTTTTACAGTTCTACATATAAAATGACATTTAGTGCCAGTTATGAGTTCATTGAATTTCATGTTAGTGTGGTTCTAGTTTAGACGTAATTCACTTTTGTTTATTCCATTACACGATTCTTTACATTGATAATGTTTATACCCTCTTATTAAGTACCCTAATGGATCAACTTGATCAAGTGTGTCTTAAAAA
This sequence comes from Saussurea involucrata, assembly GCA_033807775.1. Classification (NCBI taxonomy): domain Eukaryota; kingdom Viridiplantae; phylum Streptophyta; class Magnoliopsida; order Asterales; family Asteraceae; genus Saussurea; species Saussurea involucrata. The sequence continues at coordinate 8,296,158 of CM066317.1, read as the reverse complement.
TTAGAATAAGATTTTTTAGAGATAAGTTATGCTAGAAGATGGTCAGCCCTTCGCTGAGGGGATTGAAAAACATAAAAAGAAAATGGACATGAACACTTCTCTCTCTCTCTCTATATATATATATATTATATAATAAGAATTTTTGATTGCAACAATTCCTGTTACTTAATTGCAGGTTTCTATTGTCAGTCACATTTTATCACTTGCTTCCCAGTTATCAGAACCTGCATTACCTTTCTTTCCCAAGGAGACGATTCAACGTGCAATTCAAACAGTTGTCGATGGTTTCTTGAACATGTGCATTGCCTTCTCATAACATTGGCAAATGTGTATTCTTCAAAGTGTAAATTATAACGCCTTACCATAATGCTATTGTATTTTGTAGGGAACCAGTTCCTTGCAGCGTAGTCATAATGGACAAAATTAACGTTTTCCGCCCCGATAGAGTCTTTATGGTGATGCTTTTGATATTATATTAATTCATAATTTCTTGATTTTTTTGTATACTTTACTTGAGCGTAATTGCCTCAACAACCTTATGAAAATGATGTTTTTTCTTAATACTTTTCTTGTTGTGCAGTTCATACTTGAAATGCATCATAAAGTTACAGCATCTATCCACCATAGGCACAGATGTAACAGGTTATCTGGGGTTGAGGTCCTCATTAATGTTCTTGGGCATAGAGCTGCAGTACCAAGCACATCCAAGTCAGTTCAGGATTGCACTTTTTTGTTTCTCGAATGATGCATATGATGTTTCATATGTGAATAACTCAGAAAATCTCCACTATGCAGTTATCTTTTCAACTTGGTGGGGCAATTTATTGATTATGGTCCATTACAAGACCAATGTTGTCGGATCATTTCTACATTGCTCAAAACACTTAAGGACAGCCAATCTAAAGATGGTATCGACGTGCTTGGTGAACAACTTCAGGTTCATCTCTTGTTTCCCAACATGATTTTTTTACTGGTTAATTATATGAGATTATCTTCTAAGATCTGCTATTTTTGTGGTGCAGTTTCTGGTATCTAAGTTAGTTGAATGTTGCATTCCCTCACAATCTGATTCCAAACATTCCCGCACTCAACCATCTGAGGCTTTATCACTACTGCATGAGCTTGTTGTCGATTCTGATCCATCTCTTCATAAGCATATCAAAGTATGTTATTTCAGTTAGAATCTTGAATTTAATGTCTTCTAATATCAGCCTGATATCTTTTTATTTAGTTTTTTTTTTCTGTTTTAAGGTTGAGTGTAAGCATCCATTTACATTCGACAAGTGTGCTATTTCAGGAACTTGGGCCTTTTCCTGAATATGATATATTTGATGGAATACGTGAGTTCCACCTTGAACTGTGCCAAGAGTACTCTGCAAGAGACCACTTATTAGAGGTAAATTGTTTTTTTTTGGTAATGTTTGGATGTTTTAATTTTTGTTTTTTATTATAGTTAAATTCTATTTTTGTTGGCTAACATTCGCAGCTTTTCTTTGCCAAAGCTGTTAGCTGTGTTAATGTTACTTTTTTGTTTGTTTGTTTGTTTTAGTTTGTGAGGAGATCTAGTTGTCTTCCACCACGGTTGGTTATATCCAGGTGATCAGTTTTTCTCTATTTGATTGTGGAAACGAAAGCTCCTATCTCGATTGAACCTCTTGGTTTTTCCTGCTAGTTGCATAAAAAAATATATGTTAATTATACTTGATAATAGAGTTTAGTTTATGTCTAGAAGTTGAGCCCCTCTTCTCCGAAGATTGTTCATCTCCCTCTTTCTCTTCCTTTTTTTATTAGTCAGTTTTTTTCCTCCCATGCTTTCCATTGGTCAGCAACCAACCAACCACAACTCGTTCCATCTTGGCCGTATGCAGTTCATGCAGACATAAGCATATACAATGTATATATTTTTGTAATTGCTATTCTTTGGCGATGTTTGCACCATACTGTTGACAGAATTTATAAGATTACATCCAATGGGTTGGGTTCCGGTGAGAAGTTGAGGTTAACGTGAGAAATGGTTATCAACCGTTTGATGAGAAATGGACACACAATAGGATGAGATGGGCCGACATAAGATGCACGGAGATGCACCGGATCAATTCATTTCTAAGGTTATGATCCACTTCTCACATTAACCTCAACTTCTCACACGATCCTTCGCCTACATCCAATTCATAATGATTTTGTTCCAATGCATTGAAATTAGAAGGACAACATAAATGTGATTTTTTTTAGCCCAAACATAAAAAGAATGAGTAAATGTATAATCTATTACTCAGGTCAAATAAATGTATGACCTGTTGTTGACTTGTTGGTTTATTCTTGCAGTCTCAAAGCGTTGCACAATATCATGTTCACAGGCTTTCAGCATGAAAAGAATGCAAAACAATTTTTTGGAGATGCATTTTGGCAATATGACCATGAAATTGTACATGCGGTTTGGAGTCTAGTCCGGATGGCCACTGCAGACTCAACAAACAGTTTTGGAGCATTTGTTTCTGACTTTTTATCAATGGTCTCATTCTTAAGTACCTTTCATTTCCCTTCCTTCTTTCTGCACTATATTATACCGTTGAGAGAGCATCAAGTGATAAAGAATTGTTTCCTGTTGACTTGGGCTCCAGATCGGCATTGGGGATCCACATCGCGTTGTTTTCCATCTTCCTGGAGAGTCAAACCGGATACATGTGTGTCGGCCTCTTTATTCTGATAGTGGTAGTGGCTTTAGTTTCCGTATGGATTCAGGTTTATCCGAAGAGCTTCTAATTGCAGTGATGCGACTTTTAAAGAAGTATTTGATGGATGAATCTGTTGAGATAATTGAGATGGCATCACAAGCATTACGTGTAAGTCGATTATAAACATGTACCTATTGGTAACTGTTTCTATGATTTAAATTAGAGTAAATTATGTTTTTCGTCCCTGTGGTTTATAAATTGCAGTTTTCGTCCCTATGGTTTGTAATTCATTGATATTATTGTTCTTATTTTTTTTTAAATTTATTGTTGTTCGGCCCCTATGGCTTACAAATCTTTACTGTTTTAGTCCCTTGTACTTATAAGGTAGGAATTAGTCCAGGGACGAAAATAGCAATAAATTGCAAACCATAGGGCCGAAGGTTGTAATTTCCAAACCACCGGAACGAAATTCGAAATTATTAACAAACTACAGGAACTAAAACTGTAATTTACTCTTTAAATTATGTTCACATTGGTAACTTTGTTATCCATATATGGATGTGTTATACAAACGCTAACTGGGTAAGCGCTTACCAGGTCACTTACCTGACCGGGTGAGCATGGCAAGGGCTGACAGTCTTACCCAGCAAGTGAAGGTGGTGACTTACCACGTTAGCGCTTACCGGGTAAGATTGTTGCCTACTATGCCATTTTGATGGCCGAGAATCTTACCCGTTAAGGTAAGTGATGACTCTTACCAGTAAGCACTTACTTGGTAAGCGTTTGGTAAATGGCCCCTAAGTTTGACCATTAATTTGTCAATATTGGACCAAAATGCATATTAGAATGAAGATACAATCATTGTTCCAGATATACGTAGGATGCTTGAGCTTGTAATATTAAGATGTCAAATTACTGTGTATACTTTCCAATGATAGTGGTTATTATACTCCTCAAGGTTACAAACATGCGTAATACATATCCAGAAACTTGTATAGTGCCATCTGAAGTTGAGGTTGCTGTCTTTCATAAGCATTTTGTTTATCTTCGTCTTTTATAAGTTTGTTAACTTACTCTGCAAACCAGGGTATACTTTCAACCGAAAGGGGTCACCGAGCTTTACTATCACTTGATTCTTATGAGAGGTCGATACTTGAGGTAAGAATAGTAGTTTGTAATATTACATCGTTCTATGAATTATAAGTCTTATTTGGGTGTTACTAAACCATGTCTATACATTATATGACCTTCCTTGATCAGGATATCTTCATGCAGGTGCTCTTATAATCCAATATGTAATTATTTTTTTGGGTAATAAATTCAATATGTATTGCTTTAATCTCAATTTGGTTTTTGTTTATTTATATATATGAACGCTTTTTTTCTTCATATTAACTTGGTACCAATGTATGTAAGCCTGTTGTGAAATAACTACAACACTATGAAAAGGAAATGTCATGGGACGGACTTGCGAAAACCGTAATAGTGTAAATTGCTGCTAATAGACTCATTCTACCATCCATAAATGCTGATGAATGAGCCTTCTTGTGATGTAGCAATTTCTGCTAAAAGAAATTGTACTTTAACAGGAGAAAGCAATTGTTGGTTTTTATGATCTTGGAGTGTATGTCTTCAGAGAATATCTTGTCCTTGGTATTACATCTCTAATACCTTTTACCATCTTTTGTGCTTATTGAAACTCTGAATTGTCTTAGGTCCCCAAGTATGTCAAAATTGCACCCATTACCCATCTCATGCAGCCCCGCTTAAATTCGGAGATAGATTTGCGTTACTATTCACAAATTTTACCATAAAATTTGGGGAGACGGCATAAAAATTGGAACTGCCAGCCTTGCAAGTTCAGAGCTAAAGGATCACGTTGGAAGACTTTACTAATCTTTAAAAGGTTAAGCGGTTAGATAGAGGAATGGCTCCGACTAGTAACGATGAAGCTTTAACCACCTCTCAATTCTAACAATTGATGTCTATAGATAACAATGTTGCTATCACTAAAGTCACGATGCAATATGGTTCGGAATATATGAAATTGGTATTTGTTTTTGCTACTGCACACACACCTCTGTGAGTTGATTCTTGTTTTTTTTTGTTATTATACACACATAAACACACACAGAAAGTGAGGGGGGTGGGGGGTGGGTGGGTGGGTTGACAGTTAAGGATTAAGTGGCACTTCTAGATGTATTTCGTTTGACATTTCTTCCTGCGTTGCTGTTATTGGCAAGTACTAGTAGCAGAACTACCTGCTATTTGTCTGCTTCATTTATGATTATACCCTTTGTGTTTGTACTTGATGAGTCTCTTCTGTTTTGCATTATATACGTAATTCAGATCAGTAGAATGATGGTTGCATTGCCTTATTCTTTTTCACATATAGGTTCATTCCAAGGGTGTTAATGCGGAGCTAGTTCAGAGTTTTTTAATGGATCTAGAAAGGAAGTTCAATGGTAAGTTCATCCATTTCATGAGTTTCCCTTTCCTAAAGATTACATTACGTGTTTGTGGGAGTATACTTGTTTTTACAACATAGCATTCTAAATAAGGAAAGTTTTCTGATTTTACCCAAACAAGCATTCTTTTTTAGTTGAAGTGCTTCTTGTATGCTTTTTAAATACCTCTGTTTCTAAATGAACCAAAGTCAATGCTAAACTGAAATATATAAATATATATATATATTATATATATATATATTTTCCTCATCTGTTAAATTTTTACTTATAACTGATATTCTTGTAACCTATTTTATACTACTGTCAGCTCAATCCATTTCCATTGAGAAGGCTACTATATGGGAAACTCGTAACAAAACGTTTCAGACATGGATCTGTCAACTAGTTTATGCCCTGATATATTTTTGTGACGATACTATCTTAAGGTACCATTCCTTATTTGTTTGTAAGTAATGGCTATACCTGTTCATGCCTTGTCATGGTTTAGTAAATACTTGCATATTAGGTTATGTCAGGATATTGCGTTGCTGAAAGCTGAAGTTGCGGAGCTTCTTTTGTCGAATGTTATGGTCAATCTTGCAAAGAGGAAGGATTTAGACATTGATCTTTGCAAGCTGATCTCTCTGAAGGTTATCATTTTTTTTAAGTGTATAATATTTATAGACAAATACTCATGCACACTTCTAACATTTGGTGAAGTTTAAACCCCTTGACCTCTTAGGAGGCTGGGGTCTACCAATAACCCAGGTACCACTGGGCTAATGGGCTTTGACTGTGAAGGTTATCTTGTTACATAGGTTTAGTCTTGTTAAATAAAATACAAACAAAATCAATGATTAGTCTTGTTTCCTGTGATTTTTCGTATTTTCATTTAATTCTACTCTTGGCGTTGAAAATGTGAGTTATCTGACGTGTGAAACCAATTAGCCAATATTTCTTGACCTTGGTTGCTAAATGTAATTTTTAAGCCTTATATGTCAGGCCAAGAGCTTGGCAATGAGCTACACATATCAAGCGATACCCTACCACAAAAATGAGTATAACACTCATGGAACTAGGTAAAATGAGCTTTTTTTCTCTCAAGTGATGTGTGTTTAGTCACTTGAAAGATGTCAAGCTATATTACAGCATCACATGATAAATTGTGGGCCCTTATAACTTTTATGTTCATTCCATCTGTTTGTTATATATTTGATAGAGACGTAAAGCAGAGCTGCTGTTGAAGTTACTATTCACCTAAGTTATGTGCAGTTTCCACAATCATCTATCCATAAATAAATACAAACATATATTGATATTTATGTATGATAGTATACCTTATTTTTGAAGGAACTTCTGATGATAAGTTTTATTTGTTTCTTTTGTATGGAAATCCATTTGCCATATGATATGATTATAATATGGTGATTTTTTGCCATTAACTTTTATTCAGGTGGCGGAGGAGATAGTTGTGGAGTCCAATAACTTAATAAGATCAGTCCAGGTTATTTTGGATGCACTCAATGAACTTCGACTATGCCATGTAATGGAGAGAGCTACTTCTGTTCCATCTAAAAACGAAGGCTCAAAGGTAAATGCAGATGCAACCAACAATTTCGTTACTTGTTTGTTTTATTTTTATTTTTATTTTTATATACTTTCAAAGTATCGAGTGCCTCACTTACTTGGAGATACAAGACCTATTTGTTTTCAAGAAAACATTATTAAGTAATGATGTCAATGGGGTAATTTCATGTTTTGGTGGAAAAAAATTAAGTAATGATGTCAATGGGGTAATTCCATGTTTTGCTGGAAATTTGGACGATCTTTTCTTAAAGTAGAAACATTTTGGTCGATATAATAAAGAAAGCAAACCTACATAATTCTTGGTGTTTCATGTTCACGTTGTTAGCTGCTTATATACTGACATTTGACCCTATTGCTACAAGCACTATTGCGATTTTTTTTTTGTTTTTCATTTGACGCCATGATCTCCATATAATGACCATTAAGATAACTTGGGTATGCATGACCAGCTTATGATTATTGCCTCCAAATTTATTCGGTGCACTACTGCTTCTATCCAACACATGTTATGGCTGAGGTATCAGTTACCTTCTTTGTTGCATTAACATGTCAAACCTCTGTTTAGGTTCTTACGTTGATTTTCTGAACATCTCAACTGTTGAACCAGAAAATTCTGCTTTGGTTGTTACATGTCAATAAAAATAAGTATATGTAGACTTGTTACTATGTTACTAAACTGTTTGTTCTTTGCATGAAACAATATTATTTTCTAATACGATAGTTTATTGCCTCATTATTCTTCTGTATAATTTAATTACTTCGGAGATGGACTGACACTTATTTTGCAGTATGCAAAGTCATCTAGTTATAACTCTAGATCCCGTTCTACACCACTTAAGGCAAAAGACCATGGTGCAACGTCTAGTCAACCACCGACATCTACGTTGTTGTGGGAAAAGGTCTAGATCTTCTTTTGCTCATTCTTAATAGGGCCATTAAAGTTCTGTTTCGGTACTACTTGCACATCTTATAATATTTACTAAATCTTTTTTGCAAGCCAGGGGTCTTCTTGGAAACTCCTCTCAGTCTCTTGAGACCTGCATACATCCCATGTCACCCAAACCCTACCTCCGGGTGGGATATAGTGGGTTTGTGGTTTGATTTGGTTTAGAGTATAAATATGATTTTCTAAAAACTTATGATTTCTAATGTACCGCTGTGTGTTTGCTGATCATAAATGAATATTCTTTAAAGCCAATGTGATATCTATTCCATCTTATGATTTACTTGTAACATAGTATATTTTTTCAGGTTTATTGGCTTCCCATTGACTACCTTGTTGTCGCTAAGTCAGCCATTGTGAGTTAGTTTCATTTAACCTGCATACCATCCCAATTGATGTTTCTATATGTAACTTAAGAAAGATAACTGATGCAAGTGTTTTCTATTGTTACTACTTTCTCACTTGCTTCACACATTAATTGGTAGGGCTGCGGCTCATACTTTACAGCTGTCATGTATGTGGAGCATTGGTGTCAAGAGCATTTTAACTGCCTCACGTTAGGGAGTCCAGATTTTTCCCATCTAGAGATGGTAAGTTAAATTGTTTAAATTTGTGCTTCTCATGCGCCTGGAAAGGCGATGCAGGGAATGGTATGGCATTGAGTTTATAAAATTCCATTTCAGCTCCTTTAATTTTTTATCAGGATATTATATCCAATAAAGTATTATAGTTTGTTGTTAGTGATTCTTTCTTTACTGTCATCAGCTGCCACGCCACATAGAAATTCTAGTCTCAGCAGTTACCCAAATAAACGAACCAGACAGTTTGTATGGAATCATCCAGTCTCACAAGGTACAATGATCTTTCTTAGCCTTACTCCCATAAATGTTGCAATATGACACATGACTCTCATATATATATATATATATATATATATATATATAGAGAGAGAGAGAGAGAGAAGGGCTCTGTAAAATGCAAACCTTGCAAACCACAGTGTGCATATATGAACAACCAGTGTGCATATGTGAACAATGTGCATATACATATGCATATGCATACGTGCAAGAATATACATATAATGGACATACATTCATATGGGATAATGCATATTTGCATCTCAGATTATGCATATATGCACATTGGTTTGTAAAGGGTGCAACAAATACATGGTTTGTATTTGATTTGTATCCTATATATATATATATATATATATATATGTAGAGGAAAGTTCAATGAAAACTCAATTTTCATTGTGAACATGATTATTAATCTCGGCCCTCCATCTCTGTTTGATCCAACAACTCGTATTAAATAGAGTTTTTAATTAAAATTATTAATTAAGGTGATTAGGGGTAAAAAGGGAAGTTAATTTCAATCTCACGCCTACCATATTTGACTTTTTATTTTCTTTTTTAATTAAAAACTTTTACCCTCTTAAAGTTTAAAATAAATTAAACAAATTATATAAAAAAACGAGAAGTTGAGGTTAACGTAAGAAGTGGATCTAAACCGTTGATCACTTTTAATCAAATGCCCTCCCATGAGTTGCGCGTTAGAAGGGAATTGATCCGGTGCATCTCATCCTAATGTGCGTTCATTTCTCATCCAACGGTTGATAACCACTTCTCACGCTTCTCACGTTAACCTCAATTTCTCACCGGAACCGAACCCTATATATATATATATATATATCAGTCAGCATGTTGGTCAACGTTAATCCTTTTCCATTTACTTATTTAAACGTCTCATATATTGTCGTGGGATGATTATTCATTAATCCATTAATGACTGAGGGATGCTCAAGTAGGGGAAAGTTCTGTAGCTTGTTATGTTTTAAGAACTCATTCTTTAAGTGATAGCTAGTTGTGCAATTCAGTAGCTTCCAGGTGTGAGGCAGGACCTGCTTACTAGGAGGTCTCAAGTTCGAAGCCTCCCATTTGGGTTGCCATCTTGCTTGTTTTCTATGTTGTATTAAATTATCTTTTTGCTGACCTGCAGCTGACATCACAAATAATCACCTTTGAGCATGAGGGTAACTGGAGTAAAGCTCTGGAGTATTATGACTTACAAGTACGATCTGAAGCATCGATTGAGATGGGTAATTGTTCCCGGGATGTTGTACCCAAAAATTTTCATCCATCCTTACCTTCATCTTCCTCCAAGTCCGAAGATGAAATGAGGCAACGAAAACCACACAAAGGGCTGATCAAATCTTTGCAGCAAATTGGTTGCACTCACGTATTGGATATGTACTGCCAAGGATTAATGTATCGAAAAGGCCGGTTTCAGGATGACTTAGAATTCAATGAGCTTCAGGTGTGCCCAAAAATGTCATCTTTTATTTTCTGTACTATGACTGAAATGTTGATATAATTACCAACAAGAGATGTACATGTATGGTTGTTTGTATGGCATGGGAAAGTTCATTTAGGACCCATAAACATTTTGAGAACCAACTATTCACGAGTTATTCATGATGAATATCTACCATATTCATGATGAATATCATGAATATTTTGGAATATTCATCATGAATAAGTCATGAATAGTTGGTTCTCAAAATCTTTACGGTTCTCAAACTGCCCCTTGTACGATAAATATTAAAATCTTTACGGTTCTCAGAATATTTTTTTTGTTTCTACCTTTTTGTGTATGGTGTTGTTTGACTTCCTTTCTTGAATTAATGGGTTGCTGTTTGTAGTTTGAAGCTGCTTGGCGTGCAGGAAATTGGGATTTCTCTGTACTGTACATGGGTGCTGATTCTCCCAAGCCAAGGCAACAGATCAGGCACAGCCATTTCAACCAAAGGCTACACAGGTAATCAAATATGACCAGGCAATTACAATGTGCAGACCCATGCTTGATTTTTTAAAACTGAACCTCTCCTGTGGATAATAGTTCTGTTTTTCTATTTTAAAATTGGACAATAGTCTTCCTCCAATTAATCATCAGCGTGCTGACCGATCTTCCTTCCATATGTGATTATCTAGTATACTGCATCATAGTGGTCTAAAAATTGTTGGTAACTTTATAGGGAAGTTGATTCTTTTGACAATAATGTCGTTTTTATGTACTGTTGTTTTTTCCTGTGAATATAGTATTGTATCTATTAGATTATTAATTTGCGCATATGCAGAATATTTTCTCATGATTACAAGATGTTGCAGCCAATCAGAGCCTTTTGAATCTTCTTACACAAAGTTTATTACTTCATTGACATATGTAACTAGGTTCAAATCTTCTCTCAACCAATGAACAACTAGCCACAAGCTTCGGCAGTAGGATGAGAGATGGTATAGTTTTTCTTTTCTTTTTTTTGCCAGAAAAAGAAAACAGAAAAAATGTGTTAGAGTCCAACTCGGCAAACATGCCAATTTCTTGCTTTAGGTGAATGAGTTTTCAGATGAGTTGTTGGATGTCATATCTTAGAGCTTTGGATACCATAAACTTCTACAGGTTCAATGCATCATTTAGTTATACATGTATATTTAGTTATTTACATAATTAATTTGCAAATATTCACTTGTGAAAAATCATGAAGTATATTAAAGTGTCTATTGCAAATGCGTTGGGACCCCTCCTATCATTGAGGTAGTATAATAATAGCGTCTAAGAACACACATCTGCACATACACTATTTTGATTTTGAGATGTTTTAATTCACACATAATCATTTCATTGTACTTGCTGCGGTGCTAGCTGTTTGAGGGCTTTTCAAGAGGGAGATAACAACGAATTTAACCTGAACCTGAAAGAATCTAAGCAGGTACTGCTGGATTTGTATTATTGTTGGATGAAGTAAGGCCTTCTGAAGTTTAACTTATAAGTTTATTTTTTCCATATTAGGAGCTTCTATTCTCGATCTATCATGCAAGTGAGGAGAGCACGGAATATATATATTCCACTATTGTGAAGCTTCAGGTGCGAAATTTTCAGTGATTCACAATTTCACATTGTCTCTTTGATATTTGAATAAAGCTTGTTCATGTTTTCCATATTCACATCATGTTATTTCTTGTTGTCAGTTATAATAAGCTTCAAAAGTAGTAGATTACTAGGCTAACTAATGCTATTCTATACAACGTATTAAAATAATATTCATGTTAAAGCATAAACATTAGAAAGGGGTAAATGTGGAAGGCTGGTTTCAGTTTTTTTTAGTTTTCCTTCATATGCAGTTTTCATGTACTGAAAGTTGGGAAAGAGGAATATATTTGTAATGTCAAGGTTTCTGTTATGATAAAAAGTAATAATGTTCATACATGAACTAACCAAAATTGATACTGAAAGCATGATATAGATGGTAGCTGATTCTGGACCATGAACTTTTTTCTCTTCGATTCATGTTATTTATGATGCTTTTGGTAGATTTTCTGTCATCTTGGGCTTGCCTGGGATTTGCGATGGGCAGATGGGAAGAAAGATAGTCCCACAGAGGCACAGAAGTTGTTATCTGGACCTTTTACTCCCACCATGGACCAGGTATGAGTTGCCAATTGCTGATATGGATGTTTCTATCTTAGCATTAATTGCATATTTTTTCTAACCATTTTGTTCTATATTTGAAGCTTGATGGTAAATATGTTGGCATGTATTTGCTCAGAATTCAATGGTTAATCCACAATTAGCCCTTTAACTGTACATAGCCATAAACTTGCTAATTTATTTTTCAAATCTGTTGTTTCTGTTCAAAACCGTTAATACTATATCAATACCTGAATAGATGGAAATTTTCTTTTAGTACATTTCTTCCAACTATCAGGTTGCAATTGATTTAAAGAGAAATTGTTTCATACCGTCTGAGCTTGCATAAATGTGTGTGCTCTTGAGAAAAACAATGTTTCAACTTTCAACAAGTCCAAGACTCTTGAACACTTAACGTGAATCATGGAATTTTCTGAGTTGCCGAATATATGCATTTGTATGGTAGTGGGGCGGGATGGGTAAGAGAAATTTCTAATGCTTTTAGTTTTTTTTTATATGTAGTTGACATGGTTGAATACGGAATGGAGCTGCATTCTGAACCGTGCACAGTTACATATGAACCTTTTAGAACCTTTTATTGCATTCAGAAGAGTTATGCTTCAAATTTTAAGCTGTAAGGATGCTACGGTGCAACATCTTTTGGAATCTGCATCAATTCTTCGTAAGGTGGGCTCTTTAATTATAATCATCTTATAAATATAAACTATCCTTTTTTGCTGATGGTATGATCTCCATTTTATAGGGATGTAGATTTTCTCAAGCTGCTGCAGCCTTGCATGAGTTTAAGTTTCTCTACGTTGGCATGGGAGGAGAATATTCTAAACTGTATTGGCTTGGAAGGGTATGATTTTTATTTTACTAGTAAACTTGCTTCTGTGTTTCTATATTGTTGTTGTACATCACCACCATTGCTACAAAGTCAAAGTGAAAGCAATTTCTTCTTTGCGCTCCAAATATTGCTGTACTCTCTTTGACAAATGTCAAACTATTGTTCTTTCTTTGTCTTTTTTTTTTAATTATGCTAGATTGAAGAGGCAAAGCTTTTGCGAGCCCAGGGTCAGCATGAGATGGCAATTAATCTTGCCAAGTACATCTCTGAAAGCTTTAAGTCGAATGAAGAAGCAGCAGACGTATATCGTCTAGTTGGGAAGTGGCTGGCTGAAACACGCTCTAGCAAGTTAGTTATAAAATTTAGTTATCAACCATTGATTCTTACTTCATCTTCATACTATCTACCTTCATTTCCCAGCACTATCCCCATAACTAAAGGTACTGATGGGGATATCCTGGGTAAAAATCACCATTACCTGTACCCTTGACTGGAAAAAAAAGTTAAAACCAAATCTTAACATTGCAATCTCACTTTATTTTTTGATCTTGTAGCTCTAGGACCATCTTGGAGAAGTATCTGAAAAATGCAGTTAACCTTGCTAACGATCACCAGGCTATAGACAAGAAGTCAATTGCAAGAAAAAGCCAAACACATTTCCACCTTGCTCATTATGCCGATGCTCTTTTTCGTAGTTATGAGGAAAGACTAACCTCTAATGAGTGGCAAGCAGCAATGCGGTTGAGAAAACATAAGGTTGTATAACTTTATACATATTTCATTTCATATAGGCTCTACATAAAAGGAAGTTTTGGTTTAGAAATGTATAATCACAAGATTTTTATGGAATGATTTGTAGACAAAAGAGTTGGAGGCACTAATTAGACGATTGAAGAATTCGTCCAAGGCATGCCATCAACTACACATAATTTCTTGGTCATCCATGTTCCTTAGGGGGTGTTTGGGAGTGTGTTTTAAAACAACTTATTGACTTATTGGCTTTTCAAGAAGTCAATAAGTTACAAAGCTTGTTTGGCAAATGCAAAAGCACTTTTGAAACTCCATTTGGATTACATTGCAAACGCGATTTGGAAGAAGTCACCTCTTCCTGACTTTTGGATTGAAAAACAGCTTTTGGCCACCAAAATTACAAAAATAACCTCAATTTTTTTAACCTAAAATTTTTTTAACCTAAAATTCTCATATTTTTTTAACCTAATTTTTTTAACCTAAAATTCTCATATTTGTTAAAAAAAATATTTTTTGTCAAAATATTTTTTTTAACCTAAAATTTTTTTTAACCTAAAAAAATTTTTTTTGTCTAAAAATATATAGGCATGTCCTTTTTGGTCATTTTACATGTATAAGCTAAGCCAAACACTTTTTAAAAAATAACTTATTGACTTTTTCTACCACAAAAGCTAATCCAAACACTTTTTTAAAAACTCCTTTTCCAAAAGCAATAAGTCAATAAGCACTTTTGGCCAAAAGCATTTTTGGACTCAAAAAGCACTCCCAAACACCCCCTTAATTTCAGAAGCTAAGTTGTCTTTCTTACGTTTGATAGGGTGAGAAGACGGATTATTCAGTAAAAATACAAGAGTTGCAAAAACAACTTGCAATGGACAGGGAGGAGGCTGAAAAGTTGCAGGTAGAAATCAATCAGTCTACAGGTGTATTCATTCATTTTGAAAGAACAGCATATCGTGCGATCTTCTGTTCAGACTAATGGCTTAAAATGATTATTTCTCATAATTAAACTTCAAACTATCTTGTATTGTCTATAAGGACCTATGAAATGTCACGCTCGCACTTTAACATGGTACCCATGCAGACCAAGGCACTTGCCAAGAGTAGCTTTTTGTAATTTTTGGATGTCTAGGATCAATATGCAATTTCTAGAAGTTGGGTCAGTTTTGCAAATTCTGTGAAGTACAAGATCTGTTTTTAAAAAATTCTAAAATTTTGAATTGGTGTGTAATTTTCTAACGTTCAGGTTTTTTGTCCGCCAATTAAGGGACTGTTTTGCTATTTTTTTGTTGTTTGGCATCTTTTTCAAGTTTATAAAAATTCATGGATTATGCAATTTCTAGATTTTACAAAATGAAAACCTTTAAGGACTATATGTAAATTCTAAACCTTTTTTTTCCAGCTGTCTGTTACACCATCCACCCATCCAGTTTAGCTGTCCAGCTTTGCCATGTTTGGTGGTTCAATTTAGCTAGTCTAATAATGTTTGTAATAAGGCAATTATACTTGCTTGGATTCCTTTTTTCTATTAAACAATGCTTGAGGTCTTCACAAAACTTTCTTGGTTAATCTAATATCAATGGCACATGTAGAATAATTGTCAATTTCATCTTGAAAATGCTTCATTTTAACTGTGTTATCTTAACCTTTCAGCAAGACAGGGATAATTTCCTCAGCATTGCACTCGAAGGATATAAGCGATGTCTAGTCATCGGGGACAAATACGATGTACGAGTGGTATGCTCTTATCCGAGTCTATCTCCAATTTCTATAACCCATTCCAAACACACCGGGTCTAAGAAATTTTAACTTGGTGTTTGAAATCACTCAAATAAAGTGATATATCTTGTTATTATCTAAAGGAAAGATTACACTCCTATATATACAACAAAGTAACCTATTTAGGGAAAGCATACAAGAAAGGAGAACCTAATTTACTATATCTAACACTCCTCCTCAAGTTGGAGCGAAGATGTTAATCATGCCCAACTTGCTACAGATAAAATCTATTTGAGCTTTGCGTAATGGCTTTGTCAGAATGTCTGCAAGCTGGTACTCTGTTCTAATGTGCACAGGCTGAATTGATGGAGGGTTTGTCCGAGTTCCTACAACACGGTCTCTGATAAGATGACAATCAACCTCAATATGTTTGGTCCTCTCATGGAAAACTTGATTCTTGGCTATGTGAATAGCTGACTGGTTATCACAATATAGTCTCATCAAGTCGTCTGTAATCACTCCAAGCTCTCTTAGGAGTCTCCTTACCCACGTCATTTCGCATGACACATCTGCCATGGCCCTGTATTCTGATTCGACACTAGATCGGGAGACAGTATGTTGTTTCTTGCTTTTCCAAGAGACTAGATTTCCTCCTACAAATACACAGTACCCTGTAGTTGATCTCCTGGAAACGGGACAACCAGCCCAATCCGCATCTGAGAAGCCAGATATCCTGCCATCTCATTCTTCAGTGAACGCACCCACTCGACAGTGGCCTTGGTCAGAATAGAGTATCCCTATTCCTGGTGTAGCTTTAAGATACCTCAAAACACGAAGTGCTACATCCCAATGACCCGTATAAGGAGCGGACATGAACTGGCTCAAGACACTAACAGGAAAGGATATGTCTGGTCGAGTAACTGTCAAATAGTTTAACTTTCCCACAAGTCTTCTGTATCTCTCTGGATCTTTCATAAGATTTCCATCATTTGGAAGTAGTTTTCTCGTAGTGAGCATCAGACTGTCTACTGGTTTACACCCTAATAGACCACACTCAGTAAGCATATCAAGAACATATTTCCGTTGAGATAGAAGAATCCCTTGTGGAGATCGAGATACTTCTATCCCAAGGAAGTAACGAAGTCGTCCAAGGTCAGTAACTTGAAATTGGGTCTGTAGAAATTGTTTTAACTCTGAAATTCCGCTGCTATCATCTCCCGTGATAATAATGTCATCGACATAAACCACTAGTATGATTCGTCGACCCTCATGGTGTCTAAAAAACACAGAATAATCCTGGGAACTACGAGTCATACCAAACTCCTGAAGAACATCTGAAAAACGTCCAAACCATGCTTTAGGGGACTGTTTGAGACCATATAGTTATCGTCGTAATCGACATACCTTTGTAGCCTCCTCCTCAATAATAAACCCAGGTGGTTGTTCCATATACACCTCCTCCTCAAGAATGCCATTAAGAAAGGCGTTCTTGACATCTAATTGATGGAGTGGCCAATGATTAATGGCAGCCAAAGCTATACAAATGCGAACAGATGGCATTTTAGCCACCGGGGAAAATGTCTCGTCATAGTCAACCCCATGGGCTTGAGAATAACCCTTTGCAACCAACCGGGCTTTCAACCGATGCAAAGAACCGTCAGGATGAAGTTTTACGGTGAATACCCATTTACAACCCACTTTGCGTTTTCCATGAGGAAGTTGTTCCAAATCCCAAGTATGATTCTTCTGAAGGGCATCCATCTCTTCCTGCATCGCCTTAAACCATCCCGGGTGATTAAGTGCCTCAGTCACATTTCTGGGAACAATATGGCTATCAATGCTTGATCATGTAGGCACACGACTCTGAAGAGAGGTGAGAGTAGGCAAGATAATCATGAATGGGATATCGGGTAAGATTTCGTGTGCCTTTTCGGAAGGCAATCGGAATATCAGGGAGATGGGCACCAGGTGGGTCATAAGGCTCGGTGTGTGGTGGTAGAGGTGTATCGGGGACCGGGGCAGGGACAGTATCAGCAGGTGATGATATGTGCGTGTCAGGTGGTGGAATGGGAGACTCACCAGAATCATGAGGCACATGTAAGGACCCTTGAGTCTCAGGCACTTGCCTTTGGTGTTGGCGACTATACACCCTTGTGAATCTAGTATCAGTCGGTGCTGACTGAGGAGCAACATTTGGTGCTAGTAGCGGGAGGTGTAAGACTGGAGTATCAGATGATTCAAAAGGGTCAAGAACATGATTTGTGGACTCTTGAGTACTGCTAGTAGGTTTGACAAAGAACGGACTTGACTCATTGAAGGTGACATCGGCACATGTAAAATATCTTCGAAGGTTTGGACTATAACAACGATAACCTTTCTGGACACGCGAATACCCAAGGAACACACACTTAATAGCACGTGGTGCTAGTTTATTATGTCCCGGACGATGGTCATGAACATAAGATACACATCCAAATAATTTAGGAGTCAAGGGAAACGAGGTTCCTTTAGGAAATAGAATGGAAAAAGGTGTCTTCCCTTTAAGGACAGAAGATGGCATACGGTTAATCAGATAGTTAGCTGTAAGAACCGCATCAGCCCAAAAACTTTGTGGTACATTATAGTGAATCATCATAGTGCGAGCCACATCCAGTAGATGACGGTTCTTTCATTCGGCAATGCCATTTTGCTGGGGTGTATATGCACATGAAGATTCATGTATAATACCATGGTCAGACAGGTAACGTGTAAAATCATGAGAGAAATATTCTTTAGCGTTATCAGATCGCAGTGTTTTGATGGAAACATCAAACTGGGTTCTGACATAGGCATAGAATTCACGAAAGATAGAAAATATTTCATTACGAGATTTAAGTAAGTAAACCCATGTTGCACGAGAAAAATCATCGACAAACGTAATGAAATATTTAAAACCATTTGTAGAAGTAATAGGGCACGGTCCCCATACATCTGAGTGAATGAGTTCAAACAAGGTGTTGACTTGACTAGACTTGCTAGGGGGATAGGAACAGCGGGTGTGTTTACCTAACTGGCATGACTCACATGTTAACTCATGAACAAAGGAAAGATCAGGTCTTAATTGTTTTAGAACATGCAAAGAAGGGTGCCCTAATCGACAATGCACTTCCCTAATACTAGAATCACAAAGATGTGTACTCGGAGTTCGCAACATAGACAAGCGGTAAAGACCTTTAGATTCAACGCCTGTGCCAATCAACTGGCTAGTTCCCAATTCATGAAACACGCAATGTGTGGGGAAAAAGGTTACGAAACAATTAAGGTTTTTGGTAATTTGGCTAACAGATATTAGACTTTCAGGGAAGGTAGGAACGTAAAGAACGGATGATAAGTTCAGGTTAGACGGGTTGCTAGTACATCCAATGCTCATAATTTGACATGAAGATCCATTAGCAAGTCGAACTGGATTATGGGGTGTATTAGTCTCAAGATTGGATAGAAGGTCTTTGTTCCCGGTCATATGATCTGTGGCTCCTGAATCAATAATCCAAGATGGTGAGCATGCAGAAAATGCAGAAAAACAAGCAGATGTCATACCTGATGATTGTGCTGTACTAGCACAAAGGGTAGATGAAACCTGGCGTAGAAGGTGACCCGAATCTATAAATTCATTGGACGTTGATTGTTGGACTAGGACTCTGTCTCCCATTTTCCCTTTTTCTTAAATTAAAAATTCAGAAGGTTGGTCAGACGAAGCCAAAAAGGAAAGTTTCCAAGAGATTTCAGCGTATACTGGCAGATTCCAATAAATTTCAGCGAGTTCCCGGAGGTTCCGACGTGTCCATGCGAGTTCCAAAAGATTCCGGCGCGTTCCCAAAAATTTCCAGCAGGTCTGGCGTGTCCAGGCAGTTCCTGATCAGTTTCTGGAAAATTCCAGCAGGTTTTATGAAAACTTCCGGCAGTTTAGGCAGATTCCGGCAAGGTAACCGGCTCCGGTGGCTAGGGCTCCGGCGACGGCAGCTGGAGATCTGGCGACGGCGGCTAGTTGTGGTAGGTTTCCGGCAGCAGCAGCTAGAGTTCAGGCGAGATTCCGGCGATGACGGCTGGGATTCAGGTAGGTTTTTCAGGCAAGGCTAGTTCTAGTAGGTTTCCGGCAGCAGCAGCTGGAGTTCCGGCGGGTTTCCGGCGATGACGGCTAGGTTTTCGGGGATGACGGCTGGGATTCAGGTAGGGTTTTCAGGCAAGGCTCTGATACCATGAAATCACTCAAATAAAGTGATATATCTTGTTATTATCTAAAGGAAAGATTACACTCCTATATATACAACAAAGTAACCTATTTAGGGAAAGCATACAAGAAAGGAGAACCTAATTTACTATATCTAACAGTGTTTATATTAACAGCCAAAGTTATTTTCAGTTTGCGTAATATTATATTATATTATGTGTTGATCAATGTGTATCTCAGGTCTTTCGACTTGTATCTCTGTGGTTTGGTTTATGCACAAGACAAATTGTTGTAAATGGAATGCTCAGTACAATTAAAGAGGTACAGAGAGGACCGCAATAGTTATTAGTTGCTATTATCGACAATTGATTTTATATGCACACTCAGTTGAAGATGAGAAGATTTAAGATTCATAACTGAATATTCTCAGGTGCAATCTTACAAATTCATACCCCTAGTATACCAAATTGCTTCAAGGCTGGGTAGCTCGAAAGATAACCAGGGACATAACACTTTTCAGGTTAAAGGCCAATGAATTTTCTGCAATCTGTTGTCCTTACAACTTTTAGTTTTTTCTATATCATGTTTTTATTTTGCTATCTGCAGTTTGCTTTGGTTTCTCTGTTAAAGAAAATGGCAATTGATCATCCATATCATACAATCTTTCAGGTAGTTTAATGGATAGAAGTGTCTGGTGTATAACGTTTTGTTTCTAAAAGAAGTTTATTTCAAAATTCAGTTAAGGTTTAATTTTATTTTGTTTTCTGTCTAGCTTTTGGCACTCGCAAATGGTGACCGTGTCAAGGACAAGCAGCGTAGTAGAAACTCATTTGTGGTGGATATGGATAAAAAGTATGCTGCTGAAAGCCTTTTAAAAGAGTTATCTTCATATCACGGAGCTGTAATTAGACAAGTATAACTCAACCCTCCGCCCCTCTTTCAATTTGTAATTCAAACTTCCATTATTTTTTAATATTTTTATATTAATGGCAACTTGGCAAGTTGTGTGTACTTTTCATGATGGCTTTTTGTATAGATGAAGCAGATGGTAGAAATCTATATCAGACTTGCTGAACTAGAAACAAAACGAGAGGTAATGCACACAGTTTGGACTTCCTTTTTTGGAAAGGGTTCCTGGGCCTTTGGCCCGGTACATCTCTGGCAAATGCACCGACCGCGAAGTAATGCAGCCCTGAGATAATCCCCAGTGGCCACAAGTGTTAGAGTGTGGGATTTGAACCCGGGCAAGCGCTATGAACTCCCCAGGCCTTCATAGCGCTTGCCCGGGTTCAAATCCCACACTCAACACTTGTGGCCACTGGGGATTATCTCAGGGCTGCATTACTTCGCTTATATTTGGCTTACGTTGCGACGCTCATCTGGTCCATTTTGATTACTGACCAGATCCTGTTTACAGGATACCAATAAAAAGATTGCTCTACCAAGAGAAATTCGCAGTGTTCGGCAACTTGAACTCGTAAGTAAAGCTTTTTTTATGCTTTTTGGTACCATTATCTTACTTTATGATGGAGGTTACCCGTTATTAAATTTGAATATTTCAGTGGATGCCCAAAATATCATGAGAAGTACAAAATATGAGTCTCTCTTTTACAAATTACAACGCTTCTCTTATGGTTTAGTTGGATATGCAGGTACCTGTAGTGACATCATCTTTTCCAGTTGACCCTAGTTGTCGGTATGATGAAGGGTCTTTCCCACATTTCAAAGGTTTAGCAGATTCAGTCACGTATGTCTACAAATTGAGAACAATGTCATCTTTTTTTTTGTGCATTCTAGCCAACATAACATGCTAACTTTTTGGTTTTCTGTTTCTAATATACACAGGATCATGAACGGCATAAATGCTCCAAAAGTTGTTGAGTGCCTCGGTTCAGATGGTAAAAAATATCGGCAGCTAGCAAAATCTGGAAATGATGACCTGAGACAAGATGCTGTATGTATGATAAAAATAATAAATCTCTTATTTCTAAATTTAAGTCTGATTAATTTATTTGCTACTTGTAATAAACGTTCTGCAGGTAATGGAGCAGTTCTTTGCCTTGGTCAATACTTTCTTACAGAACCACAGGGATACATGGAAAAGGAGATTAGGGATACGAACATACAAGGTAATATCCAATATATTGGGTAGATCCAATCTGATCCAATGGATAACCAATAGTAATATCCAAAGGATGGAACCAAACCGATCTGATCCAACCATCCATCGGATTGGATTGGATCGGTTGATCAATGTTAATTGGATTGCATCGGTTGGCAATATTCAACATCCAATGGAACCGCTGAGCGCTGAGGACTTGTTCTGTACCAAGTCATACTTGAGAGGGGTGTAAACCGTACAATTATACTAATTTTTGTTGAAACAGGTGGTTCCTTTTACTCCAAGTGCTGGTGTTCTTGAGTGGGTAAATGGCACATTACCTTTAGGCGAATACCTTACAGGAAGGTTAGTGAAATTATGTTACATTTCATGCAATCCTCTGTTCAGCAATTAAAATATTGATACATCACAAATGACTTACTTTCAGTACGAGAAATGGAGGGGCCCATGGACGTTATGGAATAGGAGATTGGTCGTTTCCCAAATGTAGGCAGCACTTGGCTACAGTAAGTTGCTGTTGAACTCTTTTATATATGTAGATATTGATATTCACTCATCTATGATCAGTCTAGCTTACAATTACGTGTGCTTAATAGGAAAATAACAAGCGAAAGGCTTTCCAAGAAGTCTCCGATAATTTCAGGTTTGTAGCTTCTTAAAACATGTCACCTAGACTTATTCAAAAAGCTCTGGTTTTCATTGTTTTCTATTTCATCATCTGCAGACCGGTCATGCATCACTTTTTCCTAGAAAGATTTTTACATCCAGCTGACTGGTTTGAAAAACGGCTTGCTTATACTAGGAGTGTCGCGGCTAGCTCAATGGTAGCGTATTCTTCTTTTTATTTATTTATCAGTATCCATGATTTTGTTATTTCAAGTTTCATCCACCTATATGCTCTACTTGAGTTTGTTTCAAAGGTTCTTCTCCCCACTTTTTTCATACATCAATACTTGGACTATGTTTATTTGGTAATCTCCAAAGTGAGATTGTGAATAAGACAAAAAAAAACTTTAAAAAAAGAAAAGAGAGGAAAATAAGCAGATTGTGGCTTTCTCTTTTACTTTCTTGCCACGTCACATTATGGTTGGTAGATTTTAAATTTTTAGGTTAAAACTTCTCTGATTAAAAAAAAAGACTTTAACAAAAATAATTTAAAAATTAAAAAATATACCAAAATTCATATTTTTTTAATTCCCTACAAATAGAATCCAATATTGACATATTTTCATCACACCAATATGGACATACTTTCAATTGGATGGAAAGTTTTTTTTAACTATAATTACGTTTTAAAATATGCAATAGTCCTTTTAATCTATTTTTTATACTTAAAATTAAAAATCAACAATTATATATGATAAAAAATTATATTTTTTAGGTTGAATTGGATCACGAATGTATGATAAAAAATGAGATTGAATTGGAGTTGAAGATTGTGTAGGTGGAAGAGAGGGAAAGTAATATTTTAATTGAGATTGGGTTGGGTAGGATTGTGGTTAAGCATAGTATTAGTATTCCAAGATGCTTCATGAATCATGAAATTAGATAGCAATTGTCTTATGTGAAAGTAATTTATTGAAATATAGGTCGGTTACATTGTGGGTCTTGGAGATCGGCATTCCATGAACATCTTAATTGATCAAGCAACTGCAGAAGTTGTACATATTGATCTTGGTGTTGCGTTTGAGCAAGGGTTGATGCTGAAAACACCTGAGCGGGTTCGTCCATCTCATCCTTGATGTTTGCTCTACTTTTCAGTTTTAAAGCTCAACTATTGTTTCATATCATTGATGTCTTCACATGTGAATCGTGAGTAGGTCCCCTTCCGGCTGACGAGGGACATTATCGATGGTATGGGAGTAACTGGTATTGAAGGGGTTTTCAGAAGGTGTTGTGAAGAAAATCTCTCAGTTATGCGAACAAATAAAGAAGCTTTGCTGACCATCATTGAAGTATGATTAACAGCTTTTAGCTTTTAACCATTTAAAAAAAGGTTATTCATATGCTTAAATATATATAATTCAAATCCACTGCAGGTTTTTATACATGATCCTCTATACAAGTGGGCTCTATCACCTCTAAAGGCTTTGGAGCGCCAAAAGGTAATTAAGGAACCAAACTTTTCTTTGTTTTTCGCCTATATATATATATATATATATCTCAATTGCCTGTAACATTTAAACTATTTTAAATAAGTATGGTGTATAATTGTCCCTTTAACAATGCTATTCCCTGTTAGGAAACTGATGATGATCTGGAGACAAGCTTGGAGGACTCTGAAAATCAATACGAAGGAAATAAAGATGCAGCACGTGCTCTTTTGCGTGTTAAGCAAAAACTTGATGGATATGAAGAAGGCGAAATGAGAAGTGTGCATGGACAGGTAAATATATAAACACACCTCCATTGAAAGTATAGAAGCATTAATTGATATTCGGAGTCCCACCATAAGCACACCGCTATATACTCCACTGCTCCATGAAAATTTTAACAAAGTGGTTACACATTAAGGGTACAATTTACTTATTTAAATAGTGTAATAGTTACACATTTCGAAAAACATGTGTCTTTTCATTTATTGGAAGTACTAGTAAATTGGTATCTAAAGTAGAGTTTTATAAGTATACAACTTTAAATGAGATTTTAATAAAATCTTACGAGGACGTAGGCATCTTTCTTTTAATAGGTCAGTAGGGCATAGATTTAGGGTTATATACCTAAATGATTCATTTAAAGTAGCATCAAGATTCAGAAGTAAGATGAAGCTGATGTTGGCCTTGTGATTTATGTTTTGTTTTTGTAGGTTCAACAATTGATACAGGATGCAATCGATCCCGATCGCCTTTGTCAAATGTTTCCTGGATGGGCAGCTTGGTTGTAGCAAACGCCACCCGACCAAACCTTTAACCGCTGTACAGTTCTTTTGTACCGATTTTATCTCTTTGTTCATGATTCGAGTCTTGTGTCCTTTTCTATATTGTACAGTTCATCTCTTAAGAGCAACTAGAAGTGTTTTTGTCGATTTTATAATACGTTTTGTGTAGTTTTGGGAAAGCAATAATGTTTTATAAATATATAGTTTGATTTTTTTAATATATAGTTTGATTTTTTATTTTAATGTAATCTAGGTTTAATAATGATGTGAATTATTTTAAGTTGAATAATATAATTTTTTTATAAAAAATAATTAAGTCTTTTGTTAGAATTCAATAATTATTCTGGTTATATTTAAAATTGGATGTTTATCATGTATTTGATTATGTTTATCACTTAGTTATGAATTCAAACATGTAGATTTAAACAGTTGTACTCATGCATCATTAGTTGTAGCCTTGAATTTTAAGTAATATGCATCAATAAACAGCACTTGATGCATAAAAACTTTGTTTTTAAGAGTTTTTCTCAAATGCTTTATAAATATAGTATAGATGGAAAACATTAATTTTAACACCAAACCTATTTTTGCACCATCTATAGCGAAAGACACCATGGGCTATTAAGTGGAATAACTGAATTTAAGAACTTAAGCGTGTTTTTAAGTGTTTATGGGATCATGTTGTTTTGAATTTGGAGACGATCAAGTGAAGGTCATTCAATCAAAGGATTTAGATACTCTAATTTACGTTAAAAAATAGTGTGATGAATAGTAAAACACCAAATTTATACTGTACTTGGTCTTAAAAGTTTCGAAGTTATAAAATGGCGCTTCTAAGTCCATCTCTAATATGGTTCGAGAAATGTAGGTCATATAGAGGTTGTAATTACATCTATAACCTCTCCCTATTGAAGGAAAAAAAATGATTTGTACTTATCAAAAAGTAATTGATTTAATTTTAGTTAAAATTTCATTTAAGGTGTATGTATACTTTAATATGCCCGTTAGATAGTATCTTGCACAAATTATATCGAGTCACAACGCTCTTTCCTAACTCCTCCCCGGGTAGTTCCCAATGTTTGGCACTTTCCATACATACTTGATGGGTGCAACATCTACAAGTTCGTTCATGATCAAATAGAAAATCAAAAGTCAAAAAATTGAAAGAAAACTTATTTTCATCTCAAATAGCTTTTCCATTTTAGATATTACAATAGTGATTATATTATTAAAATACTTAATACAATTAATAAAATTTTACTTCTCTTTTCTAAACATTTAATTTCAAGAGTTCTCGTTGGTTGGGTTGGTAGGAAGAAAAAAGTTTATTTTTTAAGTATTTAACTTTCGGGAGTTTTCTAAATTTGGAGAATTTCATCCTCTTTTTCCTACCTTCTTCTATTTAGAGAAGGTTTTAAAGATTCTATTGAAACAATATGCTTCCTAATCCAAATATTTGCATTTTGTTGATAACTTTGATAGATAATTGGTTCCACTTTATAGGTGGGCAAAATCGGTTAGTCGGTTCACTAATTAGAGATTTAATTGAACCCTAAAATATATCAAAATCATGATTTATAAACTTGAGTTATAGAGAGAGATCAACAGAAAATAAGTTGTACAAAAAAACCTAAACCATTCTATTTATATATAATTAAAATGGTAAATTAAGAATGTAAAAATAAATTATAAATAAAAAAGAAAACGTTTAAAAGAAGAAATGAAAGATCGTAGATCTTAACTCCATTGATCAATTAGGGGCTGTTTGGCAGTTGCTGAATGATTTGGTGCAGAATGATTAAGAGGTTTTTATGATATAGTGCAAAATGAAATATGATTGTTTGGTAATTGTTTAGAATGAAATCAGGGTGTTGAATGGTTAAGGGAGGCCTAAGATGCTAAATCATTCAGAGGGTTTTAGAACCATTAAGAGGCAGACTTTTTTTTTGCCAAACAAGATTCACCTTTGAACGATTCAGGGGTTGCCTCTTAATGGAACTATTAAGAGATAAACAAACAGCCCCTTAGTAGCCTTCATGTGGCACTAAAAATTTCAAAAAAAAAAAAATCGATCAATACCTTAACTAATACAGTAGTAACCTGGTTGAACAAATTTTTAACCAATTTTGAAAAATGTATAATTCGGATTGACCGGTTTGGTCTCTCTTAACAAATCTAAAATGTCCAAGGAGATGTTTAGTTGGTTTTATTAAGTCCTGCATTGATAAAATTGACTATGTGGATTAGTTTGTCTGTATAAATTGAGATTGCTTTTGTTTAGAAAGTATTTCCGTAGATGTAAGGAGCGTGTTTTTGAATTGGGAGGAACATGTTTGGAAAAGAAAAAAATGATTTTATGCATAAAGTTTTCCATAGAAACTTATTAAACAAGTTATTGGAGCAAAAAGGTTGTTTAACCGGCAACCTCAAACCGGCCCACAATCGGCTGTCAATTCCATAATGTGGGGGGCATACCTGACTCACTCAGCGGCAAGGCGATTGCGAGGGCCCCCCGAGCCCGTCTCCCGCAGGATTCGTACTCGTGACCAACGGCCTATTGGAGCAAACATCTCCTCGTCCCTTAACCAACTGAGCTACACGCCATTGGCTATTAAACAAGTTATTTTCGATCTATATCATTAAACCATTACCAAATAGTCATGTATAATCAACTAAGTAAACTGTAAGTCTCCTTAAATACATTAAGCTGTTAAGAAATAGACCCTAATTCAATTTAAAAGTTATTTTGTAGAAAATTGGGTTGGATTGGATCACATGATATATTACATATTCTAGATGTTGGTAAAGGTGGATTATTTACATAATATTAATGGTGTTGGAATTTTTTTGTTGTGGTGTTTTGTTTGTTCTGATAATTTGGTGCATGAAAACAAAGTTGACAAAAACAATGTCCCTCTTTTTCTTTATGTAAATAATTTGTAGACATTGACATCAAACATTTGTATCCTTTTGGCTTCTAGAGATATGTCATTTCATAGTGTCAATTTCAAGGGGCAAAAATTACAAAATTACCCATCATATTTCAAAACATAAATTTTAAACTGTCTGTTTTTCAAGTATTTTAAAAGGATCTTCAATAAATTATTTAAAATGGAGATTTTAATTAAAAAAAATTATTTTAACATTTTCTTCAAAATTTGTCTAAAATGAAGAAAATAGAAAAAATGTTGTGAAATTCTCACCGGATCTTCTACTATGGTATCAGTTGGTTAGCGGAACCTTTTTATTGATTCTCGAAACAAGTCCACTATCTGTTTTACGTCAAGCAATACATGGAGTAACTCCGGGTATAACAGTAAAAGCAAGACGTGTAGGTGGATCAATTTAAAGAACTCCCTAAAAATTATTATTATTATTATGAGAAAGAAACAACTTTTGTATTGTGTTACATCAATAAGAAACTTTGAAATTAAATGTTTATGAGAGATAAATAATGTTTTATTTGGGTAAAAGGATTGATAACCGGCAAACCTCAACTGACTCCGCATGGAACCTGCCTTCAAGGACGCTAACGTGAAGGATCAATTTTTTTGACTCTTTCAATGGCATTTCTTATCTTACGAGATAAATCATAAATTCCAGCTTATTTTAGTTATGGCAGCTTATTTTAATGTGATTGTATTTTTACGGCAACTTTTTCAAGATTAGACTACTTTTTTTTATGAAAATCTTTTATTACGTCATTCTTGTTTATGTCAAATATAAAATTCATGGTAGAAAAAATATCATATTTAAAAAATCTATAAAGGGGTGTTCGGGATTGCTTATTTGAAACAACTTATGCTTTCCTGGAAAAGCGCTTATTAACTTAAGTGGTGTTAAATATGCTAATAAGTTGTTATTTAGGGGTGTTTGGAAAAACATAATAAGCTAATAAGTTGTTATTTAGGGCGTGTTTGAAATTGCTTATACATGTAAAGTAACCAAAAAGTTGATAAGTTGTTTCAAATAAGTTAATAAGTGAATGAAATGACTTATCAAAAATTTCTTATCACCGGTGCCAAACCGGTATAAGCTATTTTATTTTTTTCTTATCCAAACACTAAAAACCGTTTATTAGTTATTACCGGTACCACACCGAAATAAATTAATAAACACTTTAAGTAAACAATCTCAAACACCTTCTAAGCTTTTAGGGGGATTTATGAAAAAAGTCAAGTTTTTTTTTTCAAATATGTCTCTCTCACTTATTTAGAAAAAACGCTCCTTGCATCTATAAGAAACCCTACTAATTAAAAAACACTCCTTGCATTTACGGTAAAAAAAACCTTCCAATTAAAAAAACGTTTCTTATATATATGAAAAAACCATCTCAAACAAAAATATGCTCAATATATACAAACAGATTAATCCGCATAAAAAGTTATATACATACATAATTTAATAAATAAAAAAACCAGTGACTAAATGATGGGAAATTGACTCAAATAGCAAAACCCACAGCCGTTGTTGACAAAATAGCCACATTCTCTCCCGGATTTTCATTATACTATAGTATTCTAACGTTTTCTGCATAGCTTTTCCCAGATCCGATCGTTTACGAGCTATTTGCGTCCGGTCATTATAATAGACGGCACTCATTTGAAGGGGCCTTACTTGGGCACAATGTTCTTAGCTGTTGCTATGGACGTCGGAAGAGAATATGACTATTTTGTCAACAACGGCTGTGGGTTTGGCTATTTGAGTCAATTTCCCCTAAATGATATAGAACATGTCTATTCAAAAGGAGTTTAGAAGGAGATTTATACAAAAAAATCAAGTTTTTTTCCAAATATATCGCTTCCAGTTATTAAAAAAACGCTCCTTGCATTTACGAAAAAAGAAAACCTTCTAATTAAAAAAACGCTTCTTGCATCTATAAACAGATTAATTTATATAAAAAAGGGAAAAGTCCACTAAAACCCAACGGACTTTCACATTAGGAATGATTAAGTCCTTGGACAATTTTTTGGAACAAAGAAATCATTGCACTTTTCAGAACCTGTTAAATAAACCATTGGACTTTCTAAAACCTGTTACATACATTCTTATGACTTATAAAATTGGTTAGTATGATAAAAATACTTCAAAAAATACGAAAAAAACAACCAAATTATACTATTAAGTCCTTATACCGAATGTTGCACAAAAAAATGCCAAAAGTTGCACCAAATTTACCAAACGTTGCGCTAAAATATTAAAAAGTAATGTCTAATGGTCGTTGCATGAACTATTCTGGTGGAGATGCAACCACTTGACTTTCTTGTAACCCTTCTTGACGGTCTTTGTCATCAACAAAAACCTCATTTGAAATTGAATATGGTTGGATGCCTTCGGGCCATGCTGGTTGTGGCACACCTGATGATGTCTTCAAACCAATTGTTGTTGAGATTCAATATCCAACATTAATGGAGAAACGTAGACACGTGAAATTGAACCACACAAAAACTTCTGGCTTAATTATGTGTCGTATATTTGTTGAGCAGTTATGCCTCCATGTGTCGTCCCTAGCGAACGTATAGATGCATTCATTTATTCATTAATATTAGTTAATTCTTGAATATAAGTACATTCGAAAATGATGTTCTACTACGCTATAATTCATATGACGTTTAACTGTGGCTCTAACCAAGTAGTTATGCTCCTAACATTTCGGGGGTGTTTGGGATTGCTTATTTAAAACAACCTATGCTTATTTTTAAAAGTGTTTATCAATTTATGTCGTGCTAAAAAGGAGTCGAGGGTAAAAAAATAGTTTGGACAAATAAGTTATTAGCAGTTTCAAATAAGTTAGAATGAATTAACTTATCAAAAACAACTTATTTGTGGTGAGGAAAAGTTATAAGCACTTTTCTTTTTTCTAATCCAAACTCTAAAAATAGTCTATTTGCGGTAAGGAAAAGCAATAAGCAAATAAGTCAAAAAAATAAGCAATCCCAAACACCCCGGAAATGTTAGGATTGTCCGAAAGTGGCTTAATAAGCTGAATAAAATGTATAGCTTATTCGGTAAGCTCTACAAGGGTTGCTCGATGTGCTTAAGTGGCTCAGATAGTGGTTTTTTCACTCAACAAGGCCATGCTTACGCTACGTGAAACCAACTATGCTTGCAGTAAAAATCGATTTTAATTAGTCTCTATCAACCGGTTAACTAGTTTGCCCACCTATAACAGAGGTTATATGTATCCATTAATCTCCTTATTGAAATTTACAGGAGTTAGCATAGAAGTTGAGATCAACTACGATATACCAAAGAAATGACAACTTAGAACACCGAATACTAAATCAAGCGAACACAACTGACTTGCATACACAAAACTAATTTACAAACAGATAAAGGAACTCACAAGGAGTTTGGGTCAGGAAAAGTTTAGACAATATTCATCATCTCCGCCATGGCCACGGCCGCTTAAGAGGCAGCAGTGACAGATACGTATTCATCATCATCATCATCTTCACCACCACCACCAACAGGACCTTTGGAATCAGAGCTCTCTACCTGTTCTCTTGGGCCTGCGATTGCTCTTCTCTCGTGTGTTGCGATGGGTTGACTGCTACCATTGACCAACTGCTTACCTGATGAAAAACCGGCAGAAACAAAGAGCAAGTATCAATGATATGTTGTAGGAACTCTAGTGGTGTGCGCCGACGAGATGCAGACGGCGAGATGCAGCCGGAGAGTGGTGTGCGCCGGCGAGATGCAGGACGGCGAGATGCAACAGCAGGGGAGTGGTGTGCGATATTCAGACCTGGATGCAGCCGGCGGTGGTGGTGTGCGGTGGTGCAGCCGGAGAGTGGTGTGCGCCGGCGAGATGCAGCCAGCGAGATGCAGGACGGCGAGATAGAGCAGCATGGGAGTGGTGTGAGTGGTGTGCGCCGGTGGGTTATGCAGCGGGGAGTTAGAACCTGGAATTGAAAAGTGGGGTAGCAATAATATTTAGGGTTTTTTTTTAAATAAATTTGTAATTTACCTGCTTTTCAGGTTGCAAGTTACCATTAGGATCTATGTGATATGTTTTCAAAAGTGTAAGGATATATTTAGTATTTTTTAAAATGTGCAATGGTTTCTTTGTTCTAAAAAATTGTCCAAGGACTTAATCATTCCTAATGTGAAAGTCCATTGGATTTTAGTGGACTTTTCCTTATAAAAAAAAATATATATATATATATACATAACTTTAGAAGAAGAAAAAAATCATTTGTTCTAACCTTATAAGACCGTCCGCATCGGCCCCCCTGGGTTCGCCCGGGTTGGCCTGGGTTGATGTTGCACACCATCGCAGCAAATGGGGTTGGCCCGGGTTGGGGTCCTCCCGGGTTGGACAACCCGGCTGGGTTGAGGTTTAAAACAAAAATTTAATTTTTTTTTTAAAATATATCCGTTGGAAATAGACGTTGGGTATTTTTTTTATTTTTTTATTTTTTATTTTTATCCTATAAATACTAATATACTTCCTACTTATTTTTTCACACACTTCATTCTACTCTCAATCTCTCTACAAATTTACTCTCAATCTCTCTCATCTTCCCCACTTCATTCTACTCTCTCAATATTATTTCTTTCTTCAAAAAAATCATAATGGATAAAGAAACACAAGGGTTCACAACACCACGACGAGGTTCCAAATCGCGAGGCACGAGCTCGCAACCGTCCCCGACGGAAAATATTTTCAATCTTACACCACCACCATCAACCTACCATGGAAGCATACAACAATACCCTATGTATTCACCCAACACCCTCCCGGTTGGGTTCCAACAATTTAATTCGGGTGGATTCCAACAATTTAATTCGGGTGGATTCCAACAATTTAATCAAGGCGGCTTTCAACCATTTATGCAAGGTGGCTTTCCACAATATAATCAAGGTGGGCAATTCCAACATCTACTACAACAAGAAACATATTCGGAGGACGTTGAGGTCGATGAAACGGTTCCCGAAACCCCACCCGATTTGGTTCCCGAAACACAACTCGATGCGGGAACCACAACACAACGGAAAAAGAAATTTGCAAATAGAACGAAAGCGGTTTCGTGGACTTCCGAAGAAGAGGTTTTATTGGCAAATGCATGGCTTCACGTCTCCGAAGATAGCATCGTTGGAAACTCACAAAAATCGGGTATATATATTTATTAATGTATTTATCTTTATTATATATACGTATTCATATATATATTTATTAATGTGTTTATCTTTATTATATATACGTATTCATATATATATTTATTAATGTGTTTATCTTTATTATATATACGTATTCATATATATATTTATTTTTGTAGGAGATTTTTGGGGGAAAATACTCAATTATTTCAACTCAAGTCGCCAACATCAACGCAATAGAGACCAAGTACAATCCAAATGGGGTGACATGAACAAAAAAATGATGAAGTTTAACGGGATCTACAATAATCTAAGAGCCCAATATAAATCCGGATGGGGTGACGCGGACTTCATGGAGAGGGCACACACGATGTATCGGGCAGATAATAAGCAAAAGCCTTTCTCCCACGAGACGGCTTGGAGAATTGTGAAAGACCACCCTAAGTGAAAGATCGTACATTCCATGGACGATAACCCGAGGCCCTCAAAACGGAGCAAGTCCACGTCGGATTCAAACCCAAACACGACGTCTTCTGACGCACGTGTTCGGTTCAACCTTAATGAAGAAAGCCATGAGGAGGAGGATGTCTTCGTACAAGAACCGACACGACCGACGGGGAGAGATAAAGGTAAACGTGCCGCGTCATCCTCCACAAAGACGGCGGAAAAGGACGAGGCGTTGAAGAATCTTATGGCGTATGTCGAGAATATAAACGTTGAAAATAAAAAAAGACTAACCGTGGAGGAGGAAATGTTGAAAACCGCGAGGGACAAAGCCGAGGCGACAAAGACAAAAGCGGAAGCGGAAAAGACAAAAGCGGAAGCTTTGAAACAAAGAGAAATGCGGAAAGATCTCAAGTTTTACATCAGTCCACATGATCATCTCACGGGTAACGAGTTAAATGCGGTTTTAGCCCACAAAGAGTTGCTTCGACAACTATATGGTTGGTGAAATTTGTAGTTTTTTAATTTGAAATTATGTATTTTTTTATGTTTTTAATTTGGTTAAAATTGTAGTTTCAATTTATGAAATATTTTATTAATTGTTTTATCTTATATTAAATTATAAATTATTTAAATTAATATACTTGTAAACAAAAATAAAAATAAAAATAAATAAAAGATGGGATGGTGGTGTGGGATGGATGTGTGGGTTTGTGGGTTAGAATGGGTTGGAAGGGAAAAATGATGTGGCGCTGATGTGGCAGTGAAAAAGTATGGGTTAGAATGGGATGGATGCTAATAGTCTAAGCATACACATGATAGTCCGAAGGTTCCTTTTTTTATAAATAAAATAGCGTTTTAGTATTAAAAATAATAAATAATTTCTACCACATTCTCCATAAATGCTATTTTATACATAATAAATATATATTTTTAAAATTTAATTGCCCACAAGCTAGGAATCTTCCAAACGAATTTGTACAAACTCTCATGGCCCACATATTTAAGTAGTCGGTTTGATCATGGTATTTGATTTTGGAGTAAACTCCATTTTTGTTCCTTACGTGTAACGACCCAACTCAAGAAATGCAACATAAACAACAGTAATTAAATAATTCATCGAAATGGCCTCATAATATCATCTTCATACAATTTTTTTTACAACGAAAGGTCGGCGGAAACAACCTATTACACAGCTGAGATTCCTAGAATACTAAACTTGACTTACTAAAAATAATCTCCTCCTAGACCAAAGCTTCACGCTCAAGCCTTCTTCTTGCACTTACTAGTGCCTTCTACTTAAGTGCTTACCTGAAAAGGTTTAGTTTGGAAAATGTGAGGGTTAGACCATAAGGTCTAGTGAGCTCCCTCAAAACAACAGTTCTCAAAACATATTTAAACAGTTCATAACTTTCAAAAACAACTTTGCATAAAACTTTCACATAATCTCACACTCGTAAATGGCACCCTGAAGTCACTTGGAAGTGACAACGAGTCAGTCTCACGCTGCCTTCTTGTGTCACTCCTCCCGGCATGAGCACTGGCGGGCCACCCCCCCCCCCCCCCCCCCGACTTAGCCAATTTACGTCGAACCACAATGTATGCATACATCTCAAATAAACTTTCATACAGATATTTCATGTAAATAACATCACATATCTCTTCATTTACTTACTTCCAAAAACACGTTAAAAGCACGTATTTTAGTTAGAAAAACTCACCTGGCGCTTAGCTATTACTCTTCACGAAAACTTGAGATTTTTAGGGAATACACCTATGAAGTTAAAAGGATAAAAAAATGGTGAGTCGAGATAACCTTATTCCATCCTGAACAGTTTTCTATATAAACTTGTCTCCAAACGAACCCCGGAATCCGAAACCAATGTTCCGAACTCCACTTTCTTCTTACTGGATTCTAATCTGGATTCGGCCCACTCCGAGACTAACACGGATTCCGGATCCAACACAATTCCGGACTAAGATCCGGACTCCCAATTTCCGAGACCACAATACCGGAGTCCAATACCGGAAACTCCCGATACCGGAAGCATTCCGGATCCCGCACCCAAACCGGACCCATTCCGGATCCTAAGCCAACACCGGGTCCATTCCGGTTCTTATATTACTCCGGATCCGGTCCCCTTCCGGGTTCCGGTCCATTCCGGATCCGGTCCCATTTTTTGTACTGGACGCACATCGATTTTGCGTAAACAGCGCGACTAAACCTCCATCCCAAATTATTGTGAAATGATCTAATCATGGAGAAATGGTCGCGGATAACGTTAATATACTACTCGACAACCGAATCGTATCTTTATACAGCCTAGACCTCGATTAGGTCCCTGATTACTCCATAAACTCACCAAATCAAAAGTCTCACTTGCCAAATCAGTAAAAACATAAAACTAGGGGATTGCCTCTCCAAAATGATGCTCGAATTACTCTGATGAAATCCTCCTCTTGCCTTCTTTCCAGAAACAAAAATGCTGGATTGATTTTCCTTCTCCTGCTCCCACACACCACAGCCGTTCTCCAAATGCAAAACTAGGGGCCCAATTGGGGTTTTTTATACCTTCCAACCAAATTACATTATGGCCCCTCAAGACTTTAGTTTTCATAATTCTTCCACCTATGTTTCACTTCCTTTAAAAGAAAAAAAAACTTGGGGGGCGTTTGGTTCGCTGGAAATTGATGGAATCTGGTGGAATTGGAATGTGACATTCCATTGACCAGATTCCATTCCAACGTTTGGTTCAATCTTTTGGGCAAATGGAATCCCTACAATTCCATTGAATTCCATTATTTAGCCATTTAACATTCCACACCTTAAACCATGGATTTTAATGGAATTGAATTGCTTTTTTTCATAATACCAAAACTACCCTTGCCAAAATAATTACCGCCACCACCGCCACCGCCACCACCACCACCACCACCGCCACCACCACCGCCGCCACCACCGCCACCACCAATACCGCCACCACCACCACCGCCGCCGCCACCACCACCACCGCCACCACCATCGCCATAGTGGCGGTGGTGGTGGTGGCGGTGGTGGTGGTGGCGGTGGTGGTGGCGGTGTTGGTGGTGGCGACGGTTTTGAAAAAAAAACAATTAAAATTTCATTCCAAAAAAACAATTGCTTTTGAAAAAAATAATTAAAATTATCAAAAGGGTATTTTGGTCATTTACCAAAATTTCATTCCAATTCCAAAGCTACATTCTGTGAACCAAACAGACAGATTCCAATTCCTTTAACAGATTCCATTCCAATTCTGTCAACCAAACAGCTGGTCAAACCTGACAACATTCCATTCCAATTCCTTCAAAGTCAAATTCCTTTGACAGATTCCATTCCATCCAAAAACATTCTGTGAACCAAACGCCCCCTTGGTTATTACACTATGGTTTCCAATAATATCTTATAATTGTTCATGTATTTTAAAACGTATAAAAATAGTTTTTAGATTATGCATTTGACTCAGAAATGTGTGTTTTGCCATAACCCCACTAACTAAGAGTTTGCACCATGTGTTCTCTAGGGGGTGTTTAAATTTTTTTGGACCATTCAAACCAGTTGAATTAAGTCAAAATGAACTGTTTTTGACGGTTTAAATAGTATGGTATCTTGGTGCGATCTGAAAAATAAGCAAACCTCTCAATCCGTCTACGTTTGAACATTTCTTTGAGCGGTCGGTCAAGACTTGCATTTTTATGGTCTGGTTTGACCGGTTTGGTCACTTGCTGCCAACCGCTCGGTTTAGAAATTTTGTAAACCGCCGTAATGGTTTGGTTTGTGGTTTGAGGGGTTAAACCGTCCAACCCTGAATAACCCTAGTTCCTTCATCATATGAAGGGCATTTCGGTCATTTTACATATTTTCAAGGGGAAAAATCCTCCCTACATCGCCCCAACCCTTTCTTTATTGATCAAAGATTCAATAATTTCTTGTTGATAACCATGTCCACTGAATAAAAACATTATGCTAAATTCTGATACAAAAATGAGCCTTTAGGAAAAAAGCCTATATGCAGAATATAAAGAATCATAAGACTGAATTATTTGGGATGTTTGTGCCCATAAGGTTGTGTTTGATACATGAGATATGATAGGACAGGACAGAAACCAATGTCTCGCGTTTGACGTGTCATGGGACAGGTCAAAAACTCATTATCTCACGTTTGGCGCAACATGGGATAGGGACAAGAAGTAGGACACGATGTGACTGCTGGGACAAAAATGTTTTTTCTTGCTCTACCAAAATAAGTGAAACAACATGGGATAAGAGTGAGACATAAACTAAAAAGGCACTAAATTGCCCTCATTTAACATTTAACCCTAATACATTATTTATTTTAATCGTCACCATCGTTAATCACCATCGCCACCACCACCGGCAGCCATTTCCAACCACAGTTGACCACCTCTACCACTATAACAACCTTCTCTACCACCACAACAACCACTGTCGGCCACCAACTACCCATCACCCATCACCACCATCACCACCTGTCACCGCCCACCACCACCTATACCCCATCCACCGATGTCAGCTACCATCACCACTACCATTGTCCGCCATTTTCACGTCCTCCACATCCACCATTGTTTACCAACCACCACTGCCTAGAACTCCACCTCTTACTGTAACAACTTTCACCTTGCCTCCGCCAATTCATAAGTGAATCAAACATAGCCTTTCCTTTATACGAATCGGGTTTTTTTGAACCACCATCAATTATATCAGATTCTTCATTCAAAACTCATACTATTATATATGTATGTATATGAAAATTGTTTTATAATTTAAGTAATTAAAATATTTTCTTTATTTATGTCATTTAGAACTATTATATGACATATATATATATATATATATATAATCACCAAACAACTTTTAGGGACAACTTGTCTAATTCTGTCATATCCAATCGTCCTTCACCACCGATTATTACCTCCAATTCTCCATCCTCCTTCCTCACTCAAACTACTGCTAAATCGAGAAGGCCCACCAAATAAATCTACTTTGACCAACATGTTCCTTCATCTTTGACCATTCTCTGTATCCCTCCCTCTCTTCTCCTTCAAACAACCACCACCATTGATGGTTGCTTTGTTCTGTCACAACCATCATTCTCAAGTCAACTCCTCTAAGTTCATTAAGGTAAAATTTTAGAAAAGGCAAAGAAGGCATGGTAAATCCAAGTAATATCAAAAGCAACAATATCATAAAAAAAATTGTGAGCCCCTTTTTGATTTAGCAGTTAAAAATAAGACAAGGCAAAGATGGCAGGGTAAATCCAAAGCGACGCGCTTTTAGCGACAAAAAGCAAGCTATAGCGACGACGATTCGTTTATGTAAATCGATTGCAAGCATAAATCAACTTTTTTGTTGTTGCTAAAACCCCTGTTTCTTGTGGTGGTAATATCGAAAGCATAAAATAAATAGGGCTTGTTTGATATTCAACAAAATCATAAACAAATCTCAAGCCTTTCTTGTTTTAGCATTAATTTGAAAAGGGAATTTAATTAAAATACCCATTATTTGACTTTGACTTGCAAAAATACCCACAATCTCACTCATTTTACAAAAATACCCAAAAAATCCGCGATGGGCCCCGCGATCGCGGGTCAGGGCCCACGTGGCACCCCTGTTTGGCCAAAAGTCCCGCGGAGGCCCCTCAAGAATGCCCGCGGCACCCGTTTTGACCCCCCAACTATTCCCGCCGTAGCACTTTCGGCCCCTGTCCCGCGGTGGGACCCGCGATCGCGGGATTACCGCGCCAGGTGTCACCTTAGGGTTGAAACCCTAATTTCATTAATGGCAACCCCAACCCTCCTAATCCGCGGCTATAAGAGGAGAGGGTGGGGGACCCCAATCCGGACACCACTTCTCTTTTAATTTTTCTCTCCCAAATTCTCTCAATTTGTCGTGTGGAATACGCGCTCGGTTTGAAGATGGCACGTGTTACTAGTTTGGTAAGTTTTTCTTAAGTTTGTTGTAGTTTTCCTTTATGTTGTTATTTTAAATTTTAAAATATATGATATGTATGTTGTTAGAGTTTTTTAACTTTGTTGTATGTTTGAATGTGTTATTTGTATGTTTTAATGTTGTGTTTATTATAGATGTTAGAGTTTTTTTTTTAAATATGTTATAGTGTTTTTTTTAATAAAATTTAGTTAGAGTGTTTTTTATAAAAAGATGTTAAGAGCTTTTTATAAAAAAAAGATGTTAAGTGTTTTTTATAAAAATAAATGTTACTGTTTTTTATAAAAAAATATGTTAGTGTTTTTTATATAAAAAGATGAGTGTTTTTTATAAAAATAAATGTTAGAGTGTTTTTTATAAAGAAATATGTTAATGTTTTTTTTAATAAAAAGATTAGTGTTTTTTTATAAAAATAAATGTTAAAGTGTTTTTTATAAAAAAATATGTTAGAGTTTTTTTTTTTATAAAAAGGTGAGTGTTTTTTATAAAAATAAATGTTTGAGTGTTTTTTATAAAAATAAATGTTAGTGTTTTTTATAAAAAAATATGTTAGTGTTTTTTTAATAAAAAGATGAGTGTTTTTTTTATAAAAATAAATGTTAGAGTGTTTTTTATAAAAAAAATATGTTTTTTTATAAAAAGGTGAGTGTTTTTATAAAAAAAAATATGTTTTTTTATAAAAAGGTGAGTGTTTTTTATAAAAATAAATGTTTGAGTGTTTTTTATAAAAATAAATGTTAAGAGTGTTTTTTATAAAAAAATATGTTAGTGTTTTTTTTAATAAAAAGATGAGTGTTTTTTTATAAAAATAAATGTTATAGTGTTTTTTATAAAAAAAATATGTTTTTTTTATAAAAGGTGAGTGTTTTTTATAAAAAAATATGTTTTTTTTTATAAAAAGGTGAGTGTTTTTTATAAAAATAAATGTTTGAGTGTTTTTTATAAAAATAAATGTTAGAGTGTTTTTTATAAAAAAATATGTTAGTGTTTTTTTTAATAAAAAGATGAGTGTTTTTTTATAAAAGTAAATGTTTGAGTGTTTTTTATAAAAAAATTAGGTCCCTAAACTTTGGTGAATGACAACTTAGGTCCCTTAACTTTGCTAATGGGGCTGAAACTTCACATTCGGCAGCCTACCAACCACTGAACGATGGAGCTCGTCGGAGTACCTGGAAGGTACCGGAAACAGACGAGGAGTGGAGAAACCATGGGCGAACTGCGGCCGATTATCCATTCACGGCTGAGGAGGCAGAAGACTGGGAGATGGCATGGGAGAATTACCACTTCGATAATAACAGAAAAAGCCCACCAATGTATCATTGTACCCAGCCATCTGGGTACTTTCACAAAGTCAACGAATTACTCCCTTAGTGCAAAAATCCATTGATGAGGCGAACGCCAATATCGAAAAGGTAAAAGTTATGTGGAACCATAACAGGGGGATTCAGCAGGGGAAAATTGAGTATCTAGTGGAGAAGAAACGAGCACTGGCCATGACTAGGGCTCACGTTCGGGAGGTGCAACGACAGATTAAGGAAGTAGAAGAGGAACTAAAAGAAATCGAAGAGGACTACACGGGAATGGAGGACGTCATCAATGAAAAGGTTAACTTCATCACCGAAATCCAGGACGCCTTCCAGTAATAGATTTCTTTGTTTACCTGCACTGTGTCCGTTTCGGATGGGAAGATGATTTGCAATAAATGATCTTTTAATTAATTTCCCTATTATATAACTTAAAATGGGGAAAACATTTTCTTTAATTAATTTCTATATTAAATACATTAAAATGGAAATGAAACAATACATTAAAAACCTCAACTACATAAAATGATAACCTAAAAACTAGAAGGACAAAAAATGTAATTTTTTTGCCCCAAACTGGAGGGGCCAAAATTGTAAATTTCGGTTTACCGCGGGCTACTAACGCGGACAGGGGCCAAAAGTGTATCGCGACCATAGTTGGGGGGGCTCCGCGGCTACCGCGACCAATCTTGAGGGGCCTTTGCGGGACTTTTGGCCAAACAGGGGTACCACGTGGGCACTGACCCGCGATCGCGGGCCCCACTGCGAAATTTTTGGGTATTTCCGCAAAATGAACGACATTGTGGGTATTTTAGCAAGTCAATGTCAAACTTTGGGTATTTTAATTAATTTCCCATTTGAAAACCTTGTATCACTTTTTCTGTAGGTAAGTTTTTTTAATATTTAAACAACAAATCAAATGAAAGACATTATAAAGCATTTTAAATAAATGAAGTTAAATTATTTATGTTAAAAAAAACAATTATGAATATTAATTATTAGAAAAGTTCAATGAAAATTTTATTGTTGCTTTCATTTATTAATCATTTTTTGGGTTATCTCCATATTTAGAGAAAAGTTCATTCTCTCTCCATTTTGAAGATAGTTTTGGAAAAACTGTTGGAGCAAAATTATAGCTCAAAATACTCATTTTCTCCAAAATAGAAAAACTGTTGGAGCAAAATTATAGCTCAAAATTCTCATATTCTCCAAAATGGATAAGCCGTTGGAGCAAAATTATAGCTCAAAATCCTCATGTTATCTATTTTCTCCAAAATGGAAAAGCTGTTGGTATGTATGATTTTATCTCCATTATTTTTCAAATTCATCATTTTTGACCGGTTTAACTTTATATTAAAACTTAAATATCTATTTTTGGTCTATTTCCCTTTATTGTTTTCTTCTTTTTGGAAAAAATCATTATAGATAATTTACATCTGGCAAGCTAGAAACCATGGAGTAGATAAGACAGCAAGAAGCCGCCTCATCATTTTTTTTCATTCTAGAAGCATCCACTTTATTTTGATAATTCTAAGAGTAAATTACACTATTGGTCCATTTGGTTTACACCTTTTACCCACGCTTGTCCCAAAAATGAAATAAGTACGCGAATGGGCCCTATGGTATACATTTTCGCTAGGTTTCGGTCCCTCCCTCTAACAAATCAGTTAACCCTGTTAACTCAAAGGGGTATTTTGGTCATTTATAACTGTTTCGTCTTTTTGTATTTTGTCTTTTTCTCACCACTTGGTCATCTTCCCCACGACAAGTCATTTTCCAAGCCGTTTTCTCTCTCTCTCTTTGACCCACAACTCTTCTCTCTCTCTCTCTCTCTGCAACTTATATATATATATATATATATATATTTATTTATTTATATATATATATATATATTTATATATATATATAGAGAGAGAGAGAGAGGTTCAAGGGAAAACCTCAAAAAAAAAACAAAAAACTGAAGAACACCCTAGGGGCCCTTCCTCTGGACGGTATGCATTTGTGTATACAAGTAAATTAAGTTGACTTTCTGGTTTTTATGCATAAGTGCATTATGCATTTGTGCATATGCATGTATGCATGTTACAAATTACCTGTATGCACAAGTGCATACCGTCCAGATGAAGGACCCTAGGGTGTTCTTCAGTTTTCCGTTTTTTTGAGGTTTTCCCTTGAACCTGACCCTATATATATATATACATATATAAAACACATACACACAACTATGCTATCATCATTTTGTATCTTCAGCAATATATCAACAAAGTCTTCTTTGCCACCACCGCCACCGCCACCTGTCGCCTGTTTCTTCAACCACTCCTCCACCACACCCTCCAAAAACTCATCCAATTCTCTCGCTACCCTATTGACTTGTCTCCGGTACTCACCATAAGGTGCCACCGATACCAATCGTGTAATTAACTCCAACCTGCAAATCCCCCCCCCCCTCCGATGCTTCCTCCTGAGAATTTCTAGAAATTAAGGCCGACGCTGATTCCTGCAACTCATTACCTTGTTCCACAAGCTTTGAAACTCCTTCAACGACGTTTTTTCACCGATAAATTATCATCACCGCCGACCATGGCGGTGGAGTCGCGCATCTCGAACAGATCGAATTGATTGATGATTCAACCAATTTGTGTTTAGCCAAATACGTGCGAGTGTATAATTAATATATAGCTATGTATTATTTCTTGTAACTAATCCCATAAAAAACACGGGAAGAACAACAAAAAAACAAAGAGGTTTTCGGCAAGGCAACGACGTCACTAGTCACCGGAGTTTGCACAGAAAGGGGTGGTTCACGGGGTTACCAATCATCGAAGTATACGGAGAGGGTTAACATGGATGGTGTAGTAATGTGGGTGAGAAGAAGACGGGAATGGGTTGGTACGACGAACAAGGATGGACATCGGAGGGGGGGGGGGATTTGAAGGTTGGAGTACATGATTTACGATTTGTCCCTGTGGATAAAACATTAATTTTATTTTTTTATTAAGAAAAAGACAAAACAGTTAGAAATGACCAAAATACCCCATTGAGTTAAAAGAATTAACTGATTTTGTTAGAGTGATGGACCAAAACCTAGCGTATACCACATGGACCATTCGCATATTTATTTCATTTTTTGGACCAGTGTCGGTAAAAGGTGTAAACCACATGAACCAATCATGTAATTTACTCTAATTCTAATTAGAGTAAATTACACTAGTGATCCTTGTAATTTG
The DNA here is from genome assembly GCA_033807775.1 of Saussurea involucrata. NCBI lineage: Eukaryota > Viridiplantae > Streptophyta > Magnoliopsida > Asterales > Asteraceae > Saussurea > Saussurea involucrata. The sequence goes on along the minus strand of CM066317.1, from coordinate 8,252,446 downwards.
CTCAAATTTAGGATTTGATCCCTAAAACAATTATCACATTAATGAATGTTGATCTTTTAACTTTTTAATTTTATAGCATTTAATAAGGTCTTTTAAGTTAACATCATCAGTTGATAAATGTTAAAATAAATAAATCAGTATTTGAACAAACTATAAGTACCAAAAATGTAACTCGTCTAAAACTAATTGTGATTCACATATGTTATTTAAAAGGGAAATTAATTAAAATACCCAAAGTTTGACTTTGACTTACCAAAATACCCATTTTTATAAATCATTTTATCAAAATACCCATTTTTTCCGCGATTGGGTTTAACGATCGCGGACCAGGGTCCATTTTGAAAATATTTTATCCCGCGATCGATGGAGTGTCCTCCAAATAGTCCTGCCACCACTCAAAATTGTGAAATTCAATTGATATTTACACTTTCAACCCCTATACTTATTTACTTACTTTACTTTATACCTTTTACTTTCCTAATTTTAATTTTACATTTAACACATATAATCATTTATTAACTAAAATACGTTAAAAAATACGTTTTAATTTTAACAAGTTACACCATTATAATCGTCTCTTCGATACCTTCGAAATGAGCTCAATATTGAATATTTTTTGATTTATTTATTTTAATATATATCATATATACTACATAAAAATATTTTTTATATTTAGAATTCATATTCTTATAGTTAATTATTTAATTTATGGTTCATATTCTTATAGTTCATATTCTCATAAAATATTTAACTATAAGAGATGTACCATAAATTAAATAATTAACTATAAGGGTATGAATTGTAAATATTAAAAATATTTTTATGTAGTATATAATAAAATAAATAAATCTAAAAATATTTAATATTGGGCTCATTTCGAAGGTATCGAAGAGACGAGTACAATGGTGTAACTTGTTAAAATTAAAACGAATTTTTAACGTATTTTAGTTAATAAACGATTATATGTGTTAAATGTAAAATTAAAATTAGAAAAGTAAAAAGTATAAAGGAAAGTAAGTAAATAAGTATAGGGGTTGAAAGTGTAAATATCAATTGAATTTCACAATTTTGAGTGGTAGTGGGACTATGCGGGACACTCCCTCGATCGCGGGATAAAATATTTTCAAAATGGACCCTGGTCCGCGATCGCGAACCCAGTCGCGAAAAAAATGGTTTAGAAAATGAGTATTTTGGTAAGTCAAAGTTAAACTTTGGGTATTTTAATTAAATTCTCTATTTAAAAACATTAATTATTAGAAATATTTTAAATACAGTTAACGAAAAAAATTATTTTAAATATTATATGTGAATAATTTTTTCAAATAATTACGGGCATAGTATTTGTAAATAAATATGTGAATAAAATATTTTATAAAAATAGTATTTTAATTAAAACATTTTTGGTAAAATAAATATTTATATGTGAATAATTTGTCAAATAAATACGTGAATAATTTTTATAAATATATGTGAATAGATATATCAATAAATATTTTTTTAGTATGGTTAATTTTTTTTAAATAAATATGTGTGTAATTTTTTTTAAATAAAATATAATTCAATTTAGAGCGAGTATGTTTTTGGTCCTTGTAGTTTGTCCAAATGATGATTTGCCTTAACTAACGATGTTAAGTTGTTAACTCAAGAAATCTCGACTGCTATAAGGCCATCCGTACCCCATAACAGCATCTTTCAAATATTCCATCTCCACATCAGCGCCACATCAGCTTTTCTTCCATCCCTCACTCGATCCCTAACGATCTCTAAACACCCGTACCCCATTCCCTCAAACCCTTTTGCCACCTCATTTATTTTAATTCTTTTATTTATACATTTAATTATTTAACAAAATAAAAATATTTATATATTTTTTAATAAATAAAAATAAGATAAATAATAAAAATTAAAATTCATATCATTCATTAAAAATAAAAATTACAAAATACAAAACACTACCAATTATGAAATTTTTGGATTTGCTCTTTTCTCGCTAAAGTAACCCTCAAAGCGTTTCCCGTAAGGTGATCATGCGGGGTTATGAAATACTCGAAGTCTTTCTCAAATCGTTTATCTCGTTCGATTTCTCGTTCGTGTTCTAACCTTTGAAGTTCGAGATCGATTTTTTTCATTTTGTATTTCATTGTATCATCAATCTTGTCGTTGAACGTCGTCAACAACTGAGTAACACTTTCGTCCGTATTCGCCCCGGACATATTACTCGTTGATGATTTTTTCGCCTTGTTTCTCCCGATGGGTCGTTGAATTTGCTCGTCATCGTCATCATCGGAAGGTTGGGTACGTTTTGAACCCCGCGATGAAGTTGTCGTCATCGTTGGAACGGCTCCCCATTTTGGACATTTTTTTAGGACGTCCCAAGCTTGTTCGTGAGTGAAAGCAACTTTATGGCGTGCTAGATACCGTTCATGTGCCGTTCGGGATATATCGGCCTCACTCATCCCGCTTGATCTATTATTGAGCAAGTTGTTGTAGATGCCGCCAAACGAATTAACTCTTTTATTGAGGTCGTTGAACTTGCTATTGAGTTGGTGGGTTGATCTATAACCTGGTTCACGACCCATGCGAGTAAAGAACACATGCCCGATTCGGCCCCAAAAACTTCCTACATTTATGTAAAATTAAGTATAATAATAATAATAATAATAATAATAATATCAATAAAAATAATTACCACCGCTTTGTGCGTTACCGACCACGGGGTCCTCCGAAACGTCAACCCACGCCGACACTAACGCGAGTTCCTCGGCTTTACTCCACGTTTGTTTGGCGGCTTTCGTTAGTCTCGGATTTGATGGTTCCGGGTTAGATTGTTGTGTCAGGATAGATTGTGGTGTGTTCGGGGTAGAAGGTTGGGTTTCCGGAACAATGTCGTCGTCGAGATTGAAGTTGGCCGGAGTAAAACCTTGTTCAATCAACCCGGGACGTGTAAATTGGTAAGGAATTTGTTGGTGAAATTGTTGGTGAAATTGTTGGGGAAATTGTTGCGGATATTGTGGCGGATTTTGTTGCGACCATTGTGGCGGAATTTGTTGCGAAAATTGCGGATGATAACCTTGTTGTGTAAACGCTTGGAAACCAAGCTATTGATCTTCTTGCGATTGTGGTGTATTCGGTCGGTTACGACGAGATGTAGGTGTTCTGTTTGAATTCATGATGAGAGAGGTGTGAAAAATAAGAGGTTGAGAGAATTTGAGAGAGTTTGAGAGGTGTGAGAAATAAGAGGTTGAGAGAATTTGAGAGGTGTGAGAAATAAGAGGTTGAGATGTGTGAGAAATAAGAGGTTGAGGGTTAAATATATAGTGGGATTAAATTGAGAAAAATAAATTTTTTTTACAAAGAGCCGTTGAACGGCATTATTTTTAAAAATTTAATTAAATTTTTTTAAAAAAAAAACCTTCGGGATGGATCGGGATCCCATCCCCGAATTCCATCCCTTCCCGCAACCATCCCCGAGCCCGTAGCCCATCCCCGCAACCCCGCTGGCCATCCCGAGCCCCATCCCGCTTGGGGTACGGATGGCCTAAAATTAAAAGTTAGGAACCACGATATAAATAGTTTGTTTTAAGGATCAAATCCAAAATTAAGCAAACCTGTAATCAGAAGTGTAATTCACACTTCTAATTAATACTTTAAACAAAACTTTTATCATTGGTAATTAACAACAGCTCCAACTAATTCTTTGTATTATTCTTTAAAATAGAAAATTTAAGATGAAACTCTAAATTTATAGACCTTTTTTAAACTTGATGTGAACAGTGAGATATTATTTATTTATTTATTTATTTATTTTCATCATTGAGATTAGATTATTATCGTTTTATATAATCTTTTAGAAAAGTATTTTGGAATGATAAAATTGTAAAATATTTTGATAAATATTATCAATGTTGAAAATTTTAAAATAGAAGAATTAAATGTAACTTTTTATTAGAAAAATTAACTTTTAATTTTATATTTAAAGAATTTAGTAACGATACTTTAACATGAATTTTAACGATAAACATTTTAGAAAACCAAGGAACAAAAGAATCATATGCCATGAATATTTGAAGTGGATTAATAATAAACAAAAAAACTAAATTATATCAAAATAACATATATTTTTTTCTATTTATATTTTAAAAGTCATGTTTAAAAATTTCATGATTTTAAAAAATGTACGTTTTGTTATCCAATATTGATATAGGAGTGTTGTGAATACTTTTTAAATTGTAGATTTTTAAATTAATAATTTTAAACTAAAAATCTCTAGATATACATTTTAAATGTCTTGAGCAAAATTTAAATTAAGAGTTATGGTAAATTACAAAAACGGTCCACATGATTTTGGTGAACCCTTAATATCGTTCCTATAATTTTGAAATTATTTTTCTGGTCATTGTGCTTTTTGTTTCATGACAGACTGGGCCACTTATCCTAATGTTCGTTAAGATCTTATTCTAGGCCTACTTTTGTTACCAATATCGGTTGTCATATGGTGTTCGAAATTGAAATTGTCTTTGGGTTTTAGTGATTTAAGGTTGAGTTTGATTTTAATGGTCGAAGTTTAAGAATATTAAAAGCTTGGATCGCACATGCCAGGATAGTGTACACAAAGGGAAAGGAGAGGTGATGGTGAACTAACGGAAGGGAGGGACGGTTGAACACCACCACCACCACCACCACCATCATCATCACATTCTCTACTTGTTGGTGGTGGTGTTCTATTGGTGCTTCTACACATGGAAAGGTTAGGACTCGGGAGATGTTATAGTGGATGATTTGCCATCGATAACTAAATCTTACACTAAACACTAAATTTGGTGTAAATGACACTATTCACATCTCCATTGGGGTCTATATTTTTCACACTAAATTTAGTGTAATGAATAATATTACACTATATTTGGTGTAACACTATTCATTTACACTACTTTTCACATCACTTTTAAAAAATAGTGTTACCTATTGGAGAAGATTTACTATTAACGCTAAAATTTACATTACTTTTAAAATTTGGTGTAAAATATAGTGTGACTCATTAGAGATGCCCTAAGGTGAACTCAATCTTTTGTGGGATCCTTTAAATTCTCCATCTCAACCTGAACGAATTGCAAACCATATACCACCAATGTTAACAAAAGAAAACCAGGGACAAAAACTATAAATTCCAACAAACCACAAGGACTAAAACCGTAATTTACTCTAATTAAAAACAAATAAACGAAAGATCCAATCATTTTGTTACGGTTGGACCGTTGATACCGATCTCCAGGAGCCACGAGCCCTATATATATTCTCACCCGCCTCCACTATTAACATTTACAACTCATATCTCAACCACCCTCCCACTTTCTCTCTTTTTAAAATATCACCCGGAAACTGAACACAAACTTCATCTCCGGCCGCCGGAAGTAGCAAACATGAGTTCAATAGTATCTGTATCACCGAGCTTCAGCAGTCATTCATTTAACAACCTTGTGGATATTGCAGATAGAGTTGTTCAAGAACTTCGCAACGAGAATTGCTTCAACGACGACGACGACGATATCTTTAACTTCAGTAGCGATGATAATCGGCCTGAAAAGGCGGAAAAAAATGATCCTCGTGAAGATGAACAAGAGTTCGAGTTTCCTGTTGTTTGTGGAGAATCTAATTCGTCTCCGATTTCAGCGGATCATCATGAGGTATTATCCGAAAATACTCAGATCTTGCCGCGGTATCCGCTATTCGATAGAAGTTTGTTGTCAGACGTCGATCCTGATTTCGGTAACGCCGTTGATTGTTCGGAGATCGAGGAGTGTACGCCGTCTCCGGTCGCACGGCTTTCTCTGAGGAAGCTTTTCAGCAAAGAGCGCGATTCGGCGTCGTCTTCGTCGTCGGAGGCGGATGATCTGGACAGAATTACGCCTGGATCGTACTGCGTCTGGAAGCCGAAAACCGAATCTCGTGGAGGTCATAAAAAGAGCTATTCCATTGGTAATAATATATCGAAGCGATGGAAGGTTCGAGATCTACTCAAGCGAAGCTACAGTGACGACAACTATTCCACCGGCAAGGATAGGCCGGCGGTGGTCCTTTTCACTCCTCCGATTGCAACGAAGCAGCAGAACACTAGTAGCAACGAAAAGGTAAAGAAGATCGAGAAAACTGCTAAAGTTGCTTCTGCAGTCGGTGACAGTTCAGCATCTATTAAGACCGAAAATAATATTCCGGTACATAAAGCGAAGGCCGGAGGTCACCACCGCCTGCCGCCATATCTTCCGTACCGGCAAGATCAGGTTGGTCTATTTGCTCATTTCAACGGATCGAGCAAAAATCTCTACCGCTACTAAAACGTATGTTTATTAATTTATACTATATTTCTTCTCAAAAAAACTTGTTAATTAGGTTTTGTGGTGATGAAATTTTGGAGTGTAAATCTTCGGTTGATCAAGTGGTGTGTTTAATTTTGGTTAATTACATTTGTCTTTTAACTCTTTGCTTCTTCAAATCATTGAGTGACCCTAAACAATTATCAAATCAGAACTAAAAATTGACTTTACAACGGCGTGGATTACGTTAAGAGATTGTTTAAGCTAACTTATTTTTTGGATACATGTTTGGATGACCATAAGCTAGCTTTTTGAAAAGCTATTTGGAGTAGATTATGAATAGCTTTTTGTAAATATTCCAATTATGCCCTCATTAATATTAATTATTATTTATTAACTATTTTTTTAATATGTATTTTTTGGTCATTTAAATGCTTATAAGCTACTTTTGGCCAAACGTGACTTTTTTATCAGCTAGTTTATCAGCTACCAGCTAGCTTATCAGTCAACATCTAGCTTATCAGCTACCGGCTAGCTTTTAAGTTATAAGCTAGTTTGCCAAACATATATAGCCTAAGTTGGAGCATCTCCAACAACTTTCCTAAAATTTCTTTAAAATAGAGAACCAAAAGTCAAAATCATCAAAAAAAATTACATTTATCTTCAACCGATTCCCCATTTGAAGAAAAAAACAATTATTATAATATTAAAATATTATATTCATCTATCAAAATATTATTTCTCTCTATAATTTTTTTTTTAAATTCTATTGTTGTACAATTGTTAATTATAAAGTGGGAGGCTAATTGGACTTCAACTTGTTAATTTTTTTTCTTCACATAGATAAATATCAATATTTATTTTATATATTTTTTATGTATAGTCTTGATCTGATTCTACTATTAATAACAACCTATGAGGAAATATAGTAAATGAAGCCTCCTTGTATATGAAAGCATCAACAACAAATTTTTTAAAGAAAAAAAAAACTGAATTTCTAGATAAGTTTTTGTCTTTAACATATTTATTTTTATACTATTTTATAACGTATTTGAGACAAAGTCTTAGAAACCATTTTTATAACGTTTAATAATCCATATTACTTAAAATTCAAGATATCAAGTAATTAGTGTATGGATACAATTTTTTAAAGATGCATGTTTAAATTCAAATAACCAACTCATAAATATTATAAGAGTAAATTACACTTTTGGTCCCTCGAGTATGTCTCGATTTCAATGTTGGTCCCTCTAAATCCAAAAGTACACTTTTGGTCCCTAAAACATAATTTCGGATCCCAAGTTGGTCCCTCTCACTGACGCCGTCCATAAGACTCCGTTAAATTGGTCATGTGCCCCTCACGTGAGGGGCATTTTTGTCTTTCTACCATCTTCTTCTCCACCTTCTTCCTCAACAAGAACACCATCCATAACCACCACCTTCCACCATCACCACCACCACCACCACCATCTCAAGAAATCAAAATTAAAACCTACATAAACCCACTGATTTTTGAAACCCAAAAAACCCAAAAAGTCAAGAACAATAAAATTCCTCTTCAATGGTTCGACTAGATCTGGAGATAGATAGAGATCGAGAGAAGAGAGATAACAGATCTGAGATGAAGGTGGTTGGTGATGGTGGTGGTGGGTGGAGGTTGGTGGTGGTGGTGGTGGGTGGAGGTTTGTGATGAAGGTGGTGGGTAGAGGTTGGTGATGGTGGTGGTGGGTGGAGGTTTGGAAACCGACGGTGGTAGGTGGAGGTTGGTGACGGTGGTGGTGGGTGGGATGAAGGTGGTGGGTGGAGGTTGGTGATGGTGGGGGTGGGTGGAGGTTTGGGATGAAGGTGGTTGGTGGTGATGGTGGTGGTGGGTGGAGGTTTGGGATGAAGGCGGTGGGTGGAGGTTGGTGATGGTGGTGGTGGGTGGTGGTTTGGAAACCGACGGTGGTGGGTGGAGGTTGGTGACGGTGGTGGTGGGTGGGATGAAGGTGGTGGTGGAGGTTGGTGATGGTGGTGGTGGGTGGATGTTTGGGATGAAGGTGGTTGGTGGTAATGGTGGTGGTAGGTGGAGGTTGGTGATGGTGGTGGTGGTGGTGGAGGTTTGGGATGAAGGTGGTGGGTGAAGGTTGGTGATAGTGGTGATGGGTGGAGGTTTGGGATGAAGGTGGTGGTGGGTGGAGGATTGGGATGAAGATGAAGATGAAGATGAGGGACCATTTCTGTAATTTACTCTTTTTTTATTTATTACACCAACATGAAATGACCGAAATGCTCCTCACGTGAGGTGCACATGACCAACTTAACGGAGTCTTATGGACGGCGTCAGTGTGAGGGACCAACTTGGGATCCGAAACTGTGTTTTAGGGACCAAAAGTATAATTTCGGATTTGGAGGGACCAGCACTGAAATTGAGACATACTCGAAGGACCAAAAGTGTAATTTACTCATATTATAAAAAACAAGATATATAAAAATATTATTTTTAATATAAAAATCTAAAAAGAATAGGGAAATAATCAGTTAATCACTGAGTTCTATAGAATACTTAATTATTATCTTTAACAACCCCCGTTACATTATTAGACCTGAAATAAAATTCTATCGCTATTAAAATTAGATTAAATTATATTAGAAATTTTGAATTAAAGAATTGTTAAATTGATAATAATATCGATATACTTTTATTAAAGGGAATTTAATTAAAATATCCAAAGTTTGACTTTGACTTACCAAAATACCTAATTTTTTTTTCAGTTTTACCAAAATACTCATTTTTTCCGCGATGGGACCCGCGATCGCGGGCCAGGGTCTTTTTTGAAATTTTTTTACCCCGCGATCACGGGGTGTGTCCCGCGGTGGTTTCATTTTTGTGAGTTTTGAATTCAAATTTACACTTTCAACCCTTATACTTATTACTTACTTTACTTTATACCTTTTACTTTCATAATTTTAATTTTACATTTAACACATATAATCGTTTATTAACTAAAATACGTTAAAAAATATGTTTTAATTTTAACAAGTTACACCATTATAATCGTCTCTTCGATACGTTCGAAATGAGTCCAATATTGAATTTTTTTGATTTATATATTTTAATATATATCATATACACTACATAAAAAATATTTTTTATATTTAAAATTCATTTTTAACGTATTTTCAATTTTGTTTTACACTTCTATCGCATTAACATAATAATCATATATTAACTAATTCATTAAATCGTTTTAAATTATTATTATTTGTATGTGTTTATAGATATCGTGAATGGCAATAGGACAAGATTTCACGAGAAGAATATGAAATGGGGTTTTGACAAGTTGGTATCACTGGACTCATTTAAGAATTGTGAAAATGGGTATTTGGCGAATGATGATTCATGTGTGTTTGGAGTTGAAGTATTTGCAGTTACAGAGTATGCACAAAAGGATCGATGTCTGTCTATCACAAAGCCTCCACCAATTTTTAATACTTACACTTGGACCATCGATAATAAAATAAATAAAACGTATTTTAACTATAAGAGTACCATAAATTAAATAATTAACTATAATAATATGAATTTTAAATATAAAAAATAGTTTTTATGTAGTGTATATGATATATATTAAAATATATAAATCAAAAAAATTCAATATTGGGCTCATTTCGAACGTATCGAAGAGACGATTATAATGGTGTAACTTGTTAAAATTAAAACGTATTTTTTAACGTATTTTAGTTAATAAACGATTATATGTGTTAAATGTAAAATTAAAATTATGAAAGTAAAAAGTATAAAGTAAAGTAAGTAATAAGTATAAGGGTTGAAAGTGTAAATTTGAATTCAAAACTCACAAAAATGAAACCACCGCGGGACACACCCCGTGATCGCGGGGTAAAAAAATTTCAAAAAAGACCCTGGCCCGCGATCGCGGGCCCTATCGCGGAAAAAATGGGTATTTTGGTAAAACTGAAAAAATGAGTATTTTGGTAAGTCAAAGTCAAACTTTGGGTATTTTAATTAAATTCCCTTTATTAAATTTGTATGGAAACTTCAAATTTATATTATGAGGGTGTTTGAGATTGCTTATTTAAATCACTTATCTGCTTATTTAATTTTATCATTGCAAATAAGTTATTTCTAGTGTTTGAATTGAGAAAAAAAACTACTATGATTTTGTTAGCTTCAATCTTCCTAATCATAGAAGTATTTAGAAGTAGTGAAAAATAGGCTAAGTGAAGAAAGCCTCTTACAGAGGCTCTGCCGACATTACCGAGAAATCAAGGTCAAGAAGCTACAGAAGCAGCAGAGGCTTCCTACAGAAGCTCTGTCATACGCACAAAGAAGACCAAAGACTCGGAATCCGGCGAAGACTGCTCCACAGAGGACCAGACCGCAGAACCTCTGTAATTCATTACAGAGCCTCTGTGGTCCTCAATGAAGACTTGGAAGATATTACTGAATACGTTCATCAACTTGCATGAAAAAGTACTATCAAAACACGTGTCAAGCTCTGAGTGGACTCAATAGGGCAAGGTACAAAATAGACGTCTGCGCCATTTAATGCATTTACCAAAAGTACATCTGCTCCATTAAATGCGCATGGCTCAAACAACTGCTCACACCATCCAGTCCACTGTTCACACCATCCAGTTTACTATTCATGTCGTAAAAGGAACAGTGACCTACTTCATAGTCTTCTAAGAGTAGTATAAAAGGAAGTCTCATGTTGAGATCTTCCTAAGGACGAAAACAAAAGGAATCACTAATACTCTCAAGCTTTATTGTCAAATATCTGAGTGTTATATTCTCACACACACCAACAGTTATTAATCTGTTCTTCGTGTTGTTATTATATATTGAATGACAGTAACTATTCAAGAAATCTGTTAGACAACCTAGGGGGGGTAAGGTTGTATTTAAAATCTTTTACTTTCAAAAATTCTTTTACAAATAAATACAGTACAGAAACAGTATAAATAAATCAGAGTATACAAATAATAACGAAGAGTGTAAATATAAACAAATACACAGAGATTATATAAATAAATATAAATGCAAAGCAGTTTATATAAACAAATATAATAAAGCACAGCGGAATAAATAAAGAGATAAAGGTAAGAGATACTTGACACGGAGATTTACTGATTTACCACCAACTGTGATAAACCAGCAGCCGAGACACTTCTCGACACGATCCAATAAATGTATTCTTTACGGTAGAATACAAACCAAATACAGAGCAAAGTAAACGGTTCTCTAAGCCTCAGCTTATTGAGATGTACAGGATCACACACCCGTTATTCAAATACTTACAAGAGGAGTATAACTCACAATGGGTAATCACTCTTGTATAATATCTCACACTTGGATATTTTATAAAAAAGGTTTTATAAAATATATATATTAAAAATGAGAGAGATCAGATGAGCAGTGATGGTGTTGGTTGTATCTGTATTTTCTTGTCGCTCTTCTTCATCACCAGCATGCTTCTTTATATATCAGCATCTCCAACGGATATAAGAGGCGCGGTATACCGCCAAATGCACGCGGTATACCGTGCAGTACAAAGGACACTGACACACAACGGCTCTCATGCAAAGTTGACTTCTGGAAAACGTACCCGCGGTATACCGGCTAGGACTCGCGGTATACCGCCGTCAGAAAAAAGGACTTTCAACCAATCAGAGATGCACACGGAGCCTGCCGCGGTATACCGGCTGAACACCCGCGGTATACCGGCCAATATGTACCCGCGGTATACCGGCTCTACCTTCGCGGTATACCTGCGTCAGAAAGTGGTTGCAGAAACAGTACGCATGGCAGATACTTCTAGAACCAAAATTTCTTTTAAAATATTATTTAAAAGGTTTTTAGAAATATCCAAGTGGTATATTATTTTAGGGTGTTTATCATTATTAGTTATAAACAATGATGACGACGTAAACACTTCCGTCTTGAACCCTTCAGATAAAAACTTCGTGTTCTTCAACAACTGCACACTTGGATTAAATTGTTAGACAAACAATAATATGGTGTGTTTGTAATCATCAAAATAAATATATATAAATATATAGAGATGTGGTACACTTGCACCAACAATCTCCCCCTTTTTGATGATGACAAACACAACCGCTAAGCAAGAGCATATGCGGTTTCTCTCCCCCGTTTGTCGAAACAAAAAGGGTCAAGAAAGACGGTATGCTTCCCCTTGAGAGATGCTCCCCCTCAAAATATGCATATATTTGAGGTAGCATAAACTCATGGGTAAAGATAATAAAAAGGCTCCCCCTCAAATTAATAACGATATCAATTTGATTTTATAAAAATTTGAGGGATAAAATAAGCATAATAAAAGACATGAAACAAAATAACCAAAAAGAAACACTTGCACCAAAAAGGATCTTAAGGCTTCGATTTTCGGTTAATTTTATGTGATAAAAAAAATCACCACGTATTATGACCTCGTCAGGTAACCACGTATTATAACCTCGGCAGGTAACCACGTATTATAACCTCGGCAGGTAACCACGTATTATAACCTCGGCAGGTAACCACGTATTATAACCTCGGCAGGTAACCACGTATTATAACCTCGGCAGGTAACCACGTATTATAACCTCGGCAGGTAACCACGTATTATAACCTCGGCAGGTAACCACGTATTATAACCTCGGCAGGTAACCACGTATTATAACCTCGTCAGGAAACACGTATTGTATCCTCGCCAGGAAACACGTATTATATCCTCGTCAGGAAACCCCTACAAAAGGCAAAGAAAATATTTCGTGGTACCCTTTTCTTATGGGTCCTTTTAACAGTTAGTATAAAACATAAACTGCAAAAATATGTTGTCGACATAAAACAAACACGACAAACATACAAAGCCATATAAATGGTTTAAAACCATAAACGCATTCCACCCGGATTATCAACATTAAACATTCCTTTCGGAATCCATTTTCTAACCATTTTAATTTTACGATCGTATTCATCATAGACGTAAAAAGAAGTATGCGGATTAACATTTTTCTTAGGATTCGCAAAGTTATTATTATACATAAACGCATGTGATTTTCTCGACATATAATTCACATAATTCATTTTAGGAACATACGGAGGTTTTTGCGTTTTAATTTTAACAACAAATTTAGGTTTTTCAAAAACCTTTTTAATTGGCATACAATCACATTTTTCAATACACGTATTTGAACCAATGCCTTTTCGGCAATTTATACGATTTGATATATTAAGCATTTTAAGCACTTTATCATTGCTACTATTAAAAGCATTTGCTAATAAGTCATTTTTCTCATGCGATTTACATTTAGCATTTAAGCATGCAACTTCATTTTCAAGAGACTCGCATTTTGTACATGCAACACTTTCATTTTTATTTTCACTTAAGCATGCAATTTTATCATTTAAAATAACACAAGATTTACAAATAGCTTTTTCACTTAATTTATTTTCTAATTTAGTGATAACATCTAAATCATGAGCAGATTTTTGTTTACCGTCATCTATTTCCTTTTTATATACAGATACGGTTTCTTTTAAATTAGAAATTTCATCTTTATATTTATTTGCGAGAGCGGCCATAGCATGAAATGATTTATATAATTCGTCAAGATTATTTTCATCGTCACTATAATAATTATCACTATAATTACTATCACAATTATTTTCAAAAGGACATGATGAAGATACCTCATTATCATGGTCGGCCATGAGACAAATATTCTTGTCTTTATCTTCGTTTGCGCTCCACGCGGCTCCGACGAGAGCTTTTGGTGTGTTGATTTGTTTTGCTCGTTTTGGACACACACTTGCATAGTGATCCTTATCACCACACACATAGCAAAAGCCTTTCTTTTTATTGGCTTTTTCATCGTCGCTAGATTCGTCATATTTGTCTTCACGTTTGTGGACGTTGCGACTTTGGTTTTTACCACCACGACGGTAGTCTCCATTTTCTTGAAACCTATCATTATTAGTAAACTTTTTGTTAGATAAAAGTTTAGAAAGTTTTCTTACCAACTTGACTAAATCGTCAAGATTTTCGGGTTCGTCATCCGAGGAACTTGCATCTTCCTCCTCTTCCTTTTCTTTTGAGGCAACGACTTTGAGAGCGATGGATTTCTTTTTGACTTGCTCCCGGACTTGATTTCTTTTTAGTGCGATTTCGTGCACTTTAAGATTGCCGATGAGATCATCGAGCTTCATCGTTGCGAGATCTCGGGAGTCTTCTAAAGATGTAATTTTTGCCATCCACTCCGAAGGAAGTGCTCGAAGAATTTTCCTTACATAGTCTTCGTTAGGATAAGTGCGACCTAATCCCTTCAAAGTAGTCATAATGAGGTTAAAACGTTTAAACATTGAGTCGATTGACTCATCTTTTGACATTTCGAACAATTCATAATCATGTACTAAAATATTTATTTTAGAGCTTTTAACTTGAGTATTTCCACGATGAGTGTCACTCAAGCTTTGCCAGATTTGATTAGCAGTTTTACAGGTATATACTCTTTCTATTTCATCGGAAGTTAAAGCAGCATATAATATATTTTTAGCCTCAAAATTTAAACAAAAATGAGATTCTTCAGCGGGAGTCCATTCTTTTAAAGGTTTATCAATAATAAGATCATCTTTTACAATAGTAGGATTAAAATTCCCATTTTCTATAATATCCCAAATCTTTTGATTTTTGCCACGCACGTGACATTCAAATAGCTCGGCCCAAATGCCAAACTTTTCAGTATCTATCAAAGGAGGTTTTGAAAACACAAAATTAGTTTGTTGAGCCATTTAAAAGAATTAAAGAAATAACTTTAAAAATTTAAACAGATAATTTTTGAAAGCCCTGCTCTGATACCAAATGTTAGACAACCTAGGGGGGGGTAAGGTTGTATTTAAAATCTTTTACTTTCAAAAATTCTTTTACAAATAAATACAGTACATAAACAGTATAAATAAATCAGAGTATACAAATAATAACGAAGAGTGTAAATATAAACAAATACACAGAGATTATATAAATAAATATAAATGCAAAGCAGTTTATATAAACAAATATAATAAAGCACAGCGGAATAAATAAAGAGATAAAGGTAAGAGATACTTGACACGGAGATTTACTGATTTACCACCAACTGTGATAAACCAGCAGCCGAGACACTTCTCGACACGATCCAATAAATGTATTCTTTACGGTAGAATACAAACCAAATACAGAGCAAAGTAAACGGTTCTCTAAGCCTCAGCTTATTGAGATGTACAGGATCACACACCCGTTATTCAAATACTTACAAGAGGAGTATAACTCACAATGGGTAATCACTCTTGTATAATATCTCACACTTGGATATTTTATAAAAAAAGTTTTATAAAATATATATATTAAAAATGAGAGAGATCAGATGAGCAGTGATGGTGTTGGTTGTATCTGTATTTTCTTGTCGCTCTTCTTCATCACCAGCATGCTTCTTTATATATCAGCATCTCCAACGGATATAAGAGGCGCGGTATACCGCCAAATGCACGCGGTATACCGTGCAGTACAAAGGACACTGACACACAACGGCTCTCATGCAAAGTTGACTTCTGGAAAACGTACCCGCGGTATACCGGCTAGGACTCGCGGTATACCGCCGTCAGAAAAAAGGACTTTCAACCAATCAGAGATGCACACGGAGCCTGCCGCGGTATACCGGCTGAACACCCGCGGTATACCGGCCAATATGTACCCGCGGTATACCGGCTCTACCTTCGCGGTATACCTGCGTCAGAAAGTGGTTGCAGAAACAGTACGCATGGCAGATACTTCTAGAACCAAAATTTCTTTTAAAATATTATTTAAAAGGTTTTTAGAAATATCCAAGTGGTATATTATTTTAGGGTGTTTATCATTATTAGTTATAAACAATGATGACGACGTAAACACTTCCGTCTTGAACCCTTCAGATAAAAACTTCGTGTTCTTCAACAACTGCACACTTGGATTAAATTGTTAGACAAACAATAATATGGTGTGTTTGTAATCATCAAAATAAATATATATAAATATATAGAGATGTGGTACACTTGCACCAACAAAATCCTTTTCATTCTTTACTGTTTTCTTTATATATGTGCGTTCTAATATCTATCAAACATATCTGTTAGTTTAATACGCTTCCGCATCAAACTCTAAACTCCACTAATAGATTGTTAATCTTGATTAAGTGTATCTGGGATCCAACAATTGGTATCAGAGCCTTCCTTGATTTTCAATATCAAGTGACCCACTTATCAAGACTCGTGATAGATATTATTGAGATTTAAAATTGTGTCTGGAAACTGCTTAAACCCAGAAAATCTTCAAGCTCATCGAAGTAACTCTTTAGTCATACTTTCTTTCTAAAATCTTCAAATGACAAATACAAATAATTTCTTTACTACTGGTTCTCTCACTAAACCTCCTACTCTCCTTCGAGATGAGTATCCTCAGTGGAAAATAAGAATGGTCCATTTTTTCGAGGGCACTGAAAAAAATCAAGTACAATATCTGTACAATCCTCCTCCTATTCCCATGACAGTAGTACCTCGTATACCTGCTACTGCTGAATCTGCCGAAATCCCCGAACATCAAAAACCAAAGCCAAAAGGGGAGTGGTCAACCGAAGATAAAGCAGAAGATGAAGTTGCTCAGAAAACCAAGAGGACATTAATTATGGCAATACCCAACGAACTCTTTCAATCCTTGGATTCATGTGAAACAGCGCATGATCTGTGGAAAGAACTGGAAAGACAGTTGGAAGGAGGTGCTAAAACACAAAAAAACCGAAGAGCACAGTACATCAATGAATATCATGCATTCAGAGCCTCTGCAACAGAATCTCTGCAAACAACATACGACAGATTCAACTCTCTAATCAACAAGTGCAGAAAATCAGGCATTGACAGAACTTCTGAAGAAAACAATGTCATGTTTTTAAAAAGTCTAAATGAAGAATGGCTCCAGCTGTCTATGTCCCTACAGACAAATCAGGATCTAGACACCTGGACTCTCTCTGATCTTTACGGAACATTAGCCGCACAAGAACCTCAGATAGCACAGGCTAAAACACTAACCATTGCACCATATGCATTGGTTAGTAAAACTAAAGAGGATGCACAGAGACCAAGAAATGATAAAGCCACAGAGGAGAAGAAGAAGGAGAAGAAGAAGATGGTGATAATTGACAGTGAAGAAGAAGAGCAAGCAGAAAAGGAAATAACTCTTGCGTCACTAGCTAAATCTTTAGCTCTATTGACAAAAGAGTTCAGAAGAGACAACAGAAGAGATGACAGAAGAGGAGAAGAAGAATCAAGTGGCCGACAGAGGTCAAGCGATAGAAATTACAGAGGGAATGACCGACAGAGGTCAGATGACTCGGTAAGCCACACACAGCAAGAATGCTACAAGTGCGGCAAACCTGGTCACTATGCAAATGAATGTAGATCAGAGAAAGGCGGAGACCTACAGAAGTCCAATGATCGAACAGGAAACACTCCTCAAGGGTGTTTTAACTGCGGAAAACCAGGCCATTTTGCGAATGAATGCGGAAGCAGATCAAATCGCCCACAGAGGGACTTTGCTTTCTACAAAAAGAAAGCCGAATATTATGCTCAAAAATCCTTAATGGCAAAAGGACATTCTGAGGAGAACACAGAAGACTTCCAGTCAGACTCTACTTCTGACGATGAACATACTGACTCTGAGGTATCTACTTCAAATTCCAACTCTTGTATTACCTCTGTAGATGATAATACACTTAGAATTAACATTGAATTAATTGAACTGAAAGAGATAAATCAAAGTATTCAGAAAAGACTCACTTTCAATGAGAGAGAAGTACGGCTTCTCACTCAAGAAAAAGCAAAGATTTTTGAGGAAAAAGAGAGAATAGAAAAGAATTGGAACAAAACTCTAGATCCTTTAAAAACCCAAATTTCTGAATTAACCAATACTTTAAAAGATAAAACAAAAGAACTTTCAGTTTCAAGGAGCGAAACTACTGACATAAGAGCTCTTAAAGAATACTTTCAAAGAGAAAGAGAGGTATTATGGCAAGATTTACTCAGAAGAGAAGTTTTGCTTAAAAACTATAAAGATGCACAGAAAGTTTATGAAAAAATAAACTCACAAATAGGGAGACGAGGTATAGGGTATGATGATATCACCCTAGGTGTTGAAGGCAAAAGAAACAAACCTATGTCCTCTTTATTTGTGATTGGAAAAACGAACAAACCAGATTTTCCAAATCTAATCTCTGTAAGCAAAAGGGCGAAAATCTCTGTGGATCCTTACTTGAAGAAACATAAGAAGATGATTAACGTGTGGTTTGAAAACACAGACTCATCATCCTCAACCTCTGTCAATAGAGGTATCAAACCAAAGAAATATCTGAAAACACAAGATCAGATTGGTATCTTCAAGTTTGGTAAACCAGAGACCCAAACACAGGTTGCTTTTGTCTGTTTGATAAACGTTGAAAAGAAATTATCAGCAGAAGCTCCTGAGTTTAAACCCATTTTTTCAGAAGAAAACTTTAAAAATTTAATTGAAAAAGAAATTTTGGAAATATGGAAATCAAGCGTTTTAGAAAATTTCTGTACATCTTCTATAGATAAAACTCTTACTGAAGAAATCTTATTAGAAACCTCTGCAATCTATGAAAACTATTCTACAGAGGAAGAAAGCTCGTACGATACATGCTCAGAAAATCCAGCCTCTATTGAAAGAATTGACTCAACCTCTGTATACGAGGACGATTCATCCTCTGACAACTCAGAGACTGATTTCAAATCAGGGATAATTCACTGTGACACAGAGGATGTCAAATTCTCCTCTGAAGTTCCTCACAGAACTATTTCTACAAAAGAGAAACTCACAGAGATTCCAATCTGCCAAGATTTTCTAAATTTGAATCTACATATCAAAACCTCTGTTGAGCTTAAAAAGTTACAGAAGACCTCTATTGATCCTATAAGTTCTAGATTTTCAAAACCCAAGGTTAATAAATCTTTTTCTTCTGTGACAGTGATGAAAGAAGTTCACCACAGAAGCAACCCACAGAAGGCAGGTCCTAAACAGAGCTTTTGCAAACAACATTCGAGTATTCATAGATCTTCTAGTAATAGGAAATCTAATGTAAAGAAAGAATGTAATGCCTCTGTGGCTGAGTTTAAAAAATTCAATGAAAAGTTCAAGCAAATTACATCTCATATTCAATACTGTCATTGCTTTGATCTTATTTCTAAACTTAATAATCATTTTTCAAGTCAAGTCTGTTTACTCTCTACGACAATTCAAAAGTCAAATCCCACAAAGAAACAATCTGACTCTTCTGCAGAGAACAAAATGTATTTCAAGAATGCCAAGGCAAACTTGAAAAACTCTAACAAAATTGGACCCATATGGATATGGGTACCTAAATCTCTGTGATTGTCCTGCAGAAGAAGTATGTGCCAATCTGGTATCTAGACTCCGGATGCTCAAGGCACATGACTGGTGACAGAAGTGCACTATCCACGTACAAAGAAACACAAGATGGTGGATCTGTGACTTTTGGAGACAACAAGAAAGGACACATAAAAGGCTATGGAGTCATAAGGAAAGAAGACGTTTCTGTATACAAAGTTGCATATGTGGATGGCCTTAAGCACAACCTACTCAGTGTAAGTCAACTTTGTGATACAGGATTCAATGTGTTGTTCAAAAGAACTTTCTGCTCTCTACAAAGTGAAGAAACAAGTATGGAACTTCTGCGAGCTGAAAGAATAGGTGATCTATATCTAATGAACTTCAACTCAAAGAACAAAGACAAAGTTTGCCTTGTTGCCTGCAAAAGTGAAGAAGCCTGGTTATGGCACAACAGGTTCTGTCACTTGAATTTTCACACATTGGAAAAACTGGTCAAACTTGATCTAGTTAAAGGTTTGCCAAATGTTAAATTCAATAAGGATCATTTATGTTCTGCCTGTGAGATGGGAAAACTCAAAAGAGCTTCCCACAAAGGCAAAACAGATGTATCTTGCACTAGACCTCTGTACATGCTTCATGTCGACCTCTGCGGTCCCATTGCCATATAGAGCCTAGGTGGCAAGAAATACATACTTGTCCTAATTGATGAGTATTCGCGTTTCACATGGGTTGAATTCGTTAGAAAGAAATCAGATGTTCCAAATATATTGATAAATCTAATGAAAAGAATCCAAGTTCTTTATAATTGCAGAATACAGAAGTTAAGAAGTGACAATGGCACAGAATTTAAAAACTCTGTCATTGAAGCCTATCTTTCAACAGAAGGAATATCACAGAACTTCTCTGCAGCTCGCACTCCACAACAGAACGGTGTTGTCGAAAGAAAGAATCGAACACTTGTGGAAGCCGCAAGAACTATGATGTCAGCATGCGGATTATCAATGAACTTTTGGGCAGAAGCAATTTCTACTGCGTGTTATACTCAAAATCGATCAACCATTGTGAAAAGACACCTCAAGACGCCTTACGAATTGCTTAACAAACGGCGGCCAAACATCAAATTTTTCCATGTATTCGGATGCAAATGCTTCGTCTTAAACGACAGAGATTCAAGAGGAAAGTTTGATGTAAAAGCAGATGAAGGCAAATTCATTGGATACTCTGCCACTTCCAAAGCCTACAGAACATTCCTTACAAAGTCTCACAAGATTGTAGAAAGCATCAATGTTTCTTTTGATGATTCATTCCAAATGACTTCTGAGCAAATAAGTTCAGAACTCGGAATTAAAGGGAAATTCTCTGACATCTCAAGAACAAAAGAAGATTTGAATCTTCTATTTTTGGAGATGTTCCACAATGACATTGATCCTTCTGTCGGAACCATCAGAGTTTCTGAAGAACCATCCTCTGTCGGACAAAATCCTACAGGTATGACTCTAACTGGTCCAAATAATGCTTCATCTTCTTCTATAAATACTACAGATGCAATTGCCGAAGCAGAAGAAAGTGCAGAAGATGAAACATCAAGAAAAACGACCACAGAAGCTGCACAAACCACAGAAGAACCAATTACAGAGGGGATCGAGGACCAAGACTATACATCCTCAGAGGAACAAACTCCACCACCACTCGTACCAATCATTCCACAAACGGTAGAATCAACTACCAAGGCACGAAGAACATCAGAGGCTGCACAAGAAGAAACAAAAGAAGCCTCTGAAGAAAGTTTTGATGACATTGATGATCATCTTCCACGCACAACTCAGTGGACAAAAAGCCATCCTCCAAACCAAATAATTGGAGAACCTTCTGACTCAGTAAAAACAAGGTCTGCCACTGCAAATTTTTGTTTCTTTACAAATTTTATTAGTGTTATAGAACCAAAGAAGATTTCTGAAGCCCTAGATGACCCAAACTGGGTAGACGCCATGCAAGAAGAACTTCTGCAATTTGAGCGTAACAAAGTATGGACTTTAGTACCTCTGCCAAGAGGGAAACAGGCCATTGGGACTAAATGGGTCTACAGAAACAAGAAGGATGAAGATGGAGTGGTCGTCAGAAACAAAGCAAGATTAGTAGCAAAAGGATATAGACAAGAAGAAGGCATAGACTACGATGAGACTTTTGCCCCTGTCGCACGTCTCGAAGCAATAAGAATATTCTTAGCCTTCGCAGCCCACAGAGGTTTTAAAGTCTATCAGATGGACGTAAAATCAGCTTTTCTAAATGGTGAAATCCAAGAAGAGGTTTACGTAAATCAGCCACCAGGTTTTGAAAGCTCAAAGTTTCCAAGGCATGTATACTACCTTGAAAAGGCTCTATACGGACTGAAACAGGCTCCAAGAGCATGGTACGAACGACTTTCTACATTCCTTCTAGTCAATGGCTACAACAGAGGTACAACAGATACTACCTTATTCTATAAACGCAAAAATAGTGAGATAATGCTTGTACAAATATACGTAGATGACATAATTTTTGGGTCTACAAATTCAGAAGAGTGCAAATTTTTTGAAAAACTCATGCAGAGTGAGTTTGAAATGAGTATGATGGGAGAATTAACATTCTTCCTCGGACTTCAAGTCAAACAATCTTCAGAAGGAATTTTTATAAATCAAGCCAAATATGTCTCTGACATACTTTTAAAATATAATCTCTCTGATACCTCTGCAATGAAGACTCCAATGGCCACTGGAAATAAGTTGTTCTTAGATCCAAATGGTATTTCTGTAGAATGTACTCTCTACAGAGGCATGATTGGATCTCTGTTATACTTAACAGCAAGCAGACCTGACATTATGCATGCCACATGTCTTTGTGCACGTTATCAAGCTAATCCAAAGAAATCACATTATGATGCTGTAAAAAGAATCTTGAGATACCTGAAGGGGACCAACAATCTTGGTCTCTGGTATCCACAGAACTCTGGTTTTAGTCTTAAAGCTTATACAGATTCAGACTATGGAGGATGCATGCTCGACAGAAAGAGTACCTCTGGGAGTTGTCAATTCCTAGGTGGTAAACTAGTCAGTTGGACCTCCAAGAAGCAGAATTGTGTCTCCACATCCACTGCAGAAGCTGAATACGTTGCTGCCGCTAGATGTTGTTCTCAGGTTCTATGGATGAAGACTCAGCTAAAAGACTACGGCCACATTCTGTTCAAAATACCCATCTTCTGTGATTCCAAAAGTGCTATTGCTATCTCTGCCAACCCTGTGCAACACTCAAAAACCAAGCATATCGATATAAGGTATCATTTCTTGAAACATCATGTTGAATACGGTACAATCGAAATGCATTTCGTGCCCACAGAATATCAAGTCGCTGACTTATTCACCAAAGCATTAGACGAGAAAAGATTCAACTTCTTGGTGGGTAAGTTAGGAATGATTAACATGGTATGAAAATCCTCTATAAGTATAGCTTTATCTTCTGTAAATAACAAGTAAATACATTGCTTAATTTATTGCTTTGATTGATTCTACTTCTGTATGTAAATTCTTAAAACCTTAAATAGTTCTTAAAATCACAGAGCTTCTGTAAGTCAACTCAGAACCTCTGACGACCCCTACAGAACCTCTGAAAGACCATGACCTATGTTCTATGCAAAACTTATCATTCTTTGATCCAAGCATAGGTCAAGGGGGAGCAAAAGGAAATTACTTGATCTACAGAGGTGATTAGGTCAAGGGGGAGCAAAAGGAAATTACTTGATCTACAGAGGTGATTAGATCAAGGGGGAGCAGAAGGGAACCCTGAAATGATCTAAAGAGATAAAACTTTCAAGGGAAAGCCAAAGAAAAATGTCGATGACTCCATATCGACAGAAGTCAGATATCACTGCCGAGAAAAGAAGAACCAAAAGGTATGTCTCTCGCACAAAAGGTTTTTGGAAAACAATTTTCTAGGACAAGAATTGTCAAATATGTCCTAAATATACTGTGAATAACATTTCAAAAATCAAAAGCTCAAAAAGTTTCACAAAATTCGAATTAGGAGAAATTTAAGGTCATAGAGCTTCTGCTGAGCTCAACAGAGCTTCTGCAGGAAATATGCTCTGTGATCACAAATTAACCTTCTGTCGATCTTTTGGAATGTTATCTCGGAAACCGAAAACGCAGACCATGACCTTCTCGAACAAACCGTTTTTTTTAACAGTTTTCTCGGACACAAACTTTCAAATATGTCCGAAAAACATCTCTTAAACCAAATCAAAAATTGGATGATCAAAAATACTAATAAAATTTATTTTATGAGATTTTTTCTCTCATAGAGCTTCTGCTGGCCCTCACAGAACTTCTGCAAGTTCCAACAGAGCCACAAAACCTCTGCGAAGCAAATTTCTTCACAAAAATCCGATTTTATCCTCTCCAATGCCTTTACAAATGTTTTGGTTAAAGAAGAACCCCACAGAAGTCATGATAACAATGAGATGAAAAAGGGATAAAAAAAATCAAAGATTTTCAAGATCACAGAGCCTCTGTAAACTACAGAAGCTCTGTCAATCTGATTACTTGGGCATCTCTGTAGTAATAACGGTTACTTTTACTGCGAGTGAAACTCATATGGCTAAAATCAACCTCACGCGCCTAGCATTAATGGGCCGCGCACGACGTCCTGTCATATTCTGACAAGGCCTACGTGTCCCATTTTCATTGGGCGTACATGGAACGTTTTTTATTTGGAAAGTTGAACCCGCCGCTCAAACTCGAGTGCGGATTCCAAACTTTAATCCATTGCCATATATTTTACTCTTTCGAATTCTACCGTTTTACCATCCTATAAAAACAAAGCTTACCCTCACATAAAACCTTTTACAAACTCTCATCTTCTTCTCCGGCGAAACCCTGCAAAAAGCTTGCAAAAATCTTATTCTTAAAATCAAATGGCTTCATCTTCTCGAGCTACATCCTCTGAACTCTCTCCGTCGAACTCACCGGAACACTCCCCTGCACATTCAGAACATTCTGAAAACCCCAGCCTTGCTAGAAATATTGAACAACAAGATTCCGGGGACTCAGCAGACTTTGCTCCGACGACTCACTTGCAAAACTTTATAGCAAAGGATCATTTCGAAGCCATTCTTCCTATCAAATCCAACAACTGCTATTTGGTCCCCTCACCCACTACTTTCGGCGAAGCCCATGCCATACTTCTGAACATCATGGAGAATCATGTCCTCTTCCCTCTACTATCAAGAACCCCGAACAAAATTCCAGTCCGCTATTTGAACCAATTTTGGCAAAGCTGTCGATTTGATAAAGACGATTCTCTTATCAAAGGGTACATTTCAAGACCTGATAAATCTGAGCATCTTGAAATCAAGTTCAACAGAACAATGTTCTCACTTGAATTCAACCTACCAACAAGGGGTCTTCTGGGATTGAAGAGTTATGCAGAGCAACCAACAGACGAAGAGCTCTGTCGATTCGTGGAAATGCTTGGGTACAACACCCAACTACGGAAGAGAAATGACTTCCGCAGAGGCCGATTACCACCTATGTGGAATACTTTGTTCTCGATTCTTAACAGATGCCTGACAGGAAAGATAGGCAGTATTGACCAGAGCTCACATCAAATCTTGAGCATCATGTATGGGGTTTACTATGATCTTCCACTAGATTATGCGACCATAATGATGCAAGAGATCATAAACACCATCGACAGAAAGAACAACTCGAAAAGGGTCAAAGAGAACGATCCCAACTTTCTACCACCTCTGCAATTCCAAAGAATACTAGGAGTACTGTTCGAACCTCTGCTGCTAATCCAAAATTGGCCAATGGAAGGGCCAACTCCCAAACAGTTCCCGATGAACAAGAATACCCCCACTGATCATGCTGATGGCTACTCACACTGCAGACCTCTGTCAAATAAGCTTCTGCAATACGCATCGAATAAATCCCTTAAGAAAGAGTATATACGCGATCATAGAACTCCTAAACCGAGTCCTATGACACCCCCGCGTTTAGGTGTCCCCCTAGGAACAATGATAGCAAAACCTCTTTCCACTCAAAAAGAAAAGGATCTGAAGTTAGCAAAGCACATGGCTATTCAACTCAGCTTTATAGCCAAACGTGCAGAACTAATGGGAAAGAAGTCTTCATCAAGAACCTCTGCATTTACTCCAAAAGCTAAGAAGAGGAAAACTGCAGAAGGCACCTCCACAAGCGCTGCAGAAGATCAACCCTCACCTCCTCATGCCACAGAAATTGGCTCCTCTGCTCCTCCCTCCTCTCCAAAAATGAAGAAGAAAAGATCAAAATCAACAGAAGAAGGGGCACCAAATCCTAAGAGGAGGAAAACCAAAAAGAGGCATGGTAAATCACTTACAAAGTTGGTAACCATTGCAGAAGAGGAAACTGCTGAAGAAGAAGTTGCAGAAGAAGAAATGGCTACAGAAAGGTATCAATCACCCTATCAATCTCCAGATAGATTTGCTCACCAAGGAGACCTGAACGACTTCTTACAGAACCCTGAAATTGCCAACACCCTAAATACAGCAGGGTGGACGGCACAACCTCTCGACCACCACTCTCCAGAAGAAGATTTCAGATTTCTTCATTTCAGGCATCGACACACATCTGCAAGAAGATGACACAACACCCAGAAATCAACCAGCCGAAACCCCTGTTATTTTACAAAACCCTTTCATTCAAGGATTGGATGTCCACAGAAGAAGTCCAAACCCAGCTTCAGAAGAAATAGAACAAACTGAAGCTGAATTGAACAGAGGTGAAATTACAGAGGCTTTTGAGAACATGATGGAAGAAGAGAAAGAAAAAGGGGCCGAAGTTGTACAAAAAGAGGGATTAGCAACAACGGAGACAGAAATAGAGATCTTAGAGACAGATTCAGATGAAGAAGAAGCTGTCTGGATACGTAAGGGTCTTTATCATCCACATGTCATGAGATTATTTGGATCTCATCAAGTGTATGACCAATTACGACCAGAGCAAGGAACTTCCACAGAACTTATGGAAGAAGCAAGAAAAGATGCCTGGATAAATAGAGGCACACAACCAAAACCAACTCCCAGTGCAACCCACATTTCTGACACCGCAGGTCTAGCTGCAGAAGGTGTCATTGAAAAAGAGCAGCACAGCTCGAACCTACCCCAACCCATCCAGCCAGAGGTTACTCTTTCAACCTCTGTGCCCACAGAAACCGGGGAATCCATTCCTAGGGAGTCTCCTCAAAGAGACTCACCTATAGTTCGTGATCAATTGCCCCAGATCATAGAAGAACGCCCAACAGAGGAATTTGTTTCCTCTGCCACGCACTTGTTAAGACCCACACTTCTTTCAGAGAGAAGTAGAGAGCACAAAGACAAAGAGACTCTAGACAAGTCTCCTAGTCAACAGAAGGATATTCCAATACCCACCTCTGGAGTGGATTTGGACAATGTTCTTCTCAGAACTTCTGTAGGGATTGAAACTCATGTTTCTTCTCAAGGATCAGAAGGAAATCCTTCCATTCTCAACGTACAAACATGAATGAAAGAAGGTATCCCAGGAACAGGGATTCACCCTGGAGACGAATGTGTTCCTCCAGAGGGTACCACCGGAACACAAGTTACAAGGGATGAGTTCCAAACCCTTGAAACCTCTGTGAACCAAACCTTGAAAGAGTTGCAAAGCTCTTTCAAATCTTTTGCAGAGACAACATCACTGGCACTGCTAAACCTAAACACCAAAATGGACAACCTGTCCACAGAGGTGAAAACTGCCATCTCACAGATGAAGTCTGCTGCTACTGCATCCACCACTTCTGCCGCAACAACTACTCCTTCGATTGAGAACTCAATCAACAAATTCCTTGATCAATTGAACAAACAGACTTCAGTGTCAACGGGCATCACTCCTGCAGATCTACAGAAGGCCCTACAAAAAGTTCAAGAAGAAGCCATGCGAAATACCATGCTGATGCAACCCAAAGACTACATGACAAGAGCACAGCTGACAGAGCTTGGGCAGAACGTGATTAATCAAGTGACAGAAGTCATCCTTTCCTTCACCACTGCCAATGCTAACTTCGTCAAAGATTTCAGAGAAAGTGTAGGAAGGATGAGATTCAAAACAGAGGCAGAGCTAGCAACTCTTCTTGGCCTCTGTGATGATGTCTGCGCGAAACTGATCGCTGCTGGAGCCACAATGCCAAAGAAACCCGATGCTTCCTGCAGAGCAGAGGGTACATCAGACAAGGGTCAGGATGACTCTGATGATGATGACCATCCTGGTCCATCAGATCATCCTGAGGGGGAGAAAACTACAGAGAAAACTGCAAGCAGAGGACTTACAGGTCCACCAATAGCCGCAGAACCTCTGAGTCAAGCACCTCCAGAACAGACCCGACAACAACAAACCCAAAAGACCACAGAGACAACACCCATCTCTGTGGAATCATCTACCGACGAAACCAAAACTCCAGAAGCAGAACAGCAAGCCTCAGAGGCAACAACCGCCCCTGAGGTAATCATTTTGGAAGAAACAGATGAACCAACCACAGAGAAAACACCCACCTCTGTGGAAACACCCCAAACCATACCCAGAAGAAAGTCGATTGCCACCAAACCAAAAAGAGCAACGACCTCTGCTTCTGACATTCTGAAAAGGATGCACACAACAATGAGTGATCGTATGGTGAAGAGAGAAGAAGAAAGGCACAGGTTCACTTTAGCTTTCAGAATGGCAAGAAGATTCAATGACAACACTTCATCAACAGAAACTGAGCTCGCAGAAGAAGTCATCAAACAACCTCCAACAGAGGTTACAGAGCAAGTCAAGCCAACAGAACCATCGCCACAAAAGTCCTCTAAATCACAATCGTCAAAATCCACAGAGGCAACCTCTATCAAACCAACAGAAGTGCCAACCTCAAAACCCACAGAAGCAACAGGTTCTGCCACGACAATAGCAAAAGATAAGGGCAAAGGGATACTGACAGAAGAGCCAAAGAAGAAGAAAACATTGCCAAAGCCAACAGAAAAACTAATGAAGAGTGCGTTTGACGCCTTTCAAACCCCAAAACCCGAAGAAGTTGACTGGGCACATGGATTGAAGCCTCTGTCAGAAATTCCTCTAACTGGTAGAGCTGCAGAAGTTGTTCAACAGATGGAGAGTCTCAGAAGACAAATTCCATGACCTGGTCCAACACATGAAGAGATGGAAGAAGTGGTATACAAATACCTCTACAAACAATCCTATCAGACAAATCATCCAGTAGATCATGTGACAGATCCAAGGATCAGAGAAGAATTTGAGAACATCTTCACAAGAACAAAGCCAAGAACCAAAGCAGATGTCTTCTCAATTCACAAAATCAAAAAGGTGATCTTCTGCAGATTCTCCTTCACAAGAACCTATCCAAGGGTCAGGTACAATCTTTACAAAGTCAGAAGAGAGAACAATTCAGAATCTACCTTCGCTGATGCTGACTTAAGAAACATCAATCCTTACGATCTACCTGACCTTCTGCAATGGACAAAAGACAACTACAACACAGAGCCTAATACTAGAGCCTATCAAGTGTTGAGAAAAGCGATGAGGGAAAAGCTTCTGCTATACAGCATGATAGATTTTCAGCTGGGAAAAGATCTTGGTCTCAAACATCTAGATCTACGACCACCAGAAGATCACTGCCCACCAGACGCTGTGCCCAACTCAATCATCAGAGAACCAAGATTTGGGTTAGTATTTCAAAACCCACAACACCAGGTTAAACTTTTTGTACTCATGGATTGTCAGAAGTACGCAACCAGTACTCTGAGCAAATTCAGAGCAAGCCTTGTAAAATACAGAGGTACGGAGAAAATGGATAGAGATGATGCAGATACTTTCATCAGAGAAATAGACTCAACAATCCGCCTAAGAGAACTCTGCATCAGATTCTACAAAGAGATCAGAAAAGTCGGCAGAGACAACAGAAGCTACAACGATTTCAAAGATGCCAAAATCTGATTCTCAGACCTCCAATCTCTGCAAACAAAGTTTTATCTTTCATTGTACTCAAATGTAAAATGCCTCTGGCATATTTCTAAATGAAAGAAATTTCGAGGTATTGTTTAACCTCTGTCTTATCTAACTTAGCCAAACTTAACTCAAGTTCAAATTTTTTATTTTTCACTACTTAGGGGGAGATTGTTAGCTTCAATCTTCCTAATCATAGAAGTATTTAGAAGTAGTGAAAAATAGGCTAAGTGAAGAAAGCCTCTTACAGAGGCTCTGCCGACATTACCGAGAAATCAAGGTCAAGAAGCTACAGAAGCAGCAGAGGCTTCCTACAGAAGCTCTGTCATACGCACAAAGAAGACCAAAGACTCGGAATCCGGCGAAGACTGCTCCACAGAGGACCAGACCGCAGAACCTCTGTAATTCATTACAGAGCCTCTGTGGTCCTCAATGAAGACTTGGAAGATATTACTGAATACGTTCATCAACTTGCATGAAAAAATACTATCAAAACACGTGTCAAGCTCTGAGTGGACTCAATAGGGCAAGGTACAAAATAGACGTTTGCGCCATTTAATGCATTTACCAAAAGTACATCTGCTCCATTAAATGCGCATGGCTCAAACAACTGCTCACACCATCCAGTCCACTGTTCACACCATCCAGTTTACTATTCATGCCGTAAAAGGAACAGTGACCTACTTCATAGTCTTCTAAGAGTAGTATAAAAGGAAGTCTCATGTTGAGATCTTCCTAAGGACGAAAACAAAAGGAATCACTAATACTCTCAAGCTTTATTGTCAAATATCTGAGTGTTATATTCTCACACACACCAACAGTTATTAATCTGTTCTTCGTGTTGTTATTATATATTGAATGACAGTAACTATTCAAGAAATCCTTTTCATTCTTTACTGTTTTCTTTATATATGTGCGTTCTAATATCTATCAAACATATCTGTTAGTTTAATACGCTTCCGCATCAAACTCTAAACTCCACTAACAGATTGTTAATCTTGATTAAGTGTATCTGGGATCCAACAGATTTTTTGTCACAATAGATAAGTTGTTTTTAATAAGTTAGTATATATTGACTTATCAACTTATTTGAAACAACTTATGATTTTTTTTGTTATTTTACATGTATAAGCAATTCCAAACACCCTATAAATAACAACTTATTAGTTTACTAGTCTTTGGCTCGCCCGTTGTACGATGATCAAATTTGTGTTTTAAGTTAATTATTTGATGTTTAATAGTTGTTGAATAATTTTGTGAGACATACAGTAATTGATAAAAAGAAAACAAAAAGTCCACAAATAGGGAATATTATCTTGAAGATAAAAATATGTCTATTAAGTTTGATACCTATTATAAATGTCGTTACTAAATGAATTTATCAAACGAATACACAATAATTGCATATATATATATATATATATATATATATATTTTTGAAAAAGGTTCGAACTCATAATCCAAAAGTCAGTTGATAAGTGATATCTTTTTATTTCCAAGTAATTAAATCTCTTATGATAATTCTAAGGGTGTTTCGTTGACAGAATGGAATTTGATAGAATTGTAATTCGTCGAAGGAATTCAACTTTGAAGTAAAAATTGATATGAAATTGCAAAAAGAAAATCACGACAATTTAGTAATTATTTGTATCAAATCTCATACTAATTTCAACAAATCTCATATTAATTACGACACATTAATTTGGGCTCATTTTGAAGGTATTGACGAAGCGATTACAATGATATAACTTGTAAAAAATAGAAATGTTCTTTTAATGCATTTTAGTTCATATACATTATTTATGTTTATATGATAAGAGTCTAAAATGAAAAATAAAAAAGTAAGGGATTAAAAGTAAACTACATACCTAATTATAAGGATAGTAAATGTAACGTATAAATTAAAAAAATTGAATTAAGGAGAGATTTAAGGAGGGGTGAATGTGGGTGTGCTAATTGAACTTATAATGTAAACTGCGTCCAGATACATGTTTAGACGGGAAAAAACTGAAGTCGGCTCACCAGAAGACGACATGTGGCATGCTAGTTACTTATTTATTATATGTATAGATTACGTTTTTTGTACCACAATGAGCTGATTCAAACATTTTTTATAAAACTTATTTTTGTCATCACATAAGTTGATAAGCACTTTAAAAAAAACATAAGTTGTTTTAAAAAAAGCAATCCCAAACACCCCCTATATAGATTCAAGCATATTAGACCATCCACACCCCTGCAAAACTACACTCATTTCTAAAGTGTCACATCAGCTTTGCAATAACACATTTCAAACTCATGCAAGACCAAACTTCTTTCAAAAGTAATAAATTATAATATAAATAATATAGATAATTATAATATAACTAATAAATTAATTATAAAATATAGATAACTAAAATTTTACTTTTGTTTTCTTTTACTATATTTTGTGTAGATATAATTTAATTAACAAATAAAATACATGGATATATTGAAAGCATGCAACGTTTACTAAAATACAAATATTACACAAAATACACAATAAACATTACATTACATTACTAATTATTTTCTTCTCCAAATCGACTTCAAATCTCTTCCACTAAATCGGTTTGCAATTGATGATTAATGTACTTTTATTTTAGTAGTTTAAATAAAAGACATTGCGTAAATTTTTTTTTAAATAAAGCATGGGTAAGAAATTTTAATAAAAGTAATAAAAAATAATGTTCAAATATATTAATAAATGAATTAAATTTAATAAACATATTAATAATTAATGTTTAAACAATTTTTTTTGAACGGCGGAGATAGATTAAAAAACTAGCAAGAAGCTAGAAAGAACAATTACATGTAAGAGATAGAAAGAAGAGGGTTTTGTAACCAACCCACCCAACTAATATTACACTTTCTACTCTTGTTTGTAACCCAAAAGAACGACTGAGTCACAATGCTATCTCACAACGCCACTTTCTTAGGCTTAGGGAGCCTAAAAAGGGTCCCATTTCGAAAAGACCAAATAGCCCCTAACGCCGTTAGAGCAACCGCCTCAAAACAGGTCGACTCCGTTTTATTCAAACGCAAAGACAATAACCAGCAAATCCACTCCGAATTTGACCTAAACTCCGGAATATCCAAGCTCCACCATCGACCAATTTGCTTCCAAACATCCCGAGCCATTTGACAAGAGAAAAACAAATGACCCACCGACTCAATCTCCAAATCGCAAACCAGACATAAGAGGGAATGCACATCTATTCCTCTTTTATCAAGGTTATCTCGAGTTGGAATCTTGTTCAAACTCAACCGCCAGGCAAAGACATTAATTTTATAGGAACAAACCGATTCCATCTAGTAGGACGAGATTCTATCACCAAAATTTTAG
This sequence comes from Saussurea involucrata, assembly GCA_033807775.1. Classification (NCBI taxonomy): domain Eukaryota; kingdom Viridiplantae; phylum Streptophyta; class Magnoliopsida; order Asterales; family Asteraceae; genus Saussurea; species Saussurea involucrata. Next base: position 8,219,307 of record CM066317.1, on the reverse strand, counting down.
AATCAATGTAACTACGAGCAGAAGCCACCGAAAACTCACCAGACCCGTCAAGAGACCAAAACCATCTATCTCTTTGGTCATAAATACAGACGGTAGCTAGAATCTCCCGTAAAGCTGACATTTGCGACTCCTCTACACCCCCTCTCGGCTCTCTACGCAACACTTGTCCCCAATCCCCCAAGTTCAAACGATCTTGCACCAATGCCAATTTGTCCCGATCAAGCGCATATACCCTCGGGAATTGCACTTTAAGAGAGGAATCTCCTAACCAAACCTCATCCCAAAACAGTGCGGAATTCCCATTACCTACTTTTTTCTTGCAAAAAGAAGAGAGGTGAATGCCATTATTCTCCATTTGTTGAATCGCTTTCAGAATACAAATCCACGGAGAATTGGTCATCTTATTGGGTAATCGCGTTCCAAGAAGCCCACACGCACCGTAAATCGATTTAACCACTTTGACCCAAAGTGCCTTTTGATCCGCCTGAAACATCCAAATCCATTTAAAAAGGAGAGCTCTATTGAACGCAAACAAGCTTCCAATACCAAGCCCCCCATCTCTTTTACTAGCCAAACACTTTTTCCATTTCACCCAAACTCATTTTCTTTTCATCGATTTCACCTCCAACAAAGAAGCGATTCCGCAAAGACTCCAAAACTTGTTCAATCGACTTAGGAAGTTTATAAAGGGACAAATAATAAGTAGGAAAGCTACCTAAAACTGATTTAAGGAGCGTAACCCTCCCCCCAACCGAAAGAGTTCGAACTTTCCAATTAGAAAGTTTAGAAATAAACTTGTCGACCACGCCTTTCCAACCATCGCGTTTTGCCATACTACATCTAACAGGCAAACCTAGGTAATTGAACGGCATATTCGAAACTCCACATCCCACCACTCTAGCCATATTCTCGAGCTCCACATTATCAACCCCAACCCCAAACATTTTACTTTTTTGAATATTTATTTTAAGCCCGAAGATCAAATAGAAACATCGGAGAATACGCACTATATTTCTAGCATTAGAAAGAGACCATTCACCTAGAAAAACTGCATCATCTGTGTAAAAGAGATGAGATAAAGGTATTTTACCTTTTCCAATTGTTGCTCCATTAAAAAGTCTCTTATCTTCCGCTTCTCGAGTGACTGCATGCAAACCTTCCATAGCCAAAATAAAAAGAAATGGAGATAGAGGATCTCCCTAACGAAGACCATGAAACATCTCGAATTCCCTTGTTGGAGATCCATTGACTAACACCGAGGCCGTAGAGTTTTCGAGACACCCTGTAATCCAACCTCTCCATTTTCTAGCAAACCCAATCTTTTCAAGGACTAAGTCAAGAAAATCCCATCTAAGTGAGTCGTAAGCTTTTTCGAAGTCCACTTTAAAAACCAAAAGTTTCTTCTTCCGATTTTTATACCAATCCATCACCTCATCCAAAATTAGCGGACCATCCAAAATTTGCCTCCCCTTAATAAAGGCAGATTGCTCCATGCTCACACAGTCCCCAATAACCAAGCTTGATCGATTAGCTAATAACTTGCCAACAATTTTATATTGACAACCTATTAAACTAATGGGTCGATAGTCTTTAACGAATTTTGGGTCTTGAACTTTCGGAATTAGAGCAATAAAGGAAGGGTTACACCCTTTGGGAATATAACTATACTCAAAAAAATCGGAGACTAACCTTACCACGTCTTCTTCCACAGTGCTCCAAATATCTTAATGAATTCAATTGTAAAACCATCTAGACCCGGAGCCCTTTCGACACCACAGTCCCACACTGCCCGCTTAATTTCCTCCCGGGAGAATGGGGCTTCAAGAAACATAGATTGTTCCACCGAAAGAAGATTTGGAAAGACAAAATCAAGAGAAGGCCGAGTATATCTCACGTGGCCAAAACGCGCACTAAAATTGTCGAAAAACTCATTTTTAACCTGCTCCGGCTCCTCAATCCAATTGCCGTCACTCATAATACCCCGAATAGCAAGTTGTCTCATTTTCTGCTTAAGAACACCATGGAAGAATTTGGTGTTTTCATCCCCTTCAATGCCCCACCGGATTTTTACTTTTTGTGCTAAATCCATTGCTTCAACCCGTTCTAAATCTCCCAGCTGTTTCAAGTACCTAAACCGCGACTCCATATCTTCATTAGATGTTTCCCCTTTATCAATTTGAATATCAATGCCATTAATAGAATTTTGAAGGTCGATCTTGATTCCTTTCTCCCGTGATCGATTTTCCCCATTCCAAGATCGAAGCACTTTTTTCAAATTTTGAAGTTTCTTTTTAAAAGAAACCATCCCATGTGTCTCCCGAATGCCATCCTTACTCCAAGTATTAATGACGAGTTGATGAAAACCATCCAACTTGAACCAAGAATGAAATAACCGGAATGGGGTGGGACCATAATCGACCACCAATTCTTTAAGAAGAATAAGTCTATGGTCAGAAAGTTTTCGGTCCAGGACAATACCCGAAAGATTAGGCATCGTCTCACCAAACCCGTCTGAAAGTAAGAAACGATCCAATTTACTCATTTTTTATGCCCACTTATTTGTCCAAGTAAACGAATAGCCCCCCCCCAGAGGAACATCAATAAGTTCTGCATCCCGAATAAATGAATTAAAAGCATCTGCCGAATGAGCATTAAATAAGGACCCATATCTTTCACCCGCTTCCCGAACCTCATTAAAATCACCCATCAGGAGAACTTCTCCCTGCCAATGAACAATCAAGTTCAACAAATGTTGCCACAATATCCGTTTATCACCCAAGCTTTGAGGAGCATAAACCGAAATCACTAGAAGCGACATGTTATTTGGAACCCAAACACCTTCAACCGCAACAAACGATACAGAAGAAAAAACACGACTCTTTTTAAATAGCACATTATCCAAAACACACAGTATGCCACCCGATCGACCTCGGGCCGAACAACAAGCATAGTCAAAAAACGTATTCCCCAACAAATTTCTAACCAATAAAATATCCAATCTAGTCAACTTGGTCTCTTGAATAGACAAAAAATTGACCCGATGCACCGAGCACAACTCCTTCACCCGTTTTCTTTTACCGAGCTCCCCTAAACCTTGAACATTTAAAGATAAAACGTTCATTTAAAAACGTCATTTTCTCCAATACCCTTAATGATAGCACGAAGATCCTTTTCACAACCCTTCATGTTGAATCCCATAGCTTTTCCCACACCGATAGTTTCTGCGAGCTCCTCGAGAATGGAAAAACCACCCCGCACTACATTAGAAGTCTGAGACCCGTGCTTGCCAAAAGAGTTACTCACAATACGCGACTGTTTAGACTTAACCTCCCCTTCCGATGAAACTGGACGGAGTGGCTGCAACTCAGCTATGAGCCTCTCTGCAACTCGGGCGTCCTCTTGAAGAGCACCATCCGCCCCTGTTGACTTATCATCTAAAGACCTTTCTTCCCACTGATTTTCGGGAGACACACGAACTTTACTCACCCTATTAGCACCTTCCAAATGTGGAGTAAAACCAGGAGGATAAAATGGAGTATCGCTCTCCCCAACCTTGTCCAAACCAATGTTTTGTATCGGGTGCTCTTCAAGAAGCTGCATAATTCCGAACGGGTCATTCGTATCTCCTTCCACCTCAACTTCGTCCTTATTTATGACCTCAACACTATCTCCATTCAGGACCTCTTCATTTTGGAAAAAGTCTGTGATCTTTTCGGACAAGTCTTCATTCTCATCAATCTCACCTCCATTACTAGGTTGCCCTCGACTTGAGCACTTCCTTCCCCTTCTTCCTCCTCTGACGCGTTATCATCTTCAAAAAAGTCCGGTATCCAACCACACACCTCCTTAACCCGAACATAATGTGTACAACCATCCAAAATCACTTTTACCGTCTCAAAGATTAAAGACGAGTAACAGGATTTAACACAAATTCAAGAACTATACATATTGTTCCCATCCGAATCTTCCATGAAAATTACATCCCCCCATTTTCTTACTATCAAAGAGAACGATTTAGAGGTCCAAGCCTTAACTAGAACACCCTCTAGATCAAGCCAAATTAGTCTCTCCACCACCTTAAAGTCATTGGTCCAAGGTTTAAGATCCTTGAACCACGTGTTTACACCTTCATGAGCAAGAAATTTGTCACGCGCACTAGTAGAACCAAAGTTCAACATAACCCATAACCCTCCAACATACTTAATTTCAACGTTGATGAAGCCTTCATTTTTACAAAGACACCGAAGATTGGGAATAATTCGAAAATCCGAAACACAACCAACTAAAGCTAAGGGAAACTCCGAAACAATAGGGCCATCCATATAAAGAATAATTGCCGGCGAATTTTCAACCCCCTTGTCAACCAATACTTTATCCGGAATAAACCCTTTGACAACATTAGCGTACGAGACCTCTCCCAAGCCCCTAGGCTTCGAGGCACAGGAGGATGTCACCACAATCGGTTCCGAAACAATGTTAGTTCTAGACACTTTGTTATTCCTTTCAAAACGTGCAACATTAGCATACAACTTTATCTTCCCTACCCAAGTGTTACAAAGGCCATTGATCACGAATTGAGAGTCTTCTACTTTAATAAATCGAATGAAAGCAAACATTTTACTAAACTTTGATTTTTTGTTAGCAATAAAAACATCGACAACCGTACCAAATTTGGCACAAGTATTCCACAATTCTCGGATAGTAAAATGAGATGGAAAGTTCGTAACGAATAAGTTCAGGGAGATATTATGTAAAAGAGATTCATTCGAGTACCGATTAAACGATTGATCAGCATGCCTGCATCGATCCCGCTGATTGCGTCTTCCCACTTTCTTCCATTGCCCCTCTCTCATCGCTAGACATTAGAAGGAGGAAGCCCCGATCGAAGACAAAATCTGCCCCGAGAGACCGTTGTCCCTAAAACTAAAACCAGAAGAAACCAACTAAAATCACTAATCCTCTCCTGAATATGTATGTTGTTTCACCCCATATCCACGACCTTCAAACTATATTGTAAAAAGAAACTAAAATTGGAAACTAGAGTTTGGAAGATGGTGGAGGCAGAGATGGGAAGGGGGTTTCAAGGATTGCGGCTGCTAGAATGTGGGAGCAAGGAAAAGAGGGTTAGGTGGGAATAGGGAAGGATAGAGAAGTCGGTGGGGGACAATGGGGAGAAAAGAGATGACGGCGGCTGCTGCTTCAAAGGAGCCAGTGACGCTGCAGACTCACTCGCCCAAGTGCTGATTCATGGCGCTGTCGGCTCCTTCTTCTTGAGTTGCCATCGTCGGCGGAGTTGCTACTCTTGCAAGACCTTGCAAGCCACATGGCATGCCATGTCATCTTGCAAGGCCTTGTGCAAGATGTGTGTGGATGCTCTAAACATTATTGCTTTCTCAAAACCATACAAAAATCTATTTAAAATTTGACAAAAACACATGATAGAAAAATATATTAAAGCTGAGATATACCATCTTGTATTGAATGAATACAATTCTAATTCTCTAAAATAAAGAAAATGGAATATTTTAAGGTTTTGAGCAAATAAGTTTTTACTCCAACAAATTTAATTTGGTGCACTTGATATGTTTTATCATATTTTTGTTGATGATAAAAATATCTAATCTTTTTTTAAAGTATATAATACTTATTACTTATATACAACAAATGCAACAAATAAACTCACACACTCTTCTCACTTTTGATGAGGTTTGAATCCCTGACCTCCTAAGAGGAAAGAGACTCACATACCGCTAGACCAAAGACCATTTGGTTAAAAAATCTAATCTTTTATTTTTATTTTACTCTCTCCACTTTCTCTTGGAGCCAAAATTGGTAATAAAACTCAAAGTTTTCTAACAAAGTTCGAAATTTAGTACTCATCGTCCTCAAATAATTACATGATAATTATTCAATATATAACTTTATGGTGGTCTTTTGATAGATCTCCAAATCTTTTTAAGATTTAACAAATAGCAACTTTTGAAATATCATTTAAGCTTAAAGAAATATAACCTTATGACCGTTAAATAATCGGTTTCATTAATTATGTAATAATGTGAGATCATAATGTTTCATTCGTGGCTAGGATTGAGATCAAAAAATTGAGTCGTTTTTTTTATTTTTTACAAAACTAGATACGTGTTCGTGCGCGATGCGGCGCGAAGCTTACATGTTGGAAAATCTGGGTTTACAATTACATAAAGCGACCATCAATGCAAGTTGCTATCGAATATATATCATGTAACATTAATCATAAGGCCGTAACTTTTTTTAGTTGCTTATATGCAAATTTTGGCTTTCTATCAAGCAACCATCAAGTTATTATCGGATATACGCCATTACTTAAGTATCATGTAGCAATCGTCGGAACGTATATAGCTTTTCATTTGGATCAAGATGAATATTTTCAAGTTGTTTATATTTTCACTGGTTTTCTTTCAAATAACCATCAAGCAGTTACCGATTTCTATCGCATATAATGTGCAAACATCGTGTAACAATCAAGAGCTTGAAACGTTTCACTCATAACTCTGATCACAATTAGTATTTCAAGTTGCTTTTTTATACCTAGTGTCTCGCAAAAATTGGGTTGTCATCGAGCCATCATCAAGCGGAAGAAATCGGAAGCAAACCTGTGCAGAAGACGATCTGATGGAGGCGACGATGGGATAGAGGAGGCGTGAGTCTGATTAGGTTTAATTCTAAGGTGGCGTTTGGTTCGCATAATGTTTTTGGATGGAATGGAATCTGTCAAAAGAATTTGACTTTGAAGGAATTGGAATAAAATGTTGTCAGGTTTGACCACCTGTTTGGTTGACAGAATTGGAATGAAATCTGTCAAAGGAATTGCAATTTGTCTGTTTGGTTCACAGAATGTAGCTTTAGAATTGGAATGAATTTATTATAAATGACCATAAAGCCCTTTTTGATAAGTTTTAATTTTTTAAAACAAAAAATTCTTTAATAAAATAATCATTAAATATATTTTTTTCACTAAAAATACTTTTAAAAAAATAAATTTTAAATACTTTAATGCACAAAAAAATATAATATACACAACCCAGATAAAATATATGGAATTTAATTAAAATACCTAAAGTTTGACTTTGACTTACCAAAATACCAATTTCTCTCCTGAATTTGCCAAAATACCCATTTTTCCCGCGATTTGTCCCGCGATCGCGGAATAGGGTGTTTTTTGAAAAATTGCATCCCGCGACACACACTAAATTGTGAATTGAATTTGATATTTACACTTTCAACCCCTATACTTATTTACTTACTTATTTTATACCTTTTACTTTCATAATTTTAATTTTATATTTAACAAATATAATCGTTTATTAACTAAAATACGTTAAAAAATACGTTTTAATTTTAACAAGTTACACAATTATAATCGTCTCTTCGATACGTTTGAAATGAGCCTAATATTGAATATTTTTTTATTTATATATTTTAATATATATCATATACACTACATAAAAATATTTTTTATATTTAAAATTCATATTTTTATAGTTAATTATTTAATTTATGGTATTCTTATAGTTAAAATACGTTTTATTTATTTTATTATCGATGGTCCAAGTGTAAGTATTAAAAATTGGTGGAGGCTTTGTGATGGACAGACATCGATCCTTTTGTGCATACTATGTAACTGCAAATACTTCAGCTCCAAACACACATGAATCATCATTCGCCAAATACCCATTTTCACAATTCTTAAATGAGTCAAGTGATATCAACTTGTCAAAACCCCATTTCATATTTTTCTCGTGAAACTTTGTCCTATTGTCATTCACGATATCTATAAACACATACAAATAATAATAATTTAAAACTATTTAATGAATTAGTTAATATATGATTATTATGTTAATGCGATAGGAGTGTAAAACAAAATTGAAAAAAATAAGAGATGTACCATAAATTAAATAATTAACTATAAGGGTATGAATTGTAAATATTAAAAATATTTTTATGTAGTATATATGATATATATTAAAATATATAAATCAAAAAATATTCAATATTTGGCTCATTTCGAACGTATCGAAGAGACGATTATAATGGTGTAACTTGTTAAAATTAAAACGTATTTTTAACGTATTTTAGTTAATAAACGATTATATGTGTTAAATGTAAAATTAAAATTATGAAAGTAAAATGTATAAAGTAAAGTAAGTAAATAAATAAGTATAGGGGTTGAAATTGTAAATATCAAATCAAAATCACAATTTTGTGTGTGTAGCGGGAGTATTCGCGGGACATAGGTTCGATCGCGGGAGAATTTTTTTCAAAAGTGGTCCTTGTCTGCGATCGCGGACCCCCTTAGCGGAAAAAATGGGTATTTTGGCAAATTCATGAGAGAAATATGTATTTTGGTAAGTCAAAGTCAAACTTAGAGTATTTTAATTAAATTCCCTAAAATATATTGTCAAACAAACAAAATTATATTTTGAAAAAATAAAATATATTTCGAGAAAATAAAAAAATAAATAAAATTATATTATATAAAAATAAATAAAAATAAAATAAAAATATATAAAAATAAAATAAAAATATAAAATATAAAATAAAAACCTAAAGTATTAAATTAAATTATGTAATATTTAAGTTAAAGGGTATATTTGGAATTATGAAAATACAACATTTCATCAATTCCAATTCCATCAAAATCCTTCAAGATTGCTAAGGAATTTCAAATTCACTTATTTATGGAATCTGGTGGAATTGGACATTCCTCTCTGTCGAAAAGAATGAACCAAACGAAGGAATGGAATTCGATCAATGGAATTCGACATTCCAGTTCCATCAGATTCCATCAGAATCTGTGAACCAAACGCCACCTAAGGATATTTTTGTACAAAATGTCTTGTTCTATCTTGTTCTAGGAGGAGGGGTGGACATGCGTGTCCCACTCTTGTTCAACTTAGTTCCACCTAGTCCCACATATGGACACACCAAACATGGTACAAACATATTTTATCCTGTCATGTCTCATCCAGTTCGGTATACCAAACACCCCTAATAAGTTTCAATTTTCATAAAATGGAAAGAGAAAAGAGAGGAGGGGAAGTAAAGACTTCAATTGAAAATATATTGAAAATGGATTGATATATCAGAAAATAAAATTAGTTTCTAAAAACTATCAATATCAAGCATATTTTTAATTGGGTAAATTATGTTCATGTGGTTTTGAAATTAACTTTTTGTGTAGTTTATTATTTTCATCTTTATGATTAAATTTTTACGGGGCGAGCGATCCACTCAAAAAGGCGAGATAGAAGATCTAGCTCAGAGCAGAGAATGTTTCCCGGGTGGGGAGCATGAACGGAGTGTTCTTGTGTGATAGGGTTCATTGATATGTTCTAAGAATCTGAAAGCTAGTAAACTCTCTCAATGTAGCATTGTGTTAGTTGTTTGCAGTTAGTAAGAAACGCACTGAGAGATGACTATAGGCCTCTAGAACTGCAGAAAAAAGGGTCTCATTTGGAGTATTACCTTTTATATACATATATATCACTTTTTTCTGTAGACAACCTGACCTTATAAACAAAAATAACAATTAATTGTAATTTATAATAATAAATTCAGTAATGAATTATAATATATAAAGATGAAAACAACTATAAGATTATAAGGATAAAAGTGTTATCGACTCTTTTATATAAAAGATCTCATTCAGCTTCACTGAAAGTCATGAACTCAAATTCCCTTTTCTTTTTGTCATCTCATCCAATATTCATGAATATATATCATGACTCATGAGACACCTCACATTTAACTTTCATCATATTTTCCTTCCAAAATCATTAGTTATAAAATAATAAGGGTTGTTTGATTGGTTTCTCAACTAAGGGTTTATTTGTCAATATCTTAAGACTCATAGCTTATTCGATTAGCTATATTGATTGTTTGATAGTGGTTGATGACATAAAAACGTATTATTCAATTAGCTTTTAAAATGGAGTTTTAAAAGCCAAGTTTTTTTAATTTTCTAAACTTATCATTCCTAATTAAAACATACGCTATTTTCATCTATGAGAAAACTCCTCTAAACGAAAAAATTCTCAATCTTCACATACATATTAATCCATACAGACAGCTTTATCCATACAAGATTTAATTAAGAACCAACCAAACAACCCCTACGCCATATATGGATAACGTTGTCTGTATTGATTAATTTGTAGAGATTTGGAAGATTTTTCTTTGTAAGAGTTTTTTCATATAGATAAAAAGAGATTGTTTTTAACTGGGAGGGGCAAGTTTGGAAAACACTTGGTTTTCTATATAAAACTTCTCCTAACAATTTAATGAACAAGTCAATTTCTATGCAATTAAACCACCATCAAACAATTATATATATTTGATCGAATAAACTGTAAATTCCATTAACTTATTAAACTGATAAGAAACAAACGATAAACTAATAACACTTGTCAAATAAAATTAAACCATATAATCAAACACTTGCAATATATTTTATAGAGTAAATTACTATTTTGGTCCCTAAGGTATGTCAAAAATTACGAAATTGGTTCCATTACTTCAAAAATTACCGTTTTGGTACCTCACGTATGCAGCTTTTTACGAAATTGGTCCCTCGAGCTGACGGACGTCTATTTTCTCCGTTAAGCTCAAGGGTAAAATAGTCTTTTTATATATTTTATTTCTTTTAACATTTTTTATCAATTATATATATATATATATATACACATATACAATATATATACACCACCACCACCACCACCACCAACCCACCATCACCACCACCACCATCACCCCATCATCAACCCACCACCACCACCACCACCACCACCACCATCATCACCCCATCATCAACCCACCACCACCACCACCACCATCCCATCATCAACCCACCACCACCACCAACATCATTAACCCACCACCACCACCACCACCATCATTAACCCATCACCACCACCACCATCATCACCCCATCATCACCCCACCACCATCATCAACCCACCACCACCACCATCACCCCATCATCAACCCTCCACCACCATCATCAACCCACCACCACCCATCACCACCATCTTTCTTTCTGTATGTGTATTTATATATATATATATATATATTGTATCTGTGTGTGTATATATAAAGAAAGAAGGAGAGAAGAAAGAAATATGATGGTGGTGGTGGTGTGTATATGTATATATACTGTATATGTGTGTATATATATAATTGATTAAAAAATGGTAAAATAAATGAAAAAAGGGTAAAAAGACTATTTTACCCTCGAGCTTAACGGAGAAAATAGACGTCCGTCAGCTCGAGGGACCAATTTCGTAAAAAGCTGCATACGTGAGGTACCAAAACGGTAATTTTTGAAGTAATGCGACCAATTTCGTAATTTTTGACATAACTTAGGGACCAAAACAATAATTTACTCTATTTTATACATTAATGTAATAATAATAAGAGTAAATTACGAATTTGGTCCCTCGGGTACGTCAATTGTTATGGATTTAGTCCTTTAACTTCATTTATTACATGATAACCCTCTAGGTATGCATTTTGTTATGGAATTGGTCCCTCGAGCTAACGGCCGTCTAATTTCTCCGTTAAGCTCGAGGGTATTATGGTCTTTTTCATTTTAACATTACCATTTTAACATTTTTTATTGATTTTTTTTCTTGAATATTTTGTTAGTCCCAGATGGCTAACCAAGTATTGTAGAAGGGGGGGGGGGGTTGAATACAATACTCAAAATTTTCACAATTTTAATTCTTTATATTGAAAATCTTTCAACAAGAATTACACATAGAAAACTTAAGACTGTTGCGGAAAAGAACAGATAAACTATTCTAACAATCTTACACAAAGTATGCTAACAAAATAACTAAGAACACTTAGAACAAAGCTATAAAGTTTTTCAAGCAAACTGGAAATTCTTGCACTTAGAGAAATCTTCTAGTTTGCGTAGAATATCAAGAGCACACAGTAATCTTCAAGGTCTCTCAAGATGTCTATAGTTTCTGCATGGAGAGGTCTTCCTTTTATAGTGACAAGGAGTGTGTAAGCATTGAATGCTTGGGACACATGTCATCTTCACACTTGCTGAGGATGTTGACTTCTGGAGAGTTGTGAAGTCCTTGTCACCTTTCACAAGGTACAGTCAGAAGAGCCTATGCATGAGAAAAGAGCTTTGCATGTGTTGGTGCAAGTGTACCCAGCTTTAATATTGTGATATATTTTTTGGTACACATAAAATCACATCTCCATATTTATTTTGATGATTACAAAACACACCGCATTCTTTGTTATCTAATATTTTATCTGAGTGTGCAGCATTTAAATAATCTCGATAATTTTATCTGAAGAAACCAAGACTGAAGACTTTCGTCGTTTTATTTTTAAAATGATAAATCACCCTAAAATAATATACCACTTGGATATTTCTAAAAACCCAATTTTAATTAATTAAGGTTTATTGAGAAGATCCAGCAGATTGGTTGCGTCTTGGAGAAGTTACCTATTTCTGACGCCGGCATACCGCGAAGGTTCAGGCGGTATACCGCGGCGGCTTACTGCACCTCTGATTGATTGAAAGGCTTTTTGTCTGGGCGGTATACCGCGGTGTTTAGCCGGTATACCGCGGGTACAGTCTGCACGGTATACCGCGGTGTTTAGCCGGTATACCGCGGGTACAAGTTTACGTTGGTTTTGCAGGGTTGACCTTCTCTTCTGACAAGTACCTTTTCCTCTGCACGGTATACCGCGAGAGTTAGCTGGTATACCGCGAAAGCCTCAGGCCATGTTTCTCATCCAGTATAAATACATGCAAGCACCAGCCTTCAATGCTACCAATTCACAATAACTCTCCCTGCATTTGATAAAGACTCTGCAGCATCTTCTCTTGATATTTAAACTGTTAAAATTATAAAACACGTTTTTGAGTAAGAAATCTTGAGTTGATAGCAGATTAAAATCTCTCGATTAGTTGAATCAGCAACACAACTCAAGTGATCAAACTCTCTAAAAATATCCAAGTGATAAACCTTATTCAAGAGTGATTATTCATATTAAAATTATACCCTCTTGTAAGTGTTTGAATAGAGTGAGTGATCCACATAAATCTCTCAAAGTAGAGTGATTCGCGTTTGTTGTACTAAGGTTTGTGTTCTACCGTAAAGAACACGTTTTCGTATTGGATCTCCGAGAAGTGTTATTTTCTCGAGGTGGACTAGCCAACTTTGTGTTTGGTGAACCACTTTAAAAATATCGTTGTCAAGTATTTTCTTTCCCTTATCTATTTACATTTCCGCTGTGCTTTTAAATTATATCTGTTTATATAAATTGCTTTGCATTTATATTTATTTATATAATATCTGTGTATCTGTTTGTATTTACACTCTTCTGTATTATTCCGTACTTACTCCGTATTTATTTATAAAAAGAATTTTTGAAAGTAAAAGTTTTAAATACAACCTTACCCCCCCCCCCCCTAGGTTGTCCAACAATTGGTATCAGAGCAGGTCTTTCAAAAATATTCTGCATAAATTTCTTTTATTCTTTTAAATGGCTCAACAAACTAATTTTGTGTTTTCAAAACCCCCTTTGATAGATACTGAAAAGTTTGGCATTTGGGCCGAGCTATTTGAATGTCACGTGCGTGGCAAAAATCAAAAGATTTGGGATATTATAGAAAATGGGAATTTTAATCCTACTATTGTAAAAGATGATCTTATTATTGATAAACCTTTAAAAGAATGGACTCCCGCTGAAGAATCTCATGTCTGTTTAAACTTTGAAGCTAAGAATATATTATATGCTGCTTTAACTACTGATGAAATTGAAAGAGTGTATACATATAAAACTGCTAATCAAATCTGGGAAAGTTTAAACAACACTCATCGTGGAAACACACAAGTTAAAAGTTCTAAAATAAACATTTTAGTTCATGATTATGAATTATTTGAAATGTCAAAAGATGAGTCAATCGACTCAATGTTTAAACGTTTTAACCTCATTATGACTACTTTGAAAGGATTAGGTCGCACTTATCCTAATGAAGATTACGTAAGGAAAATCCTCCGAGCACTTCCTTCGGAGTGGATGGCAAAGATTACATCATTAGAAGACTCCCGTGATCTCTCCCTAATGAAGCTCGACGATCTCGTCGGCAATCTTAAAGTGCACGAAATTGCACTTAAAAGAAACAAAGATCGGGAGCAAGTCAAAAAGAAGTCGATCGCTCTTAATGTCTCAACTCCGAATGACAAAAAGAAAAAGGAGGAAGCTAGCACTTCAAAAGATCAATCTGATAAACTCAACGAAGTCGCTATGTTGGTAAGAAACTTCTCTAAATTTTTTACTAACAATAAATTTTCTAAAAATAGCAGATTTCAAAGAAACGGTAACTACCGTCGTGGCGGTGAAAACCGGAGTCGCAACTTCCATAAAAGAGAAGATAAAGTGAAGAAAAATGACGACTCAAGTGACGACGAAAAAGCCAAACCAAAGAGAGGTTATTGTTACTCATGTGGTGATAAAGACCACTATGCCAACGAATGTCCTAAAAAGAACAAATTTCAAAATAAAAAGGATAAAGCCTTCGTTGGAGGCGCGTGGAGTGAAAGCGAAGAAGAAGATGACTATCAAGCCATTTGTCTTATGGCCGAAAGCGACGACGAGGTAAAATCTTCTTATTCAAATTACGATAGTGATTATGATAGCGATAGTGAAAACAATCTTGAAGAATTATATGAATCATTTCACAAAATGGCTAATCTTGCTAATAATTATAAAGACGAAATTGCTATGTTAAAAGAAACTGTAAATGCATGTAAAAAGGAAATAAATAATGTTAAACAAAAATCTGAAAATGATCTAAATATAATTGCTAAATTAGAAACTAAATTAGGAGAAAAAGATTTTTGTAAATCTTGTGATGCTTTAAATAAAGAAATTGCATGCTTAAATAAAAAATCACATGAAAATATTATTTGTACAAAATGTGATATACTTGAGAATAAGATTACATGTTTAAAGGCTAAATGTGCTTCATATGAAAAAGATAACATGTTAGCTAAAGCCTTTGAAAGTAGTAATAAAAAAGTTCTTAACATGCTTAATATGCCTAACCGTATAAAATGTAGAAAAGGTATTGGTTCCGATACGTGCAAAGATAAATGTTCTTGTAAACCCATCAAAAGATTTTATGAATCACCTAAAGTTAATACAAGAAATCAATATGTGCAAAAACATCCGTATGTGTGTAAAATAAATAATGTAAATTATAATACGAGAAAACCGTATGCTCGCATGTACCATGATAAATATTCTAAACCTAATAATAATGCGAATATAAATACTTGTTTTTATGTGTATGATAAATATAATCGCAAAATTAAAATGGTAAATAAATGGATTCCAAAAGGAATGTTTAGTAATGATAATCCCGGTGGTATGCGTTTATGGCTTTAAATGTGTTACATATTATATATATAGTTTGAATATAATTTATTGTATATATTATATATAAGTAATATAATAGTATATGTACTTTTATATTGTTTATATATATGTACTGTTTATATATATATATACCTACGCACTACATATATATATATACTTTGTGTGTTTAATATATTATATATATATTTTGTTTGACTTGATATGTGTTATATATATATATTAATATTGTTTGATGTATTATATATATATATTAATATTGTGTAATGTATTATATATATATATATATTCTGTTTGACTTTATATATATGCATGTTGGTTGACATTGAAACTAATTGTCAAGGACCCACGAGAAATGGGGACCATAAAAATTACATCTTCATCATTATAGATAAACCTTGATATGGACTGGATACTCGATAGTGGTTGCACACGTCACATGACCGGAAACATCAATCTCTTTTCATCATATAAGTCATGTGATGGTGGACAGGTAATTTTTTGAGGAAACTCCAAAGGAAATATAATTGGGAGAGGGTTTTATTTTGAAATTGGTTGTGTGTAAGATTGGTTAAAGGAAACCTTGAATTTCGTAAAAGCCGAATGCTGCCAGACAAACTTACTGTCGCGGTATACCGTGACCCTAAGGCGGTATACCGTTTTCTGTTCACCTCCACCACGTGTCACTCTGTGATTATCCGACAGAAACTGTTCCAGCTGACCCCGGTATACCGCGTTCCCTAGGCGGTATGCCGCACCGCTGTTTCTACACTATCACGCGTGTTTAAAGAAGTCAAGTCTTTTCAACTCTTTTTCTGACTCGGTATACCACGGCCCCCTAGGCGGTATACCGCGCGCCTTCGACGGATTTAAATCCATAGCAGGTAAGGTTCTTTTCCTTTCTTTTTAACCTTGAGCACTATCTCTAACTCTTTCTCTATCTCTCTCCCTCCTCTTGCCGCCGACCGCCGCCTACGACGTCCGCCGTCAACAACCGAAGTTTTTTTTTTCTCGGCCACCGGAACTCCAACCTTTCAACAACAGTTTTTTCTCTCCTTCCTTCAAATGGCTCCAAAAAGGGCTCGTACCTCTCGGGGAGGTTCTAGCTCTCAAAACCCATCTGACCCTCCTCAAAACCGTCGTGATTTTAGACGACATATTTTTGAATCCCGACCTTGTAACCCAGGTCGATCTGTCGATTTAGTGGGTCTAGAACATCTTGGTACCTTTGAAGCTTTCTCTTCTATTGACTGGGAACCTTTTCTTTCTTTTCAAGGAGATGTACCTTTTTCAAGTATGGTCGATTTTTATGCTGGGTATGACTTTAACGAGACCACCAATCGTGTCTCTCTTCAAATTTTCAACCACTCTTTTGACTGGAGTTTAGAAGATTTTTCTCGTGTACTGGGTCTAACCCATTCCAATATAAATGTGTTTTCAAATAATACTGCCTTTACTTCCCTGCTTACCCAGGTTCAAGAAACTCAGGAAACCATTCTCCAATCTATTTTAGCTCCTGCTTTTCGAAATAATTTTCCCTCAATTTTAACTGATCAACATCTTCCGGAAAATCTTCGTTTTTGGAATAAAATTATCCTTTTTAACGTTTTGGGACGCGCTGGAAATTTTGACAGATTGGGTGCACTTCAGTGCTATATCCTTTACTGTCTCCGGCATGGCATCCGTATTAATGCCACCTACATTATTGCTCACCGTATGGTGATTTCCGAGTCTGGTCACCAGTCTCTTCCGTTTGGTTACTTAATTCGAAACCTTTTTACAAACCTTCAAATTCCTATCATTGGTAGGATGTTAGCTCCTACTCCTTCTCTCAATGCACTGACTGTTAGTCGAATGAGTGCTCCACCGGGACGGGCTCTTCATCGCCCTCAAGATCCGGCTCCCGAGGAAGACAATCCATACGCAATCCCGGCGGGTGCAATCTCAAATCGTCAAATATACTCTGCGATCATTGACTTGCGCCGGAGTTACGATGCCGATCAACGTGTGGTGCAAGACCGCTTGGAAGACATTGACGAGCAGTTGTGGACTTTATCTAATCAACTGAACGAAATTGAATTTATAGATAGCGATTAATTTTTTTTTGTCTTCTTAAAACTTTATTTAATTAACATTATTATTGCTCTGTTCTAATGTTTATTCTCCTGCTTCGTTATTCTTATTGAATTTTTTTTAAGAGAGCTTTTTTATCTAACCCTTGAGAAAATGCTAATTCTCAAATACTTCATATTTTAAGGGGGAGCATCTTTCAAGGGGGAGCATAGCGTCTTTCCTAACCCTTTTTGCTTCGACAAAAGGGGGAGAGAAACCGAGTATGCTCTCGTGTTTAGCGTTGTGTTTGTCATCATCAAAAAGGGGGAGATTGTTGGTGCAAGTGTACCCAGCTTTAATATTGTGATATATTTTTTGGTACACATAAAATCACATCTCCATATTTATTTTGATGATTACAAAACACACCGCATTCTTTGTTATCTAATATTTTATCTGAGTGTGCAGCATTTAAATAATCTCGATAATTTTATCTGAAGAAACCAAGACTGAAGACTTTCGTCGTTTTATTTTTAAAATGATAAATCACCCTAAAATAATATACCACTTGGATATTTCTAAAAACCCAATTTTAATTAATTAAGGTTTATTGAGAAGATCCAGCAGATTGGTTGCGTCTTGGAGAAGTTACCTATTTCTGACGCCGGCATACCGCGAAGGTTCAGGCGGTATACCGCGGCGGCTTACTGCACCTCTGATTGATTGAAAGGCTTTTTGTGTGGGCGGTATACCGCGGTGTTTAGCCGGTATACCGCGGGTACAGTCTGCACGGTATACCGCGGTGTTTAGCCGGTATACCGCGGGTACAAGTTTACGTTGGTTTTGCAGGGTTGACCTTCTCTTCTGACAAGTACCTTTTCCTCTGCACGGTATACCGCGAGAGTTAGCTGGTATACCGCGAAAGCCTCAGGCCATGTTTCTCATCCAGTATAAATACATGCAAGCACCAGCCTTCAATGCTACCAATTCACAATAACTCTCCCTGCATTTGATAAAGACTCTGCAGCATCTTCTCTTGATATTTAAACTGTTAAAATTATAAAACACGTTTTTGAGTAAGAAATCTTGAGTTGATAGCAGATTAAAATCTCTCGATTAGTTGAATCAGCAACACAACTCAAGTGATCAAACTCTCTAAAAATATCCAAGTGATAAACCTTATTCAAGAGTGATTATTCATATTAAAATTATACCCTCTTGTAAGTGTTTGAATAGAGTGAGTGATCCACATAAATCTCTCAAAGTAGAGTGATTCGCGTTTGTTGTACTAAGGTTTGTGTTCTACCGTAAAGAACACGTTTTCGTATTGGATCTCCGAGAAGTGTTATTTTCTCGAGGTGGACTAGCCAACTTTGTGTTTGGTGAACCACTTTAAAAATATCGTTGTCAAGTATTTTCTTTCCCTTATCTATTTACATTTCCGCTGTGCTTTTAAATTATATCTGTTTATATAAATTGCTTTGCATTTATATTTATTTATATAATATCTGTGTATCTGTTTGTATTTACACTCTTCTGTATTATTCCGTACTTACTCCGTATTTATTTATAAAAAGAATTTTTGAAAGTAAAAGTTTTAAATACAACCTTACCCCCCCCCCCTAGGTTGTCCAACAGCATGGAAATGGATAATAAGACAAAATGTCACTTTATCCATGTAGAAAATCTCTTCTCAATTTGTCTTCTAAAGATTGCACCACCGAAGGAAGCTTGGGATATGTGACACATCTTTGGAGAAAACATCTTTGAAACTTCTTTGAGATCCCACCGATGATAGCCTTGTGATATGTGACACATCTTTGAGATATGTGACATCATCTTTGGGATATGTGACATCATCTTTGGAGGAAAAACATCTTTGAGACTTCTTTGAGATCCCACCGAAATTGGACTTCCATCGGTGGGATTCTTTGGCCGAAATAGAGAGAAATTTCGGTGGAGATGTGTCCACCGATGTGTGTGAACACCATCGGTGGACAATGACTTGTATGTGATGAGAAAAGATCTTTCACTTCCACAATGAGAGAATCTTCAATCTTGACTTTTGGTTGATCTTTGACTTCACCAAACATTTGCTATCTTGTACAAGCCATTACAAAGAACCATGCATCCAAAATTTCTCTAAGTATAAAATGTTTTTCAAAGTATAAAAGGAGATCATGAGGTCATCTTCAAATCTTGATGACCCAACAATCTCCCCCTATTTGATGATGACATCCATACTTAGAAAAACATGAGTAAGACAGTGAATAATGCATGTTGACCCTTCTTTGCTCTTTTGGGTTCTTTTTCACACAGTCCATTTTTTTGTGTGTGTATGTATATATGATATTTACATATAAGATAAAATAAAAAGGTATAGCTGTACAAATGAATGAAAAAATGGAAAGAAGTATAAACAATATGAACAAAGCAGATGTTACTTGTATCATTGGAGAGGAGAGTTGAAACTTATGTCTGACTTGAGGATTCTTCATTTTGATCAGCAGCCTGTTGATTTGTTGGAGAACTTTATCTTTCAGGCACTTTTGCTTTTCTTCAGATGTTTCAAATCTTCAAGCCATTCACTTGCTCCAAAAGATTTCAGCCAAATGAGTCTGTGGTTTCTGGAAAGAGACAAACCCATTATGGTGAGAATCTTTGAGGGAGGTTTGAGATTAAGTGAATAAGCCTCAGGATGCTTCTGCCAATCTGTAGCATTTTCTATCTTTTTCTTGGCATCTTTGGCATCATTATCATGTGTCTTTGATTTGCTCCCCCTCAGTTGGATCAGCCGGTCTTTGTGTTTCTCCCCCTCAGTTTGATCCGTCTTGACTGATATGCTCCCCCTTGACCGGTCCGCCCGATTTCCTCATTTTTTTTTCAAGTTGGTCGCTGTATATGAGTACTGAGGGTTTATGTTGCTCCCCCTCAGATGAATTCTCCCCCTCAGCGGCCGACGCAGGAAAAGCACCAAGAGAAAATGAAAAATCGGCCGAAAATTGGTAATTTTCGGTAGGAAAATCTGGAGAGATTTTTTTTTTGTTTTTTTTTTGCTTTTCCACCGAAAATGAAGGAGATTCCACCGAAAATTGGTTATTTTCGGTAGAAAATCGGTGAGAATTTTTTTTTTTGCTTTCCCACCGAAAATTAAGGAGATCCCACCGAAAATTGGCAATTTTCGGTAGGGTTTTCGGTGGAAAATCAGAAGAATTTTTTTTTTTTTTAATATTCCCACCGAAAATTTGCAAGAGTTAGACAAAAATTCGGTGTAATTTCTTGAAGAGGTTGACGGAAAACTTCTAAGACATCTTCAGCAGAGTGTGGAGAAAGTCTTCTAAGGCATTATGGAGAAAATCTTCAAAGTGAAGAAAAGATTGGAATTTCATCTTCCAATTTTGATGACCCAAAAAGATTGAGTTTGAGGATTTGGGGTGACATCTGCAGAAGAGTTTGTAGTGGGTGGATTTTATGAAAAGAGAGATGGGTTGCAAACCAGGAGTGAAAAAGATGGAAAAAGGGATGGGATGAGGAGATGACACATAGGAAGTTGGGTTAGGTGAGAGGAAGAGTATATGAGAAGCTAGATAAAATTGGTGGGGAGAGAATCGGTAGAGGAAATGGTAGAGGTCTACAACTTTGGTGAGATGAGATCATGGTGATGACATCATTAAAAGAAAAAGGTGTCTACCATGCATGGGATGACATCATTTGGAGGGGTTCTTTCCTATGTTTCTAGATAGGAGAGGAGATTTGTGAGAGAAGAATAGTGTCCACCGATGAGAATTCGGTGGAAACTTAGGACACATAGTTATTGAAGATTACACATGCCAAGTTCATTTATGAGGAAATTAAACCTGGTTTCATCTAGAGGTTTGGTGAACAAGTCGGCAAGCTGAAGATCTATAGGAATGAAGTGAAGCTCAATGTCACCTTTGGAGATGTGGTCCCTGATGAAATGATATCTGATATCTATGTGCTTTGATCTGGAATGAAGAACTGGATTATTTGCAATAGCTATTGCACTTGAGTTATCACACAGAATTGGGACTTTGGAATAGATTTGAGCAGAGTCCCTTAGTTGATTTCTCATCTACAGGATCTCAGCACAGCTACATATTCAGCCTCAGCAGAAGAGGTTGACACAGAGTTTTGTTTCTTGTTGGACCAACTTACCAATTTGCCACCAAGAAGTTGGCAGCTTCCTCTGGAATATCCATTCTTTAAGAGAAAATTGGCAAGAGTGTCATACCAAGCACGTAGAGCTTGCTTGAGACCATAGAGAGCTTTGTCTAGTCGGTACACATAGTCTGGATGAGTTGGGTCTTCAAAGCCAGGAGGTTGTTTCACATAGACTTCCTCTGCAAGTTCCTCATTGAGGAAGGCACTTTTGACATTCATTTGAAAGACTGAAATTTCTGTAGGTAGCATGAGTCAAAAAGATTCTTATTGAGGAGGAGAGATCGGTGGGGATTCGGTGGGGATTCGGTGGTGGGATTTGAGGTGGTGGATCGGTGGTGGGATTTGAGGTGGTGGATCGGTGGAGATTCGGTGTGGGTCGGTGTAGACTCGGTGGTGGATTGGTGTGAGGATTCCACCGAGGAGTTTGAAGGATTGTACCGAATTTAGAAGGGTTTCACCACCGAATTTGAAGGGTTCCACCGAATTTGAGGGGTACCACCGATCGAGGAGGCAAAACATATGATGGGAAGTAAAGTATGGTGGGATATGGTTTTGGTTTGTGTCGGCAGCAAGAGAGAGAAATTGTGGAAGAAAAATATAGAAAAGATGAGGTGGTGATTGCATGGTTTGGGATTTCGGTGGAGATGGGTGTCATCACAAAAAGATGGATTGTTATTGTCTTGGAGTGATTGATGGAGGAGAGAGAAAAGGTGGTGAAAAAGAATATTTGGTGGAAGATGATGAATTTTTGGTTCGGTGGTTAAGGAAAATTTCGGTGGTGAGGTTTAGAAAAGAAATGGAATTTTAAGAGATTGGAGATGGTGATGTCATGAGGATGACATCATCATGCTTATGATGTCATGAGAGTAAAGAATTCTAAGGTTTTGTCAACTTTCTCACTTGTTCACATAGATCCATCTGCCCAGTTTAAAATCTGCAATCACAAAGAATTTAATTTCCAGGTACCCATTTTGAAGGTGGGTCCTTTTGGGTTAGAAGAAAAGGGTTGGTGTCACTTTAGATCAGTTCTTTCTTTCTGGCAGTCTTTGGCAAAATGAAAAGTAGCACCACAGATATAGAATTTTCTATGAGGAAAGATCCTTTTAGAAACTTGACATTTTTCCTTACTTTTGCTCAAGGAATTTGATGAGGTAACAAAGAATTGGGGTGCAGCTCCTAAAATTCCTTTATCAAGATTTGGGAGGACAAAATTCTTTTCTTTTGAAATAGACAATTTGAGACACACAGAAGGAAAATCGGTAGGAGATGTCACACAGGTATTTTTTAAAAAAAATTAAGGAATTTATTTTTCAGAAGGAATCAACACCCAAAAACTTTCATTTTTCAGAGTTAGAAAATATTTTGCATGAGTTAGAAGAGAAGGATGCATCATCTAAAGACAATAGATAAGGAATTAAATGCTTCAATCTTTTCAGCATCAGAGAGAGATAGAAATGGATGTACCTGTGATGAGGTGGGGAGACACTTAGCTGATACAAGAGCAGTTGAGGAGGTGTGGCCTTCTGAATCATCCATGTTATTTATCTTGGCCATGAAACAGACATTTGAGGTGTCATTCGCTTTCAGATGTGGGTTCATCTGCCAAATCATGAGTTTTAGCAGGCAGTCCCTTTGCATTTCTGACAAGTCTGTCATTTCTTTCCTTGTATCTTTCAGCCCGGTCAGAATGTGCAGAAGAGAGGTGTTGGCTGAACTTTTGGGAATCAAATTTGGATCTTTCCGATTTTGAGGAAAATCGGCCTGAGGAAGCAGTTCTGGGTCTTTCAAAATGTTTACTTTTACACTCAGAAGCAAAATGACCCTTTTTACCACAGTTAAAACATTCCTCATTAGATTTGTCCAAACAAGAGTGTTTGGAGAGAGAAGAGGATGATTTTCTACCAAACTTAGATTTTCCAGAAGAGAGATGAGATTTGGATTTAGAGTGCCCATCCAACATGACCATTTCATCAGATAATTTATCAACAGAAGTTTCCTCACATTCTTCCTTAGCATCACTAAGATATGCCTCCGAATGATCATTGGGATCTTCTTGACTATCATGATCAGAGTCAGATGGGTAGGTGATTCTTGGGAGGTTTGGCTATAGAGCCGTTTTCAGAAAAAGTGTTTTGAGAAAAAGCTTCATTTTTGGAAGAAGAAGCAGCCATTGCAGATCAAGTTTATGAATTAAACTTCCTGCTCTGATACCACTTGTTAGTCCCAGATGGCTAACCAAGTATTGTAGAAGGGGGGGGGGGGGGGGGGGGTTGAATACAATACTCAAAATTTTCACAATTTTAATTCTTTATATTGAAAATCTTTCAACAAGAATTACACATAGAAAACTTAAGACTGTTGCGGAAAAGAACAGATAAACTATTCTAACAATCTTACACAAAGTATGCTAACAAAATAACTAAGAACACTTAGAACAAAGCTATAAAGTTTTTCAAGCAAACTGGAAATTCTTGCACTTAGAGAAATCTTCCAGTTTGCGTAGAATATCAAGAGCACACAGTAATCTTCAAGGTCTCTCAAGATGTCTATAGTTTCTGCATGGAGAGGTCTTCCTTTTATAGTGACAAGGAGTGTGTAAGCATTGAATGCTTGGGACACATGTCATCTTCACACTTGCTGAGGATGTTGACTTCTGGAGAGTTGTGAAGTCCTTGTCACCTTTCACAAGGTACAGTCAGAAGAGCCATGCATGAGAAAAGAGCTTTGCATGGAAATGGATAATAAGACAAAATGTCACTTTATCCATGTAGAAAATCTCTTCTCAATTTGTCTTCTAAAGATTGCACCACCGAAGGAAGCTTGGGATATGTGACACATCTTTGGAGAAAACATCTTTGAAACTTCTTTGAGATCCCACCGATGATAGCCTTGTGATATGTGACACATCTTTGAGATATGTGACATCATCTTTGGGATATGTGACATCATCTTTGGAGGAAAAACATCTTTGAGACTTCTTTGAGATCCCACCGAAATTGGACTTCCATCGGTGGGATTCTTTGGCCGAAATAGAGAGAAATTTCGGTGGAGATGTGTCCACCGATGTGTGTGAACACCATCGGTGGACAATGACTTGTATGTGATGAGAAAAGATCTTTCACTTCCACAATGAGAGAATCTTCAATCTTGACTTTTGGTTGATCTTTGACTTCACCAAACATTTGCTATCTTGTACAAGCCATTACAAAGAACCATGCATCCAAAATTTCTCTAAGTATAAAATGTTTTTCAAAGTATAAAAGGAGATCATGAGGTCATCTTCAAATCTTGATGACCCAACATATTCATCTCCTTCATCAATGTTCATCTTCATCACTAAAAACCCTAAATCAAGAACAACCAAAAGAATAACCAAATCATAAATATAAATCAAGAATCTGAATCTCATCTTGAAGATCCTCATCTTCTTTACCTTGAAGATCAAGAACAACATCAAACCAAAATTACTCAACAATCCAACATAATATTTCTAAAATCAAAATCAAACCCAGGAATACAATCCGTGGTGGTGGTGCAAAATAGTAACAAAAAACGGTTGTGGAACATGATCTGCATCTTTTTTGTTCCCAAAAAACGGTTGTGGAACAACACCAAAAAACGAAGGAGAAACTGATTTCCCAAACCTAAACAAGAACAACAAAAATGAAGAAACCTAAACAAGAAACCGTCGAGGTCGAACCAGATCAGAGATGAAGACGAACCCAGATCGGTCGGTGACGTCGCCTTCTTCGGCGATTTAGCCTGAACCCTAGACGGCCACCCTCGCTTCTTCCTCACCATTTCATCTCTTCTCTCGATCTCTCAGATCTGTTATTGTGCAGATCACAGATCTCTTCTCTCTCTCTCTCTCTCTCTCTCTCTTATTTGCTTTTAATACTAGATTGTTTAGGTTTTTAAGTGTGATATTTGGTTTAAAGTAAAAAACGTCTGATATTAATTTAGGTTGTTTAAATTAAGTTTGATTTAGTTTTTTTAAATCTAGAATTAAGTAATTAAAAAAGATGAATGTTCAAGAAGATGATTGTTCTTGATGTTCTTCATAATCTTCTTGAAGAAGATGAATGCTCAAGAAAAAAATATAATTAACTAAAAAATGGTAAAATAAATGAAATAAGGTAAAATGACCATAATACCCTCATGTTTAACGGAGAATTTTAACGGCCGTTTGCTCGAGGGACCAATTCTATAACAAAATGCATACCTGGAGGGTTATCATGTAATAAATGAAGTTAAAGGGCCAAATCAGTTATAGTCGTCAAACATGAGAGACCAAATCCGTAATTTACTCTAATAATAATTTAGATTAAGGATACAGGTTTAGAAAAACTGAAAAGTGGCAGATTATAAAATAAAACGGACAGCGGAATATTTGTTTGCATTAATTATTTAATCATGTCACGCTGGTAATAAAGTATTACTGACGTGGCTATCTTTGCCACTTAAAAGTTAAAAGTAGTAGAAATATGATTTGGAGTTTTGTTGCTTGTCATGAAGGAGGAAAAATATAAATAAAAGAAATATTTAATTATAATAAATAACAAGAGTAAACTTCAAATTTTTTTAAGGGTGTCCTATGCCATGTCTAGACTAATTCTTTGGCAAATTATAAGTGTAAGACATCAGTCTTGAGATTAAACCTCAGTGACTACAAGTTGTGTACGTCTGGATTTGAACTCTGGACAGATGGGTTATTCCGCCACATCCCCCAAGGCCTTAACCAATACGCCACAAGCCCACAACCCTTGTGGTTGTAAACTTCAATTTTGGTCCTTGTTGCTTTTCAAAAATCTTGGTTTTAAACTCTAGAGTTTATTCGGGTTTTTCTTTCGATTAGTTTGATCCTTCGTCCTGATAAATTATGTTATCCATTTAACAAAATAGGTATTTTAGTCTTTATTCCTTTTTAACACTTTTGTATTTTATACTAAAACCTGATGTACAAGTGTTAAAGCACATGTACATGTTGACGGTGGTAGATCCAATATTTTTTTTCTGTTGGGGGCACCTTTAAGGTAGTTTAAATGTCTGTAAAGTTGTATGATGTATTTTTAGCCTAAATCCAACGTTTCGAGGGCTTTAAAGTTTTTTTTGTTGATTTTAAGAGATTTTTAAGTTCTTTTGTCGATTTTGATGGACTTTTTTGATTTTTTAGTTGATTTCGAGAGTTAATTTTTGTTTTTTGGTTGATTTTGAGACAATTTTTTTTGGTTGATGGTGTCCCGGACGAAAATTTACTGGAAGGACATTAAGGTAGAAAGTTAAAAAAATCCAAATTTTTACCCTAAAATTTTCATTTTTTCCTTTTTTCATGGGGGGCCCATCCCCCACTACTCTTCATCTACATCCTGATTAGGGCTGTCAATGGGTAAGGGTAAACCCGTTACCCGTTATGTTTCGACCCGTTGGATAAGCGTATGGATAAAGAAAATTTTATCCATTTGTCCACTTATCCATTACCCGTTTTACCCGAAATTTTAATGGATAGGGTATGGATAAACGGTTTTTTTGTTATCCATTACTCGTTACCCGTTACGATAATATATATATATATATATATATATATAATTAAATATTAGTGTGTATATATATACATAATTATATATTATTAATATTCTTTATAATGTTGTCGTATATTAATATGTCCTTTTTTTATCAAGTAAAAGATTTCATGATAATTAAACGAGAAAGAAGACGGGTTCAAGAAAATAAATACAGTGAAAAGTGTTAGTCGTATAATTTTTATATACATATTTTTTTTAATATTATACTATGAAAAAATAATAAAATGTTTAATATACATATTAGATATAAAATAATATCTATATTAATGAGCTTATATTTTACTTATATATTTGAGATTTAACGATATAAATTATAGTTTAAAATAAAATTTTGTTTTACCATTTGTCCATTACCCGTTTCGTTACCCGGTATTTTTAATGGGTAGGGTAGGATATGGATAAGGGTTTTATGTGATGGATAATTACCCGTTTCGTTACCCGCTATTTTAAATGGGTTGGATAACGGATTAACCCTTACCCTACCCGTTGCCGGCCCTAATCCTGATGTTGAAGTAACAAAAAAATTCGAAAACCCACAAGGACCAAAATTGAAGTTTACTCAAATAACAATTGTCCAAATGATAAAATATATACCGTTTGGCAAGACAATTGACATGATTGAAACTGATTATTATAATTTAAAGTCATAAAATTTAATCAATATGATATGGATTTTGATTTATTTGTAAAATATATAAATTTTCATCAAATATTTCAAATTTCAAGTTGTTTGGTTTAAATACCAATATATAGAACACAAAATTCAAAGAAAATGACTTATCTACGAAAGGCCAATGTTACCGAAATTGATAAGTCAAGACCTTTCAAGACGGTTTCATAACAAACTAGTTACGTATCCGCACGCGATGCAGCGCGAAACATCTTGAGATTAAAACCGAGAACTCGAAACGGCAATCATATTTCATTTTTTGTTGAACATGATTTACAAAATACCCGGACATTTGATCATTAAATAAAAGTGTAACAAATATTTACTTTTTTACTTTTTACATTAAAATTTACTACAAATTGCAGGAAATTATCTTTAAAAACAGAAAATAAACTTAATAACAATTTTGGAAAAACGGAATAATTTTATTTGATTGTCGAGTCGCGGAAAAGGTATTTTCTTTAAGAAAATTTATGATATTCTACGAATTGTGTAGCAGTTTAACGACTTTTCTTCAAGACAAAACAATTCATTCTTTGATTAGATTGTACTCACTGTTCTAAAAGGCTCGTGGTGACAGCCGTCATGGCGCGCCGTGACTCAAGGCTTGTGTCTCACGCCACGTTATGTCTGTGGCACGCCATGGCCTAATGTGCGGTCTTTTGTAACGCGATATTTAATTTTTCTTTGCGTTTTTAATGTCTTACTTGCTAGTTTTTTATATATAACCTAAGTTAAGTTGTTTGTTATCATTGACTCGTCGATTCCTAGTACAAAACATATGTTTTTATATATAGTATTATATATGATATAGATATTTGCCGCCATAGGTAACGCCTTGATAAACGTCATGACCTCGTCGTGGCTCCTAAGGCTTGAGGCTAGCCGCCACGTCACGCCTCACGCCATTTAGAACCTTAGTGTCTAATACATAATCCTATATATTGTATTTTCTAATCTTAATTTGTTTAAGAAAACTCATAACCCGGTTTTTGTAATCAACAATATTTTTAAATATAATATATTTTCAACACCAATTTTTTCAATGCATGTATGCACATACTTGTGGACCAAAATGCAAAAAATAGGATTATAAAATTTTGTATGTATTATTAATTTATATTCAATAATTAATAATGGGAAATTAATTAAAATGCCAAAAGTCAAACATTGAGTTACCAAAATGGCACAAAAATTTCTCAGTTTACCAAAATGCCCTAAATACCCGCTATGGAGCCCGCGATCGCGGGATAGGGCTGACGTGGCACGAACTTTGGCCACAAATGCCCCGCGGAGCCCCTCAACTTTGGCCGCGGTGCATATTTGGCCCCTGCCCGCGATCGCAGCCCGCGATGGACCAAAATTTTTCAGTTTTGGTACCTGAAAATTTACACTTTTGGTCCCTGTACTTAGACGAATCTTGCATGCTTTTACTGTTTTTTCCACAATTATTGTACTTTGAAGACCGATTTGTGGTTGAAATTCATTTGCATGTTTGAATCAATGTTAAATCAGTGTTTTTGGAATACCAGTTTGTGGATGAAATGAGAGATTGGTTGTCATCAATGTTGGTTGTTTCATTGATAAATAGATGTAAAATGCAATCCATAATCCACACACCGATTTCATACTTCTTTCTTGATTTCTTTCTGCAATATTTTGTGTTTGAGATACTACTGAAAAAATGAGTTCATATGTTGCAAAAGCTAAGCTATATTTCTGTTTTGATGGTGAATGGGAGCAAGATAACAATGAGTGGAACTTTGCTTATAAATCTAAGCATGGTGTAAAATTGCAAGTAAACTATACTTATCAGAAATTTCTTGCATACGCCATGCAAAAATGTGGAATCAACCCTTCTACTGTTTGCAAGTTAGTGTTTAAAAATGGCGATGGGTCATTTGTGGATTTATCCAACGATGGGGATATCTCTAATTTTCTGCACTTTGCACTCGATTCAGAAAGGCCCCCATTACTTTTTGTGTATCCCGCCGTATCCGACGAAAACGACGACGACGGTGACGACGAAGACCTCCAAATAGAGCAGCCTGATTCTCAATTTCAGGCGTCCAACGCCCCAACGGTTCATTTAGATCATTCATATGGTCTTAACGACTGTATTCCGGAGACGCAACAACAACAACCAACACAACCACACGAAGGGCGTACTGCTGGAGTTGCTGATGACGAAACCCACGTTTTCAGAACGGGTAATTCTGAAATAGACAGATCAGACACCGATAGTGATGATCACGAAGAATATACCCCTAGTAGAAAATCATGTAGTCAGATAAATGACTTTTTTTATATGCCCCCTATTCTTCCAGACTCCCATACCTAGACACAAACCTACGAACCTACACCTTATATTCGCAGTGAAAGGTTAAAAGCAGGTCAGATATTCGATTCGAAGGATCTCTTGGCAAGTCAGATCGGACTCAAGTTCTTGGAAGAGGGTTTCCAAAGTCACGCGCGGAAATCTGACAAAAGCAGATACGTAGTTGAATGTGGCAGAGAAAAGTGTGAGTGGAGGTTGTACGCGATTCACACGGGTCCCAAAGGAGGGGCGATAATGATTAAAAAGTTACACGACGTACACACTTGTACGAGGACGCAACTTAATCCTCACCACAAACAAGCCGGCAAAAAGACTTTGGGTGCGATGCTGAAAAACAAATTTCTTGATGTTAGCAGGTCATTGCGTCCAAAGGACATCGTCCACGATGTTCACCAGCAGTTCGGCGTCACGATTGATTACCACCAAGCTTGGCGTGCGCGATGCCATGCACTGTTTATGGTGAAAGGCACGTTCGAGGAGTCGTATGAACGACTCCCGACATATTTATATAATTTGCAGCTGCAGAACCCTGGTACTGTCACGCAACTACGGACCGATTCACGTCGACGGTTTGAGATGTGCTTCGTGGCCCTTGGACCCGCGGTACGTATTTTAACACGTCATATGTTTACACATTATAAACTATAACATTTACAAAGGAAAACCACCTATGTTTTTGCAGATCCGCACATTTCTGGCAAATCTACGTTGTGTCCTGATAATAGACGCAGCCCATTTAAAGGGCCGTTACTTGGGTATGATGTTCCTGGCGGTTGCCATGGACGGGGATAACTCCATCGTTCCAGTAGCTTTCGGCGTAGGCAAGTCTGAAACCGGGGACGAGTGGACTTGGTTTATGTCCATGTTGAGACAAGCTATCGGAGACCCGCAAGGGTTGGTGTTTATGTCTGACAAGGCTCCTTCCATAAGCGCCGCAATCTCTGCCATGTACCCAAACGCCCCTCACGCCATATGCTGTCGACATTTGGAGATGAACGCCAAATCCAAGGACAAACGTATTACCACCTACAAGGATGTCTATTGGGCGGCATGCATAGCATATACGGATCGGGAGTTTAACAAGTACATGAATATGCTACGATATAGTGCCGACGAAGCAGCCAAAGTCTTTGACGATGCTGGACCGGAGAGGTGGTCCGCGGCCCATTTTCTTGGACAACGGTATGACATTCTGACCTCGAATAGTGCAGAGTCTGTGAATGCACTCTCCCGTTTTGCGCGTAGATGTCCGATTGTTAATCTTATGGACTACTTTCGGGCCTTTCAACAAGAGTGGTACCAAATTCGACGCCTAAAAGGGGCTGAGATGCAAAATGCACTCACACCAACGGCGGAGAATATCGTTCAGTACAGGGCGCGTCGTGCGGCGACATGGCCGGTAAGAGCAATCGGGTATGGGAAGTACGAGGTGCATGATGACTATATTCACGCGATTGTGAATATGGAAGACCACTTTTGTTCGTGTCGCGAATGGGATAAATCTGGGTTACCGTGAGGCCATGCCATCGCTGCAGCAAGATATATGGGTCGTACAGATTACAGCGACTTGGATGTACCTTTCTTCACGTCCGAATATTACCGGAAAACATACGTGGAGGTAATAAACCCAGCTGGACCCCCTGCAGCATGGGTGTATCCACCCGACCCGCTTCCGCCATGCTATCCACCTTTAATGGATAAGAACAGAGCCGGGAGACCGAGAAAGAACGACCGTCGTCCATCACGTGGTGAAAGTTCGATACAACGAAGATGTACTCGGTGCCAATGCGTAGGACACACTCGTGGTGAGTGTCCAAATCCCGCCCCTTCAACCGTGCCAAGGAGACATTCAGTCAGTCACACCCCGGGCCCGTCACAGCTTGAACCATATGGAACAAACACATATGATACTGTTGATCTGAACGCTGATTTGTAAAATATATATATATACATTTAGAAGCATATGTATGTGTGTATATATATAATATGTATATATATAATATGTATATATATATATATATTCATATTATATATATACACACATACATATGCTTCTAAATGAACATTGATAACACAGCTAGTTTGTAAATGATATATATATTCATATTATATATACACACATACATATGCTTTTAAATGAACATTGATAACACAGCTAGTTTGTAAATGATATATATATTCATATTATATATATACACACATACATATGCTTCTAAATGAACATTGATAACACAGCTAGTTTGTAAATGATATATATATTCATATTAGATATACACACATACATATGCTTCTAAATGAACATTGATAACACAGCTAGTTTGTAAATGATATATATATTCATATTATATATACACACATACATATGCTTCTAAATGAACATTGATAACACAGCTAGTTTGTAAATGATATATATTCATATTATATATACACACATACATATGCTTTTAAATGAACATTGATAACACAGCTAGTTTGTATTCCATCCAACATGCTCTTCATCTTCAATCTTTCTGACCCTTCTTCAACGGCTTCTGCTTTTGCAACCACGTATGGCCATTGTGTACCACAACCCGGACACACTTTAGCAAATGAGTTGAGGGTTGTCATCTATTCTACAAGAGGAGTAGGCCCACGTGGATAGAGTACGGCTACCAAAATCTAGCATCATTAACAAACAAAACCCCATGTTTGTTTATCCGAATGAGGTAACCTCTGACTTGACCTTGCATGATGTATCCAACCTAACTGTGGTTCAGCGGCTTAAAAACTACTTTTCAGAGAAATTAACAACAACAAAAAAAATACAAAACAACAACACAGTAAAAAAAATACAAACAACAACACAGTAAAAAAAATACAAAAAAAATACAAAACAACTAAAACAACCACCACCTACTTAAAAATTGATTTAGTTTCATCAATCCAAGCTTGCTTCTCGTTTACCTTCGCTTGAATAATTGCGAAGTCTTGCAGAATATGGTGAATTGCTTCTTGTTCTCGACGAACACGAGCCTCCCGAGCTTTTATATCCCCTTTCATCCTTTTGATCTCCCTGTCTTCCTCTTCGATCTTTCTCAAATGGACTGCCTTCCTGTCCATCATTTTTTTCCACTCTTCTGTTAGTTCATCTATCTCCTTTTCCTTTTTTGCTATGGCGACCTCGATTTGAGGTGACATTTTTTCAGGAGTAGACTTAGGGTTTGATGACGATGCCATTTGTGGATGAAATGAGAGAAGAGAAATCAATAGAGAAAGCAATTCAAAGAAAGAAAGCAAGAGATAAATCAAGAAAGAAAGCAATAAACAAGTGTGAATTGTGAATTGCATATTACTGATATTTATGGATGAAATCTCAAACATGCAAATGAATTTCAACCACAAATCGGTCTTCAAAGTACAATAATTGTGGAAAAAAACAGTAAAAGCATGCAAGATTCGTCTAAGTACATGGACCAAAAGTGTAAATTTTCAGGGACCAAAACTGAAAAATTTTGGTCCATCGCGGGCTTCGATCGCGGGCAGGGGCCAAATATGCACCGCGGCCAAAGTTGAGGGGCTCCGCGGGGCATTTGTGGCCAAAGTTCGTGCCACGTCAGCCCTATCCCGCGATCGCGGGCTCCATCGCGGGTATTTAGGGCATTTTGGTAAACTGAGAAATTTTTGTGGCATTTTGGTAACTGTTGGTCAAACTTTGGGTATTTTAATTAATTTCCCATTAATGATTGTATGCCTAATAATAAAAAACTTAAAAAAAACTCTAATGTTTTACAATATAGAGTAAATTACATGATTGCTCCTTGTAGTTTATACAAAACTGCACTATATGTCCCTTCTTCCGCGAACTCCGGGACGTTTTCCATCTCCGGAAACACATGGACGTTCCCCATCTGACATCATGAATGGAAATATTACATGATTGGTCCTTGTGGTTTACACGTGTCAGTTCCTAATTGGTGTATGGATTTTTTTTCCTGTTTTTAATGGAAATAAGTAAATGACGTAAAATGATTAAAATACTCTCATAGTTAACCTACTCCATAGAAAAGTTTTAACGATGCTAGGGCACATGGACCAAAGGAGTGTGAAATTGTAAACCATATGGACGTTTTTCATAGTTAGTTCATATTAGGGACAACTGTGCAATTTTGTGTAACTACATGGATCAATCATGTAATTTACTCTACAATATAATATAAATATTAGAGTAAATTACGCTTTTTGTCCCTGATGTTTGTTAAAATTTGTGGATTTAGTACTTGTGGTTTCAAAATATCAGGTTTTTGTCCCTATGGTTTGCAATTCATTTCCATTTTCGCCACTGAGGCCAAAACACTACTTTTAAGTATGAAGTACTAAATAGAAATGAAGTGTAAACCATAAGGATGAAAAAAGCAATAGAATTTAAATCATAAGAACGAAAAAGATAATGAATTACAAACTATAGGGATGAAAATTAAAATTTCAAAACGAAAAACTAGCTACTTTCAACAAACAACAGGGACTAAAACGTAATTTACTCTAAATTTTATGGTATTGTAAGAAAAAAATTTAAGAGTTTAAGAAAAAAAAATAGTCAAATGATTTAAAAAAGCTAGAATTAGATAACCTTACTGAAAAGTGGTTAATAACTGAACTTTTATGGGCTAACTAAATTGGGCCTAAAGGGTCAAACCATACACCTGTTTCAGAGTGATGATGGACTCACATAGTAGTAGTACTATCCCCTTAAATCCACCATTGACACCAATTTCCATAAAAAAGAACTTCAAGTGAGATAAATTCAGAATTCCATACCCTAATAAGATGTGTTTTATCCATACCCTCATTTACATATGTGAGCAAAGAAGGGGGAAAGAAAATGATACAGGGAGGTTTTCGTGAGTTAACGAGGGTTTTCAGAGTTCATTGGAAAAGAAGAAAGCGAGCTCGAAAGAGGCTCGGAATTTGGCATCGAAAAACACACAAACAGAAAGCACCAAACATAGGGAGGCTGCGATACAAGTCGAAAGTCAAGTTGGAAAAATCGGAAAACGGAATGGTGTGAGAAACCGCACGGGTTGGGTCGCGCCACCATCCGCGTGAAGCACTGTTTGGATTGCCATGCGATTTTACAGCCGTCCGCCACTTCTCATTATTTTGACCATCCAAGACTACAACCAAGATCCACGTCGTCATCACTTTCCAATTCCTTTCCTTGATTATTATTCATTTGTTTTATTACTATTATTATTATTATTATTTTTATTATTTTTATTTATCTTTTCCTTTTCGTAATAAATTAGGATTAGATATATTTTCTTCATTATCTTTTCTAATTAGGATTAATTCTAGTACTTATTTTTTTCCTAGTTTAGATTATACATAGGATTGTTATGTTTCATTGTTAAAAGAGTTTTGATCAATTAATAAAAGTTCTTTTAAGAGTTTTCTCTTACGTTTTTCGAGTTTTACGTTTCGTAATATCGTATAAAGGGGCTTAGACGCTTGTTGATCCTTCCGCAAACCTACGATGTGTCAGTTGGTATCAGAGCAGGACTCGCCTGTCTTTTCACTAACAATGGCAGATCGACAGCCGACTACCAAAGCGGATGTTAGTCCCAGATGGCTATAACAAGTATTGTAGAAGGGGGGGGGGGGGGTTGAATACAATACTCAAAATTTTCACAATTTTAATTCTTTTTATTGAAAATCTTTCAACAAGAATTACACATAGAAAACTTAAGACTGTTGCGGAAAAGAACAGATAAACTATTCTAACAATCTTACACAAAGTATACAACAAAATAACTAAGAACACTTAGAACAAAGCTATAAAGTTTTTCAAGCAAACTGGAAATTCTTGCACTTAGAGAATTCTTCCAGTTTGCGTAGAATATCAAGAGCTCACAGTAATCTTCAAAGTCTCTCAAGATGTGTATATTTCTGTATGGAGAGCTCTTCCTTTTATAGTGACAAGGAGTGTGCAAGCATTGAATGCTTGGGACACTTGTCATCTTCACACTTGCTGAGGATGTTGACTTCTGGAAAGTTGTGAAGTCCTTGTCACCTTTTACAAGGTACAGTCAGAAGAGCTCATGCATGAGAAAAGAGCTTTGCATGGAAATGGATAATAAGACAGAAGGTCACTTTATCCATGTAGAAAATATCTTCTCAATTTGTCTTCTTATGTCTCTCATTTTTGTCTTCTTTTGCTTCTCAAAATCTCTTTCAACAAATGCACCACCGAAGAAAGGTTGTAAGATTTCTTCCAAGACAAAATGAATTTGCTTCTCATTTTGTCTTATTATGTCTCTCACTTTTGTCTCCTTTTGCTTCTCAGATTTTCTTTCAAGAAAAGCACCACCGATGGAAACTTGGGATATGTGACACATCTTTGGAGAAAACATCTTTGAAGCTTCTTTGAGGTCCCACCGAAATGTCATTTGGGATATGTGACACATCTTTGAGATATGTGACATCATCTTTGAGATATATGACATCATCTTTGGGAAAAGCTTCTTTGAGACTTGGCCGAAATAGAGAGAAGTTTCGGTGGAGATACCACCGAAATTGTGAGAACAATTTCGGTGAACAATGACTTGTATGTTTGAGAAAAGATCTTTCACTTCCACAATGAGAGAATCTTTAATCTTGACTTTGGTTGATCTTTGACTTCACCAAACATTTGATATCTTGTACAAGCCATTACAAAGAACCATGCATCCAAAATTTCTCTAAGTATAAAATGTTTTTCAAAGTATAAAAGGAGATCATGAGGTCATCTTCAAATCTTGATGACCCAACAATCTCCCCCTATTTGATGATGACATCCATACTTAGAAAAACATGAGTAAGACAGTGAATAATGCAAGTTGACCCTTCTTTACTCTTTTGGGTTCTTTTTCACACAGTCCATTTTTTTTTTTTGTGTGTATGTATATATGATATTTACATATAAGAAAAAATAAAGAGGTATAGCTGTACAAATAATCGAAAGGAAAAGGAAAGAAGTATAAACAGTATAAACAGAATGAATATTACTTGCATCTTTGGAGGGGCGAGTTGAAACTTGTGTCTGGCTTGAGGATTCTTCATTTTGATCAGCAGCCTTAGGATACTTCTGCCCAACTGTTGCATCTTGGCATCTTTTCATGTTTAGCATCAGCATCCTTTGTCTTTGTTTTGCTCCCCCTCAGTTAGATCAGACGGTCTTTGTGTTTCTCCCCCTCAGTTAGATCCGCCCGGACTGAAGTGCTCCCCCTTGACCGGTCCGTTGATTTCCTCATTTTTTCAAGTTGGTCGCTGTATATGAGTACTGAGGGTTTATGTTGCTCCCCCTCAGATGAATTCTCCCCCTCAGCGGCCGACGTAGGAAAAACACCAAGAGAAAATGAAAAGATCGGCCAGAACCAAGACCATATTTTTTTTTTTTTTTTTTACCTTTCCACCGAAAATTGAGCAAAATCCACCGAAAATAGGCTATTTTCGGTAGGATTTTCGGTGGAAAATCGGTAGGATATTTTTTTTTTTTTTACCTTTCCACCGAAAATTGAGCAAAATCCACCGAAAATAGGCTATTTTCGGTAGGATTTTCGGTGGAAAATCGGTAGGATTTTTTTTTTTTTTTTTTTTTTTTGCTTTTCCACCGAAAATGAAGGAGAATCCACCGAAAATTGGCTATTTTCGGTAGGATTTTCGGTGGAAAATCAGTAGTAAAACTTCTAAGACATTATGGAGAAAATCTTCAAAGTGAAGAAAAGATTGGAATTTCATCTTCCAATTTGATGACCCAAAAGATTGAGTTTGAGGATTTGGGGTGACATCTGTAGAAGAGTTTGTAGTGAGTGGATTGGTGGAGGGATTTGAGGTGGTGGATCGGTGGAGGGATTTGAGGTGGTGGATCGGTGGAGGGATTTGAGGTGGTGGATCGGTGGAGATTCAGTGTGGAATCGGTGTGGGTCGGTGTAGACTCGGTGGTGGATCGGTGTGAGGATTCCACCGAGGAGTTTGAAGGATTGTACCGAATTTAGAAGGGTTTCACCACCGAATTTGAAGGGTTCCACCGAATTTGAGGGGTACCACCGATCGAGGAGGCAAAACATATGATGGGAAGTAAAGTATGGTGGGATATGGTTTTGGTTTGGTGGTTAAGGAAAATTTCGGTGGTGAGGTTTAGAAAAGAAATGGAATTTTAAGAGATTGGAGATGGTGATGTCATGAGAATGACATCAACATGCTTATGATGTCATGAGAGTAAAGAATTCTAAGGTTTTGTCAACTTTCTCACTTGTTCACATAGATCCATCTGCCCAGCTCAAAATCTGCAATCACAAAGAATTTAATTTCCAGGTACCCATTTTGAAGGTGGGTCCTTTTGGGTTAGAAGAAAAAGAATGAAAAGAATTTATATCACTCAGAATAATTCTTTATTTCACACAGTCTTTGGCAAAATGAGAAATATCACCACAGATATAGCATTTTCTATAAAGAGAGTTCCTTTTAGAAACTTGACATTTTTCCTAACTTTTGCTCAAAGATTTTGAAGAGATAACAAAGAATGGGGGTGCATCACATAGAATTCATATTTCAAAAATTGGGAGTACATAAATCCTTTCTTTTGAATTGGACATTTTGAAACTCACAGATTTAAGAAGAAAATCGGTATGAGAAGTCATAAAGTTATTTTTGGAAAAATTTTGGAGGATTTCCTTTTAAGACAGAAACAACACCCAGAGACTAGCCAAATAAAATTTCCAAAATTTATGTTTTCAGATGTGATGGCAGAAATTATGGACACATAGCAAAAGAGTTTGAAATAAGAGAATTCATAAAAAATAGATAAAACACATAGTATGTACCTGTGAAGAGTAGAAGAAGCACTTAGCTGATACAAGAGCAGTTGAGGAGTCATTCGCTTTCAGATGTGGGTTCATCTGCCAAATCATGAGTTTTAGCAGGCAGACTCTTTCCTCTTCTGACAAGTCTTTCATTTCTTTCCTTTTCTCTCTTGTATTTCTCCTTGTATCTTTCAGCCCGGTCAAAATTTGCAGAAGAGGAAGATTGGCTGAAATTTTTGGAAAATCGGTGGGAAGCACTTCTAAGTCTTTCAAGGTTTCTACTTTTACACTCAGAAGCAAAATGACCCTTTTTACCACACTTAAAACATTCCTCATTAGATTTGTCCAAAGGAGAGTGTTTGGAGAGAGAAGAGGATGAATTTCTATCAAACTTAGATTTTCCAGAAGAGAGATGAGATTTGGATTTAGAGTACCCATCCAACATGGCCATTTTATCAGATAATTTATCAACTGAAGTTTCCTCACATTCATCCTTAGCATCACTAAGATATGCTTCTGAATGATCATTGGGATCTTCTTGACTATCATGGTCAGAATCAGATGGATAGGTGATTTTTGGAAAACACTTAGTCTTTTTGGAAGAGTCACTTAGGAGAGCTGGAGAAGAGTTATTTATAAACTTATGCAGTTTCGTCTGCTCATAGTTGAAAAGAGTTCCATAAAGAACAGTCAAGGGCATGAACTCAAGGTCCTTGGTAGTTTTGATGCAAGTACATATATTTTCCCAAAAATCTGGAAGACAATCCATGAACTTGCACAAGACTTCCTCATTATCATAGACTCTGCCCAACAACTTAAGATCATTTAAAAGAGAGTTGAAACGGTTATAGAAGCTAGGAAGAGATTCTCCTTTTTCAAAGGTGAA
The DNA here is from genome assembly GCA_033807775.1 of Saussurea involucrata. Classification (NCBI taxonomy): domain Eukaryota; kingdom Viridiplantae; phylum Streptophyta; class Magnoliopsida; order Asterales; family Asteraceae; genus Saussurea; species Saussurea involucrata. Next base: position 8,179,331 of record CM066317.1, on the reverse strand, counting down.
GAGTTCATACTTTCTTATAAGACCAATCTTTTTACACTTCTTAACTTCCTCTGTACCTTCGTACAGAACACATAGAGTGGACCACATCTCTTTGGCAGTAGAGAGATTTACCAGAGAGTGGTACACTTCATCAGGAAGAGAGAGAGCAATGATAGTTCTAACTTTAGAATCAAGAGACACAAGCCGTTTTTCCTCATCAGTGTATTTCTTAGGATTTTTAAGAATGTAACGACCAGTAGCAGCAGATTTTTCTTCATCAGACGAATCATCAGAATTATCTTTTTCCATGGTTTCTTTACCAGGCCTCTGCGTTTCATAGCGAGCCCAAACTCTGGGGATAAAGGGTCCCTCTTGGAGAATGGTTGGATATCTAGTATCCACTCCTTCCATGAACAGCATCATGCGGCTTTTCCACAAAGAGAAGTTGTTAGCATTGAACTTAGGAGGTTTTGAAATGGAGCCATTTTCAGAAAAGTTATTTTGAAAAGAGTTTTCAATAGTTGAAGAAGAGGAGGCAGCCATCGCAGATCAAGTTTATGGGATTAAACTTTCTGCTCTGATACCACTTGTTAGTCCCAGATGGCTATAACAAGTATTGTAGAAGGGGGGGGGGGTTGAATACAATACTCAAAATTTTCACAATTTTAATTCTTTTTATTGAAAATCTTTCAACAAGAATTACACATATAAAACTTAAGACTGTTGCGGAAAAGAACAGATAAACTATTCTAACAATCTTACACAAAGTATACAACAAAATAACTAAGAACACTTAGAACAAAGCTATAAAGTTTTTCAAGCAAACTGGAAATTCTTGCACTTAGAGAATTCTTCCAGTTTGCGTAGAATATCAAGAGCTCACAGTAATCTTCAAAGTCTCTCAAGATGTGTATATTTCTGTATGGAGAGCTCTTCCTTTTATAGTGACAAGGAGTGTGCAAGCATTGAATGCTTGGGACACTTGTCATCTTCACACTTGCTGAGGATGTTGACTTCTGGAAAGTTGTGAAGTCCTTGTCACCTTTTACAAGGTACAGTCAGAAGAGCTCATGCATGAGAAAAGAGCTTTGCATGGAAATGGATAATAAGACAGAAGGTCACTTTATCCATGTAGAAAATATCTTCTCAATTTGTCTTCTTATGTCTCTCATTTTTGTCTTCTTTTGCTTCTCAAAATCTCTTTCAACAAATGCACCACCGAAGAAAGGTTGTAAGATTTCTTCCAAGACAAAATGAATTTGCTTCTCATTTTGTCTTATTATGTCTCTCACTTTTGTCTCCTTTTGCTTCTCAGATTTTCTTTCAAGAAAAGCACCACCGATGGAAACTTGGGATATGTGACACATCTTTGGAGAAAACATCTTTGAAGCTTCTTTGAGGTCCCACCGAAATGTCATTTGGGATATGTGACACATCTTTGAGATATGTGACATCATCTTTGAGATATATGACATCATCTTTGGGAAAAGCTTCTTTGAGACTTGGCCGAAATAGAGAGAAGTTTCGGTGGAGATACCACCGAAATTGTGAGAACAATTTCGGTGAACAATGACTTGTATGTTTGAGAAAAGATCTTTCACTTCCACAATGAGAGAATCTTTAATCTTGACTTTGGTTGATCTTTGACTTCACCAAACATTTGATATCTTGTACAAGCCATTACAAAGAACCATGCATCCAAAATTTCTCTAAGTATAAAATGTTTTTCAAAGTATAAAAGGAGATCATGAGGTCATCTTCAAATCTTGATGACCCAACAATCTCCCCCAATTTCGTCAACGACAACCGTCGGACAAGAGACAAGTTTGAAGAATCGGTTAGGGTTCTACACAATGGCAACTGTAACCGGGTTAATCTCTCGAGTTCCGAATCCAAAGAGGAGGAGGGAGGAGAGCCGTAGAATCTGAGAAGAAACTGACACGATTATCGTATGAAAACGAACATTCCGTTTTTCTACGGAACTATGGGAGTAGAAGAATTCTTAGATTGGCAAATCGAGGTCGATCGATTCTTTGACATTATAGAAGTGCCCGAAGACAAGCGGGTAAAGTTTGTTTCTTTTCGTCTAAAGAGCGTTGCCGCTGTTTGGTGGGATAAATTGGTCGTGCAAAGACAATGACAACGAAAGAGAACAGTTCCATCTTGGAAGAGAATGAAGCAGGTTATGATGGAGCGATTCTTACCGGAAGATTATGAACGGATTCTTAACAAACTCTATCCTAAACCCAACAACGGCGACCACCGCAGAAGGGGTAGGCGCGAGGAACAGGTCAATGTTTTGTGCAACAACAACTGTGGTCGTATTATGCAACCAGTTTCTTCCTTGGTTAAACAACCACCCATTCCGGAAAATCCATCTGAAAAAGACAGTCTTGTCGGACAAATTCGAAGAAGAAGTCGTCCCCGTTGTGACTGAGCCACAACAAGAAATCTTGACCGAGACCAAAGTGTCCGAACCAGATCTCGAACCAGCCATTGAAGAAACCGAAAGTGAACCGATTAAGGACATTCCGAAGCCAACAAAACCTTTGTTGCGAGAAGACAAGAAGATTAATCCCGAAGATTTTGTTTCGGTTGTTCCCGCACCCAAAGCTCTGGATCAAACTGAAACAATTCCCGGTAAAGTTACTTTAATCTCTTACCCTTTCGAGTTTGATATAATACTGCTCGTATGGAAGAAATCGCGACAACGTTCGTTAGGATTTGAAGACTGGTCGAATTTTTTGAATTTTGGAAGCCTTGTGAATCCAAGCGTTTTGAAGAAATGCATGTTCTACGAGTCGGGTGAAGTTTTTCAATTGAACTCGAGGACGAGTTCTTTTCAAGTGAGGGTGACTGATACATGAAAGTTTCGTGAGTTAACGAGGGTTTTCAGAGTTCATTGGAAAAGAAGAAAGCGAGCTTGAAAGAGGCTCAGAATTTGACATTGAAAAAGACACAAACAGAAAGCACCAAATATAGGGAGGTTGCGATACAAATCGAAAGTCAAGTTGGAAAAGTCGAAAAACGAAATGGAGCAAGAAACCGCGCGGGTTGGGTCGTGCCACCATCCGCATGAAGCACTGTTTGGATTGCCATGCGATTTTACAGCCGTCCGCCACTTCTCATTATTTTGATCATCCAAGACTACAACCAAGATCCACGTCGACATCACTTTCCAATTCTTTTCCTTGATTATTATTCATTTGTTTTATTATTATTATTATTATTATTATTATTATTATTATTATTATTATTATTATTATTATTATTATTATTATTATTATTATTTATCTTTTCCTTTTCGTAATAAATTAGGAATTGATATATTTTCTTCATTATCTTTTCTAATTAGGATTAATTATTAGTAATTTTTTTTTTCTAGTTTAGATTATAAATAGGATTGTTAGGTTTCATTGTTAAAAGAGTTTTGATCAGTTAATAAAAGTTCTTTTAAGAGTTTTCTCTTAAGTTTTTCGAGTTTTACCAAAGGGCTTTTAGCCTAACGGTGTCAAATCCCTTGCCATTGTAGGAGGTCATGGGTTCAAAACTCACCAAAAGTGGGGAATGTGTGTTAGTTTATTTGTTTTATTTGCCGTATATAAATATCATTTACTTCAAAAAAAAAGTTTTTCGAGTTTTACGTTTCGTAATATCGTATCAAAGGGGTTTAGACGCTTGTCGATCCTTCCACAAACCTACGCTGCCTCAGAAAATGAGATGGTATATGAGGGAATATGGAGGCTAAATAGCAACCCTCGTCTAATAATAATGTTAAAAAAACTTATTATTTATTGTTTTAAAAGGCTTGTCGTAACAATCGTCATAACGCTCCACAGTTCAAGACTTGTGTCTCACAAGTCACACCATGCTAGACTTGTGGTACTCCATAGCCTAATGCATGGTTTTTATAACGCGATATTTGATTTTTTTTCTTTACAATTTTAATGTCTTATTTGTTAGTTTTTAATATATAATTGTTTATTATATTGATTCATTGAATAATATACTACAAAACATATGTTTTATATGTAATATTATATATGATATAGAAATTTACTGTCATAAGCCACGTCTTGAAAAACAGCGTAACTTCGTCGTGACTCCTAAAACGTCATGCCTCACGTCATTTAGAACCTTGGTATTATTCAAAATAATTAGTTCATTTTAGTTTTGTTTATTTTTTACTTCGACTTAAAAATACTAAATAAATGAAGATGGTTCGAATCCAGACGTATACAATAATTGTGGTCACTGAGGTTTAATCAGGGCTGATGTCTTACAGTCACAATTTACCAAGGGATTAGTCTAGTTATACCCTAGTCATACCCTAGGATACCCTTTTTTCTTTTTTTTTTAGTTCGAACATATCATATATTTTTTTATATAAACATATTTATATTAGTGAAGCAAAATGAAAGGTAAAAAACAGATAAAATATTGTTATTTGTATTTTTAGGGAAATTTACTTAAATAGTCATTCTTATATATATAAATTAGTCTTTTAGTCATTCATTTATCACTTTTACTAATTTGTCATTAAATTTGTAATATTTAAGTCCGTAATTTACGGATATAACTAAAAGACACAAAAAAATTCTGGCCAATTTTTCTTAAAAATAAATTACTTGGGTTCGCAATTGCTCTAGGTCCGTAATTTTAATTTTTAAGAAAAATTGACTAGATTCATTAAAAAAAATTGTCGTTTAGCCAGGTCCATAAGAGCATCATCTTCACTTACTTTATCTGATATTAAAAAAGATTGTTGGTAAGCAACTTTACCTAGTAAGTGTTTTACAGGGTAAAAGTCTTCTCTCTCACTTTCGGGTAAAAGTCTCGATCCTTGTTATGCATCTCACCGGGTAAGATTATAGGTTTTTATCATGCTCACTCGAAATGTAAGTGACATCCAGTAATCACTTGTCGGGTAAGTATTTGGTAAACGATCCCTTAGTTGAATACATATATTAAATTTATTAGAATTTGAAAATTACGATAATCTATTAAAATGTTATTAAAGAATAAAATATAGTAAAAATACTTCAAATATTAAAATTAAAGATATATTTCATAAATGTCAAAACCTTAGGCCATCCGTACCCCAAGCGGGATGGGGCTCGGGATGGCCAGCGGGGTTGCGGGGATGGGCTACGGCTCGGGGAATGGTTGCGGGAAGGGATGGAATTCGGGGATGGGATCCCGATCCATCCCGAAGGGTTTTTTTTTTTAAAAAAAATTAATTAATTTTTTAAAATTCATGCCGTTGAACGGCTCTATTACTAAAAAAAAAATCTCAATTTAATCCTACTATATATTTAACCCTCAACCTCTTATTTCTCACACCTCTCAACCTCTTATTTCTCACACCTCTTATTTTTCACACCTCTCAACCTCTTATTTTTCACACCTCTCAAATTCTCTCAACCTCTTATTTCTCACACCTCTCAAACTCTCTCAAATTCTCTCAACCTCTATATTTTAAACAATATGGATTCGCCACAACCCGGTTCACCAACCGCATCATCATCATCCGTAGACACCGACGAGTTGTTGAATCTACGACGAGTAGATTTTTAAATTTATTTTGTAATTTTAATTTTTATTATTTATCTTATTTTTATTTATTAAAAAATATATAAATATTTTTATTTTGTTAAATAATTAAATGTATAAATAAAAGAATTAAAATAAATGAGATGGCAAAAGAGTTTGAGAGAATGGGGTACGGATGTTTAGGGATCGAGTGAGGGATGGAAGAAAAGCTGATGTGGACATCGAGTGAAGGATGGAAGAAAAGCTGATGTGGACATGGAATCTTTGAAAGATGTCTTCCTGGGTACTGATGGCCTTATAAAAGATAATAGTAAAAGAAAAAGTGATGACAGCTGTGGGATTTGAACCCACGCCCTTTCGGACCAGAGCCTAAATCTGGCGCCTTAGACCACTCGGCCAAACTGTCGCTTGTTGATAAACTCTCTCATATATTGAATATAATTGTGTTTTAAATTCATACTATAATAAATAATCATGGAAACAAATAGGTACCAAATTTGGCAAATATATATAAATAGGAATGATATTCGAGGACCAAATACGCGGTATGGAACTGAAACCTGGTATCGAATCAAATCGTATGCATGTAATCAGTTTAGTTATCACTTCCCAATTTTATTTCAGTTCTTGGTTCCGGGTTTTCACCAAAAATACAGAATCGATATGGAATTTATGGGGACAAAATGACTTTTGAAATTCTCTGTCTCGTTTTTCTTTCCTAAGATATTCATATCTTCTTCTAAACTAACCATATCTTCTCCAATTTTTTTGATCAAGGAAAAAACCCAGCCCCTATTAATCACTATAAAAAAAATCGGCCCCAATTACTTTGATCAAAGAAATCGGAACCTCCATTGAAGAGGCGTTAACTGACACAATGTTAAAGAAAAAAGGATAAAAAAATACCGAAGATTAAGTGGTTTGCACTTTGCAATTGGTTTTGAAATTTTGATTGTTGAACTTTTGCGATTGGTTTTGAAAATTTGATTTGTTGAACTTTTGGTCTTTTGCGATTGGTTTTGATACATATTTGAAACATTATGAACTTTTGATTGTCTCTTACCCCACTTTCATATTTCGGTTCTAAGTGGTCTTAGTACCGAATTTTCCCGTCCATATTGGCGGATCTAGTGTATAGTTAGTGGGGGGATGGGACCCCACTAAAAAGAGAAAATTTTGAAATTTTTAGGTAAAAAATACATATTTTTTAACTTTCTATCCTGATGCCCCCCAGTAGTTTTTTGTCCGGGACCCCATCAACAAAAAAAATGTTTCGAAATCAAACAAAAAACCAAAACTCCTCTCGAAATCGACTAAAAAACCCAAAAAAAAAGTCCCTCAAAATCGACAAAAAAACTTAAAAGCCTCTTAAAATCTATCAAAAAACCCTCGAAACGTTGGATTTAGAAGAAAAATATATCGGACAATTTTACGGCATTTAAGCTACCTTAAAGGGGACCCCAGTAGAAAAAAAATATTCTGCATCCGCCACTACCCGTCCCTAAACTGAAACGGTACCAAACTTGTACATACGGTTTGGTTTTCAGTTCTAACTTCTAAGTTTGAGTCCCACTGAAATTCGGTACCAACCGATTCTGGACCGATTTCATCCCTAACATATACTAGGAAAATATTTTAATTAATTTAAATTTCTGATATATATAAAAAGAAATAATTGTGGTAACTAAATTATGTATAAATATTACAATTTTTTCAACAAAGTATAAATTGTCCCATGCTTTCCAACACTTCAATGTGAAAACCCTTTAATACATTAATCATTGTTATATTTTACCCCCTTTTTTAACAGTAACAAATAATTATGAGATTCAAAGTGTTTTTAAATATAGTAAAAGACTCACTTTAGATATGGGTTGATTTAAAAAACACTAAGAGATGCAATGGGTCTTGAACGATTGCAATGGTTCAATTTTTTCCTCCAAAAATTAACCGAATTAATTAACTGAAAGTTAACTAGCCGTTAACTTCTAGGACAAAAAATATAAGGAATTTTTCTACAAGTGCAGAGTGCCACGTCTTTGATTATATATATAGTCTCTTAGGGTGCGTTTGGTACGCAGACAGGATAGGACAGGAAAAGGTGGGACATGACAGAACATGACATGACATAACAGTTGTTCCACGTTTGGTAAGACAGAACTGGACAGAACAGAACAGATAACATTGACCAATTTACCCTTACTAAATTTAAAGAATGAATAAATTATGAAATAGAATGTTTATTTGATGGTTTAGAAGAGAATTAGATTTTATTTTAAGGTTATATTGGTAAAAGATAAGTCTGTTCCACCATGTTCCATGGGATGGGGTGGAACAGGCCTGTTCCAGTTTGTTCCACCTTGTTCCAGTCTGTTCCACATAAAAGTCCTGCCAAATGTGGGACAATGAACTCTGTTATGTTCTGTTTTATCTTGTCCAGTGTACCAAACGCACCCTTAACTATGTAAAATTATAAAAAAAATACTGTAGACTTTGCCTTTTTGTGTTCCCTCCAAAACAGTTTTAAACAATTCAAATGTATTTCACCTTTTAAACCGATAAATTTATCTTCATTGTTCCTATGTGGGGCAAACATAACAAGTGATAAATACTACTTGTTCTAATGGCTACTTTGATCACTACTCTCATACATATGGTCATCGTTAATCTCACTTCATCCAATTATCTATTATGGAGAAATCAGGACTTATAATAGCCAATAGACTCCTTTGTTGGCATCGTTACCTTCATCGGTCTCATCCACGCAACACCATATATATAGCTTCCTTTTGCATTGCTACGATTATATGGTATTATAAAAAAGATGGAATATACACTGACATGTCCTCTATCAGTCTATCACCATAAAGAATAGAGCAGTTGTTTCTTCCGAATAAAGTGTTTTTCCTTTGCAGATATATGGTTGCATTCAAGCCAACCCAAATGTGAAGAATTAAAAAAAAAGACAAATTAATGTTGCTACTCTCAATAACATGATCTTGAATTTGAATATATAATGGAGGGAAGGCATTGTATATCTCCTTGCACATAACAATACTAAGAAAACTTGCAATCATATATATATATATATATATATGGTCAGGTTCAAACGAGAAGGTAGTCAATTTACGAGAAAACGAGAAGTTTCAAGATCATATATTACATTTGATAAGCACGCTTAGTCATATATGATTAAACACGTGTTGCATTGACCGCGGACAACCTTTGGTAGCGTTCACCAAGTCACCTGCATCCCTTTTGGATGTGTTTAATCACATATGATTAAGCGAGTGTATCACGCGTAATCATATATATATATATATATATATATATATATGATCTTGAAACTTCTCGCCTTCTCGCAAACTGATCAGCTTATCGCATGATCCTCCCTCAACATATATATGTATATATATAATTTCAACAATTTGACCAACTGAGTATATATCAAGCAACAACAACAAGATGTTGATGATACCTTGGTAAATAATTCAGCATCATGCACCCATGATCATAAAACTTCTTTATCATCATACTGAAGCCAATTTTCGGCACCCGAGATAGCATCTTAACAAAGTACGATCATCACCAGGTTCATATGTTGCAAGAAAATCAGGATCTTGGTCAACGGAAGCTGCGTATCCTTCCAATACTTTGACTATTTCATCGAAACCAGGCCGCTTACCTGGTTTACTAGACCAGCAGTGGTTTATGAGTTCACGAAACGCCTTTGGACATGATGCCGCCAGTGGTGGTCTAGCGTTCTACAAAAAAAACCAAGAAACGTAAACAATGGGACACAAATAGGTGATTCTACGTTCCGTAAAGGTAACTTTTGATTTGTTTGATAACCATTTTCTTTCATCCTCCATTCTTCGTTTCGTGGGTTCTAATCAAAATTTCTCCTCGTACCCGCGATTAAAATTTCATTCTCTAACATATAAACGAGACCCATAAAGTAAAAATGTAAAATGGTCTAAACTGGTCTCATTTGGTTTGGTAAGTTGTAAAAATTTAAATTTAACACCATAGAGTAATATGATTAAAGAAGATATATATAAGGGGTGTTCGCGGTCCGGTTTGGGCGGTTTAACCCCTCAGACCACAAATCAAACCGCAAGTGGCGGTTTAATAAATTTTTAAACCGAACGGTTTGACATCAAGTGCCAGACCGGTCAAACCGGACCGTGGTTTAGGCGGTTTGGTCTGACTGATTTATGCGGTTTGGGCCTTTTATGGGCTTTAAAGCTTAAACTTAAAAAACATATATAAATTGGAATTTTAAAGCTTTATTGACTTAAGTCCACAAAAAAATAAACAAAGTCCAAAAAAATAAACATGGTCAACAAAAATTTAACAAAGTCCACAAAAAAAAGAAAACAAAATATCCCAACAAAACGCTAAAAAAAGTAATATGCAAAGTTGCAAACAAAGTCCACGGCTTCACTTCTTCATTTTCCGTTCTTCACTTCCATAAGATATATGTTTGGATAATAGATTTTATAAACTTTATGTTTGGGCTTTTGATAATTTTGGGCCTAACTTAAATAAATGATATATATAAAAAATAAAAAATATATATATGTATTTGGCGGTCGGTTTGGTCCAAACCGCAGACCGGACTGGACCGCCCGGTTTGGCAATCTTTCAAACCAAACCGGACCGCCAAACCGCCAAAAACGGTCCGGTTTGACTTGGTTCGACCGGTTTGAGCGGTCCAACAGTTCTTTTGAACACCCCATTTATTTTATTTCAGGGGAAAACCTAAAAAAACGGAAAACTAAGGAACACCCTGGTAGCCATTCATCTGGACGGCATGCACTTGCGTACATGTAATTTGTAACATGCACATGTGCATAAAAACCAAAAAACAACTTAATTTACTTGTATGCACAAGTGCATACCGTCCAAATGAAAGCTACCAGGGTGTTTCTGTTTCTCAGTTTTCCATTTTTTTGAGGTTTTATCCTAAACCCCTCTCTCTCTCTCTATATATATATATATACACACACACACCTTTTGGCATACTGCAAATGCAGCCTGTTCTGGAGTCATATCGTCAAATGGTGTCAACGCAGTTAAAAGCTCCCACAAGACAATTGCGAAACTGTAGACATCGATTTTCTTTGTGTGTTTCTTTTCTTTGATCATTTCTGGTGCCATCCAACGATAAGTACCCGTAAATCCCTTTGCACTGCCACATTGAGATTCTAAACACGAGATACCAAAATCTGCTACTTTTACACACATATCTTCACCAAGAAGTAGATTTTCGGATTTTAGATCCCTGTGAATTATACCCTGAGAGTGAAGATATTGCATTCCTCTTGCAATGTCAATGGCCAACTTCAAAACTAGATTGGGATGCACTGAATATGGCTCCTGCTGATGAAGATATGCCCTCAGGGAACCACCAGCCAGATACTCGTTGATTATACAAAACACCGGTGGTTTCTTACAAGCTGCAAAAAACTGCATCAAAACAGGAAAAATGTAGTTGTTACAAACAAACCGCAATCTACTTAAGGAACATGACCATAGAGAGGACAAAACAATACCATGTTTGGCAACTGGAAGCCGGCTGTTAGCTGATCATGTTAGGTAAAAACTAGCTGATAAGCTTGCTAACAATGTAAAATAATCTAAAAAGACATGTTGAAAAATTAATTGGAAAAACATCAGGGGGCAAAAATTGGACTTTTTCAAAAAGCTAGTCGTCTAATCAATTTCAATAAACTCAACAAATAAACTAGGTTATGATAGAACCTTAAATGAGTTTTTAATTAAATTCATGACCTCCTACCTATCAAAGAAAAACTGGCTTTACATTCATGAGGTCATGAATTTAATTAAAAAACCGTTTAAGGTTATATACCTAGAAATCCCGGACCAAATATGGCCTTAATAGACAAGCCACAACATATTGGATTATTTGTTTCTCCGAAACTTGGATACGAAGTAAGAACCATTAAAAACCAAAATTAACAATGAATAGATGCTTGTTAACATTTCCCACCCGTCCTAAAGCGCACATAAAAGGTACGAAGTTTTAGTAAAAAAATCTGAATCGAAGTAAGCAAGATGTATTTTTTTTGGGTAACCGTGGGTATCCAAGCCACATAAATATAAAAAGATAAAAGTTTTATGTTGGGTCACAAGTTTAAAGAAATCTTGGGCGGAGGGGGGGGGGGTGTTCAATGATTAAGCTTTTCACAGATTTTAAATGATCTTTAAGCATGCCACACATAAACAATTGATATGAATAAGCAGGCCACAAATAACAAATTAATATTACTTTTGAGAATAGTCATCCTTGCTTTTGACATGAGGGAATAATATCCATGTCAATTGCAGAATCTAAATTTTCTTTGTGATGCGAGCATATATAACTAATCTGAATTCAAGTTCATCGGTGTTTATTTAGACAGTTTATTTAGCACAACAAGTCAACAAACAAACAACAATTTAGCTTAGTTCTAATCCCATGCTTGTGGGTCACCCAATGAATTATCATAATGATATATATATATATATATATCAATCGGCTAAAGTTTCGGATCCTGGTTCTGTCCAACGGTGATGAGGTCTACCGGTCATTATTAATAAAAATGACCCTAAAAGAAGCAAGGAAAATTATGTGGACCATCTTATGAGAATAAGCAGCTGGCACTGTCTGTAAGGTCTTAATCTTGCAATCTATCACAATTTAAGAAATGGCAAATGCCAACCACCAAATTCATTATTTTTATTTTATTTTTGTTAGAAAATCATGCATCCTCTTGCCACACTCTTTTACAAAAAAAGAATTACAACCATTTTGAAAGTATTCTATTATGGAAACATTCGCTCTACTCCGCGGGACATAAGATTGGTTTGGTTATTTATGTACCCCTGGTACATTTCCCCGCCATCTTTATTGCTTTGCCAGCTAACCACGAAGCGAAATTGTAGCCACCATCAAATTTACCCTTAACTCCATCAAAGTTAAAAGTTACTTTCTTCTTTAAGTATATAATATTTATATATGCAAATAATCAATACACAACAGGTGAGGTTTGAACCTAATTAACCTCTAGGGAGATCAGGATTTACCGGTAAACCAGATATGGGACCCTTTAGTTGAAAATTACTTTTAAGGTAGAAAAGCATGTGGCATATTTTCTCAATATTCCCAGAAATAACAATCTAAAAATGGCGAGTTTGGCCATAGACATGAACTTAAATCACAAAACATGTGAATATACCGATCTCAAGGTTAAACATAGCAGGTTCTTGTTTAAACCGTTTACGGTTTAAGTAGATGTTGAATGATGTGGTACAGAATGATAATTAAGTGATCAGAATGATTAAAAGATATGTATATCATATATATATCATACATACATACATACACATATATACAAATATGTTCAAACTAGAAGATTAACAAAATAATAAAATAAGAAAACAGCCAAAAGTACAAAACCAAGTGTGATTTTACACTAATGGTTAACACAAGGGTGTGGGCTACGTGGCCCGACCTTAGGTTGTGGCCAAAGTCGCCTGAATCACATGTGATTTAACACGTGATTTTAGTGTAGTGTAAAATCACATCTGATTCCACCGTTTTCTTGTTTTCTTGCCTCGTAAGATAATCAAGAGATGACAATTAAGAAACAGCAAAAGTTACAATATTACTTACAGTGATGATATTGGGATGGTTGAGACGAAAAAGCAAGACGACCTCAGAAGTGAACTGTCTTTCCAACATCGAAGCCAAATCGCGATCTTCTTCAGGCTGACTAATAAGCTTAACAGCAACATCTTTCTGCTTATAAACTCCTCTGTAAATCCTACTGTGTCTTCCCATCGCGAATTTGTTCCCAATAAACAACTGTGACATATCTGCACTCCATTCTAATTCTTCTTCTTCCTCACCTTTCGCTTTTATCTCACCTCCAGATGACACTAAATACTTCGACCATGAAACCGCTCTCTTGTATTCCCCAAGAGATAGCCTCCTCTCCAACTTCCCATTGTTGGAAATGTGCTTAAGCCAACTCAAGTTCTTCATAGGTTCATTCAAAACAAATATCAAACACCTTGTAAGCACGTAAATGTACCAAAATAATTCAAGTTTCTTTCCAATTAGAAAAACTATATCTAACAAGCTACATTTGTAAATCGTAAAGTTTTCCGTTCATCATCTTCATTAGCCAACGAATTCAGCTACTATTCAAGTGGCCGGAAAGTGATCCGATTCAACTAAAACAATAAAGTAAAAATTCAAAATTAGATTAGATATGCATCGATATGTGTGCGAGCTTGAAGATACGAAAAATCTCCCTCTTTTTCACGTTGTTTGAAACTAGATCTTCACTATAGACAGAACTTACGTACACGGTGAAATCAAAGTAGAAGGAAATTAAAGCGTGACTGTAGAAACTTTATCTAGCATGGGAGACGAACAGATGCAATTAAGCTATATAGCTGTTGGAAGAACAAGCGCGTTAAGGGGTAAAGGTAACGTGAGGAAAGGTGGCGGTGGTTATGGCGGTGGTGATGGCGGTGGCGGGTGTTTGTGCCGCCGGAGAGAAGAAAAACCCGGTTGAAGGGTGTGTTTTCACTTGGTGTTCAACAATATCATAACGTGCGAAGATCCACTTGAAAGGAGACAAGAGGGGTACTGCCCTTCGATCACGACCTCTAACTTTTACCTGTGTTTACTATTTTGCCCTTTTAATTTGTAGAATTCCAGATCATGAGTTTTCGTTTTTTTATCAAATGACCATATTGCCCTTCTAAATGCCACCTTATTTTTATTAAAAATGCAAATTTTTTGGTTTTTAAATAGATTAATAAAATTCTTGGATTATTTATCATCAAATATATGAAAAAAGTGTTTTAAAAATGTATATTTTGAGAAGAAACTGACAACAGTTTCAATCAGTTTATACAAAATTTGCCTCTAAAAAACCGTTATAAAGAGACAATTTTTGGTTCAATGGACTGATTTGAACTAAAAAAGAAGCAATAATGCTAACAAGAATGAAGTTATTGCTCTTCTCTTTTAAGTTCAAAAACTTCTCTAGGGGTCTCGGATCGAACCCGACCTGAGACCTGTCTTATATTAGGGAAAATCAACTCATCCTTTTACCAACTGAATTACACACCAAATGCTTAAAATATATATTAAGTTGTATTTATCGTTTTTTCATAGATAAATACAATATTTTAATATTATAATCATTGTTTTTTCTCTAAAATGGGGAATCTGTTGGAGATGAGTGTAATTTTTTTAGGAATTTTGACATTTTGTTCTCCATTTTAAAGAAATTTTGGGGAAGCTGTTGGAGATGCTCTAAGCTAGCTTTTTTTCTGAGTACATGTTTGGATGACCATAAGCTAGCTTTTTGAAACGATACTTCAAGTAGCTTTTGAGTATTTTTTTATGAATATTTCAATATTGCTCTTATTATTATAAATTAATTATTATTATAAATAAACATTAATTTTTAAAATTTAATTATTAATTAATAAATAAATGTTTATTAATATTATCTGGAAATTATTAAATTTTTTATTTTTTAGAGATATTTTTGATCATATAAATTATTTTTATATTTTTTTAATATTAATCAATATATTTTAATTATCAATTATTATTATTTTTTTAGTTATTATTTAATTATTTTTTTCATACTATATGTAACGGTTATTTAAAATCATAAGTTAATATATATATTTTCTAAAACTTGTTTTAACAAATTCAAAATTTATAGTATATATGTAATAATAATTTTTAAATTTTTTTAATTAACGTGTTATATTATTTAATTTTTCTTTACTACATTAGTTATATTAATTAACATATTATATTGCTATAAATTTGTTTTAATTATACAATTAAATATTGTAATTGATAATTTTTTGAAGATGTCCGTTTTGGTCATTTTACATGTTTATAAGCTAGTTTTGTCAAACGTGACCTCTTCATCGGCTACCAGCTAGCTTATCAGCTATCAACTAGCTTATGAGTCAACAGCTAGCTTATCAGCTATCAACTAGCTTATGAGTTAACAGCTAGCTTATCAGCTACCAACTAGCTTATGAGTCAACAATTAGCTTATCAACTAGTTTGCTAAACATAACCTAAGTAGTTTAATACAAATTATAACAAATTTATGAAACTTTACAACAATGATGTTCACGTTTATTTATTTTATTAAATAATATCAAACACAAATATCAGACAGTATAATTATTAACAACTCCATACAATAAAAATATATTACTTATTGTACGTTTCATTATAATTTATAGAAAATTATGTATATATATATATATATAATTTTATAGTTAACTTTTTTAATTCATAATTTAAAACTTGTTTATTTTCAAAAATATGTCAAAATTTATGACATCATATCGATATTAGAAACTTAAATTAATCTATTTTAATTTTGTAAGTTCTTCTTAAACAAAATATTTAAAATTTAATTTCCCAAAACATATTTTACAACATTGACAATACGATGGATGAAATTAAATGGAGGGTAGAAAGGTAAAATGGGTGGAAAGGCGCGTGGGGTAGGAGTGGGTGTCGGACAGTGCCGTATCCTCATTCCGTATACGGCCTTTCTCTCTCTTACTTTATAGGGGTTCGGCCAAATCTTGTACTTCTGTCATCTGTAGATTCCAATTTCTTTTTCGTATTATTATTATTATTATTATTATTATTATTACTAGAAGCATCTCCGTCCAATACAGCGTGATATATCTTGATTTTAATATTTTAATTTATTTTAATATGTAATTTTGAGAAAACGGTCATGTTTTTTTATAAATTTGTTTAAATAATGACGATTTATAAGGAGTTCATGATTTGAGAATTTGAAAGTGGTTATAGATAAGAATTAATTAATAAGAGTCCACGATTTAAGGATTTGAAGGTTGTTAGATATAAGTATTAATTAACTAATTAGCATTAAAAACGGTACATAAAGTTTCATTAGTTGTTTTTAAGAAAATTTTAAGTAATTAGCATTAAATAACGGTACATGAAGCTTTAGGGTTGTTTTTAAGAGTTTTTCATGATATTGATTTTTTTTTTTGAAAATATAATATTTATATACACTAAATGCAACAAATAAATTCACACACTCTCCTCAATTTCGGTGAGGTTTGAACCCCTGATCTCCTAGGAGGTCAAAGACTCGCATACCGATAGGCCAAATATCCTTTGGTGTAATATTTATTTTTTATTTTTGTATGACTAGTTTTATTTATAATAATTAGATTGCGCTAAAAACTCAAATTTTTTGTGAGAATCGTATAAATTTTTCCTGATCTTCGATTGGGATTGAGCACGGTTTGATCCAAAGGTGTTGATGTGTGCAACCTTTTTCGAAGGAAGGGTAGTTTGGTCATTGTGTTTTCTACATTTGGGCTCATCGGGATAGATTAAGTTAGGGTATATTAATATATATTAATGCTTTTTATATGAAACAGACCGAATCCTAGAAGGACGGTTCCGTACGGGGGCTAATTGGGATTGTCGGTAATTAACATTTTTACTGAAAACACATGTTTGATAGTTTCATAGTAAGGGGCCGTTTACCTAATCACTTACTCGGGTAAATGCTTACCGGTAAATTCAAGACTATTACTTACTTCCCGGGTAAGATTTTAGTCCACCAAAATGGCATCGTATGCAACAATTTAGCCGCTAAGCGCTTACCGTGGTAAGAGTCGTCGCACTCACTTACCGGGTGTAAGACTCTCAGTCCTTGTTTTCGACTCTCGATCCTTGCTTCCGCTCTTACCGGGTAAGATTCTTGGTCCTTGCCATATTCATCCGGTAAGCTAATGTGACTTGGTAAGCACTTACCCATGTAAGCGTTTTGTAAACAGCCCCCAAGGCATGTTAATACATATTAAATTTTATTACTTTATATTAATATCTCATTTAAGGTAGTTTAAATGGATTATATATGTTATAATATTTTAAATTATGTCAATGTACATTAACATTTTATGGTAATTTATGTTAATGTTTTCATGTTAAGTTATGTGAATCCTCTCGTCCCCAACTTTGGCCCTGAAGTTGGCCTTTGTTACCAAATTGTCACCACGTCATGTTGACATGTCGTATTTGCATATCATTTCATCCAAAAACCACAACAATATCCATACCAGGGGTGTTCACGGGTTGGATTGATCGGGTTGAAGGCATTTCGACACATCAACCCAATGTTGGCGGTTTGAAAAAATTTCAACCTAACCCAACCCAACCCAACCCAACCTGTACGGGTTGATCGGGTTGGTCGGGTTGTGTTTATACAAGGTAAAATCCAAATTAGAAACATAAAAATAAAGAAAACATGTCTTTAAAATACAACCGATAATTCAGACAATATTTAGATACTACATATAAAAAAGTCTAAACCAAATATGATCAAATAACTTGACGTCTCCAATTTGCATATTTTATAAATCTTAAACATATCGTCATCTGTTGGGTCACCAAGGATTTGAAATTGACTCACCGATGTTTTCCCTAAAACTCCTACTTAGAATATTTTAGTTCAGTTCTTTGAATGACTTGTACAAGATATCAAATATTCGGTGAAGTCGAAGATCAACCGAAACCAAGCTTGAAGACTCTCTACTTGTGGAAAATAGAAGAATCTCGGCAACATTCAAACAAGTCATCACCACCGAAATTCCTTGACATTTCGGTGGCCTTCTCTCCACCGAATTTATAAGACAATTTCGGTGGCCTCTTCCACCGAAGTACATGGACAAATTCGGTGGTCCCCTTCTCCCACCGATGACCCTTTCGGTGTTCCTCTCACCACCGAAATATACATGTAACTTCGGTGGCCCTCTCACCACCGAAATATATATGTAACTTCGGTGGTCCTCTCACCACCGAAACATGCTCACAATTTCGGTGGACTAGTTACCACCGAAACATGCTTGCAATTTCGGTGGACTAGTCTTCTTTCCACCGAAGATTTCTCAATCTCGGTGGAAACCACTTCGGTGCTAAAGGCTCAAGACAGAAGATCATTTATTATGGGACAATATCCTCCAGCAGAGAAAAGTGACAGTTTGTCTTTTTATCCACCTTCAGCTAAGGTCCCTATTATCTGCTCAAGCTACTCTGTCTGCACCTAGTGAAAAGTGACAAGGACTTCACAGTTCTCCTGAAGTCAACATTATCAGCATATGTGAAGATGACAAGTGTCCCAAGCATTTAATGCTTGGGCACTCCTTGGCACTATAAAAGGAGAAGTGCTCTTCTTGCAAACACACACGCTTTCAAGAAATTCTCTCAGTGCAAGAAACCTTCTTTTAAGCCTTAAAACTCAATAGCTTTGCTCTTAGTGTTCTTAGTTGTTTTGTTGTATACTTTGTGTAAGATTGTTAGAATAGTTTATCTGTTCTTTTCCGCAACAATCTTAAGTTTTCTGTGTGTAATTCTTTTGAAAGTTTTTCAAATATAAGAATTAAAATTGTGAAATTTTTGAGTATTGTATTCAACCCCCCCTTCTACAATACTTGTTAAGCCATCTGGGACTAACAAGTGGTATCAGAGCGGAAAGTTTAATTCCATAAACTTGATCTGCGATGGCTGCCTCTTCTTCTTCTACTGTTGAAAACTCTTTTCAAAACAACTTCTCTGAAAACGGCTCTATTTCAAAACCTCCTAAGTTCAATCCCAACAACTTCTCTTTGTGGAAAAGCCGCATGATGCTATTCATGGAAGGAGTGGATACTAGATATCCAACCATTCTCAACGAGGGACCCATTATCCCCAGAGTTTGGGCTCGCTATGACACGCAGAGGCCAGGCAAAGAGGCCTTTGAAAAGGAAATCTCAAGTGATTCTGATGAGGAAAAATCCAGTGCTACTGGTCGGTATATTCTCAAAAATCCTAAAAAGTATACTGATGAGGAGAAACGTTTAGTTACTCTTGACTCCAAGGTAAGAGCTATTATTGCTCTCTCTCTTCCTGATGAGGTCTACCACTCTTTGGTGAACTTTGAAACTGCCAAAGAAATGTGGACCACTCTATGTGTTCTGTACGAAGGTACAGAGGAAGTCAAGAAATGCAAAAAGATTGGTCTTATCAGAAAGTATGAACTTTTTTCTTTTGAAAAAGGAGATTCTCTTCCTAGTTTCTATAACCGCTTCAACTCTCTTTTAAATGATCTTAAGTTGTTGGGCAGAGTCTATGATAATGAGGAAGTCTTGTGCAAGTTCATGGATTGTCTCCCAGATTTTTGGGAAAATATATGTACTTGCATCAAAACTACCAAGGACCTTGAGTTCATGCCCTTAACCGTACTATATGGTACTCTTTTCAACTTTGAGCAAACCAAGCTTCAACGGAAATCTTTCATCAAGGAAATAAAGAGCTCCTCCATAGCTCTTGTTAGTGAAAGTTCCAAGAATTCTCAAAATCTTCCTAGAATCACCTATCCTTCATCTGACTCTGACAATGACAGCCAAACAAATGTAACCCACCAAACGGAAGCATATCTTAGTGATGCTGATGATGAAGGTGAGGATATCATGGTTGAACAGTTGTCGGATGAGATGGCAATGATGGCCGGTTCTAAACACAAGTTTCGTCCCTTCAACAAATCTCGAAGTCTTAGAAAAACTTCATCTTTCAAAACCTCTTCTGACAAGTCCAATGAGGAATGCTACAACTGTGGCAAGAAAGGACATTTTGCATCTGAGTGTAGAAGCAAGCGTATCTCCAAGTCCAAATTTACTTCTTCTGACAATCCCTCTTCAAAAAGGGAAAAATCCAAACACATGCCTTTCAAATCAACCCTTCCCAAAAATGAGTCCCCACCATCCTTCTTAAATCATCAGGAGCGTGCCGAGAAATATAAGGCCAAGTACAAGAAAGAGAAGGAAAGGAGTGAGGGTCTAGAGAGAAAAGGGAAGGGTCTCATGGCAGAAACCCACGATTGGGACGACGAAGACACCTCCGACAGTGATTCTCAGAATAGATGCTTTGTGGCCATCTCAGAAGAAATGGAAGTTTCCGAAAGTGCCACTTCACCTATGGCTCTAGTGGCAACTGGGTGCTCCACAGCCTACGCTCAGGTACATCCCTTCAATAATATGTCTGATATTGAAAAGATCAATGCTTATGAATCTTTAACTCAAGACTTTTATTCTGTTAAAGACAGTAAGAATAGAAAATCTGTTCAAGTAAAAGAGCTCAAAGCTGAACTTGAAATTTGCATGTCTAAGCTTAAAAGGTTTGAGGAAATAAAAATTGAGCTTGAGGACTTGAAAACAATAAATCATCTGATCTCAAAAGAAAAGAACTCTCTCTTTAAGAAACTAAAAAGGGAACAAGAAGTCATTAAAAAATGGTCAAGCTCTTCCAAAAATCTTGAACAAATCTTTCAAAGTCAAATCTGTAGTACAAACAAGTTCGGTCTAGGATTTGGAAAAACTGATGTTTGTAAGTCCACTTTTGCTCGTGTTCCCCCCACCAATGCTTGTGATAATCTCTCTGATTCCAGCTCTTGTGATTCCATCTCTTTGAACTCGTTAGATCTGTGTGAAGCCTTAAAATATGGGATATCCTTAAAGGCCAAAGACTCCTCATTGCAAATTACTGAGAAGCAAGATTCAAATGACGTTTCCAAACCCATCCATGATCAGCTCAAACTTTCAGTCATGGATGAAGCCTCCTCCTCAAACTCTGCAAAAGCTAATCCTTCCAAAAGATCTAAACCCACCGATCTCATCTCCTTCGTGCCCACCGATCCCACAATCTATGACCCTCCAATCCCTCTTCATGAAGTGTTGAAATCTATTCACATAGACACCTACACCGAACCTAAGCCCTCAAAGATCCCCAAAAGGGAAACTCCTGTTCATTCAAAAAGGATTTCCTGTGCTGACAAAGGAAAATCGATAGTCAACTGCATGGCAAGCTCTCATCCCAAAAGTTCTACCCCAAACATTCCCCTTTACAACACCTATGTACCTAGATCTGTGCTTTTGAGAAAATCAACTCCCAAAGATTTATCCAAAGGAATCCTTGGGTCCAAGCCCCCTGCTCTGTTCTCCTCTAACAAGGTTATAAGAACAAATGATAAAAGCCAAAACATGAAAAATGCTAAAAAGGTTTTTATCTATAGAAAATGCTATAACTGTGGTGACACTTTTCATATGGCTAAGGACTGTCCCAAGGATAGGATTGATAGATCCAAGCTTAAGGAATCAAGCTCTTCTAACCCCAAAGGACCCATTACAAAATGGGTACCAAAGAACTAATATGTGTTTGCATGCAGGCTTTTGAGCACCATCAAATTTGGTATTTAGACAGCGGGTGCTCACGCCATATGACGGGAAACAAGTCTCTTCTCATCAACTATGTGCCGGGAAAGGGTCCATCTGTAACCTTTGGTGATAATTCTAAGGCTTACACCAAAGGATACGGGACCCTCTCTAACGGATCTGTAACTTTCAACAAAGTGGCTTTTGTGGACGGCCTCATGCATAACCTTCTCAGCATTAGCCAACTGTGTGATCTTGGATACAAAGTTATCTTTGAACTTTGTGTCTGCTCCGTGGTAGACAAACATTTCAATGTGGTATTATCGGGAAGACGGATGGAAAATGTCTACGTCATAGATATGGGGCAATCCAACTCTTCTCCAAATGTCTGCTTTGTGTCAAATGATGCATCCAAAAGAAACTGGTTGTGGCACAAACGTCTTTCTCATCTAAACTTCAAGACCTTGCATAAAATTTCCAACAAAGAGCTGGTGACAGGCATGCCAAAGTTGAACTTTGTCAAAGAGAAGCTGTGTGATGCATGTGAAAAGGGAAAGCTCACCAAAACATCCTTCAAGACGAAGCAATGCTCTTCCATCACTCTTCCTCTTCAATTGCTGCACATGGATCTATGTGGACCAGTCAGCACTCCAAGTCTTGGAGGCAAAAGGTATATTCTTGTTATTGTTGATGAATTTACCAGATATACTTGGGTGTTCTTTCTCAGGTACAAAAGTGATGCTACTGAAGAAATCATCAACTTTGTCAAGAAAAATGAAGTTCTCAATGGCCAGCTTGTCCGCTCGGTAAGAAGTGACAATGGCACTGAATTCAGAAATAGTGCTCTCGAAGACTTCTTCACCGAAAAAGGGATCTCTCAGAACTTCTCCGCTGTTCGTACTCCTCAGCAAAATGGAGTGGTGGAAAGGAAAAACAGAACACTGTGTGAGGCCGCTAGATCCATGCTGAGCGAATCAAATCTTCCCACCTATTTTTTGGCCGAAGCTGTGAATACTGCCTGCTTCACTCAAAACAGGTCAGTAATATCCAAAAGACATGATAAAACCCCGTATGAAGTTTTTCATGGTAGAAAACCAAATATTGGCTTTCTTCATGTCTTTGGGTGTATCTGCTTTATTCTTAATGATCGTAAAAATCTTGGGAAGTTCGATCCCAAGGCAGATGAGGGAATATTTGTTGGATACTCCTTATCCTCCAAAGCTTATAGGGTGTACAATCTCAGAAGAAAAAGCATTGATGAGTCCATCCATGTCAAGTTTGATGATCTCAGATGTTCCTCACTCTCAAGTGATGAGGATGATTTACACAGATGGATTTCATCATGTATTGGTGATACTCCCTTAGTCACTTCCACCGATATCTCCTCTATTCCCTCAAATCCTTCCATCTCAAAAAACCCAGCTGGATCACTCTCTCCCACCGAAATTGATCAACCCATCTCTCACACCAAGCTCCCCATTTCCACCGAAAATCTACTCCAAAGCCCTTCTTCCATCCCTAATCCCACCGAAAATCTCATGGGTCCCACTACCGAAAATCCCACTTTACACCAAACCTCTGATCCTACTACTCCATTTCACTCTACTCCTCATACCCCATCACCTTTACCCCCTGCTCTAAAATGGACCAAAGATCACCCCATAGATCAAATTATTGGTGATCAACAAGCAGGTGTCCAAACCCGCAGAGGAGTTGGAAATATCTGTCTCTACGTGAATTTCCTCTCTCTCTCTGAACCCAAGAAAGTGGATGAAGCTCTATCAGATCCTTGTTGGATCACTGCCATGCAAGAAGAACTTTCTCAGTTCCAGAGAAATAAAGTTTGGAGATTGGTTCCCAAACCCAGAAACAAGACAATCATTGGAACCAAGTGGGTATTCAGGAACAAAATGGATGAAGATGGTACTGTGATCAGGAACAAGGCCCGATTGGTAGCTCAAGGATACAGACAGGAAGAAGGCATTGACTATGATGAAACATTTGCCCCTGTTGCAAGACTTGAAGCTATAAGGATCTTTCTGGCTCATGCTGCCTACCGAAATTTTAGGGTTTTTCAAATGGATGTTAAAAGTGCCTTTCTCAATGGGGAACTTACAGAAGAAGTCTACGTGAAACAACCTCCTGGCTTTGAAGACCCAGCTCATCCAAACTTTGTGTACAGACTTGACAAAGCTTTGTATGGTCTCAAGCAAGCTCCACGTGCTTGGTATGACACTCTTGCCAACTTTCTTCTCAAGCATGGATATTCCAGAGGTAAAATTGACAATACTCTCTTCATCAAAGAAACCTCAGGTAATATAATTCTTGTTCAAATCTATGTTGATGACATCATCTTTGGTGCCACTGATGAATGCCTATGTGATGAGTTTGCCTCTCTCATGATGAGTGAATATGAGATGAGCATGATGGGAGAGCTTACATTTTTCTTGGGCCTTCAAGTCAAACAATCTTCAGAAGGAATTTTTATAAATCAAAGCAAATATATTCGGGACCTTCTGAAGAAATTTAACTTTCTAGACAGCTCTCCTATGAAAACTCCCATGGCACCTCCCTTGAAATTGTGTGCCGATCTAAAAGGTGAATCTGTGGATGTTACTCTTTACCGAGGTATGATAGGCTCTCTTCTTTACCTAACTGCTAGCAGACCGGATATTATGTTTGCTACCTGTCTATGTGCTCGTTATCAGGCCAATCCTAAAGTATCACATTTAAAGGCTGTAAAACGAATTTTTCGGTATCTTAAGGGCACACTGCACTTGGGTCTTTGGTATCCCAAAGACTCAAGTTTTGAACTAATTGGCTATTCAGATTCAGACTTTGCAGGTTCCCAGATTGATAGAAAGAGTACTACAGGAAGCTGTCAGCTCCTTGGGGGAAAATTAGTAAGTTGGTCCAGCAAGAAACAAAACTCTGTATCCACCTCTACTGCTGAGGCTGAATATGTAGCTGCCGGGAGCTGCTGTGCTCAGATTCTATGGATGAGAAACCAACTAAGGGACTATAATCAATTCTTTTCTAAAGTCCCAATTCTGTGTGATAATTCCAGTGCTATAGCTATAGCAAATAATCCTGTTCTTCATTCTAGATCTAAACACATCGATATCAGATATCACTTCATAAGAGATCACATTTCCAAAGGTGACATTGAACTACACTTCATTCCCACCGATTTGCAGCTTGCCGATATTTTCACCAAACCTCTTGATGAAACCAGGTTCAACTTTCTCATCAGTGAACTTGGGATGTGCAATTTCCAAGAATAAATATGTGTTCATGCTTCACCGATCTCACATCGGTGGACACCTTCGTATCTACTTCTCTCTCTCCACCGATCTCTCATCGGTGGACAACCTATGTGTCAAATCTTTTCTATCTCTTTTCATTTCGGTAATAATCTCGAGTATCGGTGAAGCGTGCCTACCACCGAAGCACGTTTCGGTGAAAATTTCCAGAATCGGTGGAAATCTGTCCACCACCGAATTCTCATTTCGGTGGTCATCTCAAATCGGTGAAACTTGTCCACCACCGAATTCTCATTTCGGTGGTCATCTCAAATCGGTGAAACTTGTCCACCACCGAAGTCTCAAATCGGTGGTCATCTCAAATCGGTGAAAACTGTCCACCACCGAAATCTCAAATCGGTGATCACCCCATTTCGGTGGTACTATCCAAATCGGTGAAACCTTTCTTCCACCGAAGTTCCACCGAAGTCCCACCGATCGTCCACCGAGCGAACACCGATTCCTCCACCGAAGCATCACCGAGCCTACACCGATTCACACGGTTCCCAAAGCCCACTTGTGACCACTCAATTGCTTTTGCGTCAGACCCTTCGCCTATCCGCCGCTCCTTGTCCCGATTTCCAATAACTCTTTCACCTCAAGAGCCGCATGTCCCCTCTTCCCATACAAAAATCATCATCACCGTGCCTTTTCAGTTCCCTATATATACACATACCCCCTTCATTTCTTCCCCACTCCTCACAATTCAAACCTGCAACTCTCTCCACTCCAAACATATCTCTCTCATGGCATCCTTTCGATATCAAATTCCTACACGTTTTGAAGACCTCCGCTTCAACCAATGCAATCACGTTGCCCGCCTTGAATCCGATCCCGCTCATCCCGAGTTCTCTACTATCGCTAAATTTCTGTCTCGCTCTCCTCTTCTTCATGCCTTCTCATGCAACCCCAGGATGAGCAAAATGCTCATTAGTCAATTCTGGCTATCCTCCGTGTACGATCCCTCCAATGAGGCCATTCACGCCTCCATCTTCACCAATGCCGAAGGTGATCACGACCTCACTTTTGGGGTCGATGATGTTCGTCTAGCTCTCAAGATCGATGCCTTTCCCGACTATGAAGACATGTATTTGGATACCATCCATGAAGACATTGTTCTTACCACCGGTTATGTGCTCGACGACTCCTCCAAAAGCTCCAAAGGCCCCGGTACTCTTCTTCGCAGCAAAATGGGAGGCATTTGGAATTTCTTCTTCGCTCACGTTATCCATTGCCTCTCACGCAAAACAAGTGGACATGACCAATCGCCCTCACACGTAAACAAACTCGCTCATGCCCTCATCTTCCAAAGGAAAGTTGACTTCGCCCAATATTTCTTCTCAGAACTTGTCGAGGTCATCAAAACTCCCAAGAAGTGTTATGTTGCTTTTCCCCGCTTCATCTCCATGATTCTACAACACAAGCTTTCCAAAGCTTTGGAGACCGATCGCCGCTCTTCCTCGCCCCGGTTCTCGTATGAATGGTCATCTCCCGTTGTGGGCACCAAAACCCTCAACGTCAAGCCGCTCGCCACCGATCGCCCATTACGCCCAGGTATGATTTCCTTCGCTCTATCTCCCGAACTTCGTTGGGGTGACGCGGAAATTCCCGGGTTTCGCCACTTGGAAATTCCCGAGGTCACTCCAACTGTTGTGGTCCCTTCTCCCCGGTCCCGAGTGACGTCGGGTGGCACTCAAAAGAAACGACAGAAGGCCACCGGCACCTCCGCTCCCGCTTCTCGAACCACGTCACCGAGAGATCCCTCGGAGACTTCCCCGGTTCACACCCCTTCTCACAAGCGGAGGCACTCACCCTCCCCTTCGGGATCTCTTCCAAAGAGGTCTCGGAAACCATCGGCCCAACCGACTCATCCAACCGTCGATTCTCCAAAATCGCCGGTTGTTGAACTTCATCCCTCCGGGCCAAGGGTACCCGCTACACACCCCACCGTCCCCTCTGTTGCCTCTCGAAAGGCCTCAGTTACATTTCAGGAGAACCCCCCGCATACCTCCCCACTCGACTCCTTGGGTGGTGGGGATGACCTCGAGATCTCTCCGCTCGAGGGTTCTGACTTCACACTACACAGCTTTACACCCGATCAGTTTTCGATCGAAGACATTGCACAACCCTCTAAGGGTTCCCCCCCAATTGCACCCTTTGATTTCTTTGATTTTCTTTTAGCGGACACTGGTTCTCCCCAAACCATCCCGTCCACCGAAGAACATCACACCGAGTCTCCCTCGTCCTCGCAACAATCACCCCCCCGATCCTCTGCTCCCCCCCCGATTGCTACAACCCGACAACTTGGTGCCTTACCTCCATATTCCCATTCCCGAGCCTGACCCCCACCGACTACTCTTCCAGTTTCCCGAAATCGGTGGCCACACTTCCCCGCCCATTGACCGCACCTCTACCTTTCTTAAATCTACCATCACCTTAATCTCCCAAGCCAATTCCCGCATCTCTACCCTCGAGACTCAGCTACCGCATCTTCTTCTTGATGCCATCACCGAAGCCCTACGGCCCGTTCAAGAAAAATTATCTGCCCTTTCTACCACAGTGGAGTCCCTCTCCAAACCTTCCACTGACTCACCCAGTCCTGAACGTTCCCAGTGGGAAATGGATCTCGGTGATTTTGCTTTGGTTCCCCATACCACCGAAACGAGTCTAGCCTTCCTACACTCCAAGTTTGATAAGGCCTTCTATGAGTTAGGTTTCAAGTTGCCGGCTGTTCCTGAGGGGGAGAAAACCACGGCTCCACCGAAACTTCCATCCATAAAGAAAATTTCCAGTAACCAGCCTCCACCGAAACCCTCACCACCGAAACCATCCTCACCACCGAAACCATCCTCATCACCGAAACCTTTCTCTCCACCGAAACCCTCTTCTCCACCGAAACATGTCTCACTCTCACCGACCAATACTGGCTCCACCGAAGCTTTTGACCTTAATGCATCAGTTGAGGGGGAGCAGTCCAGCAATGCTCCCGAAGACAAAGGGAAGAGAATTCTTTCGGCCGAAGAATTGGCCAGAGAAGCAAAGAAGAAAAAGGATCTGACAAAATATGGGGCTCGACCGAAGGACGCTGAAATTCTCAAACTCAAGCCTGCTTCTCAACCAATCACCACCGAACTTGGCCTCTCTGCTCAAGAAATTGAGGAAGCAAGAATAGCTCAAATCGACTTAGACAAATCCAGAGATCTTTCTCTCAAAGTTGCCACAGAAGAAGCTTCAAAAGTCAAGTCCACCGATGCCATCCAAACACAGAGATCGGTGCTCAGTGCCTTGGAACAACAAAAGAATGAAGAAATTAATTGGTACAAAAAGACCATGCACCACCGGAGCTATAGGTCACAAATTTCTTCAGTAAAGATTGCCACCTCCAAAGCAAATCCTCAAGACATCAGATTAATTATTAGCTGGGATGATGGTTCTATGAAGAGTGTGAAAGAAAGCCATCTCCAACTCTTCGGTCTCTCGGAATGGTATGAAATCACTCAACACCTCGTCAAGAGTCCAAATCCAAGGAAAGACATCTTTGTAAAATACATTGATGGTCTAATGAATAAGATGAAGGAGATCAAAAGAAAACATAACATCATTCTCTCCACCGAAGAAAGAGCCAAACTGCTGTCTCTGAAAGAGAAGATCATCCTCCCCAAAGTCAAAAATCCTCCTGACTCAGTCTTCAAGGAAATGGCAAGAGAAGGTAAAATCCCAAATGTAAGCAATCTTAACCTTACCATTCCCACCTCTGTTCCCTATCCTACCACAACCTTGAGCCTCTCACCAATACCAGGATTATTCTTCAACGACGGTCTCGGTCGTCGGGCATTCTTCAGATTTGCCCAGATGTCCATAGCCGATACCATATTTCTGGAAGGCATTCACAACCTCTTTCCAAACATCCCCGAAGCTCAACCGTTCTATAGAAACTTACTGGATGAAATCAAGCGCCGCAAAACCTCAAAGAAGTAAGTTCTCTCCAGTTAGTACTTGTAAAAGTTAATTTCTCTTTTTGTAAAAAATTGTACGAGAACTTATCTTAATACAAGTATCTCTATTTAAATTTTATTTCCGTACATACTTCATTTTTTGTTCCCTGTAAATACTGTACATAGTATACATACACATACAAAAGAAAAAGGTCAAAAAGATCAAAAAGAATGGTCTATGTGAAAAGAACCCAAAAGAGTAAAAAGGGTCAAAAACGCACTTACTTTTGTTTACTCTTGAATATTCTAAGATAAGGAGCTCAAATTCAAATAGGGGGAGATTGTTGGGTCACCAAGGATTTGAAATTGACTCACCGATGTTTTCCCTAAAACTCCTACTTAGAATATTTTAGTTCAGTTCTTTGAATGACTTGTACAAGATATCAAATATTCGGTGAAGTCGAAGATCAACCGAAACCAAGCTTGAAGACTCTCTACTTGTGGAAAATAGAAGAATCTCGGCAACATTCAAACAAGTCATCACCACCGAAATTCCTTGACATTTCGGTGGCCTTCTCTCCACCGAATTTATAAGACAATTTCGGTGGCCTCTTCCACCGAAGTACATGGACAAATTCGGTGGTCCCCTTCTCCCACCGATGACCCTTTCGGTGTTCCTCTCACCACCGAAATATACATGTAACTTCGGTGGCCCTCTCACCACCGAAATATATATGTAACTTCGGTGGTCCTCTCACCACCGAAACATGCTCACAATTTCGGTGGACTAGTTACCACCGAAACATGCTTGCAATTTCGGTGGACTAGTCTTCTTTCCACCGAAGATTTCTCAATCTCGGTGGAAACCACTTCGGTGCTAAAGGCTCAAGACAGAAGATCATTTATTATGGGACAATATCCTCCAGCAGAGAAAAGTGACAGTTTGTCTTTTTATCCACCTTCAGCTAAGGTCCCTATTATCTGCTCAAGCTACTCTGTCTGCACCTAGTGAAAAGTGACAAGGACTTCACAGTTCTCCTGAAGTCAACATTATCAGCATATGTGAAGATGACAAGTGTCCCAAGCATTTAATGCTTGGGCACTCCTTGGCACTATAAAAGGAGAAGTGCTCTTCTTGCAAACACACACGCTTTCAAGAAATTCTCTCAGTGCAAGAAACCTTCTTTTAAGCCTTAAAACTCAATAGCTTTGCTCTTAGTGTTCTTAGTTGTTTTGTTGTATACTTTGTGTAAGATTGTTAGAATAGTTTATCTGTTCTTTTCCGCAACAATCTTAAGTTTTCTGTGTGTAATTCTTTTGAAAGTTTTTCAAATATAAGAATTAAAATTGTGAAATTTTTGAGTATTGTATTCAACCCCCCCTTCTACAATACTTGTTCCCAAAATAAAGAAAACATGTCTTTAAAATACAACCGATAATTCAGACAATATTTAGATACTACATATAAAAAAGTCTAAACCAAATATGATCAAATAACTTGACGTCTCCAATTTGCATATTTTATAAATCTTAAACATATCGTCATCAACTGTTTTTCTCAATTTGCACACACACACACACACACACACACACATATATATATATATATATATATATATATATATATATATATATATGTGTGTGTGTGTGTGTGTGTGTGTGTGTGTGAAGGAGTTATATAGAGATGAATAAGAGATTGAATATATATATATATATATATATATAGGCGGGTTCAAACGAGGAGCGCATCAATTTAAGAGAACGTGAGGAGCACTCCCATGCTTCTGATCACATATGATTTGCAACCCCTAAAAAATCGGATTAACTCGAAAATTCGCGCAAAAGTGGCGCGAGGTGGTTCGCGAGGCGTGCAAGTCGCGGATCATTAATGATTTTAGTTGTAAATCATATGTGATTCATAACTGTCAATTGCTCCTCTAGATCAGTTGTGAATCACATGTGATCCACAACTGCCAATCACATGTGATTCATAACTGTCAATTGCTCCTCACGTTCTCTTAAATTGATGCGCTCCTCGTTTGAACCTTCCTCTATATATATATATATATATAGGGTTCATCGGGTTGGGTTGGGTTCAAATTATCGTAACCCGATATCAACCCAATTCATACGGTTTAAAGATTTTACAGTTCAATTGCACATCGGGTTGCTTCGGGTTGGGTTGAGTTAATCGGGTTGGACGGGTTGGTCGGGTTTTTAAGCACCCCTAATCCATACGGTTCCTAAAAAAAATTATTTCATTCGTCTCAAAATAAGTGTCTACATTATCTCAAAATAAGTGTCCACTTTCAAAAGTAATTGTTTATTTTTCCATTATACTCTTAATTATGAAATGAAAAAAATTTCTTTCTATAATTAAGGGTAAAATTGTATTTTCCTTAATTCAAAAATGTAATAATCCTTTACTCCTAAAATTGTGTGTATTTTTATTATGGACGTTTATTTTAGACCGGATGGAATAATAATTCGTGTTTAAAGTCTATGCAATTATTATCATATTCCTAATAATTCATATATGTAGTCTCCACCGCATCAAATTAATATGTATTTTTATTACAAATATATAATTATTGGTCATATGTTTAATTGTAGATGAACGTGTTTAAATAACAAGTATTTTTATTTGATTATTATTTTAGACGATATATCTTTAAAATGCGTCTTTATCAACTACTAAAATTATGATGATTATGAGGATGAAACCTATGTTCTTTTAAATAAGTATTTATACGTAAATCTAAGACGATAAATAAACTTATTATTAAGATTCTATTAGCTTTACGATCTTTCATAAGTATAATAAGACACAATAGATCAAGCGAATAATATTGAAAATAAGACGAGTCATGCACAGATTTTCTATATTTTTTTTAAAATAGAGACTTACAAGTCAAAATCTCTAAAATAAATAACATCTAGCTCCAACAGAATCTCTACTTTATATTATTTAAATGTATCATCCAATACATCTTTTAAAAAGAATTTATATAAAATAATGATAACTCAATCTTATTGGTGAGAATACATAAAAAAGTAATTCTCTAAACTTGAAACTTACTCTAGTTTTCTCTATTTTAAAGAATAATATAAAAAAGCTATTGGGGAAATATAGAGAACAAAAATATAATTTTTTCTATTTTAGAGAAGTTGTTGGAGATGTTATTAGCACTACTTGCTAAAACCATAAGTATTTGAGTCACTTTCTTGAAAATGTGGCTATAAAGTGAAGAAAATGTTTGATTGGTTATTTTGGATGGTTTTCTTGTAATTTGAAGGTAAAAAGTTGGAATATTATTATTTAAATATGTAAAACAAATATTTTAAAATTATATTCCATTTTAAATAAAGAGGAATAATTGAAATCACATGTAGGTCAAGTACGTACAATATGGTACAACTCATTATTTACGTCTTTGGTACCACACAAAAAAAGGACCACCGCAAATTAACTACTATCTTAAATAGTGATGGATTCTGTGTTTTTTAAATGTGATAGAATAAGTAGGTAAGACGTTAACAAAGGGAAATTGACCAAAATAACCATTTCATCCAGCCATCTTCAACTTTTAACCACCCAACTTAATTTTTTACAAAAATAACCAAGATCCCGCAAGTCTGGCATACAAAAAAAAATTATTTTTAAAAAAAAATGACAAAACCGCAAGCCACGTGTCACTATCTCCTATACCGCAAGTAAGGAATAAAGAAGACCGCAAGTTTGCGCCCCGCAAGCGAAACGTAAAATAATATTTTTTTTTGCGTTTTGTCAGAAAAAGCTGACATCACAAGCTTGCGGTGTCAGGCTTGCGGGATGCTGGTTATTTTTGTAAAAGTTAAAGTTGGGTGGTTAAAAGTTGAAGATGGGTGGAAGAAATGGTTATTTTGGTCAATTTCCCCGTTAATAAGAGCATTTCTAACAGTTATACTAAAATAGAAAAAAGTAAAATTTTAGAATTTTTGTTACTCCAACAACTATTGTTTCCCCTAAAAAAAACTAACTTTTTCCCCTCAGCTTTTCATATATTGAATATTTTAATAATATAATTAAATAAATTGAATATTTTAATAAGATAATTAATACTAGAGTTGCTAAAATAGCATAACTGTTAAGGGATCCGTTTGGTTCACTGAAAAGTGATGGAATCTGGTAGAATTAGAATGCGACATTCCATTGACCAGATTCCATTCCAGTGTTTGGTTCAATCTTTTGTGCAAATGGAATCACTACAATTCCATTGAATTCCATAAATGAGTCATTTAACATTCCATCCTAAAGACAAGGTATTTCAATGGAATGGAATTAGATATTTTGATAATTCCAAAATCACCCTTTGTCCTACTCCCTTTACCTGATCTGCTCTCTCTTCATCTTCTCCATTGCACACAGCAAGAAGGTTCACCGGAAAACGCATTCCATTTCTCCGACGATTTCCAGGTTCTACAATCTCTCCATCGCACACCTCCATCTGTTAGTCGACACTCATCTTCATCGCACACCTCTCTTCAATAGGTAATGGTTCGATTTTATCCATCTGTTCGATTTTGACAGCAAGAACAGCAAATCTGTTTAAGTTTTTATGGGTTCACCTGCTTTCTCAGACATCAGAATAATTTATAAGTTGATGAGAATTGGTTTTGGACACTGGATTCAATTTCGATTTTGATTTGTGTCGAGTTTTGTTGTGATCGATTGGAGCCCTAATCGAAGAAGGTTTTTGGATTTGATCGAATGATGATCTAAGCATGAAAGAATGAACGAAACAGATTGATTTATATGGCCGATCTGGATGTTTGGTGGCTGAATCGATTTTGGCAAAGGATTCGTGTTTTGCTGAAAAGTTTTTCTCCGAAGTCGCACCTTGTTAATTTGATAGATGGGGTAATCTGGTATGATTTTGAAAAAAACAATTAAAATTATCAAAAGAGTATTTTGGTCATTTACCAAAATTTCATTCCAATTCCAAAACTACATTCTGTGAACCAAACAGACAGATTCCAATTCCTTTAACAGATTCCATTCCAATTCTGTCAACCAAACAACTGGTCAAATCTGACACCATTCAATTCCAATTCCTTCAAAGTCAAATTCATTTGACAGATTCCATTCCATCCAAAAACATTCTGCGAACCAAACGCCCCCTTAGAGTTGGATGCAATTTTTTAGAGATTTTGAACTGT
The DNA here is from genome assembly GCA_033807775.1 of Saussurea involucrata. Taxonomy (NCBI): domain Eukaryota; kingdom Viridiplantae; phylum Streptophyta; class Magnoliopsida; order Asterales; family Asteraceae; genus Saussurea; species Saussurea involucrata. The sequence continues at coordinate 8,145,064 of CM066317.1, read as the reverse complement.
TATACTCTATTTTAGAAAGAAAAAAAAATTAGCATACTTGTTGAAGATGCTCTAAAAGTTTGATATAGGTCAATATAGACCGATAATTATGTAATATTTTTCGTCTATATATTTCTGTTTATTAATGAAATGAATATAATCATAAAAATTATATAATACAAGATTTTGTGGGTTTTATGCATTTTAATAAATATTTGGTTTCTCCACTCGTTTTACTTTGATTAAACATTTAAATTTATTTATTTAAAATAAATATTGCTAAGTGGGTGTTTGGGATTGCTTATTTTGCTTATTGTTTTTCCTCGCCACAAATAAGTTATTTTTAGTGTTTAGATTGGAAAAAAAAAGTGCTTATAACTTTTTACTACCACAAATAAGTTGTTTTTTAAAAGTGCTTATAACTTATTTATCCAAATTACATTTTTACCCCTAACTTCTTTTTAATATGACATAAGTTGATAAACACTTTTAAAAATAAGCGTAGGTTGTTTTAAATAAGCAATCCCAAACACCATCAAACACATTTTTTAAATAAATAATTTCATATGTATCATCTTTATGTTTTTTTGGTTTAAACCTTGAAATGTCATGTCAATTTTAAATGTATGTGAAAATTGATTTGGTTTACGAATTCGGTTGTATACTGAAATTATATATTATAAAAATCCGAATGACTTTCATAATAAATAAAGTAGAACCGTAAATTTGGTCTTTGTGGTTTGTCGAAAATAACAATTTTCGTTCGTGTATTTTCAAAATTACAAGATAGTGATCGCGGTGCAAAAATGTTTGGATTTGGTTCCTTCCGGCGACCGTTAAAAAACCTGTTAAATTAGAGGTCTTTTTGTCATTTTATTGATTTTTGTCTTTTACCCAATCAAAATCGATTTTATGATTTTGGTCCTGTGATTTTTGATTGGCTAAAATCGTGAAAGGTAAAAAAAATTGATAAAATGACAAAAACGTCCATCATTTAGCAGAATTTGTTGACGCCCGTTAGAAGAAGGGACCAAATTCAGACGTTTCTACAAACTATGGTGATCATCTTGTAATTTCAAAACTACAGGAACAAAAAATGTTCAAATTTGTAGTTTACTTTAATAAATATTGTTTTACTAGGAAAAACACAACATTTGAATTCGTATAGATTTTAGACAATGAAAAATGGTACTTATTTAAATAGGAGATTACAGAATATTTTATCGTAAACAGTCATGAAAACATTTATTCTAGACATAACGCGATCCAAGTTTTCTCTTTATGTTTGTTAATAAGTACTGTAAAATAATTTATTTTACTGAAAAAACAAACAAACTCTTGTGATTTTAAACAGATTTGAAATCGCAGTTTAAAAGTACATGATTGTTAGTAGAGATGTATATTTAGGCTTGAAGTTTGAACCCAAAGCGCAGAATAAGACATGACTGACTGTTACGATCAATTAATATTTTTGAATGAACGACCTATTGCAAGACCAATTACCATATATAATATATACCTTCAAATATTCATACATATCATACATTTAAAAAATATTTACAAAATCAAATTTGGTCCGATTAGGTCGAAACCAATTACCATATACATACAAAAGAAATTAAACCAAAGGGTCTTTAGCCTAACGATATCAGAGCCCTTGGCCTTGTAGGAGGTTAATGGTTCAAACCTCACCAAAGGCGAGGAGAGTGTGTGAGTTTATTTGTTTCAATTGCCGTATATAAATATTATATACTTCAAAAAAAAAATTAAGGGCACGTTTGGTTTGCGGGAATGAATTGGAATGGATTGGATTTCATGTAAGGATTTGGATTTGGAGGGATTTGGATTCGGGGGATTTGGAATCCCATCATGTTAAAAGGTGTATTGTAAATTATTAAAAACACATGTTTTGAGTTCAGTTGGCAAAGGGGCGGAACGACTTTGTTCAAATACACAACAGGTTCAAGTTTGAATCATGCAGAAGACGTACTTAACCCCTTTCGTTAGCCTCAATGTTGAGTCACTCTGAAATGTCTCCTCAAATATGTTCCTAGGAGGCGGGTTCGGTATGGTGCTGCTCAAGATTGCCGGTAATCAACATTTCACTAAAAGAATATATGTTTTTAAGGCATAATCAACATTAAGGCCATGTTTGGCAAACTAACTGATAAGCTAGCTTATGACTTATAAGCTAGCTGGTAGCTGATAAGCTAGCTGTTGACTTATAAGCTAGTTGGTAGCTGATAAGCTAGCTTATGAAAAAGTCACGTTTGGCAAAACTAGCTTATAAGCGTGTAAAATGACTAAAAAGGACATATTAAAAAATAGTAAATAAATAATAATTATATAATTGAGGGTATATTTGGAAAAAAAGTAAAAAGCAAAAAAAGCTCCCATACGCTACATTGACTAGCGTTTTGATAAGCTAGCTTATGGTCATCCAAACATGTACCTAGCTTGTAAGCTAGCTTTTTTTTTGCCAAACAATGCCTAAGGTGATATTTGTTTTTTAAGAGGTGTTTGTGCTGAAGTCTGAATTCATAATTTATAAGATTGTTTTTGTAAACTGATAAGCATCTGAATATATATAATTATTTATTATCACTCAAAATGCTATATTGTTAAGTTTAAATACCATTGATTCAATATAACTAAAAACCCTTAAAAGACCACACAATAATATTCAAGAACTAAAATTGGGGCCAAAATTATAGTAAATCACAAGAGCCAACAGCAAATGATGGTGGATCACCAATCACCAATAAAGTTCTTTAAAGTTGTTATGAAGTCATGTATTTAAGAAAAAAATATTTGAAAGTTATTCTCAGTGGTGGATCCATGATTTTTGCATAGTGGGGTCACTTTTAAGGTAGGTTAAAGGTTCGCAAAGTCGTTCTAGCCTAATTCTACGGTTTCAAGAGATTTTTGAAGTTTTTCGGTTGATTTCGAGGGACTTTTTCGTTTTTTCGTTGATTTCAAGACTTTTTTGTTTGTTTTTTGATTGATTTTGAAGTACTTTCTTTGGTTTTTTAGCTAGTGGGGGGACATACAATAACGCTATAAAATAATTGTTTTTACACTAAAAAAATCATTTTTTTTTATTATTTTAATGGGGGGATGGGACCCCCCCCTTTGGCTACCGCATCCGCCAATGGTTATTCTCCTAAATGACCTAGATTGTTGATTTACCTTTTTCACTATAGTCATATAAGACTAATCCCATTGAAGGTTTTCCAAGGGACGTCGTTATACAGAATGGGTTGAACCTGAACTACCAACCAATTTCATACCATGCAAGGAGTTGAAGGAGGACCCCCTCATGTCAGGTTTTCGAGAAGGTGCATTTGGTACACTGACAGAACCGGATCGGATTGGATAAGAAGCGACCAGAACGAGATAGACAGGTGAAAAAACTATGGAAGGTTTTAGAGTTTGAAACTCATATGGGTAGTTTGCTATTCTACCAATCTTGTTCCTTGTCCATTATTTGTGTTCCACCTACTTTGGTAGAGCTAAAAAATGCATTTTTGTCTCACTCAATCATCTCTGGTTACAGTCTAATGTTGCATTTGAAATAAGTTGTCCCATGTCCCACGTACCAAACGCACAATAACACTCCATCAATATTCAATCCAATATTTTTGTAGGTACAAAATAATGCACAAATTATTTTAATCTAGAAAATGTGCTCAAAACATACAAAAAAATGGTCATCAAGAATTATAGAATATATAATGGACTCTCTCATTTGCACTATACAAATCTTTGGAACCATTGACCCAACAGTATCCACATTCTTTGGAACCAAAAGGCCATTGACCTAACAGTATCCACATTACCGGTAGAGCTCACTTTTCTAGAAGATCAATGATTCAAACCTCATCAAAGATGAGGACTGGGAGTGTATAAGTATGGGTTACGGACAAAAGTTCAGTTGCAAACATGTTTTCCATTATGAACCGGGGACAAAGAAGAGAGGGCAACACATGGTCCTATTTGTTCACATTCATCATGAATAGTGAACGTAAACATTCATGATGAATATCCATGACACGTGTCACGTTCTCCTTTATCCCCTAATTCACAAGGGAACTTTAGTTTGCAATTGAACATACCCCTATACAAAATATTACATACTTGAAAGAAAAAAAAATGCAAATAAGATTGGAATGGTTGTTTTATTTCTCACCCAAATAGCCCAATTTTACAACCTCATAAGTTACAAAAGAAACCTACTTCTTTTATGGATTTATCACATTGCCTCTTTTCTTGCCTGTACAACATGTTTGAATTAAATATTTGTGTAAAACCCCATTTCATTGGCATACCATTTGTTACTTAAAAACCAATGAAGGAGCAAATATTTAAAAGAAATCAATGATCAAAGGGAATTCTGATTACAAAGATTGTAACCAGATATGAGAGAACTAAGGGCAAAGGCAACAAAAGCTAAGAAGGACATTCCTATGGATGCAGTTGCCATCTCTGTGAATGCATCTTTACCCCAATTCGATACCCAATCGTCAACCCTCGTGGCTGCTGAAGATGATGCCGAGATCAAGAGATAAGCCAATATCTGCAATTATATCAATGAAATTTATGTTCTTTTGTAAAGAAAGAACAAGAATATAAAAACTGATAAACCGAACAAACCCAATATATTCCATCCAGGTGTAGGAATCTATGGGGTCCAAAATGAAGAATTTGTAGTTTTTAACCTATTTTTCTCTCCAACAAATCCTCCAAAATGAATAAAAATCTCCATATTTGTGCATATGGTACTTGCCTGATCCATTAGGAAGTCGAAGTGGGGACGAAGAGAGTACGAGATGATGTGTTTTCCATAGATCAAGTGGTATGTCATGTCAATTGCTTGAAATGTTGCATATGCAAAACCAATAGCATTCACTGCTACCACATACCTATGCCATCAAACAAGGAGATCAATCGATATGATCAATAATACCATAGAAAGATGCTTTTGGTAAAAAAAAAAGGATGTCCAAACAACTATCGTTTATAAGAGAATGTACAAGATTGTTAAATTACTAAACTACCGATGTCAAATTAAACTTGTTATCCCACATCTGGCAGTGAGACGGAAAACTATGGAGATGATAGAAGATTGGTAAATTACAAAAACTTGTTATCCCACTTTTGGCGAGACATTATACTGGGACATTTTTTTTCTGTCCCACCAAAATAGGTGGAATAAATCAAGGAGATGGGACAAGATTGGTAAATTACTAAACTACCCATGTCAAACCTTCCATCACTCTTTCGCCCCCTACGTCACTCTCGCTTGTCCAGTCTTGTTTGCGTACCAAACGCTCTCTAAAATTGTGTTTGAATGTTTTTCTGTTTTGATAAATCCAAGAATTTGCATAAAGGGGATACACGAAATGTAGGCATAAACTCGGTGATAGAACAAGCATCTAAACAAGAAGCTAATATGGCCAAACAAACTCAAAAGATCAAAGGGACAACCATGGAGCATGCCAACAAAAAGACATTATCTAACCTAGTCAACCCACAAAAAGAAACTTGCTATTATACATAAAACAACCAGCAACCCTAAACTAGTATTGATGCAAAAAATGTGATTGCTCTTTTGTTGTACTTCTTACTACCCAGAATCTGGCTATCAAATCAAATATCTGAAAGTAAAGCTATAAAAAGATGTAGCTAGAACACTAAATTCCTAAACTAGACATTCTTAACTCACTCTTTAACACCAAGAAATGGGAACCAACTAACTAGGAACTAGCTGCTGAGTTGCTTCTGGTTGGGTTCAATCCCCTCGAAGAAGCATTATAGTAACTACAAATTGATTTGTTAAAGATGACACTGGAGGGGACATGATAGGACTTAACGGGCCAGAGTGAGGTAAGAGGGTGAAAGAATTGTGGAAGGTTTTGGGGCTTTAATTTGAGTATTTTCCATGGGTAGTTCAGTAATTCATCAATCTTGTCTCATCTCCCATATTTTTGTTCCACCTATTTCGCCGCCCACTCAGTCCGGTCCTATCCCAGTCTAATGTTACGCCAAACGTGGGACAAAAAAGTATTTGTTCTATGATGTCCCACGTATCAAACGCACCATAATTTCAACACCACCCCATCAAACAACTCCTAACTTTACTTATTGGATCCATCTTTAAAAAGCATCAAATTCTCAATTTAAGCTGATCTTCAAACCTTAGAAAGAAGAACAAAGTAAATCCATGAAGCTGGCCTTTTTTCTTGAATTGAAGGTGAAAAAGCTAAATGGAACAAAATCAGGCAAGAATTATTCTCCTATCTGTCAATAAGGTTGCGGCGTGGTGGTCGGCAAGTAGCCTGCTGACGCTCGGGTTTATGCCTGAGGTCACAGGTTCGACCCTGCGCTTGAGACATCAGGTGAAGGGGGTTAGTCTGGGTCGCTCCTAGCGGAAACCTGGGATACCCCGGACATGGTGATTACTAGCCGGTTCCAAAAAAATTATTCTCCTATCTAGAAGAACAATTCAAGTGGGTATACATGCAAAATCCTTTCTGACTTTATTCGTTCAACAAAAAAGAACAAATTCTTTCTACTTTTCTAGCAGAATTGTTCGACCTAATCAAGACCAAAGTCAAATTTTCAAATTTAAATCTCTTAGAAGTTAGAATTGATAAAAATCCTTAAATTTACCAACTTAAGCTAGAACTGGTCATGCTTGATTGACCTAGATAGTAGTCGATTTTAGTCCACTCTTCATACTAGCCATACTAACTAATTACTTGGATTTTTCTAGGTGAATAATCAGAAACATGAATTTTCCCCTACAATCGATCCCCAATTTCCACCAAATCTCCAACTGGTCTCGAATTCGGCTTAATTGAAAAAAAAATGAAATTACAACTTCATTGAGAAGGATTGTACCTGTACTCCTTGTATCGATCAAACGAGTCACCGCTCCACCCTTGAGTTTTATCAGACGCCATAACAGAGAAGGCAACCACGCTTAATATCACTTCTAAGATCCTAAACCCTAACGCAGCTCTATCAACCATCACTTCTCTTCTCGACCTGCTCGATCCCGGCGTCGCCGTCCTCGGCCTTCTCTCTCCTCCACCACCGACGGTTCCCTCCTCCACACCGCCGCCGGGTCTTACTTTAGTGACTCCGGTCACCGACTCCTCCCTCGCTGATCGGTTATAAGCTACCGTAGGCGACTGAGCTTTTGGTGGTGGGAGACTGAAGGTCTGAGGAGGTTTTTGGTGGTTGGAAGTAGGAGATCTAAATGAAGTGTAGTATTTGTCGACGGAGACGATGGCTTTAGATGGAGAAGAGGGGAATTCGTCGGGTTGAAGAGGGGAATTCGCCGGGGAATGGAACTCGTCGAATTGGGAGTCGGTGTCGGACATTGATCGGTTGGTGGTGGTGGTGGTGGTGGTTGCGCGATGGCGATTGTTGTCTTTGTGGTTGTCCATGGCGATTTTCCGGTGGTGGGAAGAGAAGTGGAAGGTGGTTCCCAAGTTTAAAAGAAGCCAAAGGAGATGGAGAGAGAGAGAGAGAGAGGGGGAAAAAGCAAAAACCTTTTGTGGGGGTTTCGGACCAAAATAATCCAAATATTCTCATAAATATTTCCAAATATAGTTTTGTAAGCATTTTTTTTATACTAAATGTTTTATAAGAATTTAAATATAAGGGTGTATTTGGTACGCAGACAGACAGAACAGAACGGGAAAGGACAAGACAGTTGTTCAGTGTTTATTAACTTATTCTAGTGTGATACAGGTAATAAGAAGTTTTTGTGTTTGGATGGGAAAAAATGCTTATACTGGTTTGACACAGCAAATAAGAAGTTTTTGATAAGTTAATTTTCTCTAACTTATTAACGTATTTGAAACAGTCTATCAATTTTTAGTCATTTTACATGTATAAGTCATCTTAAACACCCTGTAAAAACAACGTATCAACTTATTACGTTTTGTTACCATCATAAGCTAATTCATACACTTTTTATAAAACTTCGGTTTGACACTACTTAAGTTGATAAACACTTTAAAAAAACACAAGTTGTTTTAAATAAACAATCCCAAACACCCCCATGATGTAATATATGTTCAAAAAAATTAATATGTTTGGATTTGCAATTTTTAAATTGATCATTTGATATCAAATAATCAAAACTATGTACTTCATCCTAAAATAAGTTTCTACAATTAAAAAAAAAGTAATACAATTTTAATGAACTAAATTATAGTTTTACCCATGATGATAGATGGAATAATTAATTTCTCCATCCCCTAATTAAGGTAGAGTGAGAAAGTATTTTCGATCCTACAATTTTGAAATTACAAGATGGTCATTATGTTTTGCAAAAACATCTAGATTTAGTACCTCCCTCTAACGACTGTTAAAAAATTCCATTTAATCAAATGCAATATCGTCCTTTTATTGATTTTTTGTCTTTTACCCAATCAAAAACCTCATAGACCAAACCATAAAGTCGGTTTTAATTGGGTAAAAGACCAAAAAAATTTGACAAAATGATGGAAATACTCCTCATTCTTTGGAAAAGTGACTATTAGGAGGGACCAAATCCGTAGGTTTTTGGAACCACGATGACTATCTTGTATTTACAAAACTAGAGAAACAAAAAGCGTTATCTTCAACAAACCACAGGGACTAAATTTGTAGTTTACTCAAGTTATAAGAATCATAAATAATGATTTTGAATTTTTAATAATTATATAAACAAATAATAAATATAATAAAGTATATAAATAATTTCATTATACAATATACAGTATGACTAATTTTGCAACTAATATAAAATCGATTGTTCTACTCGTAAAATAAATGGTCAAATAGTTGTACGTTCACTTTCCCGTTGCAATGATTTTGGAGCCACGGCAAAACAATGACGTTTTCAATGCGTGACTTATGGCGTCAAATTTCTAATTCATATATAATATTATATATAAAAACGCATGTTTTATAGTGTTATTCAATGAGTCAATAGTAAGAGCATCCACACGCGTCTTGCATGTGCTCTTGCAAGATGACATGGCATGACATGTGTCTTGCAAGGCCTTGCAAGACTACCATGATCTTTCACAATTAGCAAGGTCTTTCAACCAATATAATATATTAAACAAAATCATTTATTAATTTAATTAGTTTGTTTGTTTGTTTAAATATTAGTTATTATTAATATGTTTATTAAATTTAATTCATTTATTAGTTTATTTGAACATTATTTTTTTTAATATTTTTATTAAAATTTCTTATCCACGCTTTATTTTAAAAAAAATGATACTTTTATGCAATGTTTTTTATTTAAACTGCTAAATTAAAAGTACATTAATATAAAAATTACGAAAATACAAATACTAATAGATAAACGTACACAATTTATTTATCTATATATTATAATTATCTATATTATCTATATTATAATTATCTATATTATTTATATTATAATTTATTAGTTTAGAAAGGAGTTTGGTTTTGCATGTGTGTGGAAGGTGTTATTGCAAAGCTGATGTGACACTTATGAAAGGAGTAAGGTCTTGCAGGTGTGTGGATAGTCTAATAAACATGTTAAATTATGTTATATATCAAACTTGCAAAGAAGACATTAGATATCTCATTACGATAATTGCGCATTAGGCCATGGTGTGCCATGGGCTTCACGTGGCATGACACACAAGTCTTGATGCCATGACGACTGTGCAACGAGTTTTTTCATAACAGTGTTTTAATTAACAATCGATAATTTTTATCAAACACATTTATTTTATTATGAGTCACGAAAAACTAAGTATTTTCTCAATTGTGAATAATTTCTTTTACAATGTTTTTTTTGAGAGGGGGGCGGAGTTGTAATGTTATGATTAATTATTTCTATTGCTTAATAATCATTAAACGTAAACCACAAGAGTTGTGACGTACTTGTTAAGGTCCTAGGGAATGTGGTGGAATATCTATCCGACTAGGGTTCTAATCCAGACGTATACAACAATTATGTCCACTAAAATTTAATCAGGGCTAATGTATTACAGTCATAATTTGCTAAGGAATTAGTCTAGACATAGCCCAGGACACCCTTCTAAAAAAAATCATTAATCATAACAGGATCTCAATCAATATAGATTTTGGTTGATAGTTTTTCTTTTCAATTTTTATGACATTTGACATATGTAAACAAATATATACCATGGTGATTCAAGCCTACAAGCTTCTTGTGTAAAAAAAGAAAAGACACAGAAGGCGCTTTATTTTAATTCTTATGTTAGGAAATATAACACATTTAAGTGTTTAATAACTTAAAAGAGTAAATTACGATTTTCATCCTTATGGTTTGCTAAAAATTGTGGATTTCGTTCCTGTGATTTTGAAATTCAGTTTTCATCCCTATGGTTTGCAATTCATTTGTATTTTTGTCCCTAAGGCCAAAACACTATTTTTAAGTATGAAGGACTAAAATAGAAATAAATTGTAAACCATAGGGATGAAATTAAAATAGAGTTTAAATCATATGGATGAAATTGATTTTGTTTTATGATTTGGGTAAGTAATGAATAAGGGAAGATGCCATTAAATAAAATAAATGGACAGTACAAAGTGTTCCAACATTTACTTTGAGAGTAAGCTTTCCCCAACTTATCACAAACAAACAATACCCCTCTCCCTTTTATTCTTTTCTTTTCCTTCAACCCACCATATTCTCTCTCTCTCTCTCTCTCTATATATATATATATATATATATATATATATATATTCTCAGTTTGATGAAACTTTGTCGTTTTTACATAAAAAAACACAAATATATGAAACAATTTCATCAAGAAAACCTATGAAATCCAAAGTTTACACACATTTAGAGGTTTACAATTTATTATCTCGCTCGCTCGCTCGCTCTCTCTCTCTCTCTCTATATATATATATATATCTATATATATCCCTCTCTCCCCCTCTCCCTGTCATCGACACAAAAAGGCACCATACTGTTATATGCATGTGTATATATATACACACACAAAGAGAAAGAGGGGGTAGGTTCTGGCAGGGCCCTCGTTTTTATTAACATCCTCGTTTATATATATATATATATATATATCCCTCTCTCTCTCTCTCTATATATATATATATTAAGTCATATATATATATATATGACTTAATGTATTAATATACAAGCAAAGAATCATGTGAGAAGTTGACGTTAACGTGAGAAGTGGATCTAAACCGTTGATCACTTTTAATCAAATGCTCTTCCATAAATTGCGCCTTACAATACGTGCAAGCGATTGTCGATAAGATCTTATACAAAATGTGTTGAAGTTTATAATATCATCATCCCACATCTTATAAAAACTGGAAATGCCGCCAACGTCTAGCAAGTCTTACAACCATCATTAGGGAGGTAAATCACATGTCCTAGAGGTAGATGGGTGGATGGTGCCGAGAGTCTAACCCCAGACCTCCCACTTTCACTCATTTTCAAGGATGCCCACCTCTTTACCGCCTAGGCTAATGTTGTGGGGAATATTGATATCTAAACCAAACAAATCTCAAGCATATCCTACCCAAAGGTGGGATCCGGCAATAAACCCTAAACCTTATATAACAACCCAAACAAAATAAACATTTCAAATCATAAATATTAGATTATCCCAAAACGGGTCCCAAAATTTCTTACATCAATTCAAAATCTGGTTGGCGGAATCAACCTACACAACTGAGAAATAACTAAATGACTACAGTGTTACTATGAGGTCAAGCCTTTCTGCTACGCCCTGCTCACTTGCCAGAGCCTTTCACTACCTGCTTTCCTGAAAGGTTTTTAATTTAAAAGAAAGCGAGGGTTAGACCATGAGGTCTAGTGAGTCCCTCAAACAATTATCAAAGCATTTAAACAGAATACCATTTCAGTATAAATCGTTCATAAAACAGTTTAGATTAAATCGTTTCGGATATAAATCCGCCCCTCATAAATTGACACCCTGAAGTCACCCTAAGGTGACAACGAGTCAGTCTCATGCTGCCTTGCAGGGTCACACCGCCCTTGGCATAAACGGGAACACCCTCCCGGCACGAGCTGGCGGGCCACTTCTCGACTTAGTCAACTTACATCAAAATCAATGTATGCATACATCCCACATAAATTTTCAAACATCAATTCATGCAATTAAAGCATAAGCATAAAGCATGGCATTTCTCATCATATATCCGCTTTAGAAAAACATATTAAAAACCACACGTTTTAGTTTAGAAAACTCACCTGATATGCTTACTTCCTTCCTACCTTGCTCTATACTCCCCAAACGATCTACCTGAGTCAAAGGATAAACACATAAGCTAACTAACCGAACCGTCCGGACATCACTGACCGGGCACTCTTACTTCCCGGACATTTCTACTTACCGGACACCACAATGTCCGGACACCTCTGCTTTCCGGATAACACCACTTTCCGGATAACTCTACATTCCGGACGCTTAACCTTTCCGGACACTTAACCTTTCCGGACACTTAACCTTTCTGGACACTATACCTTTCCGGACACTTAACCTGCGACAAGAAGCTATCCGGACAACTTCCGGACACCTACTTCGCAAGAAGGTTTCCGGACGAGGCGTTGTTCGAGTTTAATGCTCGAAATCATGGCAAACACCCATTAAACAGTAAGATAATGCGACGATTAACTACTTACAGGCCCATTATCAAATCCCACAAAGTTTTACTGCCTAAACACAACCCAAAGATGCTTAAATCTCCCTTAATGGTCTTAAACAACTTTTTGCAAGAAGACTCTCAAAACCACAAATCACCAGACGAATCTTAGATGAGGTTATGGATTAAGGATTACCTGATTGATTGTTGCAGGAAGCAAATTCCGAATTCCGATCCTTCTTCTGATTCTACCACTTGAGGATCCTTCTCTTCTCTTACACCAAAAACCTCAAGCTCAAGTGCCCTTTTCTCTCTAAATCTCTCAGCCGACACACACACCAAATCAGAGAAATTGAAATGATACCTAGGGTTTTGTGCCCTTTTATACTCCCTCTCTCATTTACCAAATGGCCCCTCAACTTCTACTTTTATTTACAACTCCACACTAACCACAAAACACTTCGAAAAAGGTCTGGGTCGTTACAACACTCCCCCCTCAAAAGAATTCCGTCCCCGGAATTCCATTTTCGAAAAGGTGAGGGTACTTGGACCTCATATCAGATTCTAACTACCACGTAGCTTCTCATTCCTTGTGGTAACTCCACTGAACTTTTACTAGACAAACTCCTATGTTCCTCGTTTAGCAAACCTTACCGCTCACGATTTCTATCGGTTCTTCTACGTAAGTCAACCTCTCATCTATACTGATGTCCCCTCAAAGGAACAGCCACAACGACCTCTGACAAACACTTCTTTAAGTCCGAGACATGAAATGTCGGATGAACACTCCTTAATTCTTCTGACCAGTCTAACTTGTATGCTGCTGCTCTAACTCGCTCATTAATGACAAGGTCAACTTCTCATCGCCTACATCTTTTTCATGGTCGCCATCATCTCACTTCTCACACCGGCTCTCCACAAAAGAGACGTGCATCATTCTACGAATTTCTTCTCAAATTCACATCGAGTACCTCAAGATCGCGCACTATCTATTCAACTTTCATGCTTCGACAGATCCGTAGACTTAGTCCACCTTACCTATCTCTGAAACTTCAAGGCTCAAAGCCTTATGCTTTTCAATCCAACCACTCAGTTCTACTTGGTTGCCTCAGACCGTTCAGATGGGAAACATAACCGCACCCCATACTTTGAAACCGCCCTCGGCGAGACATCACTTGCTATATCATGCCATCTTGCACTACTTACTTGTACCCTCTTCGATCACTATACTCGCTTAAAACTACCTGATAAAACTAAGGCCAACCGCGCCTCCACTTGCTCGCCTCCGTCCACACATCGGGGCTCACGGTTTTAAGCACGTCTAAATAAGGTCTCTCATACATTTATACTTCCTTAAGAGAAAGAACTTGGCAGAAATTCCCGCCACAACAACGAGAATCTTCCACCAGGAAAACTCACTTCTGACAACTTGGCACAAGGCCAACCTTGTACATCCCGACAAGCTCACCCCCAGGAGTCCCCTCCTCGGTATACCTGAAATTTCTAGGTTACTTCTTCCAACCGACATTCGTCTAAACAGATCATACTCCTTTCCCGAATCACATCGGCTACAACTCGACAACTAATTCGTACGTTCTCACCACTTCATCACTTCACACTTAACGTGTCTAATAGTAGGGAACCTCTATAATTCCTTATTGGAGTACTCACCTATCCGGATTGCACTTATCCTGAAGGCTCATCAATTTCTCGCTGCTTTGCCACAAGCGTCCAGTCATATAACATAACTTCGGTTACTCCCACTCAACTAGGAGGGGTAACCACGATCACACCCTACTATTCTCAATAGCTTACACTGAACGATCAGTTCGTTTGAACGTTTCTCACAAAGTCACTAACTTAACTCACTAAGTTGTCTTATCCACTTCTTTCTTGCACCAAATCATACACGATTTCCTTCCTCAATACTCTTTCCAAAAGTTCGCACACTTATCAAGGACAATCTACACAACACTGCGCCTATCGGTATTACTGTCAAGTTTACTATTTCCGATTTACTTACTTATTCCGACATACTGCCTTCACCTCCCCGCGTTAGCGTGGAGCACTGCCCACCAACATTGCTCGCCCCTCTCTTCCGACAATTCTCAAGCTGCAAATGCTGTCTCATTATTATACATAACCCATCTGTTGCACTAAAATTCTAACTTAAGGCTTTCGACTAAATCACCTCGAACTGACACCAGAGTTCGACGTCACCATACGTTCTTTAAACTCCAACTTTCACTTTCTCAGACAATTCGTTCGCACATAAGCAACAGCTCACATTCTTTAAGGATTTCACATCTATTCCACCACATTTTGACTAATACATTCATCATCTTCTTTACACTTCCAATGATCCCAAAATATGCTTACTTAGCGGCTCTTACAACTAAAAACACTTGGTTCCCCCTTTGGGTAACTACCCACCACCACTCCGTGATGTTATCCCGAACATAATCATACCACTACGTCAACTTACACCCTACGTGCTCCAACAACCTGGTTAACACTCGAACACCTCATCCGAAACCCCCAAAAAGGCTTCCCTCTGATGCTTTCTCTTCCTCTAACATCACATCACTACGACGCTAGCTGGCACGTTTAACTTGGCAATTATTGCCACTACATGACTGTACATTCCTCACTCATAACATCACACTGCAGACCAAAACTCTCACGGCCATTCATACACAACTCAAACTTATCTTCAAGACCTCGCGCATAAATAACCGAGTCTATCTCGCTACGTTGTCTCTGCCCAGTTCTAGTTGAACCACAACACCGGAATTTCTGATTAATTCTAACATACTCGTTTCTTGCTAGCTCGTTGCAATACCAAACCATTACACCGACATGGTACATTTCCTCACAGATCGACATAATCTATACCCTCACTTCGTTCGTGCTAAATACTTCATTCTTTACGAACCATCCCTCTCGTAAGTAAGACGCTTATCTAAAACAGCAACCTTTCACTATCTTAACACCCCTACCAAGTGGTCCTTCACTTTCAACCTTCTGATTCGAGTCTTCGGTCTCATACACCTTACACAACTGCCGACTTAACGTCAATATTACAAGATCACTTTAAAACTCTTATTCGGCGTCGAGGAAATTTCATTCCTACCTCACCACACTACTCATAACGAGTTGCTAATACCAACACCTTGACGACTTCTAGTCTTTCCCTCCGGACACAACCGCCCTTCAGCAACGGTATTTCCGGTCATCTATCCAGGGTACAGGCCCTCATACAACCGACACTAAAGTCCACTTCCGACTCTTCTACTGCCCACCTCTCCTCTTGAACACAAATACCAAAGCTACAAACATTCTCCCCTGATTTGTCCAACACCTCTCCACTCTAGGAGTTCTCCCTTAGCTTAAAATGTAATACTCTACGACCTATTGAGTTCATAGCCTTCATGCCTGACAACGCGATAACAGAATCATTTCACACTTTTGATCATTTTAAAGAAACCACACTTGAAAACAACTTGGGTCCACACGACCCCAACATTCTCATAACTCCAACACCCTGCACAACGATCTTTGAGGATCGTTTGCACGCAATCTTTCTGTAAAACTTAATAATACTCAACCAAAAATACGTTGTTACGACAGAAATAAATATTGGATGAAAATCTTCCCATACGACAAAATTTTGAAAGAAATTTACCGACACGAAGTAAACCAGTCGGTCCTCACACTCATTTATATAACTTCGACATGTCAACACTCGTTTTGGTTATAAAAGTTGTGCATTCAAACGTTTTCTTGGCTTATCATGAAAAGAGTGGAATATTTTGCAATTCGTAAACCTCAAGACTTCATTGTACGATGTAAATGGATTTGTATTTTTTTTTAAACCTACGCTTGCACACGCCGACTCATATCCGATCAAATTTGATATTTACACGTTTACTTTTCTTATGAAAAATCTCATGTACACATATACGGACTCAATGCATGAAACTCTACTTGCAATTGAAGGCTACTCACTCAAACAAGGTCAATCGCTTTACTCACGTAACTTATCATTGACACTCTACTTTCGACCAGTGGTCGCCCTCTTGGCCTTGCAACGATTTGCTATATATACATTCAACGGTCCACTTACGCAACCATTTCATACTATTTCGTTTTGATCAACTATCTCACCTTCCACTTCTACATGGTTTCATTTCACTTATTTCATTTATCCTGCCAATGGAAAGCTCGACCGAGAACCCAGGGCTCCATTGATACCCTCAAGGTTTTGACACTGTCTTTCCTTACCATCCTGACTGATCTATCCCATGATTTCTAGAGTTGGGGCTCTCCCGAAATAGGAGTCTTACTCAAACTCAAGCATTCTTCCTCTCCGAATCCACGAAGAGCTACCTCTAGACGACTCGTAATACTCTATACAACATTTCTTCTCTACGATGTATACTTGCATCACATCACTATGACTTCTCATGAAACTTCCCCGACAAGGGGTCTCAGTCTATCCCTCAGGGATCTTGCTGACATTCTAAAGTACTGGAACACGACATAAACACTAGCTTCTGACTACCACTTCAAAATAATAAGGCAGGTTAAGCACATACATGTACCTGTAAGTTTGCAATTACATTGGCCAGGTGGAATCTTACCTTACATGACAGTCCTCAGTACCCTATTAGTCCTATCTCTATAATAGTGTCCTCCTAACGCATTTCCTGTATCTACAATAGTGCCCTCCTAACGCATTTCCTGATTCTCAGTTGTGATTTCTACTCCCAAGTTTAAGTTTAGGCCCATCCGGTCACCTAAATCCCTTAAACTATGGCTCTGATACCAACTATAACAACCCAAACAAA
This sequence comes from Saussurea involucrata, assembly GCA_033807775.1. Lineage (NCBI taxonomy): Eukaryota > Viridiplantae > Streptophyta > Magnoliopsida > Asterales > Asteraceae > Saussurea > Saussurea involucrata. Next base: position 8,127,590 of record CM066317.1, on the reverse strand, counting down.
ATAAACATTTCAAATCACAAATATTAGATTATCCCAAAACGGGTCCCAAAATTTCTTACATTAATTCAAAATCTGGTTGGCGGAATCAACCTACACAACTGAGAAATAACTAAATGACTACAGTGTTACTATGAGGTCAAGCCTTTCTGCTACGCCCTGCTCACTTGCCAGAGCCTTTCACTACCTGCTTTCCTGAAAGGTTTTTAATTTAAAAGAAAGCGAGGGTTAGACCATGAGGTCTAGTGAGTCCCTCAAACAATTATCAAAGCATTTAAACAGAATACCATTTCAGTATAAATCGTTCATAAAACAGTTTAGATTAAATCGTTTCGGATATAAATCCGCCCCTCATAAATTGACACCCTGAAGTCACCCTAAGGTGACAACGAGTCAGTCTCATGCTGCCTTGCAGGGTCACACCGCCCTTGGCATAAACGGGAACACCCTCCCGGCACGAGCTGGCGGGCCACTTCCTGACTTAGTCAACTTACATCAAAATCAATGTATGCATACATCCCACATAAATTTTCAAACATCAATTCATGCAATTAAAGCATAAGCATAAAGCATGGCATTTCTCATCATATATCCGCTTTAGAAAAACATATTAAAAACCACACGTTTTAGTTTAGAAAACTCACCTGATATGCTTACTTCCTTCCTACCTTGCTCTGTACTCCCCAAACGATCTACCTGAGTCAAAGGATAAACACATAAGCTAACTAACCGAACCGTCCGGACATCACTGACCGGGCACTCTTACTTCCCGGGCATTTCTACTTACCGGACACCACAATGTCCGGACACCTCTGCTTTCCGGATAACACCACTTTCCGGATAACTCTACATTCCAGACGCTTAACCTTTCCGAACACTTAACCTTTACGGACACTTAACCTTTCCGGACACTATACCTTTCCGGACACTTAACCTGCGACAAGAAGCTATCCGGACAACTTCCGGACACCTGCTTCGCAAGAAGGTTTCCGGACGAGGCGCTGTTCGAGTTTAATGCTCGAAATCATGCCAAACACCCATTAAACAGTAAGATAATGCGACGATTAACTACTTACAAGCCCATTATCAAATCCCACAAAGTTTTACTGCCTAAACACAACCCAAAGATGCTTAAATCTCCCTTAATGGTCTTAAACAACTTTTTGCAAGAAGACTCTCAAAACCACAAATCACCAGACGAATCTTAGATGAGGTTATGGATTAAGGATTACCCGATTGATTGTTGCAGGAAGCAAATTCCGAATTCCGATCCTTCTTCTGATTCTACCACTTGAGGATCCTTCTCTTCTCTTGCACCAAAAACCTCAAGCTCAAGTGCCCTTTTCTCTCTAAATCTCTCAGCCGACACACACACCAAATCAGGGAAATTGAAATGATACCTAGGGTTTTGTGCCCTTTTATACTCCCTCTCTCATTTACCAAATGGCCCCTCAACTTCTACTTTTATTTACAACTCCACACTAACCACAAAACACTTCGAAAAAGGTCTGGGTCGTTACACCTTAAACCCTAAAGGTATGCAAACATGTCATCTACTTCAAGGAGTAAAACAGTTATTTTTGTAAAGACCCTTGTGAATATGAAAAGGCGTACGAGACAAAGAAGGTTTGCCAAAAAGAATTCGAAAAAAAAAGACCAAGAAAACACAAGTCGTGAACTAGAGACTTGAAAAGAAGAAAAGCCGAAAATTGATGGCTTCTACATCAAGTAATTGGAAAAGCACTTCCAAAAATGACACGTTTTTAATATGAAAAATGTACTTTCTTATATACACACAATACTCGATTTTCTAGAAAATAAAGACTATAGGTTCGCCAGTTCACTGAGGATTTTCCTAGCTGTTATCTTCAGAATTTGTAGGATTAATCGAGGTGTGCGTAAACTGACGCAAACACCCACCATACCTAGTAAGCAGTAAATTCTCATTTCTAACAGCAACCTAATTGTATAACTTAAAGGTTCTGAATATTGTGAAATAAGTACCGAAAAAAGGTCAGTAAACAAGAAGTAAAAGTCTTAAGAAAAGCATCTGATGCCTTATCGATCTAAGCTTCAATAACCATCCTTTATATTCTATATAACACCTCTCACTGCCCAGATTTTTATTCATAATGAATAGCACCAAATAACATGAATATTACTTGTGATATATTCATGATGAATATTATTCAATGTTATTCATCATGAATAACTTTTTCCAGATTCTCAATGAAGATGAATTCCTAACAGAACCCCCCACCTCTCTCTCTCTCTCTCTCTCTCTCTCTCTCTCTCTCTCTGTGTGTGTGTATGTGTGTGTGAGAGAGAGATTTAATATACATATGTTCTAAAAACATGTATTTTAGACTTAAAATAAAACACCAAGTAGGAAGAAAGGCCCACAGAAACAAAAGGAAAAAACCCTTCACAAAAACTAACCAATAGTTAAGCAAATCACATTAAAAAAGAAAAATAATAAATAATAAAAGACAGCCCTCTAAAAGATGATAAACTCTCCATCTGATAAAACATTTGTACATTGTTTTCCATACCTATTTGACTATTAAAATAACTAAAATGTTTTTTGAGTCTCCGTTCCTTTAAGATGCGTTTGGTACACTGGACATAACATAACATAACATAACATAACATGGATCACCGTTCTATGTTTGGCAGGACTTTTATGTGGAACAGACACTTATAGAGTGGAAGAGGCGGGTTCCACCCCCACCCCATGGAACAAGGTGGAACGGACCTATATTTTACTAATATAACCTCAAAACAAAACCTAATCTATACATATAATAAATAAGTAACTACATTGACACGTGTCGTCGTCTGGTGAGCCAGCTTTATTGTTTTCCCTCCTAAACATGTATCTGGACGCCTTTACATTATAGGTTCAATTAGCACACCCACATTCACTCCACCTTAAATCTCTCCTTAATTAATTTTTTTTAATTTATACCTTACATTTACTACCCTTATAATTACCTATGTAGTTTACTTTTAATCCATTACTTTTTTTATTTTTCATTTTAGACTCTTATCATATAAACATAAATAATGTATATGAACTAAAATGCATTAAAAAAAACATTTCTATTTTTTACAAATTATACCATTGTAATCGTTTCGTCAATACCTTCGAAATAAGCTCAATATTGTTTTTTGATACATACGTACATATCCATACTTATAATAAATTCAAAAAAATCTCCGTCGTGTATAGTAATCCCAAAAATACGGTATAAACTTCTAAGTTTAAATTCAAATTATTGATATAGTTTCATTTTTAAATTCAATTTTATTCTAGATTTAACTTTATTTTGACTAATTAATGTTATAATTTCATTTCTAATTCAAAAAACTTTACTTTTATTTTATCCCAAAAATAAACTTATTTTACCCATAATAAGCGTATATCTTTAGATACATACGTGCATATCCATACTTATAATAAATTCAAAAAAAAATCTGTAATCCCAAAAATACGTGATTTACTTCTAAGTTTAAAGTCAAATTCTTGATATAGTTTCATTTTTTAAATTCAATTTTATTATAGAGTTAACTTCATTTTGACTAATTGATGTTAATTATTCATTTCTAATTCAAAAAAATTACCCTTATCTTATCCCAAAAATAAACTTATTTTACCCATAATAATCGTATATATCCTAAAAATAAACTTATTTTACCCCTAATAAAATTAAACTCGTCTCCTTCTCTGCTCTTGTGTCCTTCTCTGCTGCAAATTAATTCTCTCCTCTCATCACCTACTTCGTGCTCCTCTCACAGGTAAAATCAAACTGAGTCCTCAAATTTTGTGAAGATTTCTAATTAGAAAGTTAAATCTTGATACATATCCACCTACACCCATTTTCCATATTCTATTATCCAACAATCTTTTGTAGACCCCAAAAGATTCAAGTGTTTTTGTTTGGTTTCTTTTCGTTGAGAACCCTATTGGGGTTTCGCTGAGGTGGGATACAATCAGAACCTTAATGTTTTTTGTCAAGAAAAAAAGCTTTAAATTAAATGGGTTTCTTCTCAATGTTCATTACTGATTATTTTATGAATTTATGTTGTGTCGATTTCTTTCACGAAAAAACAATCAAAACTACTGTTTTTGGACCAATTTGGGGAATTGGGATTTGACTGAAACTAATTCGGGTTTGTTTTATTTTTTTTCACCTTTTTTTTGGGTTGATTTTGATTTCAAGAATCTTTTAGATTTTTACCATTCTACTATTTCTTTAGATTTTCATTTCTGTTGTTGGAGAATTAAGATATGAGAGAAGAAGTCATATGACATTAGATTGAATTATGCAAATTAATTGATCAATTTACAGTAGATATTTACGCTGCTGGGATTTGCACCAAGTTGTTGTTTAGACCTTTAAAAAAATATAAATATGCAGATTTTTTAGTATAATATATTTAATTATTTATACTTTCTTAATCATTATTTCCTCTATTAGCTTATCACGTTTTGGTACAACAATAAGCTAATCCAAACACTTTGAACTGTATATAACTTCTCAATTATGATTATTTAATTAATCTTGTATGTATTACAGAATAATGGATGGAAAGAATATTACTCTTATTAACAACCTTGATATACAAAAAGATGATTTTACTGTCAAGGTTAGAATCATTCGTTTGTGGAATCAACCATTGTTCAAGAATCCTGAACAAATATATTCCATCGAGATGATATTAATGGATGAAGAGGTAAATAATTACTTGGTGTTCCAGTTATGTTACTAAGGAATATTGATCAGAAATCTGGGTTATGTAATGGAACTAGACTACGGATGTTATCTTTGGGAAATCGGGTTATAGAAGCAGAGATCATATCGGAAAGCAATATTGGAAGCCGAACATTTATTCCAAGAATGTCTTTGACACCTACAGACAAGAGGATTCCGTTCAAGTTTCAAAGAAGACAATTTTCAATTGTTGTATGTTTTGCCATGACCATAAATAAAAGCCAGGGACAGTTATTATCGAAGGTTGGTTTGTTTCTGAGACAACAAGTCTTCACCCATCACTCATGGTCACTTGTATGTTGCTTTATCTAGAGTAAAAAGTAGGCAATGTTTAAAAATATTAATTATAGATGATAAAGGTATAATTAGCAATAGAACAAAGAATATTGTATATAAAGAAGTATTTGGTAATTTATGATACATTGTTCTTGTTTTTATTAATACTTTATCTATGTACTTTTCCATATTTTCATTTACGTTATATTATAAATTTTGTCTTATAAATTTTTAATATTTATTCATATTTTTATTAATTTTTTGCAAAACATCATTTGTGAAAACTTTCTAAAACAAGGACATTTTGTAACCAGCTGTAAAAAACAACTCTAAAGGGAAAAAAGCTTAGAAAAGTAGCATCGTACTTTCGATGATCATTCATGTCTGTAAGATAAGTTTTCTGACATGATTTAATTTTTTTAAATTACCCTGTGTAATACACGTGTTCAAACCTAGTTCTATTATAAAATATCAACGTATCCCTCTTTACACCTTTTTCGTTCTTTAAATTTTATCTATTAAATTTTATACTCTTTGAACTTTCAATTTACTGTCTTCAAAATATTATTTTTATACTATACTTTGGTTAATTTATGTAATTTATTAAAGGGAAATTAATTAAAATGCCATAAGTCAAACTTACCAAAATGCCACAAACCTCTCAATTTGCAAAAATACCCGCGATAGGAGCCCGCGATCGCGGCCAGTGGCATTTTGGTAATATTATTATCCCGCGATCGCGGGGGAAACGGCTAAAATACCCGCGATCGACACTTTTGTTTATATTTCATGATTTTTAAATGAAATTTTACATTTTCACCCCTATACTTATTTATAAATTTTACTTTATACCTTTTACTTTCATTATTTTAATTTTACATTTAACACATATAATCGTTTATTAACTAAAACACGTTAAAAAATACGTTTTAATTTTAACAAGTTACACCATTATAATCGTCTCTTCGATACATTCGAAATGAGCTCAATCTTGAGATTTTTTGATTTATATATTTTAATATATATCATATATACTACATAAAAATATTTTTAATATTTACAATTCATACCTTTATAGTTAATTATTTAATTTATGGTACTCTTATAGTTAATGCGATAGGAGTGTAAAACAAAATTGAGAATACGTTAAAAAAATGAATTTCCGCAGATAAAAAATATTTTTTAGGTAGTGTATATGATATATATTAAAATATATAAATCAAAAAAATTCAAGATTGGGCTCATTTCGAACGTATCGAAGAGACGATTATAATGGTGTAACTTGTTAAAATTAAAACGTATTTTTTTAACGTGTTTTAGTTAATAAACGATTATATGTGTTAAATGTAAAATTAAAATAATGAAAGTAAAAGGTATAAAGTAAAGTAAGTAAATAAGTATAGGGGTTGAAAGTGTAACATTTCAATTTTTCGACAAAATTGTGATTTTGATTTGATATTTACACTTTCACCCCCTATACTTATTTATAAACTTTACTTTATACCTTTTACTTTCATTATTTTAATTTTACATTTAACACATATAATCGTTTATTAACTAAAACACGTTAAAAAATACGTTTTAATTTTAACAGGTTACACCATTATAATCGTCTCTTCGATACGTTCGAAATGAGCCCAATCTTGAATTTTTTTGATTTATATATTTTAATATATATCATATACACTATCTAAAAAATATTTTTTATCTGCGGAAATTCATTTTTTTAATGTATTCTCAATTTTGTTTTACACTCCTATCGCATTAACTATAAGAGTACCATAAATTAAATAGTTAACTATAAAGGTATGAATTGTAAATATTAAAAATATTTTTATGTAGTATATATGATATATATTAAAATATATAAATAAAAAAAATTCAAGATTGAGCTCATTTCGAACGTATCGAAGAGACGATTATAATGGTGTAACTTGTTAAAATTAAAACGTATTTTTTTAACGTGTTTTAGTTAATAAACGATTATATGTGTTAAATGTAAAATTAAAATAATGAAAGTAAAAGATATAAAGTAAAGTTTATAAATAAGTATAGGGGGTGAAAGTGTAAAATTTCATTTAAAAATCATGAAATACAAACAAAAGTGTCGATCGGGGGTATTTTAGCCGTTTCCCCTTTAGCCGTTTCCCCCGCGATCGCGGGATAATAATATTACCAAAATGCCACTGGCCCCGATCGCGGGTTCCTATCGCAGGTATTTGGGGTATTTTTGCAAACTGGGAGAGATTTGTGTCATTTTGGTAAGTTTGACTTTGACTTATGGCATTTTAATTAATTTCCCTTTATTAAATATTAATAACAAAAATATATATAAAGTATAAAATAAAAATTGGTATCTATATAAACTTTTTATTTTGGTGTCATTTTAACCCTTTTGACGAAATTATTATAAAAAAATATTTATTTTATTATAATTTAATAAATTACATAAATTAATCAAAATATATAAACAAGTCATTAGGGGTAAATTGGTCATTTTACCTGTTCTGTCCAATTTTGTCACCAAATGCTAGACAGATGTTCAGTCATGTCCTATCTTGTCTGGATACCAAACTCATTAGAGTTAGGGGATGTTTGTTTGCATCTGAATCATGCCATTCAGATGCTAACGTCTGAATCGGTCAGACATAGCATTGTTTGGTTGAAATTTGGTTCAGATCTGAATGGCTCAAAATCCCCTGAATCGTACATTCTACCATATGCTACCCATATCATTCAGACCCTAAAAATTCCCTATTTGCCCTCGCCGTTACTCCTCTCGATTTCTCCAATCGTCCCTACACTCTCCTTCGATTCTCCCATCTGCTCTCTCCTTCGATTCTCCAATCGTTCATCTCGATTCTCCCACTATCTCCTTCGATTACACAGATGCTCTCCATGGTCGATTGTTGCTAATCTTCATCGATTACGCTCTGCTCTCAACAGGTAAACTCTCGATTTCTATGGTTTATTTCATCGATTTCTATGGTATGTTCATTCCTCTTATAACTGAGTATTGACGATTTCTATCGTTTATTTCATCGATTTCTATCGATTTCTATGGTTTATTCCAATCGTCCATCTCGATTTCGATGGTATTTTTCAGTATGTTTCCATCGATTTGTTTTCATCATCATTATTAAGGGGCTGTTTGGTTTTGTAATTATTGGTATTCTTCAGTATGTTTCCATCGATTTTAAAGTGTGCACAGATTGCTTAGGGGCTGTTTGGTTTTGCAATTATTGGTATTCTTCAGTATGTTTCCATCGATCTTAAGCACAGATTGCTTAATTGGTTTTGTTATGGAATTGTTGAAATTGAACATGTGCTAGGTTTTCAGATGGGTTAATTAGTTTTTAGTGTGAAATTGAAATTGAAATTGAACATGTGAACTGGGGGTAAAATGGTAATTTTATGCCATGCAGACTGTTCATTCAGAGTAGTTTCCAAACGATCAATTTTTATCTGACACTAAATCATACAGAGTCTCTTAACCATTCTGACCACTTAATCATACTGCACTAAACCATCCAGTAACTGCCAAACAGCCCCTTAAGCTTCCATCCTTAATATTTTCTTATCTAAGTTGTTCGGATTTTTATGGAAACAGTTGCTCAACTCTTTGGAATAAAAATCATTAGAAATCAGGTCTCCATAAGTCCCACCCCAAATTCTTGTATTTTTTTTCAAAAAAAAAGTAATGATTACAAAGACAAATTTATGTCATAATCCAAAGGTTATCATAAAAACACAAATTCCCAGAATTTGTTTTTGTTTGTGTCAAGTAAAGATACCATCAGCATCCACTTATTCTGCTTTATCAAAAAGATCCTTTGTTCAACAAAACCTGCCCCTTTACCTTTAACACTTTTAACTCTAAAAGCAAATCATCTACACTCTACACCTAATTCATATCCAATATATATATATACAAGTGTGCAGAATTTGGCAATAAAAAGTCAGACTAAAAACCCCACCATCTACCTTTCCTTAAAGCTATTTTTCCCTAGGCATTATCAATATGCATGGCCATCGCCCATCTGGACTTAAACCTCCAATAATGCAAACACTAATTGTTATTTATATCATTTGGTATAACCAAATCAAATAAAAACAGTAAATGCCACTCGACGTCTACCCAAGTTTCCATGAAGACTCCAAGTGGGACCAAGAAATCCCACTTACAATCGAACACAAAACGTACTACACGCGTAGTCCAAGTGATGCATTTCAGGGCAACAATTATATTTGAAAAATATACATAATATATCATATAGAAACTATTGCTAACATGTATGACTAGAGAAGAAAGGATAAAATTTAATAGTTACATTGTTATTGAGGTGGGGTGGGGTGGGGTACCTCTTTGAGAAGAAAGTGATGAACAAATCTTCAAAATCTAGCAGCAGCATGTTTTTGGATCTCAGGCTGCTGATGCTTATTCCGGCAGTCTCAAACGGTTAAATAGCACGAGAAAACTTTGCTCGGGGACAACATAGAGGAAACCAAGGTCGGCACCTTTGACGTAGGGTCCCATGCCCTGTAGAAAAGTTTTACAATAAATATTAATCGATTTACAGAAATTGGAAAATAAAAAAAGAAAGACCGCTAAAATTTGAAAATGGGTCAGAAATAAGCAACAATATTCAAACAGACTGATAAAAAAAACAACCAATTATAGTATTTATTATTACCTTGCCATTAAGTTGGAGAAGTTCGCCCTCAACCCACTTGGGATTTTTGAAACCAAATTCAGCGATTCTGCCTTGACCTTTGTAACTTCCAACCTAACAGAATAAATCCATAAATGAGATAACAATTTGAATCAACTAAGTTGGTACCCTAACACAATCCCGTAATATGATATCAAGCCTGAGACTGCCTCCAACATTTTCTCTATAACCTCTCCAAAATAGAGAAAGGAAAACTCAAAATCTCAACAAATAAATAATTGTAATTTTACGTTCTCTCTCCTCTAAAATAAGTAAATAAATAACTTACATCCTCTCTCCCCCAAAATTTAATCTTAGAGGTTTCTTCTCCCTCCTCCAAATATGGAAAAAATTTATCTCATCTTTTCTCCATTTTCAATAATGTTTTAGAGATTCTATTGGAACAAAAGAAACTCGAAATCTACATTTTCTCTATTTTGGAGATTCTGTTGGGAGATTTTTTGCTCCAACAGATTCCCAAAACCTTCTCCAAAATGGAGAAAGTATGAGAGAGATGAAGAAAATCTCCAAAATTGGAGATTTCTCCAAAAATGATTACATATGAGAGAGAGAGAGAGAGAGAGAGAAATGATTTTATGTTCATTCTACCAATGAAATTGCTTTAAATTAAATGTCTAGGAGAGAGAAATAATATTTTATGAGTTGTATTGAATATTTTAATAATATAATTAACTGTGTAATCTCCAAAATAGAGAATCTGTTGGAGATGAAGATGATTTTTTGAAGATTTTGACTTTTTACTTCTCCATTTTGGAGAAGCTGTTGGAAATGCTCTAACCGCCCAAAAGAATTGCAAGAAAAACAAAAGGGACTTTCCTAACTTATACCCATAAGCACGGGTTAAAATAGGCGTTTAAATTCAGATACATTTGCAAAGAGAAGAAAAGTATGCACAATTACCACTCCCAATTCATCTGGATACATCCCACGGTTCGAGAAGTGGCTTCCTTTCGCAAGTTTAGCACGGAATGTCACCTAAAGATAAAAAATAAATAAAAAATCGGTTAGACTTGACGTAAAATATACAAGTTACCGAAAAAAACAAAAAAAAATCCAAAACCCACTAACCTGGCCAGCGGGAACGTTTAGATCACCTGTCACTTTCACGGCTTCAACATACTCAAAGAACTCAACATCATTCGCACCACTCCAGTTGCCATATTTACGCCTTAATTGTACCAGCTCAGTACCATATGGGCCAAATGCCCCAACATAAAGGCCTATATAGGAAGCAATTGGTCATTCTAACAGAGAATCTTGTCTAGCTTGGGAGGGCAGAGACGGAAATAGAAAGGGACTCACCGTCGAATGGATCTAAATCCCCTCTGGATGTGGTGATCCGACTAAAATTTGTATACTCTGACAATTTCTCCCTCTTCTTCGCCTGACTAACTGCAAACTTGACAATTTCACGAACATCCCTTGAGACCTACAGATTTATGACAATGGATTTTTCTTTGTTAATAACGCCACATATACAAGTTATGAAATATGAATATACGTTTGCTGTAAAGCCTAAAGGCCAAAGCAGTAGTCTGACCCAATAACTTTTAATTCAACTTAAAACCATGGTGGAAGTATTCGGTAGCCCACACCTTTGAGCTGATAAGAATCTCATAAATCTGATTATCTATCCATGTGGGACGGGTTGTTACATTTGCATCGGTGTGTGTGTATATATATATATATATAGACAGAGAGAGAGAGAGAGGGAGAGGCGGATCCAGAATTTTGGTGATGGGGGTCGGAATTTATGTTCAACGTGCCCACGTGGTTGACAATGTCCTCTGCTTAAATATATCCGTCTTACTCTTTTTTATTAGGGTGATGCTCCATAAAAGAATTTATTTTGAATGTATCCAAGGAAGATTATTCAAATTAACAATTAGATAACAACTAATAAACCATAACCCTAAACTAACAACAAAAAACTAACAATTTGACATCAACTAACAAACCCTAACCTTAACTATTAATAATTAACAGAAATTTAACAATTATATATTAACTAACAAACTCTAAACCCAACAATTCACGAGTAACAATTAATGTAAAAAAACAAATTATATAAAAAATTAACAATTAATTGGGTTAAAAAATATTTATAGGGTCTAAATTATTTTTGTTGGGGGTTCAAAACACATCAATATTTATAAAAATTAAATTTTATACCATAAAAAACATTTTTTTGACTTTAGGGGGGTTATTTGACCCTCCAAAGCAAAAAACATAGATCTGCCTATGTGTGTGTGTGTATATATATTATATATATATACACTGATTGGATTGGATACAAATACCATGTAACACAACACAAACCATGAAAGAAGGCATTCAAAATTCTGTGAACCTGTTTCTCTGTTCCCAAAATCAAGTGCTTTGGGTGCATTTGGTAGGTAGGCAGACATGACAGGACAGAACGGGACAATCAGTTGTTCAGCGTTTGGTAAGACAGAACTGAATAGAGAACTGAATAGAACATATAACATGACCAATTTACCCCTAATAAACATGTTTATATATTTTATATAATTTGATTAATTATGTAATTTATTAAATTATAATGAAAATAAATATTTTTTATAATAAAATATATTATTAGATAGTTTTCTTCAAGACGATTAAAGTGACCCAAAATAAAAGGTTATGTAGTTTTCAATTTATATTTTCTAATATTTTCTATACTATTAATACTTAATAATTTACATAAATTAATCAAAACATAGAAACCATATAAAAATAATATTTTGAGGACATTAAAGTGAAAATTTAAAAACATAAACTACAATAAAAAAAATTAAAGAATGCATAAAATATAAAAACAGTCATATTTGATGTTTTATAAGAGAATTAGATTTTATTTTGAAGTTATATCGGTAAAACAAAAGTCTGTTCCACCTTGTTCCATGGGGTGGTGGTGGAACAGGCTTGTTCCACTTTGGTTCCACCTTGTTCCTGTCTTTCCACATAAAAGTCCTGCCAAACGTGGAACAGTGTTCTGTCTTGTCATGTCCAGTGTACCAAACGCACCCTTTGTGAAAAAAACAGCAGAAAACCATGATAAAACCGACGTTAAATTCTACTTTACCCTTACCTTTCGAGAAACTTTATCAGAACTCCATAACGCCTTTGCTACATCAGGAGGCATCAGTTCAGAAACACCTTGACTCGCGATAGCAGCTACTTTCACCTTCGATGCAATGCTTTCCTCGCTATCTGAATCATGACTTTTAATCGGAACATGTAGCACAAACGAGTCTTTCTCCATTTCTTCTATTTCAGCAGGAACACGAACTAATTCATCCTTCGAAGGAGTATCCTCCCTATTGTGTAAAACCCCGCCAACAAAAAGCTTCATGTCTAAACTTTTGGCATCGTCCGTTGCATCACTATTGGGTCCCACAACAATTCGGTCAGGCTGAGGGTCATCCAGATCGGTAGTTTCATCTTCGGAATCCTCATCAGAAGTCGTTTTCTCATCATCTTCTTGCATCAGCTTACTATCCTCAATCACTTCTTCAACATCGACTTTCATAACCTTGAGGTCTTTTATTTTTAGTTCGGGAATTTTGTCTTTTAGAAAATTTATCACGCTTCTTATCCCGTCCTCGGTGGCTCCCTCGAAATTTATGCTTTTCTCGTCGTTTTTACCAGGTTTATCTTCATTCAATTTCACATCAATTACAGATGAATTCTCGATATCCGCCATTGATGCCCCTTTTGTGGATGAGGAACTGGATGGAGCCGGGGCTTTTGAGTTGCTCGATTTAGCTCGTTGCATGAACACTACCTATCAAAATAGATTGAAGATTAACCTTCACAGTCAGTAAGAGGAAGATGAAGGATGGTACAGACAGCTAGGGCTGGCAATGGGTAAGGGTAAACCCGTTACCCTTTATGTTTCGACCCGTTGGATAAGGGTACAGCCGTACGGGTAAAAAAATATTATCCATCTATCCACTTATCTCTTACCCGACATTTTAGTGGGTAGGGTATGGATAAAATATATTTTGTTATCCATTTACCCGTTACAATATATCTCTATATACATAATTATATATATGATCAGGTGCAGGGGAAAACCTCAAAAAAATGGAAAACTGAGGAACACCCTGATAGTCCTTCATCTGGACGGTATGCACTTGTGCATACAAGTAATTTGTAATATGCACACGTGCATAAAAACCAAAAAAGAACTTAATTTACTTGTATGCACAAGTGCATACCATCCGGATGAAACGCTACCAGGGTGTTCCTCGGTTTTCCATTTTTTGAGGTTTTCCCCTAAAACCAAAAAAAGAACTTAATTTACTTGTATGCACAAGTGCATACCGTCCGGACTCCGGATGAAGGGATACAAAGGTGTTCCTTAATTTTCCATTTTTTTTAGGTTTCCCCTGAACCTGACCCTATTAATATATACCTTTATATAATTAAATCTATACATATAATAAATAAGTAACTAGCATGACACGTGTCGTCTTCTGGTGAGCCGACTTTAGTATTTTCCCGCCTAAACATGTATCTGGACGCAGTTTACATTATAAGTTCAATTAGCACACCCACATTCACTCCTCCTTAAATCTCTCCTTAATTCAATTTTTTTAATTTATACGTTACATTTACTACCCTTATAATTAGGTATGTAGTTTACTTTTAATCTCTTACTTTTTTATTTTTTATTTTAGACTCTTATCATATAAACATAAATAATGTATATGAACTAAAATGCATTAAAAAAAACATTTTTATTTTTTACAAATTATACCATTGTAATCGCTTTGTCAATACCTTCGAAATGAGCCCAATATTGAATATTTTTGGATTTAATTATATTATTAAATATCACAAATATATACGAATTAATGTGTCGTGATTAGTATGAGATTTGTTGAAATTAGTATGGGATTTGATACAAATAATCACTAAATTATCGTGATTTTCTTTTTGCAATTTCATATCAATTTTTACTTCAAAATCATCTTCCTTCGACGAATTACAATTCTATCAAATTTCATTCTATCAACGAAACACCCTTAGAATTATCATAAGTGATTTAATTACTTGAAAAAAAAGATATCACTTATCAACTGACTTTCGGATTATGAGTTCGAACATTTTTCAAAAATATAAATATGCAAATATTTTAGTATAGTATATTTAATTATTTATACTTTCTTAATCATGATTATATTATTTCCTCTAATTTTAATTGAACTACATAATATCAGTTATCAACAGATGGTTAGTTAATGATATTTTCAAAGTCAAATTGTTATGTTTCCCGTCAATTCACTTTAAATTAATCTTTCATAATAGTTGATTTGGTTATAATTATATAAAAAAATTTGATTGATATTATTATAAAATATAAGTATACGATTGATATAGATATTTAAGGCGTCATGCTTACCAAGTCACATCATCTTACTAGATGAATATAAAAGGACCAAGAATCTTACCACTGTTAGCGCTTACCGGGTAAATTGTACATACAATGCCGTTTTGGTGGACTAAAATCTTACCCGTTAAAGTTTTTACCCGGTTAACGTTTACCGGCTTAAAGACGTTTACCAACAATTAATTTGAATGACTGAGAATGTAATCCATTAAGGTGAATAAAGGTTGTGTGCTGGTAAGTGTTTAGTAAACAAGCATTAAATGTTTTTCACATAGAGAAATATGTATTTTATAGCTATGCCATTAATTTTTTCTCTTATTGTACTCACATTCTAGCATGCATTCATTTTCATTTGAGCTTTACATCTCGTCGCATCGCGCGGGCACGCATCTAGTATTAATATATATACATAATTATATAAAATTAAATATTAATACACTTCTTTACAATGTTATTATGCATTTTGTATACTAATGTGTAATTTAATTTTCTTTATAATGTTATTATTCCAACTACACGCATTAACTTTATGCCAACACTTAATAGACCTCAAACGTTTCACCAACATTTAACAAAAACCAGTGTGATCAGTTCAATTATAGACAGAAATGATGAATTGCATATGAAAGCTTGTTAGAGCAATTCCTTCACTTTGCATGATCATTGGTCCAAGATCCATCTTTCCAATCAAGATAAAAGATATTAATTTGCAAGTTACCTGCATAGTGAAAGTTTCATTGGTCTCTTTGACCACAAATATTTCAAACAACGGAGTTCCAGGAGATGCAGACACCAATTGCCTGTAATAAACAAACATCACCACTGTTGTTTGTAGATATTTATGTGAACCAAATGCAGATAAAATATGGTGTTTTTTTCTTTCTCATTCATACAACCATACCTTGGGTTGTAACTTCTACCAATAAATCTGCCTACACCTGGTGTTATGCGTATAAGTCTTCCAAACGGATCATCGGAATCTTTCGAGTACCCCACCCACCAACCAACCTGAAAGTGATCATTCGTTAAATGATGATAACTTCAAATAAGTTTTTCACATCAATGACTCATGAGAAATGTACTTAAATAACACAAACAGCACTAGCAGCAATCAAGAACCAATAATATTACCAGCCCACTTCCTGTATTTTTACACAACTTTGAAGCATCATGATAACGCTCTTCGTGTATTGCATTCTGCAAAAAATAGACCAGTGAACCCCGGGATTCGAAGACATTTCATAATTTTCTTACTCGTTTGACTCTGATCTAACCTTCAACTCGGACATAATCTCAGCAACACTATCTTTTGACGTTGCTTCTGCTATAGCTGTTTTCAACTTTGATGCTTCCTGGAAATCTTCTTTCTCTATTGCTTCTTCTAGCTGAAACTGCAAAGCAAAGTAACTCATTAAAGCAAATGAATAAGTAAAACACCAGACTTTTGACCACACATATTTGTGGAACATTATATGAAACCGGGAAAGAGCAAACACATACAGTTTTCATCTTTCACTAGCAGAAGATCAATGGTAGCTGTTGATCGCCTTACATTTATCATGCAAAAGGGACAAGGTTTCAGAAGTTGTAGAAATATTTGAGCCATTGGCCTTACCGCCTTACATGGCCATAATTCACATTTGCAGGACAAATCCAACTGATAGATCAATATGTGAGGTTTTGTATGCTTATAGATGTTGTCTTCGTGTTTCATTAGTATAAGTAGTCTACTACTTCCAATTAAGGAAGTTGTCATCAGTGTTCAAGTCTATGCTTTTTTAAGAAAAGTTGTGTACTGAGAGGTCCCACACAAAATGATCTTAATGATAAATTTGTAACAATATCCAAAAAAGGATCTTTCATTCAGAAAGCACGAGGACATACAAAAATCAGTGTGTACCCTTTTTTGGTACGAGTGGTTATTCATGGCAGCTGTCGTTAACCATGAGGGCATATAACGCTTTTACATGTTGGCCCAAGTTCTTAACCATATTAGGGAGATTTTCTTACTCATTGTCGTGCTAATTTCCTAGTCGTTGGCATATATTAATATTATATATGTAATTGCATTTGAATTGGCTATAAATGGTAAAACAAGTTGGTGAGTTGATCAACTATGTGTTCCCTTTCTTCACCTTGTCCCAGAAAAAGCATGCTATAAATATACATATGCCACTCCATCAGTCCCCCTTCTTCCTCTAATGGTTTCCTCTTCACTTTCTTGAACTTTTTTTTAAGTACCAGGCAGCAAACCTCACGGGGTGAAACTTTTGTCATCTAACTCGCCATGTAATATACAAGTGGCCAATTCAAACTCAGGGCATGTATGCTATCCTAAACAAGTTACAACCACTTATGCACAAATCACAAGACCTGTTGAACTTCCTCTTTGTTTCTCTATCTCTCTCAAGATGGTCTGGCTGCGAGCACTTAAATCAACAAATTAATCATAAGGCTTTTTGGCAATACGTACTGAAGAAAAATGCTAACTCAAACTGGATATGGTTAAGAACCATGAAGGATTCTATGGCATGTAGAACAAGCTCCACAAAAGCTTAAATTAACGACATGCTTATGAAATTGACATGCTATATCACACAGACACACACAAATAGTTAGACTCTCAGACTGAATCAATAAATGGCAATGGGAGCAAAGACACAATGAACTATAGATTATAATTTCCAACTCCCTAGCCATATGAGATGATCTTTTCAGGAAAACCTATACACCTTTTCTCCACGTGATAATTTAACCATAAACTAGTTTTTACATCCGTATAATAAAATGTTAACAACTGAACAACGATTAGCAAGTGTTAAGTGTGTAACGGCGTATGCCGCATAACCTACAATAAATAAATATATATATATATATATATCAATATACCTGAAGAAGAGAAACAGAACGCTCAGCGAGCTCGATTTCGGAGAAATGGCGATTCCACCTATTCCAATCCCAATCCGAAGAGGTGTCATGATCGGAATTAGTGCCGTTGCTGCTGCAACGACAACTGGTATGAATTGGGAACGATTTGAGAGCATTACTCGAACCAGATACCAGCCTCAGACCGTAAGATTTCCTGGCAACAGACAAATCAAAACAAGAAGACAAAGGATGTCTAATTTGGGGGATATTTGTGAGTGAAGTTCCTGTAACCAAAGAAGCGTTCGCAACCGCCATATCTTCCTTGAACTTCTATGGTACCTGTAGATAGAAGAATCAGTCTCTTCTTCTTCTTCGGTGGTGAATAATTTCTAGGGTTTGTGAAAAGTGAGATTCATAAATCGTGGTGGCTGTGTGGATAAAATCGCCAGATAATATACGAAGCTCATCACTGTTACAAATACAACGTGACCACCGTGGGCTCCTCCTTGGTATCTTTTTACAATATAGGTCCCTCGAGTTTTGTTTATTATAATATATCCCCAATATGTTTTATAAATCACAATAACACCCTCTAAAGGGTGCCTAGAGCCTGCTCATCAATGTCTTTTTAGAATATAGGACCTGTTTATAAATCACGACCTGCGTTTGTTTTTTTAAGGGGTGTCGAAGTCTAAAATATGATTTCATTTCTGATTTTTAAGAGGTGGTGTTGTAGTCTGGATTTTGAATCAATAAGATTGTTTGTTTTTTAAACTGACAAACGTCTGAATATGTATAGTTTTCTATTTTATCTCTAAAAAATTCAACTTAAGTACGTAAATTGAAGTGAACATCGATGATCGAAGGACAAAATCGAAAAAAAAGAATGCTGACAGATTTGCGAGGTTATGGAGTTTTAATCATATATCAAACACCGACGAGCTGATTTAAGCGATTCAAGATGTTTTGGAAAGCCAACACACAAATCTACGATATTCGTGTTTTGTGTTTTCGCAAATTCAGGGAGCATCTGGGCTAAAACTGACGTTGAAATCGAAAAAATATGTTGGATAGAAATAAGAGGTAATTAATTGGCTAAGTTGTCACTTAATTATTCATAGGACATTAGGAGTTAAGAGGCTCTGAAAAGCAAAAAAAAACAAACGGTTTGAATCATCTTACGTTTGACCGAATCAGACATAAGTGGCAATTAAGAGCTTATTTTTAAAAAACAAACACCACCCTAGTGTTTAGAGCATCTCCTACGTCTATGTTTTATAATTTGTATAGATATTTTTATTTTGTATTTATATTTATACTTTTGTACCTATATCGGTGCTCACTTTAATTGACATATTTAAGTTGATTTTTAGGAATAAAATAGACAATTATACATATTAAGACATTTGTCAGTTTACAAAACCAAACCATCTTATTGATTCAACTTTCAGACTTCAGCACACCTCTTAAAAATCAGAATTGAGCATCTCTTAAAAAACAAACACTACCTAAATCTCAAGATTTGTAATTATAAAAATATTTATAATCTTTTGGGTAAAAAATCTTTTGGTAATACCAAACCAAGCCCGCAACCAGGTCGATGGGATCAAAATCGGTAAGCAGTTCTAATAACCATGTCGATGGGATCAAAATCGGTAAGCAGGTCTAATATCCAGGTCGATGGGATCAAAATCGGTAAGCAGGTCTAATTTGGGATCCACACGATATTTGACCATCTCTACTCACAGTCTCATACAACTACCATATGTGGGACACGTAATCAAACGACTGGTAAAAATGAAAATTTTGTAATCAAGAGGGTGTTTGGGATTGCTTATTAAAACAACTTACACTTATTTTTAAAAGTGATCATCAACTTATGCTTATTTTTAAAAGTGTTTATCAACTTATAGGGTAATAAAGTAATTTGGTCGAATAAGTATATAAACAATTTTAAATAAGTCAGAATTGAGCAACTTATCAAAAATAACTAATTTGCTGTGTAGAAAAGTCATAAACGTTTTTTCTTTTTTCAATACAAAGTTACAAACACTAAAAAAAACTTATTTATATGAAAAAACTATAAGCAAATAAATTAAAAAAATAAGCAATCCGAAACACCCACCGAATACAAACCACCAAACCCTAACCCCCAAACTTTTTCACCGGATCGACATCCTCCGTCCCGTTGCCCCGGTGGCCGAGAAGAGGCTTGTGCAGCTCGACAAAATCTCGAAGGAGCACAGAAACTCGTTGAGTATCTCCAAGACAAGCTTGGAGTAACTGCCGCATGCGAAGCCTGGAGGCACTGGAGCGAAGATTGATTCGGTAAGATTTGTAGTTGTTTACCATGAATTATTTAGTTTATAGGCATTATAGATTTCTCATTTGCAGAGTGATTTTTTTTTTCTTTCGTCTTTTTGGTTTGCATGGTTCTGCGGATGTTTGGTTGCAAAATAGACTGTTAATTTGAAGTTCTACTTGCTCCATGGATGAGGGTGTGAATCACTTTTGTTGCTCAATTTGAACTTTGTTAATTTTGTAGGGCTAAAAAGGTGAGATCATCATGGTGGGATTCAAAAATAGGTACATGGTGATGGAAGTGTTTGTGGATCCAAATAAAGATATTTCAAAAGATGATCCAATCATTCTTAGCCAACATAATGTATCAAAAGCAATCAAAGATAGCATTCTCCTTAACTTTGGCGAGTGTGGTCTTGCATCATCACTAGGATCGTTTCAAGGTTAGTAAACACGATCAATCATCGATCCTTTTGGTCATATAAGAACATTTATATAACAAAAAGCAACATTTTCTGTATCCTTTTATATAATTGGGGTTGGGTTCCGGTGAGAAGTGCCAAATATGGTGAGAAGCTGTTGCACCGAGATGCACCAGATCAATTCCCTTTTAAGCCGCAATTCATGGGAGGGTATTTGATTAAAAGTGATCAACGGTTTAAAAGTACTTTTCACACTTCTCACCAAAAATGGCATTTCTCACATGATTCCATGCCTATATAATTGTGTCTTAAAATCTTCATTATATATGGACATATGATATCCTCTTTCCTGCTCGAATTCTAACATCTCGGTGTGCTACTGTGCAGTGAAATATCTTAATCACATCACGAAAATTTGCATTATAAGAGCTTCAAGGGATGAATATCAAAAAGTTTGGGCTGCAATCACTATGGTTAGGAGCATAGGAAATTGCCCTGTGGTTTTCAACTTATTGGACCTTAGTGGTGAGCCAACTTATGTTCTCTTCTGATCTTTTGTTGATGATTGTTATAAATGCTTATCTTTGCCAGAATTGTATTGAAACTTTCCAAAAATTTAAAATTTCAAGTTCCAAGTCTCAATACAACACTACAGCCTTATTTGGATGGACAAAAATTAGTTGGTAAAGCTTAAAGCTTATTGAAACGCTACTTTCAGGATTTTTTGCCACTTTCTTCCAATTATATGCTTGATTGATATTAATTAATATCAATTTCAAAATTTTATAAATGTAAATTATTTATTAATATTGATTATAAATTATTTTATATTACTACTACTACTTTTATGATTATTCATATTTAGTTGTAAAAAACAACATGGTGGGGTGACGTTGCCCAATACAAGATAGGTCCTTGGTTTGACCCTCCCCCCCCCCCCCCCCCCCCCCCCCACGGGGGCGCGCAGCTTCAGCCACTGAGTGAGCCAAAAAATGCCCCCTCACATTGGTGTTCTTGGAGGTGGGTTCCTTGTGGGGCTTGTTGGGGTTGCCGCTAATCAACTTTTTGCCCAAGAACAATTTTAAAAATATTTTGTTAAGTTACATAAAGATTCAAGATTTAAAGTTATATTTTGTTTGTTTCTTAAATAATTTTAATAAAATAATTCATTTACAGTCTGGTTTGTATTAATCAACATATTATATTATTAGTGATTTGTTAATTTGTTTCATATATATTATGAAATGTTAAAATTGACTACTTTTTTAACATGCCATTTTTGGTTCTTTTACATGTTCTTATCATTTAGTTTTTGCCAAACATTATTAGTTCATGAGTTAGCTTGCTAAACATAGCCTACATATTTTTTTTGGAAAGGGTATCCTAGGCACAGCCCGGACTAATCCCTGCAAATTTGAAACTTAAAGATGTCTTATCAATGTTGAGGACGCCTGGGATCGAACCCTGGGTAGATGGATATTCCACCACATCACCCAGGGCGATCAACCACTGCGCTACAACCTGATTGACAACATAGCCTACATATTTGCAAATAACTCCTGAGTTTTTTCTTTTTGTTTGGTTAACTAGTAATATATTACCATTTTTCTGAATCAGGAAATATCAGGGCCTGTAAATCTGCAGCTTTAAAGTGTGAAGATTTGAAATTTGAGCATTTGAAGCTTGTATCAGGGGATCCTCGAACAGAGGATGCGAACAAACATTTGCAGAATCTCGAGAGGATCAAGATGTTAGAGCACTGAAAGCACAAGGTAAGCTGAATTTCGCGTATGTGAAAACAAAATCGTGTCATCTGCCTTTTTTAATCCAACGGTTGGTTGGGGTTCCCTTGTTCTTTTTTTGGGGTTTTTTCTCTTGAAACCATCGGAACCAACTCATCATAATATAAGGACGGTGATCTGATGCCTTAGCTTTAGTATTTCGTTTATTAGCTGAATACCGTAATTTTTAATCTTTTCACCATTTGGATAAGAACCCTTTGAGAGTTGAATCTTTTTGGAGGCTTTCGCATTTTGAAGTATATATTATATATTTATATTTATATACGACAAAACTTATACACACTTTTCATTTCTTGTGAGGCTTGAACGTTTGACCTACCTCCACAGAGTTGGGATTACCAGTAACCCAGATACCGCCCTTAAAGGGTGTATCAGTATCACATTGGATGAGAAAATGCTATTCATTTTATAGTGCTATTTACCTGCATCTTTTCAATTTGTGGGCTTCATTTCAATTCTTCAAATAGAACTCGTAATCACATCTTCGTTTCTTTTCGCGCCATCCAGGGCATTTGTCGCTTTTACGTGTTGAAGAAAATCATGAGGCCACCATGGTCGGGATTGCGATCAGGATCCATACGTTTTATAGTGGCGAGTTTCCGGTTTGAGATGGAGGTTGGGGTTTTGATAGTATTATTTTTTTGCAGATGGGTTAAAGGTATTTAGGTGGGATTTCGCTCGTTTTTTTTTACTATTTTTCTACTTTTTTACTTTCGAGTTTTATATTTTTCGCTTTCTCGTACATCTTTTTTTGTCGTAAATGTGTAATGTTAAACGATGAAAGTGGATAGGGCTTGTTTTAGTTTATGATTATCGAAAAACACTTGTAACGTGATTTTTTTAAGAGCAGCAGACGGTGTTTTGTTCATGCTTCTCTAGGAATAGAACATATACAGGTTATTTTAGGGATCGTCTACTAAATGCTCACCGTTAAGCGTTTAGTAAGTAATGTATTTGCTAAAATATATATATAAAAAGAAGTTTATATCAGATATTGAAGTAAGAATTCTAACAATTGAAGTTGTATTTTTGTTAACAAAATGAACATTAAAAGTACCTGCAATTGTCGAATTTATGGTACTTTTAGTTTCAAAAATACAATTTAATTATCGTTTGGAAATCATTCTATAATTAAATTACGACATTTAAACCCATTGAGTCGTTACTGGTAGGAATGAATAAAAAGGAAAAAGTATGCAATGAAGCTTTGAGAGAAAATTCAGATTCGTGATAAAAAATATAAAAACGATGCATTACAAAATAACACGTCATAGCGCGTTATAACGAAAGTCAAGTCTTGGAATGGAGCAGTGAAGTTAAGCCTCACCACTATAACGTGCCATATCGAGTTATTTAGAATCATGGTCATAACTGATTAAGTGATTATTGGTTTCAAGATGAAGGAATCTTCATGTAACCGACCATCTAAACCGATTTTTTGAATCCGGTCTTTTAGCCCTTTTGCCACTCACTACTTCTTTTATTTTATCAGGAAACACGGTAACGAAACCAGAAAAATTTATGAACGAAGATGAAATTTACACATGATTTTGAGAGGTCTAAAATTATTTCACTTATAGTTTTATAGCAAAACTTTTGGCAAAATATATTGGACAAAATGAGTACAAGATAGAAAAATTGGATCACTTTTGTAATAACTAAAAAAAACAAATCTATCGTATAATTAATTAGGCAAAAAGTTGATTATCGGCAACCCTAACCGGCCCCATACGGAACCTGCCTCCAAGGACACCAATGTGAGGGGGCATTTTTTGGCTCACTCAGCGGTTGAGGCTAGTGGATGGCCTGGGATCGAACCCAAGACCTGTTATGTATTGAGCAAAGTCGCCCACCCCTTTGCCAACTGAGCTACACGCCAGAGGCCTATCGTACAATTAATGAAAATAATAAAAATTCAGTTGCATTTTGACGTAAAATTTTCAACAACTCTAAGGGATTGTTTACCAAACATTTTGAAAATGCTTCTAGGTTTGGCACAACCTCTGCTGCATAACGTACAAGCCGAAGCATCTTCCTCGGTACAATGAAGCATAAAAGGGATGTTGGGTTTGTTCGTTTTGGTTTGATGCAATATATGCTTGTAAAAGCCCGTTAACAAAAAACTATTATAGTCCTACATCAACTAGACTTGAACCAGCCTATTTCAGTATATGTTGAAACCTCTCTTCTTGAAAAGTAATCTAACAGGTTCCAAATATCTTACATGGACGAGAGTCGATGTCTACCATCTGAGACATTTGTGCCCGTCTAGTCTCGTTGGAGTGGGTGTATTAGATTCCCACATCGGTTAGGGCCCACGGATGTACCGTGGAATTTTTCCATACAGTGACACCATATAATAGGGTTGCACTTTATAAAACAATACAGTTATACCTTTCACGAACCCAATTTTTTTAACTTACGACAAAGGGACAATACAATGTCTTGTATCTTTCTACTTAAACATATGTTGGAACCCCACCACTCTCCTCAAGGGCTGTTTTGAAGAACGACTTGGGATCACATGAGACAATAAAGTGTTCGTGGGACCCGTGAGACACTGTGAGCCAGTTTTTCTTTTATCTCACTACACCTTCCCAATAAAAGAATTACCGAACCTTCACATGAAAAACATAACAAATATTCACGGAAAAGAGCACGAGCCTTCACGAGAAGCACACACAAAACCTTCACAGCATGTCACGATCTCACGCAACCGAAACCTTTGGAGAGTAATCTAATGGAGTTACACATATCTTACGAGAAACAATTTCACGATGATTAATGGCAATCGAACACCCAAAATGTTCGTTAATGGTCGTATGTACTTTAGGTATTCGTATTACACCAACGAAATGAAACGAGTGATGAAAAACTCACGTAAAAAGGACCGAAAAAATCTCGAGCATTCTCTAAAACTCAATAGATCCTGTAAAATGGACGTTATAAATTTACACCTTATTGATAAAGCCGGGTAGGACTGTCCAAAACGGTCATTGTACGCGCACTGCACTTGTGTGCGGATTGTGACTCTCGGATGTTTGGCCTTCATTTTCTACGATTTCCAAAGTGACATCAGAATCATTATTAATGCTAGGGCCGCAGTTGGAGGTAGCGGTTGTGGCGGTGGCGGCAGTGGTGTTGGTGGTGGAGGATGCTGCATTCCCTGAGCGAATTGGGAGGAGAAAACTCTGCATTCTTGAAAGGTAACTCTGGCTAATAGGTTGAGTTTGTGCATGATGTGTTGTTGAGAGAGTTGATGAACGGTCAGGATCAGGTGGGATATTAGGCAGATCGTTTAGTTCAAGGTTGGGAAAAACGGAACACCGGCAACGAGGGCATTTTATGTTTAACACAAGCCATTTATCGATGCATGCCACATGGAAGTTATGAGCACAAGGCAGGCCGCGAACCTGAAACGCATGTTAGAAAGAAAGGTAGGATTGTTAATTGCATTCTTAACTCAAATGTTCTAAAAAGTTATTCCACACTACAACAAAAATCGGTTTTACAGGAACCCAAATATATCTAAATGTCCTTATAGACTGCTTTATAGGAACTATAATTAAAGTGAAACAATTGTGCTTCATATGTGAAGGCGTTACAACAAGTTGATAAAACACTTTGGGACGTCCTAAAAAGTGTCTTAGGGTGTGTTTACTTTTGACTTAATCAGCTTAATGGTAAAAACGGCTTATTCGCACAGCCATTTAAGGGTGTTTAGTTACGACTTAATCATACATCCAAGGGCTGATTCGCACAGTATGTAAGGGAGGTGTTGTCCCCATTAAGCCAAGATTTTGACAATTACACCCCTTGTTAAAAACAACAGGTCCTTAAAAAAACACGTCTCATATTAGCGCATCCTTCCTTCTTCTTGCTTCCCTTCAAACCCTAGCTACAGAGAACGCCATCGTCCCCGTCGCTGCTCCTAATCTCTGGCGACCGTTGCACCTCCCCCTTCGTTAGCACAAAAGGGGGTCCATGCTGTTGCCCTCCATCTTCCTGGTTCTGGATTCTCTGATAAGTTCGAAACGGTGACAGAAGAGGTGATCGGGAAGCTCGTTGAGTTGTATAATGAAATCAAGGAAAAGGGTCTATTTTGGGGGTTTGATCAGTTAGTTGAAAAACGGTATGTGACTTACGATTATGAAGAAAACAAGATCCGTTTGTCGATTCATTCTCATGGGTACTGAAATTTGAATATTTGATCACTATTGCTGTTTGGATCATGGATTTTACTCTTGACAACTATTGTTAAATTTCACTCCTCTGGACTATTGCTGCTGAAATTTGACAATATGATCATGAAAATTATGGAGGACTTGTTTTGTGACTTGAATTTTTGTGGATACTTGTATAATATTGAAAAAAATATGATTCATACTTAGGGGTAAATTGGTCATTTATGTCATTCAGACTGTTGCTTCAAATAAAAAACTGTTGCTTCAGATAAAAAAATAAACAATAACACCAATTTATCCGAACAAACAAGTTTATCTAGACAGACAAATTTATCCATACAGGACTTAATGGAAGATTTGGTAAACAGCCCCTTAGGGCATTTTTGAAATAAAACGTCATATTAGTCTTTTTATCAACTTTATTTGAAAAAGTGTCTTATAAAAATAAGTGTCCTATAAAAAGATGTGTTCAGAAGACACATTTCAAAGGTGTCCTGAAAAAAGGTTAATAGGATATTTTATTTCAAAAGGGTCTTAAAAAACTTGTTATGATCCACAAATAAGTCCTAACCTATTGGAATCACAATTGTTTGGTCCTATAAAGCGGTATGGACATTTAAACATATTTGGCGTCCTATAAAGTTGATTATGTTGCGGTGCCAAGAGCCGATTAGTGCCATGATTTTTTGAGCATCATACTTGATTTTTCATAGAAAAGTGTCGACTAAACATTATAGTTTGAAAGAACGACATTGTGTGAATGTAAATGTAAATGTAAGTGCAAAATAAAACCGTCGTATTTGTAGAAAACTCATTCTCACAATGTAGTGTTTTCACGTTCTTTAGAATGGTGGTTTGCTTGCAACAAATAAGCCAAGTACGATGGTTTGAAAAGTCAAACACTATATGTTCAAGCGATAGCAGGGTTGCAATGATACAAGGTCATATAAAAGGATATATATATATATATATATATATATATGTTTGACAGGGTTGGGTTCTGTGAGAAGTTGAGGTTAATGTGAGAAGCGTGAGAAGTGGTTATCAACCATTGGATGAGCAATGGATGCACATTAGGATGAGATGCACCGAGATAAGATGCACCAAATCAATTCCCTTCTAGGGCGCAATACATGGGAGGGAATTTGATTAAAAATGATCCAACGGTTCAAATCCACTTCTCACGCTTCTCACGTTAACCTCAACTTCTCACACAATCCTTCCCCATGACAATTATAAAGGTGTAAAACTAAGAGGAAATGTTACCCCATCTCCGACATGGAACTCCTCTAAACAAATCGGACAGTCGCTACAGTCAGTTGGAACAGCTTTCAGCGAGAACAACGGAAGTTCCTGAATTAATGTCTCCACTGCTTGCCTCTACATGCCAAAAATTAGAAGCCACTCATCAAAAAGAGATACACCCTCCATCCCAAAGTAAGTGTCCATGTTCTATTTCAGTTTGTCCTAATATTGGCGTCTACTTTCAAAAGTAAGTGTCTATTTTCCAGTTCTACCCTTAATCATGATATGCAGAAATTCATTACCCCCTCCATTATCAAGGGTAAAATTGTCATTTAGTTAATTAAAAAGGGTAATAATTACACATTCTAAGTTCGTGTGCCTTTTTAATTGTCAACATTTATTTTGTGACAAATGGAGGATGGGTTTAAAACTAGGCGAGACACTCTAGAAGGCAACAAAAAAAATAGAAGTCTCAAGTTTGACATGTCAAGTTCGGTTGCATACAACACTTAGGGTCCTGGTTTGCAGGAATGGAATGGATTGGATTTCATCTAGGGATTTGGATTTGGAGGGATTTGGACTGGGGAGGAATTGGAATCCTTTTGTGTGTTTGGTTTGTAGGATTTGGAATGGATTTGAATTCCATTATTTATAAAAAAATCATTAAAAATAATTAAATTACCTTTTATTTAATTGATTATTAGAAGAAAATGTTTTTAACCTACTTTTAAACATTATTATATACAAATCCTACGAAATCCCTTGAAATCATAGCCATTCCCGTGGGATTTCAAATCCTATGTTTGAGGGATTTCATATCCAGACAATTGCAAACCAAAAGTGGGATTGGAATGGATTTGAAATCCAAATGCCCCCAAATCCATTCCATTCCAAATCCTACAAACCAAACACACAAAAGATTCCAAATCCTTCCATGAATCCAAATCCCTCAAAACCATTCCATCAAACCAAATGTCGCCTTATTTTTACCTTAAAATTTATTTGCCATATGATAGCAGGCCGAATAAGATATTCCAAAACCATCATGGTTGTAGATTAGTTATTACCTGGGCGCTGGATAAGTAAAGTCCTGGATGATGTGGAGTCGTATCTTGTTCCATGGCTCTCATCTCTTGAGCAGCCGTTTCAAACACCCAATCTGGTAGACGAATCATGTCTACCAACACCTGCAAAGATATAGTTAGTATTTAAAAGCCGAGCAGACCCAAAAAAAAATGAAGAACAAAGAAACATAGTAACAAGATCTTACAACAAGATTCTGAACAAAATATCCTAATATATTAATACCAAACCAAACCCATTATCCTACCAGGAGGTGGGGTCCCCCCGTGCCGACCGCCGCGCGGGGAGGGGGGGGGATGCAGATCAGACCTCTACCCAAAAGAGTCGAGTGGCTGTTTGGGTGCAATAATCAAGCAGCTAATTTACCAAAGAACTTTTGGAGGGGCTTTTTAACCCCAAAAGAACACTACCTTAGACAAGAAGATGCCAAGAAAAGAATCTAGCACAATATATAACGTAACTATTAATAGGGTCAGGTTCACGGGAAAGCCTCAAAAAAATGGAAAACTGAGGAACACTCTGGTAGCCCAATATCTGGGCGATATGCATTTGTGCATATAAGTAATTTGTAACATGCACACATGCATAAAAACCAAAAAACAACTTATTTACTTGTATGCACAAGTGCATACCTTCCAGATGAAGGGCTAACAGAGTGTTCCTCAGTTTTCCATTTTTTTGAGGTTTTCCCCTGAACCTCCCTTACTATTAATAAACTATCAACTAAATGTAAGATAAAAAAAACTTTAGGAAGCATCTAGAAACATAACACAGGGGAATGTATGAAACCCCTCCATCAAAAGTAACTCCTAGATGATGAAATACAGATGCTACCATATCTTGTTTCTGGTATGCTTTCTACCTCCCGTAATTTTTACCATAAGGAAGTGCCAAAAATTTATCTTACATGATGATGCTTTAACACTTTAACGTCACATGCGGCCCCTAGAGCATTTTTTATCATTATCTTGGGAGTTGAGAGTTTCTATGTTGAATATGTAAATAACAGATAGGCTGATTCCTAATACGGACACTAGAACAAAATCAGCTTTATAGGATGCTAAATATGTTTAAATGTCCCAAATCTCAACAGACTTGCTTTATAAGATCCAACCGTCCTATGTAGAAGTGTTACAGTAAGTTGATAGTCCACTTTCGGGCATCCTAACAAGTCTATTAGAACGCTTTTGAAATAAAGTGTCATATTGGTCTTATATATAGAAGTGGACCTAGGATTTTTTTAAAGTGGTGGCACTATTTGACTATAGAAAGAAACTATGGATAAGTTTTACAAAAGCATTATTAGCGTGCTGGTTGGTTCCTTGCCTTGCGAATGCAGGGTCCCATGTTTGAATCCTTTTATATGTTTTTATCCCAATTTTTTTCAAAAACATAAGAAATCCAAAATTAAAACCTAAAAACTAAGAAAATTAGTACATACGGGATTCGACCGCATTTGGAAAGGGGAAAAACCGACGCAAACCAACTCTCCAAGAGAAACTTGGGTCATTGTCGTAGTTTCAAGGAATATAAGGGCACTCAACGAAATGATAGCACCTTCAAGAACGTAAATTTTTTCCCATTACGACGCAGCCATGAAGCGGTGGCCCGTGCCAACGTATGCTCTTAAGTGAGTCCGCCCCTTTTTATATTATGACATTATTTGAAAAAACCTCTTATAAAAACAAGCTTCCTAAAAAAGACGTGTTCATGGGGAACTTCTAAAACATGTCTTATAAAAAAGCTAATAGGACACTTTATTTCAAAAGTGTCCTAAAAAACTTATTAAGACGCTCAAAATCATCTTATCAACTTATTGTAACACTTTCACATAGGATGCAGAATTGCTTGGTTCTATAAACAACTTATTGTAACACTTTTACATAGGGTGCAAAATTGCTTGGTTCTGCAAACTTAAGTCCTATAAGGCAGTCTATTAGGACATTTAAACATATTTAACGTCCTATAAAGCCGATTTTGCTGTAGTGAGAACTTCCAACAAAGAAACCATGGACAGGTACAAAAGAATGCTTGGAGCAACACCCAAAACATCAACTATATGGAGTATTAGGGGATGTTTGTTTACCTCCTAATAGTTCCATTAAGAGGCAACCTCTGAATCGCTAAGAGGTAAATCTTGTTTGGCAAAAGAAGTCTGCCTCTTAATGGTTCTAAAACCCTCTGAGATTTTGTATCTTGGCCCTCCCTTAACCATTCAGCACCCTAATTTCATTTTAAACAATTACCAAACAACCATATTTCATTTTGCACTATATCACAAGAGCCTCTTAATCATTCTCACCACTTAACCATTCTGCACCAAACCATTCAGCAACTACCAAACAGCCCCTAACTCATACAGCTTTACATGTTCATGGAGGTTGCCCAGGGTAACACACAAGAAAAAAAAAGTAGAGGTTACCCCATATTCTGAAATACCGGAAATAGGGATCCCCTGTTGGGCACGTTGCAAATGAGCTTTTCTTCTTGTTAACCACTGCATAAGAGGTCCAAAAATTGAAGAAGATTGTGTAAAGTTATATTTCGATAAAAACAGCCTCCTTAAATACACCGAGTAATCAGAAACAAGCAGAAGGAGGTTATATTGTACCTTATTCACTAAATAGCCAGCAAGACACATGAGTCCACAGTAGCTGAAAATCAACCATACAAGAAAACCCCATTTCTGATTCTTTTCAGGCAACTACAAGAATTTAAATACAGTCATTGGAAGTTTTACTTGCAATAACATTGGTTAATTACAAGAAACAAAGACAACACACATACACAGGTTTGCGCACTAGTGAACCATATAGATCCCATAATACTCCATGCCCAGAGAAATGGATAGAGAACCACATAGAGGATGGATAGAACCACTACTCTTCCAAGAAAACACGCATCTCTTTGCTGCCGACCATAATCCCTATATCATATGAAAAAGAATTGAAGTATCAACTATAACATTGAGAAATGTGATATTCGCGAACCAGAATGATTTATTATAAGATATAGGCTAGACAAAGCATTACGTTGATCAACGACATAGAAGAAGATAATTTTTACATTTTGGAAGAAAACATTATCAACACCTGAATGATTAATACAAAAAACATTTTATAAATGAATTTGATGCACTTTGGATTGAGTTAGGTAAAAAATTGAAAGAATGCACAAACTTATTAAGAACTTGCAGAACCAGCATTCAAGAGGCTGGTACTCTGCCTCAAGACCATAAGATCTTTACAATTACAAAGAAATCAAATGTCCCTCCTTAAAACGTAATATTGTTGGTGGATCTCTTCCATATAAGGCTTTAAATGGTAAAACACATGATAAAGCATTGTGTTATACCAATATTCTGTCCAAGAAAAACATTTTTTCCACTGTTTTGGTTTGTCCGAGGGAAAGCATCTTAAAAATTCTTGCACACACAGATTAACTACTTGCGATTGACTGTGCGACTAAAGGTGATAGGCAGGAGTACACTTCAATGTTGTCCCCTGTTGCTTGAAATTTATTTCCAGAAATTACTTAGAAAGATCTTGTCTCTATCCATAATCAACAATGTGGGTATACCATGTAACCGCACCACCTCCTTCATGGACATTTCAGCTGTTGATTTAGCTGAAATTGAATGTCTCAGCCCTAAGAGATGGGTGTATTTAGTGAGACGATCTACAACTACCATGATAGTGCCCATTCCCTCTTATTTCGGTAATCCTTCAATGAAATCCAATGTGGCTTCCTCCCATGCCATCATTGCTGGTGGAATAGGCTGTATTAAGTCCACTGGTGATTGTTTCTTTGACAAATCACGAATTGACTCACCATTTCTCTAAGATAAGTTTTCATTCCCATCCAATATACCTAAGCTGCCATCCTTTGATCAGTTTGGTCTTCCCCTGAATGCCCTCTTACAGAAGAGCCATGATAATTTTCAAATAACAATGGAGTCATAGTCAACGAGAGGTAAAAATATCTGTCTTTGTACCATAAAAACCCTCAAGCCCATGTCTCGTTGCATAACCCTTATGTTATATTCTTTTATTGTACCTCTTCAAAAAATCTTGCCCAATTGCTTCTCTTCTGTCGTTTATTTCTTGATATGATCCCATTGTCTCCATTGAGGCATCTCACCCCATCACCGAACATTCTATTTCCTCGCTGCATCCGGACGAGGCATCTGCTGCTTGTTACACCTCCCCGACTTGTAGACTGTCAAAATCATAAGCCAATAGCTTTGTCAGCCACTTTTGATATTGGGGTTCAACCATTCTTTGTTCTAGTAAAAACTTTAAACTCAATTGATTCATCCACGCCACAAACTTCCTTCCTAATAAGTAAGGCCTCCATTTGATAATCGCGAATAATATGGCCATTTGCTTTTCGCAAATTGATTTATGTCTCACTTAATGTCTCAACACTCAGCTGTGGTATAGGTTACTCTTCTTGCATTAAAACTGTGTCTAACGCTTAGCCTGAGTTATCAGTTTCAATTACAAATGGTTTTCTAAAACTCAGGTGGTCTCAGACAAGGTGTTGTCGTGAGGGCTGCTTTTCACTGCTGAAATGTCTTGGTTGTTTCTTCGTTGCAAACGGCTGCTTGTTCCTTTAATAAATCTGTTAAAGATTTTGTAGCTTCTCCATATTCAGCAATGAACTTCCCATAATACCCAAACATCACCGATATTCAACTAACTCCCAACCAACCCTCTGTCCTTTCCTTGGATACCGACTTTTATTAACTATCATCACTATTTACTAAGACACCCTTATTCCGTTCATCTTTTATTCCTCCTTGCATGTGTAAACCCACTGCAGGTTTATTAGAATCAGAATGTAATATTTACATTTTACTACTCTGCAAGAGAACTTACAATTGAGCCCAAGTACCATCATCTTTTTTCTCAATTATATAGCCAGAAAAGAGTTGATGTATCAGCTTATAGCAAACAATGACTTCACATCTGTAATGAGTTACGGACAGATAAAAATTCATCCAATCATTTGCAACTAATAAAAATAATACCTCGCCTCAAAAGCATTAATAAATTGCCTACCATGTCAAATCTTTGTTATGAAACCATAAACTATAGTTGACCTAGTCACAACTTGTGAAAACCCACATTCCCTATCTCTTTAAGTGCATAGCATTAGGATATCATATTCACAAGTCAGAAATAATGGCATCCACTGAGGGCAAGAAGGACTTACAATCCCATTCCAGCTGCAAGAGCATTGTCTACAAACATCAAGAGGCGAAAAATAAAGACAACACCGTAATCAACCTAATCCAAAAACAAAAATCAGGCTCTAGAAATGCAGCAAAACAAGTGAAAACAAGCAAGATTTAACCAAACAATATCAAGTTCACCCACCACTATCCACAGATGCAATGGGAATTTACAAAGATAGTAGCGCTTCCAGCTCAAGAGAACCATGACTCTGTTTGGTTAAAATCGTCAAGGAAACAACACAACATCCTTGAAAGAATAATAATAATAATCATAACACAATTCACAAAAAGACTTGAAATTAAATACAGGCGTTCTTCCGGAGAATCAGCATGATTCGCATCTACTAAACTACTAGTCGAATCAAAATTCAGATGTTCGAACCCGTAGCTCCCCGTAGGACAGATAAATATAATTCAACACTCCATCACTCCCCCTCTACCCCTTCTAATGCTACTTTATAGCATCATATTATACATCGAAACAATAAAACTTAAAAAAAATCACCATTGCATCCGAATTTCAATTCAAATAAAAAAGGATACATACTAAACGCAAGCATTGATAGAAAAAATCCATCATACCTGCAAATATTCGAAATTAAAACAAACAATCAGATTCATCAAACATAAAACACAACAAATAGAATACATAATTTTATATGATCACATATACGATACGATACACGAACCACTTGAAGTGTATGCCTCTGATCGCCATGGATGAAGATAATCTAGCGGCAAAACCTAGGATTCACTACCAATAATCGATTAAAAACTCTCATTTCCAAGGTATATAGAACTGAATCCGATCAGTGAATCAGTGAATTCGAAGAAAAATCGACCGAGATAAATGGTGATCGGGAAAAAGTTAATCGGGACTGAAATCCCCAAGAAGTGACGATCAGAGCTTGAGTATATAAAAGCGGGGGAATATGCGGTCTTGGGTTCTTAAATTTACTAAAATCGTCCCTGACTCTATAGCTTATACCATGTTTAGTTCCTTAACTTTGAGTAAATTACAAAAAGTCCCTTTTTATTGTTTCATAGTTTTCAAGTGAGCGAATGACCCAACACGACTGACAGATAAGCCGACGTTAATATGATAATAACGTTATTTAAATATCTATTTGACATATTTAATTTACAATTATTATATGATCAAAGAATTTTTGATTTTGTTTAGATATCTATTTCTTCAATCATATCCTCGTCGTATCAAGCATTATATAAATAACTAGCTAAATCGGGTCTAATTTGGTTATATTTGGTTCACCTACCAATACAAGTCAAAACTTATTATATATTTCTTGAAAGATCATAGCCAGTTTTACTAAAGATGATTACACAAAGAAAGTATGGCTTCCAAGGCTCGGAGTACAATTGTTATGCATATAGCTAGGGTGCACAAAAACCCGATCAACCTAGCCCGAAATAGCCTAACTCAAAGCCTAACCAAGTTGTAAAATTTGCAAGCTGTATGTATTGGGTTGAACTTAGGTCACGTAGCAAAGATCAATGAATTGGTAGTATTGACTAACATGTCGCTAGAATGTCACAACGTTATGCCTTACATATATTTTAATGAGTTGAGATTTTTCAAACCATACTAATTGGGTTAAGTTGTTCAAACGCCTTCAAACCAACCAAACCAACCCCTGAGCAACCTTACACATTGGCACAATATTTGGATTATTTTTGTCAGCAACATTGTAGAAAAATAATTAGGGATATGCAGTGTGGGGAAAAAACTAGACCACATACCATATTAACCGGAACCGAAAAAACTAAGAGCTTAAAGACTAATGGGTCGTTTACAAAACGCTTATCCGGGTAAGTGTTTACCAAGTCACATTAGCTTACCGGATGAATATGGCAAGGACCAAGAATCTTACCCGATAAGAGCAGAAGCAAGGACCGAGAGTTGAAAGCAAAGATCGAGAGTCTTACCCGGTAAGTGAGTGCGACGACTCTTACCACGGTTAGCGCTTACCGGCTAAATTGTTGCATACGATGCCATTTTGGTGGACTAAAATCTTACTCGAGAAGTAAGTGACAGTGTTGCATTTTACCAGTAAGCACTTACCCTGGTAAGTGATTAGGTAAACGGCCCCTAAGATGTTAATCGATTGATATCAATTGAGTACCAAATGAAGAGCAAATTGTACTTGAATTATGAGCTAAGGATTTAAGTCCATTTATTACCTAAACCATGTCGTTTCATAAAAATATCTATAGTTCAAAGTTCAAACCAAGAACTATCTTTCTATTCCAAGGGTCCGTCCCAAATTTTGCACACTCCTAAAAAACACAAATGCACTTGTAATTAATGTTACCCAATAATGTTAAAATACTACAAAAATCATTAATGATTTCAAAATATTGTGAAAGAGTAAAACAATACCCTCTTACCTATATTTTAAAATCTTTTTGAGTGATATTTAATAAATCTTAAATACCACATGATTTATATATAACGTTGTGTTCTTGAAATCTTTTTTTACGAATGAAATGAAAGAAAGGGAATGAAAAAGGACATAGAAGGGGAAGGGAAAAGAACCTTGGTTACTTGCATCATTGTAGTTGTAGATCTAAAGAACGACGTGCTTGATTGACGTCTATAGTACATCGACGATTTCTTGTATCGTTTGTTGGTTTTTCCCTTGTTTAAGAGTTTTTTCGCGTCACCAACTTTCATGTCTCATTGTTCCTATTTTTTGTTGTTTCATTGTGTTTATTTCAAGGTGGTTGATATTTAGTTGTTAGAGTTCCACAAACAAACCTTAAAATATATTTGGTGTACTTTTTGGCATAAACAGTCATCAAGTGATATATACATATAGAGGAGGTTTAAAGGGAAAACCTCAAAAAATCGGAAAACTGAAGAACACCATGGTGGCCCTTCATCTGGACGGTATGCACTTGTGCATACATGTAAATAGTTGACTTTTTTGTTTTATGCACAAGTGCATTATGCATTTGTGCATATATGCACAAATGCATGTTACACTGTAACACCCTAAAAACAGGGCCAATTTAAACCTTGAATAATACACAAGTTATGATCATAAAACTTCAAACTTTGATAACCTGAGGATCAATTGTAAATGTTTTATATACAACGCATCTAACTCAAATAACCTATTAATCTAATCATACATCATAATCAGATTAACTAAGTTATCTAGCCTTTGTCCCAAAAACATCAAAAGAATAGCTAGATCCTCCGTCATCTCTAAGTTTGAATCTTTCCAAAAGTTCTCATCACACATCCCCGCTTACTTCCCGGAGCTTGTACCTGGTAAGAAAATTCAACTTGAAACATTAGGCTTTCGCCTAGTGAGAGTATTCAAATCAAATTAAAATTAACAATTAAAATCTCAACAGATAAATCAAACTTGTTTTCACCCATCTTACCGTACAACAACTCCTTTCAACAATGGTAATCCACCCCACTCCCATAACTATGACTAATTCACCTAGTCATATTATCATACACCAGAGCCTTCTACGAATCAATCCCAGATTCTAGATCAATGCTCTCATCCAATAAATCGCAATTACACATGCCTATTTATTGGAAATGAAGTAGAGATTACAATTACTCATGTCAATCTCTATTCCTCCTCAGAAATCAGGAATTACGATTACTCACATCAATCCCATAATTTCTCAATAATGCAAAATAGGAATTACGATTACTCACATCAATTCCATATTTAACATACACTCAGGAATTACGATTACTCACATCAATTCCTCATTTCATATAAATGGGAATTACGATTTCTCACATCAATTCCACATTTAACATACACACACTGGAATTACGATTACTCACATCAATTCCATGTGTTTATATCAAACTAGTGCCTATGGATCCATTACACTCTATCATAAGTATATACAATACCATATACTACATCTCATAACATATTCTATAATAAGAATATAAATATTTCATCTCCTCAACTTCTTAACTATCCCCTTTTTGCAATTTAGCACGGAAATCCCAACATAGCATCACTCTTTATTCATCTATTTGGACTCATTACTGATAAAGACAAGTCCTTACAACTATCGACAACTTATGATAAAAAAATCGGTTTTATAACAGAATGATAATTTCGCAACCTACATAGGCGACATACTCCACTTCTCGCAACCAACAGTGGCGAAAAGTTCTACTTCTCGCAACCAACAGTAGCGAGATTCTCACTTCTCGCAACAGTGGCTTGCGAGATACTCGCTTTGCGCCACAGTGGCTTGCGCAAAGTGAACATTTCGCGAGCACTGTTCATCGTCTTCATCATTAAGCCAGTTCACAGAAACTTCTAAATAAGTCAACTACTCATCAATTAAGTTCTACTAACATGTTAAGACACACATATTACACATCTATTTCAACATTAATTGCTGAATTTTAAAGAGAGTTGAATAAACTCACCTGATAGATTCTGAACACAGTGTTCTTCACCAATTCACTTTATCAGCTTAAACAAAATCTGAACAGATGAATTGTAAGCTTCAATTTTACTACTTAACTGAAGAAATTAGTAATAGAAATCAGATTCCTACCACAAATTCGAAATGCTAACTTTTCTCCATCTCTTCTTCTCGAATTCTCTATCTTTCACTCTCGATCTCTCTCTCTCTTTCTGCTTACTGAGTGTCCACACACACAATTAGTCACTTAAGACTAATTGTGTGACACCTCCTACTTAAAACACTGCTGAGTCATAACTCATTTTACCAACTACACCACTAACTTTAAAGAAATGACATAATAAACCCTCAAGTTAATACTTATAATTTACAAAAATACAACGGAAATTCGAGATGTTACAATACTCCCCAACTTGAAAATGATTTTGTCCCCGAAATCAAAGCTAAACAACAAATGGGGATATCTATTCCTCATATCTTCCTTCGTTTCTAACGTCACGTTAGCACCTCGATGGTTTCCATTGTACTTTGACATATCCACTTCTTATTAAAACATCACTTTCTAATTGATATTTCTACAATTACTTAATCACAAATAAAGATCCCGAAAGAATAGAAACTCAATTCTCCACATTATCAAATCTCATATCCTTTCAACATTACCCGCTCCCCAACTTGGAAAATTTTGCAATTCTCCTTGAATACTATATAGTTATCAAATCTTTATCCAACTATAATACTTGATCTTAATTTAACTGCTTATCCTCTTATCAAAACCGCCACTGATATAACTAACTAGTAATCAAACGATTTGTACACAACCAACAATTAACCTGCGCGAAGGAATGGAGTTAACGAGGAACGTACCAGAAACGATGTCTCTTGATTCTTTAACTTCTTCAGCTTTCATATGATACACTCGACCTGTTGGCTTTAGAATATCTGAAACACCCTAAAAACGGAGTCAATTTAAACCTTGAAATTTCCACCAGTTATGATCAAAACTTTCAAACTTATATAACCTGAGGATCAAATGTAAGGTTTTTATATACAATTGACATTACTTAAATAACTTATTAATCTAATCACCTCATAACAATCAGCTTGATCGAATTATCTAAACAACTGTCCCAAAGACTTCAAAGAATAACTAGATCCTTTGTTATCTCTAAGTCTGAATCTCTCCAAAAGTTCTCTTCTCTCGTTCCCGCTACTTCCCGGAGCTTGTACCTGGTAAGAAGATTCAACTTGAAACATTAGGCTTTCGCCTAGTGAGAATACTCAAATCAAAATAAAATTTAATAATTAAAACATGAACAGATAACTCAAACCTGTTCTCACCCATCTTACCGTACGACAACTCCTTTCCAAAATCGGGGAATCTACCCCACTCCCAATCCTACGACTAACTCATTTAATCGTAACAACAAAATAAGGTTTAACTCTGAATCATTCCAGATTCACAATCAATATTCACACACAAGAAATTACAAGTCAAAACTTGCCTATTTC
The DNA here is from genome assembly GCA_033807775.1 of Saussurea involucrata. Taxonomy (NCBI): domain Eukaryota; kingdom Viridiplantae; phylum Streptophyta; class Magnoliopsida; order Asterales; family Asteraceae; genus Saussurea; species Saussurea involucrata. The sequence goes on along the minus strand of CM066317.1, from coordinate 8,087,309 downwards.
TTAATCAGGAAGTAGAGATTACAAATTACTTTATGCCTATCTCTAATCTTCCTCTCATCACAGGGAAATCTCTGATCTTCCCGAAAACAATGGAAATCTCTGATCTTCCATAAATCGAAATGGGAATTACAAATCAAAATATGCCTATTCCACATTCCACCTCTGCATCAATGGTCCCAATGGGATTATAATATCGTGATACTCAATCGGGACTCACGATGGTTCGAGGTTCACCCAATTACTAAAATTACACCCCTTTTGTCTATGGCGAGTAATCGGTTCCCATTATACCGTACCCAAATGCCCTCGGTGACCGGATGCCTATTTTAGTAAAAGCACATAATCACATAATATAATACAATCGATACTACTATATGCGTCCAGCATAGAATGTATCATTTCTCTGAACATATTCTATATATAAAATAAAGAATATTATTACCCACATCTCAATCTCTTTATTACCCTTTCTCTGAAATCTGATATGATGATCACCATCTCAATAGTTATTTATATTTTCGAACTCATAGATAGGCCTTTATAATATATCTCAATTTGGCTTCTCAATCACATTTAGAATTCATAATCATCTAACATATTGCATATAACAGATAATCCTGCTCATTATAAGGAATATGAATAATTCATGTTCATCAACTTCTTAACTATCCCCTCATAGTAATTTAACACGAGAGTTAATATATATCAGTTGTTAATCTATATCTTTGAACTCATGGATGGATCTTTATAGTTTATCTCAATAAAGCTTCAAATCATATTTAGAGTTCATAACCACATAGTAATTTCATGTAGTAAATAATCAAACTTAGCATGCAAGATTAATAATAATTACTAGTTCATCAACTTCATAGATAACTCATCTTAGAAGTTTTAGCATGGAAATCCACATAACACAACTTTTAATCGCCCTCTTGGCTTATCTCTAATTTAATCCAATCCACATAAAACATATCCATGCATATATATAAAGCATCTAATTCAAGATTAATTACTGAATTTTAAAGAGAGTTGAATAAACTCACCTGATGCGTTATCACTCCTTTTAGTCCTTTTTAACTCGTAAGGCTCCTTTCTTCACTACCACAGCTTACTGTATTATTCAGTTTACATATACTGATATTAATCATCAAAACAGAACCCTCTACAACTGAAAATCCTTAATCTCTTAAAATCACATCTCAAGTCGCAATGAACTGAAATCGCAATCACCTATTGCGATTTCACTTCCAAATCGCAACCAACAGAAGTCGCAGTCCTCTATTGCGATCCCAAATCCAAATCGCAGTGAACTGTTGCGACTACAGTACCAAGTCGCAACTACCCATTGCGATTTCGACCCAAGTCGCAACCAACTGTTGCGATTCCAAAGCCAAGTCGCAATGGTCTACTGCGACTCCAACTCCAAGTCGCAATTACCCATTGCGACAATCATGAATGTCGCAACTCAAGGTTGCGACTTCGATGATGTTCATCCAAGTCTCAGTCCACTAAGTTCATTCTAAACCCATATTTTTGTACTTTTAATCTATGTTTGTTTATGCCAATTTGCAGATATGTTTAATACACTTATCTTAACACATCCTAAAACTCAGATTCTCATTATCATCATAATTTACCCAAAACCCATCAAAATCTTCTAAGAACACTTTTACTACTAAGATGAAGAATTTACAATGAGATGTTTACCTTATGATTCTTCAAACCAACAGCAGATTAGATAAATTCCCAGCAAATCTTTCTTTTCTTCCTTCTCTTTCTCGATTTCTCTATCTCCCTCTCGGTTTCTCTTCTCAAAACCGAACACACACACACACAATGCACATAACACACACACCTTTTAGCTAACATGCTAACTTAATGACACCTCACTAAAAACACATGAGTCATTAACCATATTACCAAACAAACCTCCAACTTTAAAGAAATAATAATACAACCCTCAAATTGGAAATCTTCTTCAATCAACACCTGTAAACAATTACAACTTAACCCTCAAGTTAATTTGTAATTCACAAAATAATATAACTGAAAATTTGGGATGTTACAATACTCCCCAACTTGAAAATGATTTCGTCCTCGAAATCAAAGCTAGGTAAACAAATGAGGATACCTATTCCTCATACTCTCCTCTGACTCTAAAGTTATATTAGTACCTCTATGGTGTTTCCACTGTACTTTCAACATAGCTGTCTTATTACCACTACGTAGCTTTCTAACTGATCTTTCCAAAAATTTACCTCTGGTTCTTCCACACCGCATCATCATTACAACTCATTCTCCAGGCCTCAAAATAACATTAACATGTACTACCTAAATACGTACACTATAAATTAAGCATACATGTTACTATTAAATACTTCAACAACCACGGCAGTCCATTATTACTTCCATGACTTACACATTTCTTCAATATGGAATGCTATTACTTCCTTACATCACTTATCTCATCGTACAACCCTAATACAACCACACACCAAAGTATTCTCTCCTTACAAAACATAATTAAATAGTTTCACCAAGATCTCTAACTTCAAATATTCAACCAAGTTATTTTGAAATGACATTACCGATCGAAGTTATTACCATTCTTAGATCTTTAACTAAAAATTTCTCTTACAATTCTTTCACACATAAGGAGCAATTTATATTCCTTAACAATCTTGCCTTCGCTACACCCTATTGACCTACATACTCATCATCTTTATTAAACTTCCAGTGATTCAAATTACAACTTAACTGGCAACTCATACCATCAAACTTCTTTGGATAAACACTCACCACTACTCCGACATTCTATTTCAATATAAGCCATATTACCCAGTTATCTCAACAAACCACATGTTTTATCAACTTTTATTAATAATTAATACTTTCCAACCGGAATTCCCAAAACTTCCATTCGGATACTTCCTCTTTCTAATATCACGTCTCATACTAGATGACACATGTATCTTGGCAATTAATGCCACTACTCGTTCATACATTCTCCACCCATAACATTTACCACAGACCATGTCTCTCATAGTCATTCGTACATATTTAATTTTACAATCCCATTTTCTCGTCTAAATACACAGGTCTATATCACTAAATATCTCCTCCCCAACTTTAGTTGAACTACCACTCACAACTTTCTAATAAATCTTGAACTTATTCGTTCTTACTAGCTCTTTGTGATTCCAATATGTTGCATAGACAGGGTACAATTCCTCACAGATCAACACAATCTATACATCCCCTTTGTTCATCTCTAGTATTTCATCTTTTATAAATCTTCCACATCGTAAGTAAACACTTATCTAAAAGCAACAGTCCTTCACTGTTCCAACAATCCCACAAAGTGATCTTTCAACTTTTAAGCTTCTGATTTAACTTAACATTCACACAAAATTCCAAAAGGATAAACAATGCATTCACATTATATAACTTAAATTTTCAATACTGATTATGCAAGTTCAACCCCAAGCCTACGCCAAGCTTATCAAATCGGTTCAAAGTTCTTAAGACTTTACTGAATCCAAAACCGAGTCATCTACTCAAAGGATTTAAAGATTATTTATCAATATCAACTCATGCAAATAAATACATCTAACTCATATTATGCAACATACGCTCCGAGATGTGATAATCTTACGACCCCTTCATTGCTACTTTCCCAATGAAATCAAATCATTTGCATGTACACACAACTCTTTTCATACTCCACAATGTATATAATCTGCCCAGGTTCATTAGTTTCAAAGATACTAAGTAAAATATCAAACAGTCTCTACACCTAAGGCCAACACTTAAACTGTCACTGGTTCAAATACAATGCAGTTAAGCATACAACACATTTAATACTCCATCTCGAATCATTAAACTGACAGCTATTCAAAAGACTCATTTGTATATTAATTAGGCCTTTAAGGTCAAAACAAACGTTTGGTCAAACACGTGTCACTCACACGATTACGTAAATCAAAATTTCCTCTTTACTCAAGATCTTAACCTTATTAATCCTTTAATTGGCCATTGACTTCAAAAGAACAGTTTATCACTCTCAAAACCTTCACATTTTCAAAATGTAATACGACAAAAATTATTATACAACCACAAAATACCAAAAAAAACATGCTTCGACCACATAACTTTCACTTAGGTTATAATTAATCAAACTCAAAATTCCCCCAATTGTCCCACACACTAATACTCACTTTGCGCATACCTTCTGCATAACAACATACCGGTATCGCTCACGGTTTTGCTACTACTCGCACGGGCATACGCGGAACGCATCCAGACCGCACCCTGTGACACACAAAAGGCCTCATACACCTTACAACTCTCGCCTTCAAAGTCAAAACTTGACATCTCAATACTTCCTTAACCCTGAACCTAATTCTTCCTCCAGACATGCCCGACACTCGGCAATTGTATTACTAATCACCGAACAAAGATACAGACCCTCGTATTGATGTTACTAAAGTTTACTTTCGACTTTATCACCGTTCATCTCTCATTTGAATACGATTACCAAAACCACAAACTTTCTCCCAAGGTTTATCCAACACCTCTCCTCTCTTGGAGTTCTTTCTTAGTTTAAAGCGTAATACTCTACGATCTAGCGAGTTCATAGCCTTCATGCATGACAATAAAATAAATAACTCAATCCATACTTTTCTCATTTAAATAAATAACATTAAAAACAACGTGAGCACACACGCCCTAATCATTTTCATAACTCCCATGTACTACACAACAATCTCAAAACCGTTTGTCTATAAATTTACGTAAAACTCAATCTTTCTTAATCAAAAATGTTGTTACAACAGTAATACCTTAAATGAAAATCTTTTCATACGACAAAAGTTTAAAATTTACTGACATAGAGTAAACTAGTCGTTTCTCACACTCTTTTATATAATATCATCAAATCAATACCTTTGTTGTTTATAAAAAGTTTACTGATCAACACTTTCTTGACCTATTTGCTATCATACAACTTTTTATGTAAAGTATGAAGTATTTTGCAAGTTGCTAAGCCCCAAAATTTCGTTAGGCAGCGTAATTGAAATTGCCCCCTTTTTTTTATACATACTTGCACATACTAACTCATCCTTGAATAAAACTGTTATTTATGCATTTGATTTGAAATCAAGAAAACTCATGTAACACACACTAAAACATCATGCGCAAAATTCACTCGCAATGAAGGCTATTTACTCAAACAAGGTCAATCGTGTTACTTACATAACTTATCATTGACACTTTACTTTCGACCCGAAATCGCCCTCTCGGCCTTATAATAATTGCTACATCTGCATTCCATGGCTCCCATACTCAACCATGTCATAGTAATTCTGTATTAACCAATCATCTCATACTCTATCTCTGCACCTATCAAATCACCTATTAAAGATTGCTTTGGCAGACTTTCATGAGTCCCACCAATTTCTAGGTTGTCCTTCAAAACCCCAATCATATACTGCTCTGTCCTTTAAAGGACCTGGGTGATAAATTCACCATCACTTTACTATAACTTATAGAGATAACCATGCGAAATGATTATGCACTTACATACATACAACAACGTACTTTACCGATCGTTAGTCACTGTAACAATTCAGAAATAGACATGCTCGTGTAACAATGTATTCATAATAACAGTAGCTAATTGTAATTGTGAACATATCATACAGGAGAATCCCCATTATCATTGTCATAGCACTAATTTCACGTATTTCTGTTAACTCTAAGACTATCCCGTCTTAACACTTCTACCCATATCTCACATATCATAACCTACTACGTCTCAGCTTAAGTCTAAGTATCTCATCAGCATACTTAGTTCACTTAAACTAGGGCTCTGATACCATACTGAAACACCCTAAAAACGGAGTCAATTTAAACCTTGAAATTTCCACCAGTTATGATCAAAACTTTCAAACTTATATAACCTGAGGATCAAATGTAAGGTTTTTATATACAACTGACATTACTTAAATAACTTATTAATCTAATCACCTCATAACAATCAGCTTGATCGAATTATCTAAACAACTGTCCCAAAGACTTCAAAGAATAACTAGATCCTTTGTTATCTCTAAGTCTGAATCTCTCCAAAAGTTCTCTTCTCTCGTTCCCGCTACTTCCCGGAGCTTGTACCTGGTAAGAAGATTCAACTTGAAACATTAGGCTTTCGCCTAGTGAGAATACTCAAATCAAAATAAAATTTAATAATTAAAACATGAACAGATAACTCAAACTTGTTCTCACCCATCTTACCGTACGACAACTCCTTTCCAAAATCGGGGAATCTACCCCACTCCCAATCCTACGACTAACTCATTTAATCGTAACAACAAAATAAGGTTTAACTCTGAATCATTCCAGATTCACAATCAATATTCACACACAAGAAATTACAAGTCAAAACTTGCCTATTTCTTAATCAGGAAGTAGAGATTACAAATTACTTTATGCCTATCTCTAATCTTCCTCTCATCACAGGGAAATCTCCGATCTTCCCGAAAACAATGGAAATCTCTGATCTTCCATAAATCGAAATGGGAATTACAAATCAAAATCTGCCTATTCCACATTCCACCTCTGCATCAATGGTCCCAATGGGCTTATAATATCGCGATACTCAATCGGGACTCACGATGGTTCAAGGTTCACCCAATTACTAAAATTACACCCCTTTTGTCTATGGCGAGTAATCGGTTCCCATTATACCGTACCCAAGTGCCCTCGGTGACCGGATGCCTATTTTAGTAAAAGCACATAATCACATAATATAATACAATCGATACTACTATATGCGTCCAGCATAGAATGTATCATTTCTCTGAACATATTCTATATATAAAATAAAGAATATTATTACCCACATCTCAATCTCTTTATTACCCCTTCTCTGAAATCTGATATGATGATCACCATCTCAATAGTTATTTATATTTTCGAACTCATAGATAAGCCTTTATAATATATCTCAATTTGGCTTCTCAATCACATTTAGAATTCATAATCATCTAACATATTGCATATAACAGATAATCCTGCTCATTATAAGGAATATGAATAATTCATGTTCATCAACTTCTTAACTATCCCCTCATAGTAATTTAACACGAGAGTTAATATATATCAGTTGTTAATCTATATCTTTGAACTCATGGATGGATCTTTATAGTTTATCTCAATAAAGCTTCAAATCATATTTAGAGTTCATAACCACATAGTAATTTCATGTAGTAAATAATCAAACTTAGCATGCAAGATTAATAATAATTACTAGTTCATCAACTTCATAGATAACTCATCTTAGAAGTTTTAGCATGGAAATCCACATAACACAACTTTTAATCGCCCTCTTGGCTTATCTCTAATTTAATCCAATCCACATAAAACATATTCATGCATATATATAAAGCATCTAATTCAAGATTAATTACTGAATTTTAAAGAGAGTTGAATAAACTCACCTGATGCGTTATCACTCCTTTTAGTCCTTTTTAACTCGTAAGGCTCCTTTCTTCACTACCACAGCTTACTGTATTATTCAGTTTACATATACTGATATTAATCATCAAAACAGAACCCTCTACAACTGAAAATCCTTAATCTCTTAAAATCACATCTCAAGTCGCAATGAACTGAAATCGCAATCACCTATTGCGATTTCACTTCCAAATCGCAACCAACAGAAGTCGCAGTCCTCTATTGCGATCCCAAATCCAAATCGCAGTGAACTGTTGCGACTACAGTACCAAGTCGCAACTACCCATTGCGATTTCGACCCAAGTCGCAACCAACTGTTGCGATTCCAAAGCCAAGTCGCAATGGTCTACTGCGACTCCAACTCCAAGTCGCAATTACCCATTGCGACAATCATGAATGTCGCAACTCAAGGTTGCGACTTCGATGATGTTCATCCAAGTCTCAGTCCACTAAGTTCATTCTAAACCCAGATTTTTGTACTTTTAATCTATGTTTGTTTATGCCAATTTGCAGATATGTTTAATACACTTATCTTAACACATCCTAAAACTCAGATTCTCATTATCATCATAATTTACCCAAAACCCATCAAAATCTTCTAAGAACACTTTTACTACTAAGATGAAGAATTTACAATGAGATGTTTACCTTATGATTCTTCAAACCAACAGCAGATTAGATAAATTCCCAGCAAATCTTTCTTTTCTTCCTTCTCTTTCTCGATTTCTCTATCTCCCTCTTGGTTTCTCTTCTCAAAACCGAACACACACACACAATGCACATAACACACACACCTTTTAGCTAACATGCTAACTTAATGACACCTCACTAAAAACACATGAGTCATTAACCATATTACCAAACAAACCTCCAACTTTAAAGAAATAACAATACAACCCTCAAATTGGAAATCTTCTTCAATCAACACTTGTAAACAATTACAACTTAACCCTCAAGTTAATTTGTAATTCACAAAATAATATAACTGAAAATTTGGGATGTTACAATATCATTTCTCTTACTTTGATCTCCCTCCTTCTTCAACTTTGGGCAATCCCGACGGTAATGGCCAGGTTGCTTGCATTCATAGCACGTAGATCCTCGAATAGGACAATTATTCATAGAATGCCCACTTTTTCCACACTTATAACATTCAAACATGGTCCCCTGACATGGACCAAAATGCCTATTTCGACATTTCGAACACCAATTCGGTTCTTGACGCGGCTCTAAATGCGGGCCATCAGAAAAGGGCTTTGATACATACGATGATCCCGATCGAACTTCCCCTTTTCTTTTCTCTCCTACCTGCGCTTTCTCTTCTTTGTCCTTAGCATACATTTCTTCTATTACTTTCGCTTCTTCAATAGTTTCTCTTAACGTAGAAGCTCTCGAACTTCGGACCCTTGTCATCATATCTGCCGATAGACCCTTCAAATAAGCCTTAACTTTACCTTTTTCAGTCGGAGCCACATGCCCCACCAAGTTAAGATTTTCCATGAAAGATTCTGTATACTTTCTCACCGTCATGTTGCCTTTCTTGAGATTCCGGAACTCTTCCTCAATTCGATCCATTTCAGTTTCGTTACAATATTCCTCCATAATCTTTGCTTTGAACTGTTCCCAAGTCATGGCTTTTAGAACTGCTTCTGACACTGAAGCTGACAACACGTTCCACCAAGATAGCGCGTTACCGCGTAACATCTGTGATCCAAATCTAACTTTTGACTTTTCATCATAACACTTACAAGCTCGAAAAGCTTGTTCAATTTCTCTTAGACAATTCATACAGGCTATTGGGCTATCTTCTCCTTTGAATTCTGGTGGTTTACAGTTCAAAAAGGTTTTGTAGGAGCAATTTCTATCAACCCTTCTTTCCGTCTCTGGACCTGGGTTACCAGTTGGATTTATCACACTGAAATCAATCTCTGTTCGCCTCGGTTCCGCACTCCGATCGTTAAACATTTTCATAAACATTTCTGCTTGTCTTCCCATAGTGGTGTTCATCATTTCAGCTTGTCTTTCCATTGATGCATTCTTCAATCTGGTTACATTATCCATTATCCGACCTTCCATACTCGAATCCGGTGGTGTTTGATCAGCAGTACTGGTACCCCCTCTATGTGCCGGATTACGCACTCTTCCTAAAGAAAGAAAATCTGGTGGCGTCTCATGAACTCCGCCTACTCCAGTTGGTCTTTCTCCCGTCTCATCTAACCAAGTCCTATCCACAGAAGAATTAGGAGACCTCGGCGGTGTATTTACCATTATTCTGAATGAGCACAAAAGAATACCCATCAGAAATGGTTTATACATAACTAGACATACAAAACGTACTTTACCGCTCATCAGTCACTGTAACAATTTGAAACAAGTATGCTTGTGTAACAATATATTCATAATAACAGTAGCTAATTGAAATTGCGAACATATTATACATGAGAATCCTCATTACCATCGTTACAGTACTAACTTCGCGTATTTCCGTCGACTCTAAGACTACCCAGTCTTAACAATTCTACCCATACCTCACGGATCATAACTTAATTCATCACAGCTTAAGTCTAGGTATCTCAAAATCATACCTAGTTCGCTTAAACTACTGCTCTGATACCATCTGTAACATCCCAGGCCAACCGTACCAGATATTGTCCGTTTTGTCCACACACCTGGACTCACGGTTTTAAAACGCGTCTGATAGAGGAGGTATCAAGTCCCTTATAAGGCAACCTTTGTTCCCCTCCCCAACCAATGTGGGATCTTACAATCCACCCCGCTTGGGAGCCCAGCGTCCTCGCTGGCACACCAGTCCGGTTCCCGGCTCTGATACCATATTGTAACACCCTAAAAACAGGGCTAATTTAAACCTTGAATAATACACAAGTTATGATCATAAAACTTCAAACTTTGATAACCTGAGGATCAATTGTAAAGGTTTTATATACAACGCATCTAACTCAAATAACCTATTAATCTAATCATACATCATAATCAGATTAACTAAGTTATCTAGCCTTTGTCCCAAAAACATCAAAAGAATATCTAGATCCTCTGTCATCTCTAAGTTTGAATCTTTCCAAAAGTTCTCATCACACATCCCCGCTTACTTTCCGGAGCTTGTACCTGGTAAGAAAATTCAACTTGAAACATTAGGCTTTCGCCTAGTGAGAGTATTCAAATCAAATTAAAATTAACAATTAAAATCTCAACAGATAAATCAAACCTGTTTTCACCCATCTTACCGTACAACAACTCCTTTCAACAATGGTAATCCACCCCACTCCCATAACTATAACTAATTCACCTAGTCATATTATCATACACCAGAGCCTTCTACGAATCAATCCCAGATTCTAGATCAATGCTCTCATCCAATAAATCGCAATTACACATGCCTATTTATTGGAAAGGATGTAGAGATTACAATTACTCATGTCAATCTCTATTCCTCCTCAGAAATCAGGAATTACGATTACTCACATCAATCCCATAATTTCTCAATAATGAAAAATAGGAATTACGATTACTCACATCAATTCCATATTTAACATACACTCAGGAATTACGATTACTCACATCAATTCCTTATTTCATATAAATGGGAATTACGATTTCTCACATCAATTTCACATTTAACATACACACACTGGAATTACGATTACTTACATCAATTCCATGTGTTTATATCAAACTAGTGCCTATGGATCCATTACACTCTATCATAAGTATATACAATACCATATACTACATCTCATAACACATTCTATAATAAGAATATAAATATTTCATCTCCTCAACTTCTTAACTATCCCCTTTTTGCAATTTAGCATGGAAATCCCAACATAGCATCACTCTTTATTCATCTATTTGGACTCATTACTGATAAAGACAAGTCCTTACAACTATCGACAACTTATGATAAAAAATCGGTTTTATAACAGAATGATAATTTCGCAACCTACAGAGGCGACATACTCCACTTCTCGCAACCAACAGTGGCGAAAAGTTCTACTTCTCGCAACCAACAGTAGCGAGATTCTCACTTCTCGCAACAGTGGCTTGCGAGATACTCACTTTGCGCCACAGTGGCTTGCGCAAAGTGAACATTTCGCGAGCACTGTTCATCGTCTTCATCATTAAGCCAGTTCACATAAACTTCTAAATAAGTCAACTACTCATCAATTAAGTTCTACTAACATGTTAAGACACACATATTACACATCTATTTCAACATTAATTGCTGAATTTTAAAGAGAGTTGAATAAACTCACCTGATAGATTCTGAACACAGTGTTCTTCACCAATTCACTTTATCAGCTTAAACAAAATCTGAACAGATGAATTGTAAGCTTCAATTTTACTACTTAACTGAAGAAATTAGTAATAGAAATCAGATTCCTACCACAAATTCGAAATGCTAACTTTTCTCCATCTCTTCTTCTCGAATTCTCTATCTTTCACTCTCGATCTCTCTCTCTCTCTCTCTCTCTCTTTCTGCTTACTGAGTGTCCACACACACAATTAGTCACTTAAGACTAATTGTGTGACACCTCCTACTTAAAACACTGCTGAGTCATAACTCATTTTACCAACTACACCACTAACTTTAAAGAAATGGCATAATAAACCCTTAAGTTAATACTTATAATTTACAAAAATACAACGGAAATTCGAGATGTTACATACACATAACCTATATGCACAAGTGCATACCATATAGATGAAGGGCTCCAAAGGTGTTATTCATTTTTCCGTTTTTTTTGAGGTTTTCCCTTGAACCTGACCCTACACACACACACACACACATATATATATATATATATATATATATATATATATATATATATATATATATATATATATATGTGTGTGTGTGTGTGTGTGTGTGTGTGAAGAATTGTGTGAGATGTTGGGTTAACGTAAAAAACGTGAGAAATTGATTTGAACCATTGATCACTTTTAATCTCAAGCCACTCATGAATCGCACTTGATAATTGAATTGATCTAATGCATCTCGGTGCATCACATTCTAATGTGCATCCAACGGTTGATAACCACTTTTCATGCTTTTTGTTTATGCCAAAAGTTACACTAAATATAATTCAAGGTTTATTTTAGGAGCTTTAACAACCAAAGATCAACCACATTGAAATAAACACATACAAAAAACGGAAAATAAGAACAAGGAGGCAAGAGAATTGATGACGCGGAATAACCCTTACACGAGGAAAAACCGTAGATGATACAAGAGATCGTTGATACACTATGGATGTCAATCAGTGACATCTTCCTTTAGAACAAGTACAATATTGCGAGTAATTTAATACGTCAGTCGTGGAAACTAGTAAATAATATAAAAGACTTTTTGCTAGTGTTTTTTACTTGCGTGAGGTTCTGATTAATCTCTCTGTTATTTGTGATCTTCTGGCTATTTATAGTTAATCCGTAGGATAGAGCCAACGGTCGACTTTAATTGACATTAAATGAAGAAAAACCATCGTCATTAAATTGTCTTGGATCTTGGCTTTACGTTGTGATCCTTTGTAGTTAATGATCGTAGGTGCCTTTATTTCTGAAATAAAACCATACATAATGGTCGATGTAATAAATGTACGTCGTTAGTATAATGTCGCCGAAGGGAACTTCGATCTTGGATACATAATCATCGATCAAGGATCGAAGTTGAATCATCATCGACCATGGGTCGAGGATCCTATCTGTCAATTTTAACCATAATCATAGGTAGTATGATCGTTGGTCGTATGAACCTTGGTTACTGAAGCAGTGGTCGGAGGAAATATCATTGTTGATTGAGACTATAATTTTTTACCAAAACATTTATCACGTTAACACAACTTCTCAACCCAACCATATATATGTATATGGGTTGGGTTCCGGTGAGAAGTGCAAAATTTGGTGAGAAGCGTGAGAAGTGGTTGTCAATCGTCAGATGAGAAATAGACGAATATTAGGATGAGATGCACCGAGATGCACCAGATCAATTTCTTTTTAAGCTGCAATTCATAGGAGGGTATTTGATTAAAAGTGATCAACGGTTTAAAAGTACTTCTCACACTTCTCACAAAAAATACAATTCTCACATGATCCCATGTCATATATATATATATATATATCTATTATACTAGGTTCGAACCGTGTATTACACGGGGTAATTTAAAAAAATTAAATCATGCCAGAAAACTTATCTTGTAGATATGAATGATCATCGAAAGTATGATGCTACTTTTCCAAGTTTTTTTCCCTTCAGAGTTATTTTTTTGCAGTCGGTTACAAAATGTCCTTGTTTTAGGCAATTTTCACAAAGGATGTTTTGCAAAAAATTAATAAAAAATATGAATAAATATTAAGAATTTATAAAACAAAATTTATAATTGAACGTAAATGAAATAATGGAAAAATACATAGTTAAAATATTAATAAAATAAGAACCATGTATCATAAATTACCAAATACTTCTTTATATACAACATTCTTTGTTCTATTGCTAATTATACCTTCATCATCTATAATTAATATTTTTAAACCTTGCCTACTTTTTACTCTAGATAAAGCAACATACAACTGACCATGGATGAAGACTTGTTGTCTCAGAAACAAACCAACCTTCGATAATGACTGTCCGTGAATTTTATTTATGGTTATGACAAAACATACAGCAAATGGTACTCATATTTTTGAAAAAAGTTCGAACTCATAATCCAAAAGTCAGTTGATAAGTGATATTTTTTTAAGTAATTAAATCTTTATGATAATTTAAGGGTGTTTCGTTGACAGAATGAAATTTGATAGAATTGTAATTCGTCGAAGGAAGATGATTTTGAAGTAAAAATTGATATGAAATTGCAAAAAGAAAATCGCGATAATTTAGTGATTATTTGTATCAAATCCCATACTAATTTCAACAAATCTCATACTAATCACGACATATTAATTCGTATATATTTGTGATATTTAATAATATAATTAAATCCAAAAATATTCAATATTGGGCTCATTTCGAAGGTATTGACAAAGCGATTACAATGGTATAATTTGTAAAAAATAAAAATGTTTTTTAATGCATTTTAGTTCATATACATTATTTATGTTTATATGATAAGAGTCTAAAATGAAAAATAAAAAAGTAAGAGATTAAAAGTAAACTACATACCTAATTATAAGGGTAGTAAATGTAACATATAAATTAAAAAAATTGAATTAAGGAGAGATTTAAAGAGAAGTGAATGTGGGTGTGCTAATTGAACTTATAATGTAAAATGCGTCCAGATACATTTTTAGGCGGGAAAATACTGATGGGGATGATATATATATATATAGGCTGGGTATCAAATACAAACTAACTAGTTTGTACAAACCCGTACAAACTCAATCTACCTTCATGAATTTGCAATTTTTTTAATTTGGCTTCATTAATCTATATTTTGGCTTCATGAATATAAAATTTGGCTTCATGAATATATAATTTGGCTTCATGAATCTATATTTTCCGGTGGAGCCCTAAAATACCCTTATAAATAAATAAAAAAGAAGTTATGGAGCCAAATTATATATTCATGAAGCCAAATTTTATATTCATGAAGCCAAAATATAGATTCATGAAGCCAAATTAAAAAAATTGCAAATTCATGAAGGTAAATTGAGTTTGTACGGGTTTGTACAAACTAGTTGGTTTGTACCCGATACCACACTATATATATATATATATATATAGGAAAGGGTTCAATAGAGAAGTCCAAATATTTAGAGAAATAGAGAAGTGATCTTGGCCATTTATTCGGTCAAGATCGGCGGCTTTGACCGAGAAACATCGGATAATTACTCGTGTGGTCTGCACAAGATAGAGAGGTAGTTTCGTAAAAAATACACGGACTGAGTTCATATATGAATCTGTGTGATTCACATATGAACTATACGTTCATATATGAACCTTTGTAATTCACATATAAACTCTTTTTAACTAATTCATATATGAATCAGTTAATTTGTTCATATGAGAAGTAATTAAAAAAAATTCATATATGAATCACAAAGATTCATATATGAACACAAGGGTTCATATATGAATTAGTTAATAAAATTCATATATGAATCACAAAGGTTCATATATGAACACAAAGATTCATATATGAATCAATTAATTGGTTCAACTGATTCATATATGAACCTACAGTTAATTAGTTTTATATATGAAACACAAAGGTTCATATATGAATCACAAGATTCATATATGAATTAGTTATAAAGAGTTCATATGTGAATTACAAATGTTCATATATGAACGTATAGTTCATATGTGAATCACACAGATTCATATATGAACTTAGCCCGTGTTTTTTGTAAAAATTACGAAATTGCCCTTCTATTTTTGGAACAGCCGCAATTTTTGACCAGTCAAAGCTGCAACTTTTGACCAATTATAACCGATCTTGACCGAATAAATGGCCAAGATCACTTCTCTATTTCTCTAAATATTTGGACTTCTCTATTGAACCTAAGGCTATATATATAAGTAAAAGGAATTGGACTCATTTCAAAAGTATTGACGAAACGATTACAATGGTATAATTTGTAAAAAATAGAAATATTTTTTTAATGCATTTTAGTTCATATACATTATTTATGTTTATATGATAAAAGTCTAAAATGAAAAATAAAAAAGTAAGAGATTAAAAGTAAACTACATACCTAATTATAAGGGTAGCAAATGTAACGTATAAATTAAAAAAATTGAATTAAGGAGAAGTGAATGTGGATGTGCTAATTGAACTTATAATGTAAAATGCGTCCAGATACATTTTTAGGCGGGAAAATACTGAAGTCGGCTCACCAGAAGACGACACGTGGCATGCTAGTAACTTATTTATTATATTTATAGATACGCTATATATATATATATATTATATATAGGCCAAAACTATTTTACAAACCAGTGAAATCTAACAAACCGTACAAACTCTTGTTTTCAATGTTTAATTGAATGAAGTTGTTTCATGAAAGTGTTTCATATGATGAAATTGTTTTATATATTTTTGTTTCTATGTAACAATGAAACTGTTTCATGTATTTTTGACCTTGATGAAATTTGTTTCATATATTATTGATGATATTGGTTCATGTATTATTGACTAATCAACCTCTATAATAAAGAAAAAGTGAAGAAAATGAAAAAATATGATTGGTTGAACGTGGTTTGTACGGTTTATCAAACTTCACTGGTTTGTAAAATAACCAACCACTATATATATATATATATATATATATATATATATATATTTATATATATATATACTTCATTATATTGACGAATGATCGTGTGAGAAGTTGAGGTTAACATGAGAAATCGAGAAGCATGAGAAGTGGATATTTGCTTAGAAGGGAATTGATCTGGTGCATTTCATCATAATGTAGGTCTATTTCTCATCCACGTTTAATAACCATTTATCACGCTTCTCACGTTAATTTCAACTTTTTACCAAAATCCAACCCTCGTTGTATATTTATTTCGATTTGTAAGTAAGGTATGTTAGAGCATCTGCAATGGAGAAGGTTTATGAACCCCATATCAGATTATAGAACCGGTTCATAGAAAAACTTGTCGTTGAAAGGATGATGATTTAGCAAACCGCTCCATGCAGAACGAGTTGTCCATGCGATCACTTATCGAGGAGCCCAAAATTTAATTACCTCTTTCTTTCCCTATAACTAATCAATATATCAATATATATATTAAAACAAAAATCAAAGCCAATGATGTGGCATCTCCTAAACACTATATGTCTACTTTTCTTTTTTCTTAGATTTTTGATTTTTTAAAATATTTGATATGTTAAAGACCTTAATGTCCCTCTATGAAAAATGTCCTTTTCACTTAAAGGATGGTATTTTGGTAATTTTGACACCAATTTATATAACTTTAATTATCTAAACCATCCATCTTCCTATATTAATTATTTGTTTTATTGCAATTTATGTTAATAAATCATTTATTTCCACTTATTTATGTTATTAACCATTCATATTCCCTCACTTATTTTATTAATCACTCATTTTCCCTTATTTAAGCACAAGTTTTTTTGATATGTTATTGGTATTTTTACTTCTTTGTCATACAATAACCTACCTCTCATTCTTTCCTTTCTAACACATTATCTCTCATTAAAAGATCGATATAGGATATGGACTTTTGTTTATAGTTAAGTTCTTTAATATTGTGTTGATTTCATATGATCTTTATGTTTTTGTTTGTAGTAAGTGACACAAGCAGAAACAAGCTCTAAAGATCATCAAATGTGTAAAACTTCATCACCATGGTAAGGATATACTACAAGTAAGGCTTTCATTCAACTACTCATTCATTTCAATCTATTTTGATGTTGTCTATTTTAAAATTTCATTATGTATTATTACCTTAACTCTCATTTCTAAATATTTTCTCAGGAGCATAACCCACAAGTTAAAAGAATATTTGTGTATTGTTTTTTCAAGTATTATATTGTTTCTAGCAAAGGAGTCGTGTACAATTATAAATTGTAGTTTGTTATTTTGACAAATCATGATCCTGTGTTTGTTTTATTTGATAAACATTGATATGTTTTTCTATTAATTTTTATGTTTTAGTTGGATCATGTGTATTATTATTTTTTATAATACTATGAGTTGATTGTTTTTGTTTGTTTGGAATTAGTAACCAAAATATATGCATAATAAAGGTTTTGATGACCTTCAAAAATACATGCTAGGGACTTTAACAACATTCTTCAAGATCTCTACAACAAATGTAGTCTATTGCGACGACTTTTCGTTGCTAAGATCAATATTGATTTTAGCAACGACTTTTGTCGTCGCTAAATATCAATATTGATCTTAGCAACGACTTTTGTCGTCGCTAAATATCAATATTGATCTTTAGCAACGACTTTTGTCGTCGCAAATAGACTACATTTATTGTAGTGGATTTTGTTCTTTTGATAAATTAAAAAATGTAGGTTATGTTTTTGATGAATCATGGTGTTAAGTTCATTTTATTTGATGAATGTTGAAATGTTTTTTCTATTGATTTTGTGTTTTAGTTGCATCATGGACCATGTATTATGATTTTATCTTGATGAGGTGGGTGTTTTTTGTTTGTTTCAAGTTAACAGCTAAAACTTTCGTGTATTAAAGGTTTTGGCAACCATAATATTGTCATTATTTACAAAGTTAAGTTGGCATTTTTGAGGATGTTTTGTTTAGCCAAATGGAAGTCATGATCATGTTCACTTTACCCATCTCCATGATATCATGTGTTTGAATTATTATTTTTAAAGTTGTGTTTATTGACATTATGTAGGTGACTTATCACATTAAAACAAACTTTATTTCATTATATATTTTCACTAAGGTTTTTCTTTGATTATCTAACTTACGTTCAGAAACACCATTTATTACAATTGTTGTCACCATTTATTTTTTGAAGAAAATTATGTTGTTTATTTATATGAAGTGAGGTGTATTTATAGAGAAATAGGGAGATTTTATTGTTTATATTTTATTTTTTTGCCAATTAATTATGTAAATTTGAAAGATGTAAATGATTATTAGATGTTAACACATGTTTGTGTTTGTAACATGAATCAATATACAGTCAAAAGTTTAAATTACAATATTATATAATGAGTTTATAGTGACTTACTTCATTTTTTTCACTTATTTTAAAGTAACCCTAATGGCTACAACAATAATGAGAAATACGGTGTTCAAAGTCAAGCATTTGTTAAAGCAATGCGGAATTATTTAAAGTTGTTGCGTGTTTGGAAAGTTGTAGGGTTGTTAATTCAAAATTCAAAACCATAATTAAAGATCGATGTTGATTTCAATAACATTGCACATTCTTGATCCATTATGTGGATACATTTGTTCTAAAAAGAAACATCAATAATTTTGAATGTATTTAAATTTCATTTGAACTTTGAATAGTTAATTATTTTGTATTTGTTTGATAATTTTATTCATTTAGTAATGACATTTATAATAGGTATCAAACTTAATAGAAATATTTTTATCTTCAAGGTAATATTCATTTTTTATGGAGTTTTTGTTTTTTTATCGACTATTGTACATGTCTCAAAGTTATTCAACAACTATTAAACATCAAATAATTAACATAAAACATAAATTAACCATCGCGCAACGCACGAGCCAAAGACTAGTTTAATCTAATTCCTCGGTGAAGAGGAGCCGATTCTTTCCTAAGAAAAGTGAGGCCCAACTTTAAAATAAGAGTAAATTACGGTTTTGGTCCCTGTGGTTTGTCAAAAAATACGGAATTGGTCCTTAAACTTCATTTATTACTGTTTTGGTCCCTGTGGTATGCACTTTGTTACGAAATTGGTCCTTATGAGGGACCAAAACAGTAATAAATTCTTATGCATAATTTTACGAAATTGGTCTTTATGAGAGACCAATTTCGTAACAAAGTGCATACCACAGGGACCAAAACAATAATAAATGAAGTTTAAGGACTAATTCCGTATTTTTTGACAAACCACAGGAACCAAAACCGTAATTCACTCTTAAAATAATAATAAAAAATTATATATATTTTTTTTAATTTCTTTTAATTATCAAATCAAATTTAATTAGTTTAATACATTAAAAATGAAAACTTTATAATTTATTGGAATTTTAAAATTTTTAGTCTTAACTTGTTGTAACTTTCAATTATTATAATTTTTAATTATTGTTAATTTAATTATTTTAATTATCAATTATTGTCTTTCAATTATAAATAGTTTATAATTATTTCTTTTTATTATTATAATTTTATATTATTATAGTTTTTATTAAGTTAATCATGGACTGGTCCATGATTAGGTGTAAAAAGGTTTATTAAATGTGGAAGAAAGAGAAAACTGATGTGATAGAGAGAGAAAACTGATATGACAAAATCATGAACCTCTTAAGAGGTCCAATTGCGGATGCTCTTAGGGATAATGTTGACGTCAATGGTCAAATTTCTACTCATAAACGACGAAGTTAATGAATGCAAAAGGAATGGAACAGGACTTGCAATTGTGATTTGTCGACGCAACGTACGATAGAAAGGACAATATATAAAGCAGACATGACCATATTTATAAGTATTTGTTTCTTGATTTTAATAAAATAAATGAATTAATATATTAATATTTAAAAACACATTAGTTTTAGTCAAATGGGTCGAAATTTACCCAAAGTACGTTCAAATGAATACAACCTAGAATCGAGTACTAAAAATCTATTATGGCAATAATATGTTTTTGTTTATCTTTTACATGAAAATGGAACAAACTTTCATCTGATTCATATTTTGGGGAACCAACTTTCAAAGTTGTTATTTAAGTGTCTGTATCAAACTTTATGTTTATTTAAGGGTCTGGTTAACCTGTTTATCAGGTAACCGGTAATATTTAATATGACGTGGCAGTTAATTTATTTAAAAAATATTAGGTGGAAATTAATTTGCTAAATAAGCATTATTAATATTAAAAGAAAAATATTAGGTGGAAATTAATCTGTAAAATCAAAACACAAGATGTATCGCCTTCTTCTCTTCCAGCTCTCGGTCTTGATTTTTAATCCCTTCTCAGTCTTGAAATTACCCCTTCTCTTTCAGTTTGTGTTCTTCTGTGTACGTTGGCTTAATATTCATCTTTCTTCTGTAGACACCTTATCGAGATCGCCGCCGGAGAAACACTAGCCGGAGAGAGCGCCTGTTGGAGTTTCTGCCGAACATGTTTGGGTTAGGGCTAGGGTTGCAGCGATAGGAGGGAGGAAACATGGAAGAGAAGAAGGCGATACGTCTTGTTTTGATTTTGCAGATTAATTTCCACCTAAATCCTTTCATCTTCTCCTTCAGAAAACAAATCCTAAAACCTAAATCTCTAAATCAATAAAGAAGAAACTTTCAAATCTGAAATACGACGACAATGGTGGTCACTAAATCCAATACCCACTTGTGTCCACCCATATCAAAAGGAAAGGAGGCAGAGCAACAACAGTTGAGAAAGAGAGGAAACCCATGGACTAAAAGCACAACTTTAATTGAAATTGCAACTAGGTTAGATAATTCAGTCTGAGTTTGAGATGAATCTTGAAGATACCATTGGGCATTGATCAATTCCAGATTTATGAATTAGGGTTTGTTCTTGAGGTTTAAGGCGGAGAAGATGAAGATTCATAAAAATAAAAAATAAAAATAATCATTTGATGTTGTTGAATGCTTAACTTAATTATGGTTTCTCCTTTGGGTTGATGAAGAGAGAGTCAAAGAGTTCGTAGGATTTGCAGGTAATTGGAGCATTGTGAGGGGTGGATTTTTTTGGTTTTGGGAGGTGAAGTGCAGGTTACTTCATTAGGCAATGTTCTTTTTCTTTTTCTTTTCTTTTTTGAAATTTATTTAGTTTTTTTTTTTAAAAATATAACAAGGTATATTAGTTGGCATTGACCTGAGCCACGTCATCGCTAGCAGGTTACCAGGTAAAACAAGCCCTTAAATAAATGTAAAGTTTAGTTTAGACCCTAAAATGATGGTTTTAAAAATTGGTTCCCTAAAATAGGAATTACATGAAAGTTGGTTCCATTTTGATGCAATTTTCCCTATTTATAAATATTTAGGTTGTTATTCACCAAAATTCATGTCATTTTATTTATATATTTCATAACAACTATATTTCATCAGCACACAACATATAATGACACACACTGATATTGTCAGGATCGATTCTTAACAAGAATTAAACTTCTTAGAAACAGAATTTAGAGAATCTTGCGGAATAGAACTCTAAATTAATTAAAGAACAATCAATAGAATTCAACACACTGTATATACCAAACTGTATTACTCACAAGCTTTACACCAAACCTCAATCTTGTTGAACAGGCTCAACAAGACGACTTCTACTTCTCTAGAAATAGGGTTCTTACACCTTGAGGTTAATTCACTCTTGAATCAATATATAATTCTATATCACACGTATATCTTCTGTATATTTTCTCTTTTTTAATAGCTATCTATCAATACTATATATACAAAAGTGATTACAAGATAACTATCAAAAGTAAATTGATCTTCTGAATCTTCGTTAAACATATCTTGATCAATTCCTTCTTTGTCTCCAAAAGTATCGCATCCCAAACTTATCAAGTCAGCAGTATTAACAATGATTTGGCTCAGCAGCATTAACGAACCTTCAGCAGTATTAACCTTCACAGTCTTCTAGCAGTAGTATCTCAGCTCAGCAGTATTAACCGTGTCTAGCAGTAGTAACTTCGTCTAGCAGTAGTAACCTTGACTAGCAGTAGTAACCTTGACTAGCAGTAGTAACGTTTGACCAGCAGTAGTAACGAAGAACTGGCAGTAGTAACATTGTCTTGGCAGTACTAACCATACTTAGCATATCTTCAGTTCCCAACAATCTCCCCCTAACTTGACTTTTAGGAAAAGAAGTCAAGTTCTTCAGATGATGCTTCCAAAACTTAATCATACATGCCTAGATTAGGATTCAATCCCAGACTTTGATTGAGAATCCTTTTTACCAAGAATCTACCCATTGCTGAATCCTTGTTGCAGGTCAACTTAGCATGTAGCATTCCATTCAGCCTCTTCATGCTGTGATTGTATATTTCATCCACCAGATAGTATTCTTGAGTTGCAGAGTCAAGGGAGATGACATATACTCCACAGTTTTCATAGAGCATCCAGTTGGTAATGGCTTGAAACTGTGTGTTTATCCTATGCTGAACTGCTTCAGGTTTGAACATTTGGCACAAGAATTCAAGTACCATTTTAGAGATTGACATCCCTTGCTCAGTCAGCATGTTTTCATATATCCTCATCCCAACTTTGAACATCTCTTCTAAGTCTGATCTTGAGCAAGTTCTGACAATTTTTCCCCAAGTTGAAAAGACTTCAAATTTTCCATCTGCTCTTTTTATCCTAATGAACTCCTTTCTACCATCTTTCAAAGTGTCCCAAAAGATGATTTCAGGAGCCTTAGATGATATTGGTTCAGCCTGAATTGGAATTGGGTTAGAGTCAACACTAGTAATGTACAAATCACATTGCTTGATTGCCTTGATGGAGTTGCCACTTCTTCTTCAGCAACTTTTGGATCAGATTTTTCTTTCACTGTTTCCTCCTGGGCCTCTTCTGCAGTTGGCTCCACCCTTGGCTTCTTTTCATTTTTCTTCTGTGAAGTTATGGGCTTGGTGCTTGGTCTTTTCTTTGACATCATCTTGGTTCTTTTAAGAGTTTTAACAGCTTCAGGAGTTGGTTCAGCTGTTTTAAGTTTTTCAGCAGCAATAACCATTTCTGCTGCTATGGCTGTTACTGCTTCTCTTAGAACATGTAATGATGCTGCTTCAACACTGTTCTTCACAATCCAGTATATTTCTTCATCAATTTCAGCTTGAGATGTAGTTACTGCTTCCTGCTCAGTTTCTGCTGCTTTTTCTGTTTGGCCTTCAGCAGCATTAACTGTTTCTGCTGCTTGTTCAAACTCAGCAGCATTAACAGTTTCTGCTGCTGTGGTTTCTGCTTCTTTAATAAGCTCTTCCCCCTTTTCTGTCTCCCCCTTATTCTGTGCACTGGACTCCCCCTTAAACTGTGCATTCTCAATTTCCATTTCAGTCTCCATCTGAACTGTCTCCCCCTCAACTTGTAGACCCTTCATATTCAGTTCTGCTTCTGACTCTGACTCCCCCTTTTTGGGAGCATCATCAGTTGGAGTTCTTCTTCTCAGCACAAATCTTGCCTTTTTCTTTCTGTGCAACAACTTGGTGACCATCTTTTTGAGCTTCTCAATTTGAGACTGTTGGTAGGTGACCACAGTCTTCAGTTGCTCAATCTCCTTCCTCTGTGCCATAACATCCAAGTTGACATTTCCAATGGTTTCCATCAATTCAGCATAGTTATATCTATCCTCACCTTGTTTAGAAGTGTTTACCTTCTTTAAAGGATCCTTGGAAGTTTTAGCAGAAGCCTTCTGCCTAGCAGAAGCACTAACTGCCCCCTTGGTTTCTTGGCACCTGGGTCCTCCTAATGATTTCTCATTTAGAGTTGCCATGGGGAAGGTCTTATTTATGTTACCACTGTCCTTCTCTGTGCTAGCAGAAGTAGTGGCAGCCTTAGCACCCATATGCTCATCCTTCTCCTTAGAGAGCACCTTCTTGGGGTTGGGAGACACCCCTGTGGTTTCCCTGTTGATATTCTCAATTGGAGAATGCTCCAACTGAGGGCTTAAAGGCTTAGGGCTCTGAGTAGGTACATCAAGGGAAGGAACCTTGTGCACCTTTCTTCTTTCAAACCTTTTGGTG
Source organism: Saussurea involucrata (assembly GCA_033807775.1). Lineage (NCBI taxonomy): Eukaryota > Viridiplantae > Streptophyta > Magnoliopsida > Asterales > Asteraceae > Saussurea > Saussurea involucrata. The sequence goes on along the minus strand of CM066317.1, from coordinate 8,062,445 downwards.
ATTGTGGGAGTGGGTCGTTCAAGGATGGACTGAGGGATTTCTTTTGAGATGGAAGGTTGGGATTGGTCATCAGTGGGTGTGTCTAATGAGGGCCTTGACCCTGATGCCATACCTTCAATTGTGTGGGACACAACCATCATTGTGGAGAACAATGGTGTGTCAACTCCTTCCGAGTCCCTAGGAAGTCTTTTCATATTTGAAAAAACCTTCCCTTTAGGGGATTTTGGTACATATACCTCATCAAACTGAGGTAAGTCCATCAATTCCTTGTTAATAACTTCTTGCACAAACCTTGGATACATGTAAAAGCTCTTTTTGGATTCCAAGTTTGATACAAGATCATTAAAGATCATAGCTGAAAAATTGTACTTTCTGGCAGTGGATAAGCAGACCAAGGCATATGCAATGGGACTGCTGAACTCACTCCATCCAGTAGTTTTCTTGGAAATACAGTGCATCAGGGTATGAACAAGAAATCTCCATTGGTTGAAAATTTTTGACTTGTAGAATTTAAAAACACCAATGGGACCTTCATACCCCATTCTTTGTAAAGTCGAATATAAGTCATCAGAAGATAGAGAGGTTATACCTGAGGCATCATTCAAGTGAAGAGAGATGCGAATAACCTCCTCTGTGACTTTCAAGGGTTTATCACAAACCCTTGTTCGAATGGTTTTCTGCCCTTCTTCGAAACTAACAGTGGCATTCTCCCAAAATTGCGTCTGATGTTCGATATAGATGGTTGGGCTCACCGTTAGGGCATATGAGATGTGCGAGGATTTAAGAAAATCGACGATATCGTGGAATCCCGCAGCTTGTTTCGGCTTTTGAAGCATGGCTATTTCATTGTGCTCATCCACAAACTCCATGATTCATGAGGATTCTTGAAAGAAAAACACAAAGATTCTGGGGAGACTAGGTTAGAACGAGAGAGAAGAAGTAAATGCGAAGAGTCGTTATGAACTTTGGCGGGCAAACAGGGGTATTTATATGCCCTAGATTATCACAAGCAGTATTAACGACATAGGCAGTACTAACTACCGAGCAGTATTGACTGCAAGGCAGTATTAACTACACAACAGCATTAACTACCAAGCAGTATTAACTACCTAGCAGTATTAACTACCGAGCAGTATTAACTACCAAGCAGTATTAACTACCAAGCAGTATTAACTACCGAGCAGTATTAACTACCAAGCAGTATTAACTACCAAGCAGTATTAACTACCTAGCAGTAGTAACTACCTAGCAGTATTAACTGCACTAGCAGTATTAACTACTGAGCAGTATTAACTGTGCACTAGCAGTATTAACTACTGAGCAGTATTAACTGCAAAGCAGTATTAACTACACAAGCAGTATTAACTGCACAAGCAGTATTAACTACTAGAACACAGGCAGTAGTAACTCTGCACTAGCAGTAGTAACGCTGCACGGGCAGTAGTAACTACACTTACACTTTTCTGCACTTGGTAATCTGAGGGAAACAGAGAATCCTGAGAAAGAAAGTTAGTAGCACCAAATATATGAAGAAATACAGGTATAAAAACAGAAAGTCATAAATTTATTCTAGGTTGATCATGCCCACACTTGTTACCAAAAAGGTGAATCTACCCACATCAAAAGCTTTTGTGAATAGATCAGCAAACTGGTCATTTGTATGAACTTTAGCAACCTGAATTAATTTCTTTTCATTGCAGTCTCTTATAAAGTGATACCTTATCTCTATATGCTTTGTTTTTGAGTGTTTGACTGGATTATTAACAATGCTGATAGCACTTTGTTATCAATGAAGATTGGAGTGTGAAGAAATGTTACCCCATAGTCCAACATCTGATTTTGAATCCATAGAACCTGAGAGCAGCAGCTTGCAGCAGCTATGTACTCAGCCTCTGTGGTAGATAAGGACACTGTGGTTTGTTTCTTACACTGCCAAGATACTAGTCTTGTACCCAAAAACTGACATCCACCTGAAGTAGACTTCCTATCCATGTTGGCTCCACCCAAATCACTACTTGAATATGCAAGCAAGTCAAAAGAGGATTCATGAGGATACCAGAGACCTAATCTAGGTTGCCCTTTTAAGTATCTGAATATTCTCTTGACAGCATGAAGGTGTGATTGCTTAGGAGAAACCTGAAATCTGGCACAAACACAGACTGAAAACATAATGTCAGGTCTAGAGGCTGTGAGATACATGAGAGATCCAATCATTGATCTGTAATGATGGACATCCACATCCTCCCCCTCAAGATCTGCAGTGATCTGTTTATGTGTTTCCATTGGTGTGCTTGCTGGCTTTGAGTCTGATAAACCAAACTTGTCCAGGATGTCTTTCACATACTTGGATTGGCTAATAAAAATCCCATCTTTCCTCTGTTTTACCTGAAGCCCAAGAAAGAATGTAAGTTCTCCCATGGAACTCATCTTGAAGCTTTTGTGCATCAATTCTTCAAACTCTTTACACATTTGATCATTGGTGGATCCAAAGATGATGTCATCCACATAGATCTGAACAAGTAGTGTACCTCTCTTTCTCCTCTTGATAAACAGGGTCTTGTCAATTACTCCTCTTTCAAAGTCATTTTTCAAGAGATAGGTAGACAGAGTGTCATACCATGCTCTTGGAGCTTGATGCAAACCATAAAGAGCCTTCTTCAGCTTGTATACTCTGTCAGGGTGCAATGGATTCTCAAATCCAGGGGGTTGATAGACATATACTTCTTCCTCAATACTTCCATACAGAAATGCACTTTTGACATCCATTTGGTACACTTTGAACTTCATGTATGAGGCATAGGCTAGAAATAACCTGATTGCTTCAATCCTTGCCACAGGAGCAAAGACTTCCTCATAATCTATTCCTTCTTCCTGAGTGTACCCTTGTGCAACCAGTCTAGCTTTGTTTCTGATCACAATCCCTCTGTCATCCTTCTTGTTCCTGAAAATCCACTTGGTGCCAATTGCTCTATGACCTTTTGGAAGGTCTACCAAGTCCCAAACATCCTGTAATTTGAACTGTAGCAGCTCCTCTTGCATTGCCTCTATCCAGCTTGGGTCTTTCATAGCATCATAAGCCTTTTTGGGCTCAATCTGGGACAGAAAGCAAGTAAGAACAGTATTAACTGTATTTTGCTGCTCTTGCAATTCTTGGAGTCTGCTTTGCTTTCTAGTCATCATGGGAGATGCAATATCTCCAATCACCAACTCAGGAGGATGATTTTTCTGAGTTCTTGTTGGATGACCAGCTTCCTCTTGAATGTTCTCATCCAGATTTGATTCATTTAATTCTGGATTTGTTTCTGCTTCTTCAGTCACCTCAGATTCTCTGGAATTTGGACCTGAAGACTGATTTTCCTCTGCTCTGCTCTCTTCTTCATTCTGAATAGGTTCAGTCTCCTCTTGGTGTTCACAGAATTCAACAGGATCAATGGAAGGGAGTGGAAATATCACAGATTGAATTCTGTGTTCTGATGATGGTGTATCCCTTTGTCCTGCATATACATCACTACACTTATCTTTCCACCAGCAGGATTATCCCCAAATGCAACATGTCCTCCATCAATCTTTTTGAAATTTTTGAGGCAGGCCATGTTACCTGTCATGTGCCTGGAGCAACCACTATCAACATGCCAAATGCTCTTCCCCTTGAGCTGTTGGTTGCCCTGCACATCAAGATAAATCAGTTAGTTTTATTGGGAACCCAAGCCGAAGTGGTCTTGGGTCTCCCTTGCTCATCAAAGTACTTACACTTGGTTTTGATGAGATTTTCAAATTTAGGTACTGCTGTGCTGGAGTACTTTGTCAAAATTATTGGTGTAGCAGCACTAGAAGCAGTATTAACCTCAGAAGTACTAACAGTGCTAGCAGTACTAATACTGGAAGCAGCAGTACTGTTAGCAGCAGTATCAGCAGTACTAACAGAGGTAGCAGTATTAACAGAGTTAACACTGCTGGAAGCAGTATTAACAGAGTTAATACTGCTAGCAGCAGTACTATCTGAAGAAGAAGCACTAAAAGTATTAGCAGTACTAACTTTGGAATGATTACTAGCAGTATTAACACTGCTAGCAGCACTAACTTTTGAAGCAGTACTAACACTGCTAGCAGCAGTATTGTTTTTAGTGCCTTTTGGAACCCACATAGTACCACATTCCTTTTCAGTCGTTTTCTTTATGTGGCTTTTGGGTTTATCTTGTTTCTTTGCCACATTTTTCTTTGCAAGCTTTTTATAGCCACCATTCTTTCTGTAACCACCAGGTTTTTGAAAAGATCTTTGAGCATTAAACCTTTGGTTAACAGGATTGAAATAACAGTGTTTGGCTAAATGATTTAGCTTACCACAGATGAAACAAGGTTTTGGCCTGTTAATTCTGTTCAGATCAACTCCTTGTCTCATAGCCCACTGGTTATTCCAGTTCCTTTCATTTCCCCTCTGATTATCATGTTTTTGAGGCTTGTTCTCTTTAGATTTCCTGCAAGAACACTGTTTACAGATATTGGAGTTCACAACTTTGGGCTGTGTGGAATGAACTCCCTTTTTCTCTTCAGTCCTTTTGATCTCATTGTTCTTGACACATGGACTTTCACATTCCTCATCAGAGTCTACTTTGTCAGTCTCATCCTCAACAACTACTGTTTCTTCACAAGGATCTATATTAATCTTTAATTCAGGATCCTTCCTATCCTTGGTTTCTAACAAATCAGACTTAGGAGGTATGTAGTTGTTATTGTAGGGTGGAGGTGTGGCATTGTACCCTATCCCTACTTTCATCTTGTCATGGATTTGAGCCTTAATGATGGTATCCATGGTTTTAGAAGCACAGGTAAACTTTTCAACATCAAGTTTAACCTTTTTAAGCTCTTCTTTTAACTTCTCATTCTCCTCCCCAGACACTTTCAGCTTAATCTCATACTCATTCTTCTCCCACTTCCAATAGTTAGTATCATAGGAGTGTTGAAGTTCATTAGCTTGAAAAGCTCTAATTTGTTCCTCAAACCTTTCTACAATCCTAACATAATCTTTCACATCTTTCTCTAGCCTCTTAAGGTTATCACACATACCCTGATTGTGATCCCTATATCTTTTAACAGCATCAATGCAAGCTTGAGAACAGAGTTTAGATTGTACCTCAGTAGGAATATCAGATACTTCTGCCATAAGAGCTTGATTCTGACAGGCTTCCTCAGCTTGATCACTCCAATCAAATCCCATTCCATGTTGAGAAACAAGGGCTTGAGAGGAGCTTCTGTTTTGGTTTCCATTTGGAGCCTGTTGATTTGATCCTCCACTTCTGCATTCTCTGGCAAAGTGTCCCATCTTGTGACACTTATAACACTCAACCTTGGACTTGTCAAAGCCTGCACCATCTTCTCTTCTCTGGGAAAAGTTGTTTCTCCCAGTCCTTTTGATGAATTTCTTCACCCTCATTGATAGCATAGCCATCTGCCACTTGATGTCCATCTCTTCCAGATCATCAGCATTAATCTGCTCTAAATCATCATTGATTAGAGAAGAGTGAACATGACTAGAAAAGAATGCTTCTAGTACAGAATCTGTAGTCTTCTCTTGATTAGTTCCACCAGCAGCATTAACAGAACCTGCAGTATTAACAGAATCAGGGTTAGCAGCATTATCAGAAGATGAAGATAATAAAGCAGCATTATAAACAAATCCAGATGGCCTTTTTTTGGCTTCAACTTCAGCCTCAAATACTCTTAGATCATTGTAGAGGTCATCTAGCTCTTTGTCCTCCAATTGGTCATTCTGTCTGAATGAGACTGTGTACATGGTCCATTCTTCTCCCAATGATCTAAGGAACTTTCTATTGACATCATCAGCATCCATGTGTACACCCACAGTTGCTAATTCTCCAATCAACTTGTTAAATCTGTCAAAAGTTTGAGTCATAGACTCATTCTTTGCAGACATGAAGTTCTCATATTGTTGCCTGAGAATAGCCTTTTGATTTCTCTTTGTGCTCTTTGTGCCCGTAAATCTTTTCTCCAGAGCATTCCACAACATCTGTGCATCTGTGCAGTGTTGGAATTGATGTTGGTACTCATTAGGAATAGCCAAAAGCAGAGTGCTTAAGGCCTTCATCTCTGTTTGTCTGACTTTCTTTTCAGCATCTGTCTTGGGAGGAGGTCTCTTTCCATCTGCTCCAATCTTTCCTTCATTACATGGGCCATTTTCTATGATGTCCCATATTGCATAATCAGTAAGAAGAATGTACTGCTTGATTCTCAGTTTCCACATGTCAAATTCATTGGGTTTGAGCATGGGAACCTTTGAAACAAGAGTACTGTGAGTATCCATTGAATTGTCCATAGCTTCTAAGATACCAATGCTCTGATACCACTTGTCAGGATCGATTCTTAACAAGAATTAAACTTCTTAGAAACAGAATTTAGAGAATCTTGCGGAATAGAACTCTAAATTAATTAAAGAACAATCAATAGAATTCAACACACTGTATATATCAAACTGTATTACTCACAAGCTTTACACCAAACCTCAATCTTGTTGAACAGGCTCAACAAGACGACTTCTACTTCTCTAGAAATAGGGTTCTTACACCTTGAGGTTAATTCACTCTTGAATCAATATATAATTCTATATCACACGTATATCTTCTGTATATTTTCTCCTTTTTAATAGCTATCTATCAATACTATATATACAAAAGTGATTACAAGATAACTATCAAAAGTAAATTGATCTTCTGAATCTTCGTTAAACATATCTTGATCAATTCCTTCTTTGTCTCCAAAAGTATCGCATCCCAAACTTATCAAGTCAGCAGTATTAACAATGATTTGGCTCAGCAGCATTAACGAACCTTCAGCAGTATTAACCTTCACAGTCTTCTAGCAGTAGTATCTCAGCTCAGCAGTATCAACCGTGTCTAGCAGTAGTAACTTCGTCTAGCAGTAGTAACCTTGACTAGCAGTAGTAACCTTGACTAGCAGTAGTAACGTTTGACCAGCAGTAGTAACGAAGAACTGGCAGTAGTAACATTGTCTTGGCAGTACTAACCATACTTAGCATATCTTCAGTTCCCAACAGATATTTATTATTTATATATCCTTTTTCGACATCACGATTCGTTGCCTCAAAATCATTGGTTACTTGTACCTTTCATATAAATGAGTATAAATCTAAAAGGGAATTATTATAAGGGGGAGGCTGATGGCACCAAAAAAAAGGCTAATGGCACCAAAAAAGTACAAAAAAGTATGATGTTGATTGCATTGTTTTCATAACCAATCATTTTTTGATTTAAATATATATAATATATATATATAGAGGCGGGTTCATACGAGGAGCGTACCTATTTAAGAAAACGTGAGGAGCACCGTCCATGTACAAAATCATATGTGATTCACAACACAAACCACGGGACAAGCCGCGCGCTTTCGCAAACCGCGTAACAAACCGCGCGTGTAATCACATATGATTTTAGTCCTTGTGTTGTGAATCACATGTGATTTTGTACATGGGAGGTGCTCCTCACGTTTTCTTAAATTGTTACGCTCCTCGTTTGAACCTTTCTCTCTCTCTCTCTCTCTATATATATATATTATTTGACATATATATTATTATTTATTTGTTTTATATATATATATATTAGAAATATAGAAATATATATATTAGAAATATAGAAATATATATATTATTATTCTTTTTGTTTATATATAATAGGGGTGTCAATTATATAATTATAAAAATAAAACATAAACATTGCGATTTAACATATAAATAGATCATAAAATAATCTATATTACATTCGATTATTCTAAAATAACATTATCCGTAGTACAATTAACACGTAAAAGTTGCTGGTACTTCTGTATTCGATCTGAATACGGGGTAGCCCATCCTGCAGCACACGGATAAAGAAAGTGGAAAAAATGTTGAGTTATAGTAGGGAACGGGTATCCTTCTGCCATATCTAATTTCACATAATGGTTACCATTAACGTACCCAATTGTAAAAGCAACATGTTGATACCACGCTAGCGGAGTGGACCTAAGCGGCAAGTACGTCATACAACCTGCCATATTTATAACGTGTAATATCACATTATACTTTGAAGCAATCAAGACACCTATTTCAGGCATTGTCATCCATTGTTCAACTGGTGCACCTCCATCTGATTGAAAGAAGTTTAAAGTGTTGTAAACAATATTCCAATATTGACCTCCAAAAGCGTTCCAGTATTCTGTCTTGTGTGTATCTAACTCTTCCATCAAGTTAGACCGAATTGTGGGCCATGCATCTTCATGAAGACCCAGACAGACAGCTATTGCTCGGAATCCACAATTTTCATCACCTCTCACATCATGTACATGCGTAATGTAAGGGTGAAACATCTTTGGAAATTGATTAATGTATTGATGTACATTATAGTTTTTGCCCATGAAAGAACTGTGTCTCGGTGGTTCCTGGTAACTCATTTTTTCCAAGTCAACAAATGTTGACGCGTTCGAACTACTACGTCTAAGGGGTCTTTCACTTGTAAAAGACGGGTCAACATGAGTTGCAACAGACGGATCAACATGAGTTGCAAATGAAGGATCAACATGAGTTTTTCTGAAAAGCTTATCCTTCAACGAGGGCCGTCCACGAGTAGTCTTGTTAACAACAGGTTCACGAACCCATGTTTTTGATGCACTGGCTATCTCTTTTATTTTCCTCAGAAAACTGAACTTACCAGATCTCGATTGCTTGTTAAATTCCTCAGTAAACATTTGGACTTCAGCTTCACAACCTACGTCATCATCTTGTAAAGATTGGCACGGTGATAAATCAAGCGTCGTCCAAAATACATCAATTGAATCAATTGGGATAGAATGACTTTTGTTCAAGTATTGCATTTGTTCGTGCGCACATGGCAACCCATAACTTGTACGTAGTAGACAACTACAATTTTCAGAAAATAAGCCAACAGATTGAACTCGCTCATACTCTTGGAATATTATGTTTAATGCATAATGTGAAACGAAATAATAAATCTTCCAACTGATTAGTCGAGTTGTTTGCACGATAATAAAAAACGTAGCCTTCTTCCTGTAAAAACGACATCACAACTTGCATTGGAGTTCTATCCGCATAATACAAATAAATAAAAATATATAATACAAATAAATAAAATAGAAAAAGTAAAGACAACAAAAAGACAAAAAACAAAAAAAAACAAAAAAAAACAATCATTGGAGTTCTACCTGCATTCTTGTGAAGTCGAATTTTCTGGCATTGATTGTGTATAGTTTTTTTTGTAGACACATTATCTGGATATTGCTGCTTTATTGTAGATAAAATATTTTTAGGCTTCACATTGTTTGTTGACAAATCTTCCACCAATCGAGCTTCATTTTCAGACAATCGTCTTGCATATGCATGTCCCTCCAAATGTAATGCAAAATCATGATTATGTGCATCACATATCATAGCTAAAGTCCAACAATCATTACCCAAATGATTCCTTATCAAGTTAAATGTAAAAAATATTTTTTATGTAGTGTATATGATATATATTAAAATATATAAATCAAAAAAATTCAATATTAGGCTCATTTCGACCGTATCGAAGAGACGATTATAATGGTGTAACTTGTTAAAATTAAAACGTATTTTTTAACGTATTTTAGTTAATAAACGATTATATGTGTTAAATGTAAATTTTAAATTATGAAAGTAAAAGGTATAAAGTAAAGTAAGTAAATAAGTATAGGGGTTGAAAGTATAAATATCAAATCAAAATCACAATTTTTGTCGAAAAGGCCTAGGGCCTATAAAGGGTAAATTATTATGGGAAAAAGCCTAGTTATGTCTGACCTTATTATAAAAAATAAATACAATGATATAATTTATAAAAAGAATATATATATATATATATATATGTATATATAAAACAAAAAAGAATAAATATATATATATATATATATATATATATATATATATTTCTAAGTCGGTACGGTACTGTATTACCGTGGTACACGACTTCTAATACCACGTACCAGCCAAGTTTAAATAGTTGGTACGATATACCAACCAATTAGGTCGGTACCAACTAAATTGGTACGGTTGGTATGAGAATTGGTTGGTTTGTCTCGGTATAAAATTGACACCCCTATATATATAAACAAAAAGAATAATAATATATATATTTCTATATTTCTAATATATATATATATATAAAACAAATAAATAATATATATATATATATATGTCAAATAATATAGGGAAATTAATTAAAATGCCAAAAGTTTGACCAACACTTACCAAAATGTCACAAAAATTTCGTGGTTTACCAAAATGCCCTAATGGCCCGTGATGGAGCCAACGATCGCGGGATAGGGCTGACGTGGCACGACCTTTGGCCAAAAGTGTCCTGCGGAGCCCCTCCACTTTGGCCGCGGTGCACATTTGGCCCCTGCCCGCGATGGACCAAAATTTTACAGTTTTGGTCCCTGAAAATTTACACTTTTGGTCCCTGAATCTTGCATGCTTTTACTGTTTTTTTCCACAATTATTGTACTTTGAAGACCGATTTGTGGTTGAAATTCATTTGCATGTTTTCATCAATGTTAAATCAATGTTTTTGGAATACTAGTTTGTGGATGAAATGAGAGATTGGTTGTCATCAATGTTGGTTGTTTCATTGATAAATAGATGTAAAATGCAATCCATAATCCACACACTGATTTCATACTTCTTTCTTGATTTCTTTCTGCAATATTTTGTGTTTGAGATACTACTGAAAAAATGAGTTCATTTGTTGCAAAAGCTAAGCTATATTTCTGTTTTGATGGTGAATGGGAGCAAGATAACAATGAGTGGAATTTTGCTTATAAATCTAAGCATGGTGTAAAAGTGCCAGTAAACTATACTTATCAGAAATTTCTTGCATACGCCATGCAAAAATGTGGAATCAACCCTTCTGTTGTTTGCAAGTTAGTGTTTAAAAATGGCGATAGGTCATTTGTGGATTTATCCAACGATGGGGATATCTCTACTTTTCTGCACTTTGCAGTCGATTCAGAAAGGCCCCCATTAATTTTTGTGTATCCCGACGAAAACGACAACGACGGTGACGTCGACGGTGACGACGAAGACCTCCAAATAGAGCAGTCTTGTAACGCCCCAAAATCCGGGTCAATTTAAACCTCAAGTTACAACAGGTTATGACAATAAAACTACAACTTATATAGATAGCAAGGAATTAACCACCAAGAGTGTATTTACAAAACAGGATACTTCGAACAACCTATCAATCTAATCATGTCACTACAATCAGATTAATTGAGTTATCTAAGCTATCCTTCAAAAATCTCCTCTTTGGTAAATGCCACTTCTGCTATTCCAAAAACACTCGTCCCACAACCCTTTATTTGCCCGAGCCTGAACCTGGTAAGAAAACATTATATGAAACGATTAGGCCAACGCCTAGTGAGAACATTCATTTCAATAATGACATTTGCAAAATCAATGTAAACAAGTTATAACAAACCTGGTTACTCCTTTTCTTACCACCCGTATAACTCTATTCCATTACACAATTTTATCCATTCCCATGACTGACAACAAATCCATCAGCATATCATACCCCAGAGCCACACTACGAATCTTCAAAGATTCTAGATCAATGCTCTCCACCAATAAATCGCGATTACACACGCCCATTTATCAGTAAGGAAGCAGAGATTACAAGTACTTATGTCAACCTCACTCTCTTCCTTAGAAATCAGGAATAACGATTAATACCACACACCTATTCCATGATTTCCCACACACACTGGAATAACGATTAAACGAGTAATACCACACGCCTATTCCATGTGATTACCGGACTTTAGTGCCTATGGATCCATTACACTCAATATAATCATGCCTAACATCACACTAGCGCAGTTTATAAACCTAACATACTATACAAGAATGTACGTATGTCCGAACTACATAAGTTATATGACAATGCCTAATCGTATCTTTTCACGATTTACCGAACTGTAGTCTCCAAAACAATCAGAAGAGTACAAATCATCCAAGACCTCAGAATGTCTTAACTATCAGAAGTACTACTGTTACAGTATACTGCCAACTCCCGGTATTCCCAACTCCCGGTAGTCAACAATGTACCGGGACTTCACCGGGACCCATAAGTACCGGGACTTACCTGTACCGAAACTCACTCGTACCGGGACTCACCTGTACCGGGACTTACCTGTACCGGGACTTACCACTACCGGGACAGCCACTACCGGGACAGCCACTACCGGGACTCCTAAGTACCGGGCTTTCATGTACCGGGACTACGTACAGTTTATTTCAATAAGTCCACAAATCGACTTAACTTGTAAAATCAGTTCAATCTATGCATTCCATTCAGTCCTCAATCAATTTATACAGTTATATTAAGATTATTACAACTTAAAAACACTGATTTGTACAACGAATCGAATGAACTCACCTTAGGATGCGAAACCGACTTCTGCACAAATAAGAACTTCAATCTTTCTGTTTATGATTCTGCAATTCAATCCCAAAATACAGATTCGTTCATCATCTGAGTAAAAACAACCAATCTCTCCAAAACCAACAACGATTTCTTACCAATTTGATGACAATTCTGCTTTCTTTCCTTTCTTCTCTCTATTCCTTCTTTCTGCTTAAAGACCGACTCAACATAACAAGGATGAGATATTTTACTTCCCTCAGATGTTTTATCCAACAATAAAAAGGAAATGACTAAACTATCACTCAAGTTTAATCTTTCCCAAAAGTTACACTAAACTTTCATCTTTTGCATTTCACCCTTAAATTGGACTATAAAATTTCCATACAATCCTAAGGTTACAACAAATACAAATACATCCCAATTCTTATTAATAACGAAATTTAGGATGTTACAATACTCCCAAACTTGAAAATGATTTCGTCCCCGAAATCAGAACCAGGTGAACAAATGAGGATACTTATCTTTCATACTCTCTTCCGACTCTAAGGTCACATTAGTACCTCGATGGTGTTTCCACTGTACTTTCAACATAACTACTTCCTTACCACTACGTAGCTTTCTAACTGATCTTTCCAAAATTGCCTCTGGTTCTTCTACACAGCGACTCTTTTCATCTACTCTCACATCCGTGAGTGGTATCACATTCTCCTCTTCGGCTAAACACTTCCGAAGATAACAAACATGAAAGGTATTATGAACACCTTCCAATTCTGGTGGAAGATCCAACTGATATTCTTGTAAACCAATCCTTTTAGTAATAGTGAAAGGTCCTAGAAAACGAGGACTTAACTTCCCGCGTTTACCAAACCTTATCACACCCTTCCATGGGGACACTTTAAGCATCACGCGCTCCCCAACTTGAAATTCTTTTGGTCTCCTTTTTGGGTCAGCATAACTCTTCTGTCGGTCCTGAGCTGCTTTCATATGCTGCCGAATTTCTTTCACCTTATCAGCTGTTTGTTGTACCAATTCCGGACCAGCAAACTGTTTCTCTCCGGCTTCCAACCAACATACCGGAGTTCTACATTTTCGACCATACAAGGCTTCGAAGGGCGCTCTTCCGATACTGAAATGATAACTGTTATTATACGCAAATTCTACTAACGGTAGATGCGTATCCCAGTTACCTCCAAAATCTAATACACACGACCTGAGCATATCTTCCAAAGTTTGTATAGTCCTTTCACTCTGTCCATCAGTCTGTGGATGAAAAACAGTGCTTAAATTTACTTTCGTACCCAATTCCTCTTGTAGTGATCGCCAAAACCTTGAGGTAAACCGACTATCACGATCTGACACAATCGACACCGGTATACCATGTCTTGATACCACCTCATCGATATACAGTTTCGCCAACTTCTCAATTGGTGATGTTTCTTTCATAGCCAGAAAATGGGCACTCTTAGTTAATCTATCCACGATTACCCATATTGTGTCGTTACCCTTTTGCGTCTTGGGTAACTTCGTCACAAAATCCATGGTGATCTTCTCCCATTTCCATTCCGGAATTTCCAAAGATTGGAAACTTCCGTAAGGTTTCTGATGTTCTGCTTTCACCAACGAACATGTTCTACATGTTTCTACCTTCCGGGCCACATCTACTTTCATAGCCGGCCACCAATAATGCAATTTCAGATCTCGATACATCTTTGTATTCCCAGGGTGTATGGAATACTTAGATCTATGAGCGTCTTCGAGAATCAACTCTCGATTTCCTCCAATCTTTGGTACCCAGACACGACCTTGGAACAACTTTATTCCACGGCCATCTTCAGTCAACTGAAGGTGTTGTTTGCCCATCACTTCTTCTTTCAGGTTTACTTCCCGTAAAGCCTCCGCTTGTGCTTCTTTTATCTTTTCCATCAAACTCGATGTCACATCAATTCTAGCATTGATCGATTTCAAACATCCGCTATACTCTTTCCTACTTAAGGCATCGGCCACAACATTTGCTTTACCAGGATGGTAATGCAATTCGCAATCGTAATCTTTAAGTAATTCTAACCATCTTCGCTGTCTCATATTTAACTCTTTCTGATCAAAAACATGCTGCAAACTTTTATGGTCAGTAAAAAGAGTACATTTGGTTCCATACAAGTAGTGCCTCCACAGCTTTAAAGCAAACACGACAGCCGCTAACTCCAAATCATGTGTCAGGTAGTTCTTCTCGTGTTCTTTAAGTTGTCTTGACGCATAAGCAATCACTTTGCCTCGTTGCATCAATACGCACCCTAGACCCATCTTTGAAGCATCACTGTACACCACTAAATCTTCCATTCCTTCTGGTAAAGCAAGAACCGGAGCCTCACACAACTTTTGACGTAAAGTTCTGAAAGTCGATTCTTGTTTCTCCGTCCAGACAAACTTCACATTCTTTCTAGTCAGAATAGTCAAAGCAGATGCAATCTTATAAAAGTCTTTAATAAACCTTCTGTAATAACCTGCTAAACCCAAGAAACTTCTTATTTCAAACGCACTTCTAGGTGTCTCCCAATTTGCCATAGCTTCAATCTTAGTTGGGTCTACCTTGACTCCTTCTGAAGTGATCACGTGTCCTAGAAACTGTACTTCTTTTAACCAAAATTCACATTTTGAAAACTTCGCGTACAATTTCTCTCTTCTTAAAACTTCTAAGTATTCACGTAGGTGTTGTTCATGATCTGTTTCAGTCTTTGAATACACAAGTATGTCATCAATAAAGACAATAACAAACTTATCCAAGAAAGGTCGGCACACTCTGTTCATCAGATCCATGAAGACAGCTGGAGCATTTGTCAACCCGAATGGCATTACTAGAAATTCATATTGCCCGTATCTGGTTCTAAAAGCTGTCTTAGGAATATCTTCATTTCTAACCCGCACTTGGTGATACCCTGACCTCAAATCAATCTTAGAAAAACATCCTGCCCCTTGAAGTTGATCAAATAGATCATCGATTCTTGGAAGCGGATATTTATTCTTAATCGTCACCTTATTCAGCTCGCGGTAATCTATACACATTCTCATAGTACCGTCTTTCTTCTTAACAAACAGAACCGGAGCTCCCCAAGGCGAAGAACTCGGTCTGACAAAACCTTTATCTAATAACTCCTGGAGTTGAGTCATCATCTCTTTCATTTAAGACGGCGCTAGACGGTAAGGTGCCCGCGCTATCGGAGACGAACCTGGAATGAGATCAATTCTAAACTCCACCTGCCTTTCAGTAGGTAGACCAGGAAGATCACCAGGAAATATGTCAGGAAACTCACGTACCACCTTGATATCTTCCAATTGTTTCTTTTCCAACCTTCCATCTAAGACATACGCCAGATAGGACATACATCCTTTCATTAAACACTTCCGCGCCTTCACAACAGAGATTAACGGAATTTCCCCCTTTTGCTTTTCCCCGAAGATGAATACATCATCCTTATCGGTCATTGGAATCCTAATTAACTTCTTAGCGCAAAATATTTTTGCTTGATTGGCCGTCAGCCAATCCATACCCACAACTATGTCAAACCCTCCAATTTCCATCAACAACAAGTTGATCGAAAATTTCGCCTCTTCTATCATAATAGTACAACTATCAAGCCTTTCTCGAACCAAAGCTTGACCCCCATTAGCTACCTCTACTACTAAAGCATCCTCTAAAGTAGTAATAGGCGTAGCAAATTTGGGATAGAATGATTTGGACACAAATGACAAATTTGCTCCACAATCAAACAAAATACGCGCAGGACAAGAATTTACAAGGAATGTACCCGAGACAACATCCCTTGATTCCTTAGCTTCATCAGCGGTCATTTGAAAAGCTCTGCCCGTTGGCTTCGAAATAACTGGTTTCTTACTCTGATCGCCGCTCTTTTTCAGCCTTGGGCACTCCCGACGAAAGTGACCCGGTTGCTTACACTCATAACATGTAATTCCTTGTACCGGACAATTATTCATCATATGCCCACTTTTACCACACTTGAAACATTCCAAGGCTGTCACCCGACATGGCCCAAAATGTTTGCTTTTACATTTAGAACACCAGCTTGGTTCCCTGCGAGAGTCGTAACGAATATTCTTGCCAAACAACTTGGTTTTCTGAGAAGATTCCGAACGACCCTCCCATTTTCTCTTTTCCCCCACTTGTGCTTTCTCCTCTTTGTCTTTGGCGTACATCTCTTCTATTACTTTCGCTTCTTCAATTGTCTCCCTTAAAGTAGTAGCTTTCGAACTTCGGACCCTCGTCATCATATCCGCCGGTAAACCCTTCAAATAAGCTTTAACTTTATCTTTTTCATTTGGAGCCACATGCCCCACCAGGTTCAGCTTCTCCATGAAGGATTCTGTATACTTTCTCACAGTCATATTGCCTTTCTTGAGGTTCCTGAACTCTTCCTCGATTCGATCCATTTCAGTTTCGTTACAGTACTCCTCCAGAATCTTTGCTTTGAACTGCTCCCAAGTCATAGCATTTAAAACAGAAGCTGTCACAGAAGCTGATAGCACATTCCACCAAGATAACGCGTTACCGCGTAACATCTGTGATCCAAATCTCACTTTAGACTTTTCATCATAACACTCACAAGCTCGAAAAGCTTGTTCAATTTCCCTTAGCCAATTCATACAAGCTATTGGACTATCTTCTCCTTTGAATTCCGGTGGTTTACAGCTCAAGAAAGTTTTGTAGGAGCAGTTTCTTTCAACCCTTCTTTCAGTCTCCGGCCCTGGGTTGCCAGTTGGATTTATCACACTAGTATCAACTCTTGTCCGTCTTGGTTCCGTATTTCGATCGTTAAACAATTTCATGAACATTTCTGCTTGTCTTCCCATGGTGGTGCTCATCATTTCAGCTTGTCGTTCCATTGATGCATTCATCAATCTGGTAACATTATCCATAATGCGTCCTTCCATACTTGCTTCCGTTGGTGTTTGATCGACAGTACTGGTACCCACTCTGCGTGCCGGATTACGTACTCCTCCTAAAGAAAGAAAATCTGGTGGCGTCTCATGAATTCCGCCTACTCCAGTTTGTCTTTCTCCCGTATCATCTAACCAATTCCTATTTATAGAAGAATTAGGAGACCTCGACGGAGTATTTACCATTGTTCTGGATGAGCACAAAAGAATACCCATCAGTAATGGTTTATACATAACTAGACATACAAAAAAAACGTAATTTACCGCTAATCAGTCACTGTAACAATTAGAAACAAGCATGCTTATGTAACAATATATTCATAAATAACAGTAGCTAATTGAAATTGTGAATATATTATACAGGAGAATCCTCGTTACCATCATTACAGTACTAATTTCACGTAATTCCGTCACCTCTAAGACTATCCCGTCTTAGTATTCCTACCCATTCTCACGAATCATAACTTAATTCATCACAGCTTAAGTCTAAGTACCTCCTCAGCATACTTAGTTCGCTTAAACTAATGCTCTGATACCATATTGTAACGCCCCAAAATCCGGGTCAATTTAAACCTCAAGTTACAACAGGTTATGACAATAAAACTACAACTTATATAGATAGCAAGGAATTAACCACCAAGAGTGTATTTACAAAACAGGATACTTCGAACAACCTATCAATCTAATCATGTCACTACAATCAGATTAATTGAGTTATCTAAGCTATCCTTCAAAAATCTCCTCTTTGGTAAACGCCACTTCTGCTATTCCAAAAACACTCGTCCCACAACCCTTTATTTTCCCGAGCCTGAACCTGGTAAGAAAACATTATATGAATGATTAGGCCAACGCCTAATGAGAACATTCATTTCAATAATGACATTTGCAAAATCAATATAAACAAGTTATAACAAACCTGGTTACTCCTTTTCTTACCACCCGTATAACTCTATTCCATTACACAATTTTATCCATTCCCATGACTATGACTGACAACAAATCCATCAGCATATCATACCCCAGAGCCACACTACGAATCTTCAAAGATTCTAGATCAATGCTCTCCACCAATAAATCGCGATTACACACGCCCATTTATCAGTAAGGAAGCAAAGATTACAAGTACTTATGTCAACCTCACTCTCTTCCTTAGAAATCAGGAATAACGATTAATACCACACGCCTATTCCATGATTTCCCACACACACTGGAATAACGATTAAACGAGTAATACCACACGCCTATTCCATGTGATTACCGAACTTTAGTGCCTATGGATCCATTACACTTAATATAATCCGGCCTAGCATCACACTAGCGCAGTTTATAAACCTAACATACTATACAAGAATGTACGTATGTCCGAACTACATAAGTTATATGACAATGCCTAATCGTATCTTTTCACGATTTACCGAACTGTAGTCTCCAAAACAATCAGAAGAGTACAAATCATCCAAGACCTCAGAATGTCTTAACTATCAGAAGTACTACTGTTACAGTATACTGCCAACTCCCGGTATTCCCAACTCCCGGTAGTCAACAATGTACCGGGACTTCACCGGGACCCATAAGTACCGGGACTTACCTGTACCGGAACTCACTCGTACCGGGACTCACCTGTACCGGGACTTACCTGTACAGGAACTCACTCGTACCGGGACTCACCTGTACCGGGACTTACCTGTACCGGGACTTACCACTACCGGGACAGCCACTACCGGGACTCCTAAGTACCGGGCTTTCATGTACCGGGACTACGTACAGTTTATTTCAATAAGTCCACAAATCGACTTAACTTGTAAAATCAGTTCAATCTATGCATTCCATTCAGTCCTCAATCAATTTATACTGTTATATTAAGATTATTACAACTTAAAAACACTGATTTGTACAACGAATCGAATGAACTCACCTTAGGCTGCGAAACCGACTTCTGCACAAATAAGAACTTCAATCTTTCTGTTTATGATTCTGCAATTCAATCCCAAAATACAGATTCGTTCATCATCTGAGTAAAAACAACCAATCTCTCCAAAACCAACAACGATTTCTTACCAATTAGATGACAATTCTTCTTTCTTTCCTTTCTTCTCTCTATTCCTTCTTTCTGCTTAAAGACCGACTCAACATAACAAGGATGATATATTTTACTTCCCTCAGATGTTTTATCCAACAATAAAAAGGAAATGACTAAACTATCACTCAAGTTTAATCTTTCCCAAAAGTTACACTAAACTTTCATCTTTTGCATTTCACCCTTAAATTGGACTATAAAATTTCCATACAATCCTAAGGTTACAACAAATACAAATACATCCCAATTCTTATTAATAACGAAATTTAGGATGTTACAAGTCTGATTCTCAATTTCAGGCGTCCGACGCCCCAACAGTTCATTTAGATCATTCATATGGTCTTAACGACTGTATTCCGGAGACGCAACAACAACCACCACAACCACACGAAGGGCGTACTGCTGGAGTTGCTGATGACGAAACCCACGTTTTCAGAACGGGTAATTCTAAAATAGACAGATCAGACACCGATAGTGATGATCACGAAGAATATACCCCTAGTAGAAAATCATGTAGTCAGATAAATGACTTTTTTGATATGCCCCCTATTCTTCCAGACTCCCATACCCAGACACAAACCTATGAACCTACACCTTATATTCGCAGTGAAATGTTACATGTAGGTCAGATATTCAAATCGAAGGATCTCTTGGCAAGTCAGGTCGGACTTAAGTTCTTGGAAGAGGGTTTCGAAAGGCGCACGTCGAAATCTGACAAAACTAGATACATAGTTGAATGTGCCAGAAAAAACTGTGACTGGAGGATGTACGCGATTGACACGGGTGGCAAAGAAGGGGTGTTTATGATTAGAAAGTTGCACGACGTACACACTTGTACGAGGACGCAACTGAATCCCCACCACAAACAAGCCGGCAAAAAGACTTTGGGTGCGATACTGAAAAACAAATTTCTTGATGTTAGTAGGTCATTGCGTCTAAAGGACATCGTCCACGATGTTCACCAGCAGTTCGGCGTCACGATTGATTACCACCAAGCTTGGCGTGCGCGATGCCATGCATTGTTTATGGTGAGAGGCACGTTCGAGGAGTCGTATGAACGACTCCCGACATATTTATATAATTTGCAGCTGCAGAACCCTGGTACTGTCACGCAGCTACGGACCGATTCACGTCGACGGTTTGAGAAGTGCTTCGTGGCCCTTGGACCCGCGGTACGTATTTTAACACGTCATATGTTTACACATTATAAACTATAACATTTACAAAGGAAAACCACCTATGTTTTTGCAGATCCGCACATTTGTGGCAAATCTACGTCGTGTCCTGATAATAGACGCATCCCATTTAAAGGGCCGTTACTTGGGTATGATGTTCCTGGCGGTTGCCATGGACGGGGATAACTCCATCGTTCCAGTAGATTTCGGCGTAGGCAAGTCCGAAACCGGGGACGAGTGGACTTGGTTTATGTCCATGTTGAGACAAGCTATCGGAGACCCGCAAGGGTTGATGTTTATGTCTAACAAGGCTCCTTCCATAAGCGCCGCAATCTCTGCCATCTACCCAAACGCCCCTCACGCCATATGCTGTCGACATTTGGAGATGAACGCCAAATCCAAGGACAAACGTATTACGACCAACAAGGATGTCTATTGGGCGGCATGCAGAGCATATACGGATCGGGAGTTTAACAAGTACATGAATATGCTACGATATAGTACCAACGAAGCAGCCAAAGTCTTTGACGAAGCTGGACGGGAGAGGTGGTCCGCGGCCCATTTTCCTGGACAACGGTATGGCATTTTGACCTCGAATAGTGCAGAGTCTGTGAATGCACTCTCCCGTTTTGCGCGTAGATGTCCGATTGTTAATCTTATGGACTACTTTCGGGCCTTTCAACAAGAGTGGTACCAAATTCGACGCCTAAAAGGAGCTGAGATGCAAAATGCACTCACACCAACGGCGGAGAAGATCGTTCAGTACAGGGCGCGTCGTGCGGCGACATGGCCGGTAAGAGCAATCGGGTATGGGAAGTACGAGGTGCATGATGACTATCTTGACGCGATTGTGAATATGGAAGACCACCTTTGTTCGTGTCGCGAATGGGATAAATCTGGGTTACCGTGCGGCCATGCCATCGTTGCAGCAAGATATATGGGTCGTACAGATTGCAGCGACTTGGCTGTACCTTTCTTCACGGCCGAATATTACCGGAAAACATACGTGGAGGTAATAAACCCAGCTGGACCCCCTGCAGCATGGGTGTATCCACCCGACCCGCTTCCGCCATGCTATCCACCTTTAATGGATAAGAACATAGCCGGGAGACCGAGAAAGAACGACCGACGTCCATCACGTGGTGAAAGTTCGATACAACGAAGATGTACTCGGTGCCAATGCGTAGGACACACTCGTGGAGAGTGTCCAAATCCCGCCCCTTCAACCGTGCCAAGGAGACATTCAGTCAGTCACACCCCGGGCCCGTCACAGCTTGAACCATATGGAACAAACACATATGATACTGTTGATCTAAACGCTGATTTGTAAAAGATATATATATATATATATATATATATTCATATTATATATACACACATACATATGCTTCTAAATGAACATTGATAACACATCTAGTTTGTAAATGATATATATTCATATTATATATATACACACATACATATGCTTCTAAATGAACATTGATAACACAGCTAGTTTGTAATGATATATATTCATATTATATATATACACACATACATATGCTTCTAAATGAACATTGATAACACAGCTAGTTTGTAAATGATATATATTCATATTATATATACACACATACATATGCTTTTAAATGAACATTGATAACACAGCTAGTTTGTAAATGATATATATATTCATATTATATATACACACATACATATGCTTTTAAATGAACATTGATAACACAACTAGTTTGTATTCCATCCAACATGCTCTTCATCTTCAATCTTTCTGACCCTTCTTCAACGGCTTCTGCTTTTGCAACCACGTATGGCCATTGTGTACCACAACCCGGACACACTTTAGCAAATGAGTTGATGTAACCTCTGACTTGACCTTACATGATGTAAAAAAACAACAAAAAAATACAAACAACAAGACAGTAAAAAAAATACAAAACAACACAGTAAAAAAATACAAAACAACTAAAACAACCACCACCTACTTAAAAATTGATTTAGTTTCACCAATCCAAGCTTGCTTCTCATTTACCTTCGCTTGAATAATTGCGAAGTCTTGCAGAATATGGTGAATTGCTTCTTGTTCTCGACGAACACGAGCCTCCCGAGCTTTTATATCCCCTTTCATCTTTCAGATGATGATTCTTCACAAACGATTTCTTTGAACCAAACCCTTGCTAGAATTTCTTCTCAGACGCCACCTCTCTCTTCCTGATGAAATTTCTCATACAAAATGGAAGAATTAGGGGTTTTGGTCCCCATTTATACCTTGTTTAAATTTCTACTTGAGACCCTTAAGTTTCTTTTGTTAACTTTTAACCACAACACACCAAAGGCTTAACATTTTAGGACACGGGTGTTACATGGGTTCAAACGAGAATAATACATATTTAAAAGAAAACGAGAACGAACAAAATCATTAGTGATTTTACATTAACACACGAAAAAAGTACTTTGGTCGCGACTTCACGTCCGTGTGGCTTTTTTGCGCGTTAATGTAATATCACTAATGATTTTGTTCGTTCTCGTGTTTTTTATAAATAATTATTGTTCTCGTTTGATCCCCCCCCTCTCTCTCTCTCTCTATATATATATATATATATATATATATATGTTATTTCACTACATGAAATCAAACAAAATTTTCATCTATAATCTATTTATTCTCATGAAATCAAACACAATTTTTGTTTATATGTTATTTCACCTCATCAAATCAAACATAACTTCCGTCTATATGTTATTTCACTTAATAAAACCAAACACAATATGTTATTTCACCCAATGAAATAAAAAACAACTTTGGGAAACAAAAAACACCAAATCTGTTACGAAGTTGGCTTATAGATTATTGTAGCAATAAAAAATGAACAAATCCTAGATAAAAAAATACACTCAACTCAAACATAACTTCATCTATCAAAAACATTAAATCAAACTGTCCCTGAAATTTAGATATGAGAAACCAAATCTAGAGGTTGAGATAGAGGAAGAGAGAAAGAGGATCAAGGGACCAAATTCGTTCGCAAAAATTGTTTGCAAATCCATTGATAGATGTGAGAATCATCCTCACCGCTAGTGATGGCCATTTAGGCCCGACCCGATCGGGTAACCCGAACCCGACCCGGTCAAAAACCGGTTTCCAGCCCGATAGCCAGGACCGGTTTGGGTTTTTGGCTTTTTCTTCGGCCCGACCCGGCCCAACCCGAAACCGGTTCACGGCCCGGTTTTTGGCCCGACCCGGCCCGAAACCGATTTTTTCAAAAAAACTAGCCGTTATATAACGGTTATATAGCCGTTTTTTTGGTGTTTTTTCACCCTCCAACCCATATAAATACTAGGGGGTGTTATGGATCATATCACCAACTTACAAAACGCAAAAAACGCATACAATTCTCATTTCTCGGCTCTCGCTATATTCGTTTCTCGCAAATTCTACTATAAAATCTCTAGTTATCTAGTCTCTACTCTCAAAAAAATGACCGAACAAAATTACACCGTTGTTGCCGAGCATGGACGAAAAGCACCGGTTTGGGAGCATTTCAACTTGGTGATGTTTTCCGACGGTACAAAAAAAGCGCAATGCAAACGGTGTGGAGATTTCCTTCAAGCCGCCTCAAATACCACGTTAAAGCGCCACTTCGAGGAGAGATGCAAGAGGTTGAAATCGGGTGGCGATCCAAGTCAACCCATACTTGACAATTCCGGTCAAGTATGGTCGTATAATGAGGATATCGCCCGACAATTGCAAATGAAATGTGTCATTCAAGTGGGGTTGCCAATTCGGACATTTCGACAATCGTCACATTACGAACATGATCAAACAAGGGTTCCAACCACGCTACAAGGGTTCGGTAAGTCGTCAAACTCTTCGGCGTGATGCTTTAAAACTTTGGAATACGGTAAGTCGTCAAACTCTTATGTTACGCCGGATTTTCACAAAAGGTAAAAAAATGCAAAACGCATATAGACAATATTGCCAAGATGTCGGTTTTAAAGCTTTGGGACCGGCACACGATATGGCGGTTCGATGGAATTCGACTTGGAAAATGATGGATAATTTAATAAGACAAAAACAATATCTTCAAGCATTTTATAACGTTCATTACCCGGAAAACACGATAACTGATGATGATTGGCAAATGATTTATGACTTTCACGATATTTTGGGCGATTTCAAAACTGCAACAACTATCTTATCCGGTATTTATTATCCAACGAGCCCTTTACTTTTAAATCAAATATATATTTTGGCAAGTAAAATTGCTCAATACGAAGCGGATTACAACTTTCACGACGTGGTAGCACCAATGAAAGCAAAATTGGTAAATATTTTAAAGAGATCCCCTTCACTTTTCTTTGTGCCGCGTCATTAAACCCGTATTTTAATGTTACGGGTGTCGAAGTTTTAATACAATCAATATGTTTCTCGTTTGGTTTGGATTCGTCTACAAATAATTCTTTTTCAAGGAACCGCATAAACCAATTTAATAATGATTTTCATCAATTATTTGAGATTTATAGACTTAATTATGGGGGAGGAAGCCAACAAACCCCTACAACTCAAATGTTTTCACCGGGTTCTAGTAGCCGTGGCCGAAACCGAACCGACTTAATGTCAACTTTAATGCAATTGGTTGCCATGGAATCTACTAAAAAAGCTAGATATGATGGGGATAATTTGGGTGAATTCAATCAATACATACATACTAATTTTATAACGGCATCCTCCACAATCGTCGAAGATGTTGAATCACTAGATTTATTAGAATGGTGGAAAAATAAACAACCGAGTTTCCCGATTATGGCGACTATTGCCCTTGATATACTAACAATCCAAGCTAGTACCGTAGCTTCGGAGTCTGCTTTTTCTCTTAGTGGCAGGATCATATCGGAGTGTCGGACAAGATTAACCCCGCAATCGATAGAGTGCTGCATATGTTTGAAGGATTACTTGGATGGAGAAGACCGAATTCAACATCAAACAAACCTGGAGAATGATCTAGACGGTGTGGAAGATAACTTAGCCGAAAACGAAGCGGATGAAGAACTAAGTACGCCGGGAACCGTAACCGAAAATTCTGATGCTAGTAGTGTCGGTGACGTCTCACATTACAACGATGACGAAGAAGAACCAGACACAGACCGCATTGATGATCGCACGGCTATTGCACGACTGCAAAAGTACAATTCTCTTGAAGACTACAATCCAGATCAGAATCCATACTACGCTCCATACAATCCATACAATTACAATCCATGGGGATGGGGTGGTGGGGGTGGGAGTTCGGGAGCGGGACCTTCGGGTTATTAGAATTTATGTATTGTAAGTTTGTAACTTAAAGTTATATATAAATTATAAAACGTAAAAGTGTATTTTAGAGATATATATTATAAATAAAACGTATTTTTAAAGTGTATTTTAGTGATCCAATCCAATTTTTTACTTTTTAAAGTTTAGTAATTAATTATTATACAAAGAAATTATTTTTTTAAAAAAAATACGAAAATACGCCGGCCCGATCTCAGAACTGGTTTTGGGCCCGGCTCGGCCCGGTTTTTATAAAACCGGTTTTAGATAACATTAAACGGGTTAGGGATTTTCGGGTTAAACCCGGCCCGACCCGACCCGGTTTTTCCATGACCCGGTTTTGGGCGTTTGATGTGTGCGTGCTTTGAATGCACCCACAGACGTGTGCTAATAGAACCAATAAGCAAGTATACTTATATAGGACTATGTCGTCTATCAAGTAATAAAGTGGTAAAGATACCGATTATCGTCCCACAGATATTGGAGTTAAAATTGCTACAAAAGTATGATGAAAGAAATGATTTCTGAAGATGATTTGGAAGAAAATATATTTGATTGGTTGGTTGATGATTAACACAGATTCTAATTAACAAGATTAAAAGAGAAGCAAGGGTGTAGGACTTGTGATGTTATGATAAACCAAATTCCAGCAGACCAATGCTACAACAATGCTACAGCAAGAAACTGCAGTAATGCTGCAGCATAGCAATGACAAAAACTAGTTTTATTATTTACTTTGAGACACGTTCCTCTCGGACTCTCACCATCCCATGATTCCAGTAGCTAGAGCAATCTCATCTCTGAGCAGAACCCAAGATAATGGAACGATGGAAATGGCGTTCTCAAAGTACATGGCAAAACAAATTCTCTTTGTTAAAAGTCACTCTCTCGATATAACCCCCATGCCTCCCAAGTTTGTATACTCCTAAATAGCTTATCTCTAAGTCTATTCCATTTTAATCCTTTGAGAAAATGACAACTTATCAAGAATGAATCATTTTAGAAAACAAAAGTAACAACTCTCATTGCAAGTTACTCTCTCGATATAACCCCTTAAGTCATCCAAATTGACGTGCTATTCAATGGCCTATCTCTAGGTCCATGACACTTTAACACTATCAAAGTGATCAATTTGTCAAAGGATTTTGTTATCTTGAAAGAACTTGGGTTTGAATAATAAAACCTCATTTTTTCCACAAAAATGCCTACTTTCTTTTGGTCATCATAACACCC
This sequence comes from Saussurea involucrata, assembly GCA_033807775.1. NCBI lineage: Eukaryota > Viridiplantae > Streptophyta > Magnoliopsida > Asterales > Asteraceae > Saussurea > Saussurea involucrata. The sequence continues at coordinate 8,035,241 of CM066317.1, read as the reverse complement.
TTTGTCTCACACCCAAGCTACAAGATTAGCTACTCATTACACCAAATGAAACAAAGTAAATGCAAAGTACTTGGAAAGTAAACATGATGATTGGAAGTATAAAGTACTTGGAAATAAAGACTAACTAAAGTAAATGACTAAAAATGTAAAGATAAGAATGTAAGTAATAAGCAATAAATGTCAAGACTACAAATGGAATGTAAATCTATGACTAACAAGAATAAATTCTGGAAAGTAAAAGCATTAAATATAAAACATAAGTTACAAGAACATTAAAGGAAGTAAGATGTGCAGTAAGATAATCTCCAGTGCTGCAACAATGCATACATGTATCTAAGAACAAAGAAAAATTAAAGGAAGAATACTTGAAGATTTGAAGATTGGAAGAAAAATCATAATATTTCTGGAAAATAACTAGAGAGAACTTAGAACTCATTCAGATCAGTTCCAAGAAGGTGTATCTAAAAAGGCTAGATGGCCCCTCTATATATAACAAAAGGGAGGGGTATGTTTGGTAAATAAGTGCAACTAAGCTAACTAAATAGTACAACTAGTTAACCAATAGTACAAAAGCAAACTAAGCCATTACATAAACTACCATTACAATCTAAAGAGTGTTTCAAGGGTTACAAAATATCAGATTAAACACAAAATACGAATTTCCAGCTCATTAATTCGTCTTCTTCATTCCCTTGATCACCAGATCCATGCTGTACCAATGCTGCAGCAATACCCTGTTTTGGCTGATTTTTCCAAAAAATGCTTATATTAGCCTACCAATAAAGTAAAACAAGCAAACCATGATTCCTAGCTCCAAGAAAGTAAAACAAGATAAAAAAGACTCAAAGTTGGGATTTTAGAATGAAAAAGTCCTAACTAAACTAAAGAAATAAGTGCTTAAGTACTCAAAATTGAGCACTTATCACCACCCCAAACTAAGAAATTTGCTTGTCCCCAAGCAATGAAAAGACTAAAAGAAAATGACTCAAATTTTGAAAGTTTTGCACAAGGATGGCATTAAGTGCACATCATGAGTGTGAGCATGTTAAGGGTGCATAGCATAGCCTTTCATAAATCCCAAGTGACCAAAGTCCCATTCTTTTGTGACCATAAACCATAAGTTAGCCTCAAATTCTTTTTGTTCTAGTCAACACATCATACACATCACAGATTACTAGGGCTTTAAGTGAAAATGGATCTCTCTTTTTGGCATATTTTTCTTTCTCACTTTGCCTTTTCTCTCCCCATGCATCAAATCCCATTGGATTTTTTTATTATTTTTTTATGCATTTTCTGTTTGATGACATACACCTGCCCCTATGGGGCATTTTTGGTGTTTCAACCACTTTTTTCTTGACATGCAATGCTTGCTAAGGCTTTGCCTTTGATTGTCATTTTTAGACACCCCCACCCCAAACTAAGAATTGTACAATGTCCTCATTGTATGGAGGAAAGGATGTGTTTTCAATGGTTTCAAGTTGCTAAAAATGGGAGAAAAGAACAATGGCCTAGATCATTTCTGTGATGAGTGCAGAATGTGGACCAAATTGTGTCCCAAGCAATTCTGAGGCTAATTCTAGCATGAACAACCGAAAGAAATGGTCTTGGACTTGTGAAATTATTTGGGCTATGCAAACATGCTAACAATACTCATTCATAACCCAAATGAAAGAAAATAAACCTAAAATATGCAAAGACTAATCCCAGACTCAAATAACTAAAATAAAACAGAAATTGGAGCTAAGAGAGCGTGATTAAACCTGTCCTACTCGTTGGGAGTAGGCTGTTTCTGCCCAAAAATGGTAGTGCCATGAGTTCCAACAGCAATGGATGCTTCAGCACCGGACTTGGCAGCAGCTACTGCCTTCAACTTTCGGTTATCTTCTTTCAGCTTGGCAATCTCCAGGTTCTTTTCTTTCAGCAGCCTTCTCAGCTTTGGCAGTCCCAAACTACCCATTTCTCTGATCTTCCTCTTGTGGTTTGCAACAATGGTCATCATCTCGAACCTCAGCTCCTCAACCTATCCATAAACTAATTCTTTTGCTTTAACATCGTGTCCAAGAGGGTGCTATTTTGACTTAGCACATCCTGCATCATAGTGACCATATCAAGTGTTCCAACACCTTTCTCTCTTCTGTCTCTCAGCCTCTGAACTGCCCTCATATCAATCTCTGACTTCTCCCGTTGTTCTTTCACAATCAAATCGTCTTTATACTGAGGCACTCCCATTTCTACCAGCACCTTTGTCAACATTCCAGGAAAATAGAACTTTCCTTTTGCTCTGGTGGCACATTCCCTTATGCTTCTGAGCACATGCTTTCCCAAGTTCACGCTTTTACCTGTCATCACACAAAACAGAAGAAACATTCTCTCCACAGATATAGTGCTGTCGTGTGTTGTTGGTGAAATGGAGTGTCTCACCAAGTTAACCCACACATTGGCATCTGCAGAGAGGTTTGAAGCCTTGAAAGTTCTCAACATTAGATTGGAATGGTATTCCCATGTTGTTCTAGGCTTTCCTAATGCAGCAGCAACCTCATTCAAGTCATCTAAAGTTGCATTGTTTACTAACTTATGGTATTCTGTTTTGGCTGGTGGGGTAAGTGACAGGAAACTATTAATCCTTTTAGCCGTAAGATGGACTGGAATACCTCTAACAGTTAGCCTAGGGGACGAGTTGGTGGCCACTTCACAGTAGAACTCTCGAATCAGTGTAAAATTGTACGAGTGATGGATCTCACAAACTTTCTCAAGCCCTTGGGTTTCTACAACCTGCTTAATAAAGTGAAACTCTCTAATGCTTTGCTCATCAAATCCCTTGTCAGGTAGACCAATTCTATTCTGAAATTTGGGCCACATTTTGGCAGCAGCTGTAGAGCTGAAGCCACGGTTTGGTTTGGTTGGTCTTTTCACAAATTTAGCAGCCTCAGTTTCATTCTTTTTCTTACCCACAGATTGCTCATGCTGCACAGTTGCTGCAGCATAGCAGTTGGTCTCTAAGGGTTCTAATGTGGATGGTTCACCCTCTTCAATCACTCTTTTACTTCTTTTTCTTAAAGGTTCAGCCCCTGTGGTCTTGGTTGCATGCCTTTGACCCAAATATTTCCTTTTTCTAGGTTCTATTCTCTCTATCAAAGGTTCATCCTCATCTGTCCAAATGGTGTCATTTAGGTTAGGAATGTCTCTGATTGGACTTTGGTGGATCACAGTTGGTATTTCCATGATTATCTCAACACTTTCTTCCACCACATTAGTTTTAGGATTTGATTCTGAAATGTTTGTGGTGGAGTGCAGAGGTCCAAACGACCAATCAAACTCATTTCTCTTGAAAAACCTCATATCCACAGAAGTAGAAGAAATATGCATCATTTGATCATCCTCAGAACAGGAGGTCAAATGGCCATCTATTTGCTCAAAAGGAACTGAGAAGACGACCTTTTTCTTACCAATAAGAGGAGGAATGGATTGTGGACCAGTGTATGGAACGAGAGCGAGCGTCCTTGACGGTGTTTCTGCGGTTTCGGTCGTGACAGGGGGTGCAGGGGATGCTTCGGTTGGCTTCTCCACACCAGAACTTGCTCCCTTCTTTATCTTTTTCGGCGGTGATGGTTTTGCGAAGGGTACATGGCGTAGAGGAGGAATAGAATCATCCTCAAGATCCACCATTTCAGGTTCTTGGCTCGAAATAGGGGGGCGTACCACAGCCCTGTTTCGACCACTTCGTCGCACACTTGGAGCTTCGGCTTCTTCATTAGGGTTTTTGGGTAGGGTGCGTTTCACCCTTGCCATGAGATCACAGGTTTCGATTGAAAGAGAAAGAAGAGATTTTGAATTTTGGGAGTGTTTGGTGGTTTTTGCTTGTGGCTGAGACGAGAGAGATGAGAGTGAGGAAGAGAGTGGTTTGGTTTAGAGAAATGGGTTTAGCTGAGGGTTTTTAGGAAGAAGCTGAAAGGACCCTTGTCCTTTTCTGACTTTTGTGAGTTGTAATCCAGCTGGGTTTGGGTAATACCCGTGGGTTTGTTTAAGGAAGGTACACATAGGAAGCTAGATATGTACTTTGTTCCAACATTATGTTTAGTCCAGTTAGCAAAAGGCAAACTGACTTAGTTAGCTTCTTTTTATGAATACTTTTCTGTTTTTTCTTCAGTACCAACCTTAAATTCCTTGGAATAAAATCGTATTTAATTTTCCTCTGATTTCCAAAAAAAACTGACCCTTCTGATGCTGCAGCATTGATTCAGCATCCTTTGGTTTCCTCTGTTTGCTTAATTGGCTGCACATCAGTAAACATATTACTCCCAACTAATACAGACATATAACAATGCATTAAAAAAAATATTTACAAGGATAGTTGGAACTTTTAAGATAGTTCCCATCTTTGTTTGAAGCTTTTAGCACAAAGAAACCACCTCCACAGGATAATGTAGTGGAGATGCTGCAGCATCATGGTATAGCTTTACTCTTTGACCATTGACCTTGAACACACTATTGTCTTACGGGTTAACTAAATCTACAAACCCATATGGATAAACCTTGTGTATGACAAACGGGCCTGACCATCTAGACTTTAGTTTACCTGGAAACAATTTCAACCTAGAATTGAACAAAAGACATTTCTGACCAGCTTTCAACTCTCTATGCCTGATTCTATTGTCATGCCATTTTTTGGTTTTCTCTTTATAGAGTTTGGCATTCTCATAGGACATGTTCCTATGTTCCTCTAGTTCACAAAGTTGTAAATTTCTCTTGTTACCAGCATCATCTAAGTTCATGTTCAATTCCTTTATAGCCCAATATGCTTTGTGTTCTAACTCTAAAGGGATGTGACAAGCCTTTCCAAAGACCAACTTGTATGGAGACATACCTAAGGGTGTTTTGAAAGCAATCCTGTATGCCCATAAAGCATCATCTAATTTTAAAGCCCAGTCTTTTCTATTTGGCTTGACAACCTTTTCTAAAATCCCTTTAATTTCCCTGTTTGAGAGTTCAGCTAAACCATTTGTTTGTGGGTGATAAGCAGTGGCAACTCTGTGTTTCACATTGTATTTTTCAAGAACTTTACTTAACAAATTGTTTATAAAATGGGTACCCTCATCACTAATTAGTGCACGGGGTACCAAACCTTGTAAAAACTTGTTTTTGTAAAAACTTGACAACAGTTTTTGCATCATTTGAAACACATGCCATTGCTTCCACCCATTTGGATACATAATCAACAGCAACAAGAATGTATTGGCAATTGTTTGATGGTGGAAATGGACCCATAAAATCAATTCCCCAAACATCAAACAACTCAACTTCCAAGATCCCATTCAAAGGCATTTCATTTCTTTGAGAAATGGAACCACTTCTCTGGAATTCATTACACCTTTGTGCAAAGTTATGGGCATCTTTAAAGAGAGTGGGCCAATAGAAACCAGATTGAAGAACTTTAGCTGACTGGTGGCACTGCTGCAGGATTGCTACCACTTCTGTTTCTGGGATGCACCTTCTCAGTATTTGATCTGTACCAAGTTTAAACAAAAAAGGATCATCCCATATGTAGAATTTACAATCATGGAGAAATTTCTTCAGCGTATGGTGAGTGTAATCAGTGGGTTTGATGCCACAAGCTAAATAATTAGCTATGTCAGCAAACCATGGCAGTTGTGATTGTACCATAAGAATCTTTTCATCAGGGAAGGTTTCTATGATATCTCCTCCTTCCCTACTCTCAACAAGCTTTTCCAACCTAGACAGGTGATCAGCCACTTGGTTCTCCACACCTTTCCTATCAACAATTTCTAGGTCAAACTCTTGCAGTAGCAAAACCCATCTTATTAGCCTTGGTTTTGCATCTTTCTTTGAAATGAGATATTTAATGGCAGCATGGTCAGTGTGAACAATGACCTTAGCTCCCATCAAATATTATCTAAACTTTTCAAATGCAAAAACTACTGCTAATAATTCCTTTTCAGTTGTTGTGTAATTAATTTGAGCTTCATTAAGGGTTTTGCTTGCATAGTAAATAGAATGAAAAATCTTTCCTTTTCTTTGACCTAAAACTTCACCAACAGCTCAATCACTTGCATCACACATGATTTCAAAAGGTTTGTCCCATTCAGGAGCAACAACCACTGGAGCAGTTACCAAAGCTTTCTTTAAAGTAAGGAATGCATTTCTGCAATCTTTATCAAAATCAAATTTTTGGTCTTGCTGTAATAATAGACATAAAGGTTTTGAAATCTTTGAAAAATCTCTTATGAAACGTCTATAAAAACCAGCATGACCAAGAAAGCTCCTGATTCCTTTAACAGTGGTTGGTTCAGGTAGTTTGTCAATAACTTCAAGTTTAGCTTTGTCTACCTCAACTCCTATTTTTGAAATTAAATGACCAAGGACAATCCCTTCTGTAACCATGAAATGACATTTTTCCCAGTTAAGAACCAAGTCAGTTTCTTCATGTAGTAACCGTGTCCAAAAAGGAAGGGTACCAAGTCTTGTGGTAGAAATTGTTAAAATGAAAGTTGAGGGGAGTATTTTGTAAATGAGGTCTAGGGTATAAATGGGCACAAAACCCTAAGGGAAACATGCTAATACTGAATTGTTGTGTTGATTGACGGCTGAAGGAAGAAGAAATAGAGAGAAAGAAAGGTTTGGAGTCCTTGTGCATTTTGGAGGATAAAGGAGCCTTGAGCTTGGAAATCAGAAGAAAGGGTGTGTTGGGATTCGATTTCTGCAAGAAGTCATCCAGGTAATTCTCTTCTACTCATCCTTAATCTGTGGGGTGTGGTTAAGATGATTTATTTTTGGGGTTTTTGTTAAAAGTTGGGTTTGGAACTAAATGGAAGAGATTAGGTGTCAAATCTTATCTTTTGCAGCTAATATTTCAGTAGTAGTTGAGCATATTGACCCTATTGTAGTTGTTAATCTCCATCTGTGAGACTTCGGCCGTTTCTGGGATTTATCGGACCAAGTAAGGGACAGGTCGACGTCCGGATACCTTCCTGGACGTCCGGACACCCCGATCAGTTGAAGGTTTCCGGGTAAGTATCTGTTGCGTGTGGTTGTCCGGATAGGTGTGTTGTCCGGATAGGTGTTGTCCGGATAGAGGTGTTGTCCGGATAGGTGTGTTGTCCGGATAGGTGTTGTCCGGATAGAGGTGTTGTCCGGATAGGTGTTTTGTCCGGATAGGTGTTGTCCGGATAGAGGTGTTGTCCGGATAGGTGTTGTCCGGATAGAGGTGTTGCCCGGATAGAGGTGTTGTCCGGATAGGGGTGTTGTCCGGATAAGTGTGCTGTCCGGAATAGAGTGTCGTCCGGGGAGTTGAGATGATCAGCTTATGAGTTTATCCTTTCGCCAGGTAGATCGTTTGGAAGTGCACACCAGAACAAGAAAGGAACGTAAGCGTAACAGGTGAGTTTTTCTAACCAAAGCTTGATGGTACTTGTTCATTTACTTGTACAGGTGTGTTTACTTAATGTATGTGCATATATATTACTTATGCATGATGTGAGCTATATGGGGGGTGTGTCCCATACGATATGGTGTGATACTTATGGGGGGTGTGTCCCATATGTGATGTTATGACGATTATGGGGGGTGTGTCCCATATGTGATGGCATGACGATCATGGGGGGTGTGTCCCATATGTCGTAGTATGATGCCTATGGGGGGTGTGTCCCATATGTTATTTGCCAAACCTTACATTGATTTATGTTTCTCAAAGTTTTAAATGATAAATGTGGTGTGATTGTAACTGAGGGATCTCACTAGACCTTGTGGTCTAACCCTCGCATTTTCAAAACTGAAACCCTTTTCAGGTAAGCAGGTTAAGAGCAGTGCCTCTAGTGGTGAAGAGAAGGCGTGAGAGCGGGCATGGCTTGGCATTAGTGGACTTCCTTTACATTTTGCTATTAGAAACTCTCAGTTGTAATTAGGGTTGTTCCGCGAACCCAAAGTTTTGAATTTTGATGGTGTGAACCTTGGGCCAAGTTTTGGCGATTTAATGTTATATGTCTTGTTTTGGAATGGGTTGTTACACTTCACACCTTTTAAGACTTTGTTTTAGATTTTCCAAACAATGATCAAACGATGAACCATAAACAGAAAAATCATCCATAAATATTTCAATGGATTTTTCAAGCATGTCAGAGAATATGGACATCATGCATCTTTGGAAAGTAGCAGGCGCATTGCAAAGTCCGAAGGGCATTCTCCTGAAGGCAAAAGTGCCAAAAGGACAAGTGAAAGTAGTCTTCTCTTGATCTTCCGGTGCTATGGCTATCTGATTGTAACCTGAGTACCCATCCAAGAAGCAGTACAACTCTTTTCCAGCCAACCTGTCCAACATTTGATCAACAAAAGGTAAAGGAAAATGATCTTTTTGAGTAGCATTGTTTAGTCTACGGTAGTCCATGCAAATTCTCCATCCGGTGACTATTCTAGTTGGGATGAGTTCATTCTTGTCATTGGAAATGACAGTGATCCCTCCCTTCTTAGGCACACATTGGACTGGACTAACCCAAGAACTACTGGCTATTGGGAAAATAATTCCTGCATCTAACCATTTTAAAATTTCCTTTTTTCACTACTTCTTTCATGACAGGGTTCAGCCTTCTTTGAGGTTCTATGGACTTGAAGTTCTTTTCTTCTAGGATGATCTTATGTTGAAAAATAGAAGGACTAATCCCCCTAAGGTCAGCAATGGTCCAACCTATGGCTTTGGTGTGTAACTTCAACATATCTACCAACTTCTTTTCCTGATGCAATTCTAGGGTAGCTGATATGATAACAGGTAATTTGTCTTCTTTTCCTAGAAAGGCATATTTTAGGTGAGATGGGAGTTTCTTCAACTCCAGATCAGGTGGTGAAACTATGGAAGGTATGGCTGGTTTTTGCTCACTATTTTCCAGCAGCTCGAATGCTGCAGCAACCAAAGGGACAGTCTCCTCTTCTATGGGAATTTCATCATCATCATATTCCTCACTTACTTCCTCATCCTCCTCTTCTATCCTACAGGTCTGGTTGACTTCTTCCTCATGACACAATGACTCGATGGTACCTATGCTTGAACAGTCTTCCATATCATTTGGGTATTTTAAGGAATTAAAGACATTAAATGTGACTTTTTGGTCCTGAAGTCTCATGGTCAACTCTCCTTTTTGGACATCTATCAAGGTTCTACCAGTGGCTAAGAAAGGTCTTCCTAAAAGAATAGGAATATCTTTATCAGCCTCAAAGTCTAAAATGATAAAATCAGCTGGAAAGATGAATTTGTCAACCTGGACTAAAACATCTTCAATCTTACCCTTTGGATAGGCAATGGTCTTATCAGCTAAGATGAGTGTGACTGTGGTAGGTCTGGCTTCTCCTATGCCTAAACTTTTGAAAATTGATAAGGGCATGAGATTGACACTGTCACCTAAATCACACAAAGCTTGTCCAACTTCTTTCCCACCTATTGAACAGGGAATGGTAAAACTCCCTGGGTCTTTTTGCTTAGGGGGTAATTTGTTGGAAAATAGAGCACTGCAACCTTCAGTGAGGGCAACAGTCTCATACTCAGTCAACTTCTTTTTCTTACTCAAAATGTCTTTAAGGAATTTAGCATAATTGGGCATCTGCTCTATTGCTTCAACAAGAGGTATGTTGATGTGCAATTGTTTGAAAACATCCAAAAACTTTTTAAATTGCAATTCCTCCTTTTCATTCCTCATCCTTTGGGGGTAAGGAATATAAGGGGGAACTGGTTTGATAACAGCTTTGTTTGAAGGTTTTGAGCCAGATGGTTCCAATATGCTTGTGGTGTTGGTCATGTTGGATGGACTTGAACTAGTGATCTTAGGGTCTTGGTCTTCTTTTTGATTTGGAACAACCTGAATCTCTGGAGTAGGATTGGTTTTGGATAATTTATCAAAATCTGTTTTGGTCAAAGGGCCAAATTCCTTCTCCACAGTTTCAGGTAATTCTTTTCCACTCCTAAGAGTCACAGCCTTCCATGTTCCTTTCCTGGGGCCTTTGGGATTTCAGTATTACTAGGCAAAGTTCCCGAGGCCCTAGTGCTTTGATTTAAAGCAAGTTGACTGACTTGAGTTTCAAGATTTCTGATTGAAGCTTGAGTTTGGGTCATAAACCCTTTCATGAGTGCTTCCAAAGAAAGATTTGAGTCATCATGTCGAGGTGCATGATTTTGGTTTTGAAAAGGTGGTTGATTATTTTGAAAACCTTGATGACGATTATTCTGATGATGGTTGCTTTGAAAATTTCCCTTGTAATGGTTTTGGGAGCTGCTTGCTTGATTTTGAAAATTAGCATTCCCTTGTGGTTTTTGTGCAGGTGGATTTAAACATGGACTATTCCAAGAGAAATTAGGATGCTGCTTCCAACTGGCATTGTATGTGTTGGAGTGAGGATTAGGTCTATTTTGAACATAGTTTACAGATTCGGAATTATGAGGACAGTGTTCATAAGAATGTTCATCACCACAACATACACATTGCACAGAAAGGACAGGTGCAGGAGATTTGGTGACAGCCGGCGGTGCTCCCTGACCTGTAGTGATGTTTTTAAGCATATTAGTCATGGAAGCAAGCTGAGCTGTCAATGCAGTGTATGCATCAATCTCATGCAACCCGACAGTCTTCTTTTGAGTTGAAATTGGAGCTCTTGGATCAGCCCATTGTCCATTATTTGCAGAAATCTTTTCAAGAATTTCATACCCGGTATTGTAGGTGTTAAAGGTAAAGGCCCCTCCTGAAGTCGCATCGAGCATTTGTTTTGTATTGGAATCAAGTCCATTGTAAAACGTCTCGAGTTGAATACAGTAGGGAATGCCATGGTGAGGGAATTTCCTTAATAATTCTTTAAACCTTTCCCAAGCATCGGAAATTGCTTCATCGTCCATTTGTTTAAACATGCAAATTTCGTTTCTGGACTTAGCATTCCGGGTAGGTGGAAAATATTTTCGCAAAAAGTTTTCAGCCATATCACTCCAAGATGGTACTGAACCTGGTGTTAATGAATTGAACCATACCCTTGCCTTATCCTTTAGAGAAAATGGAAATAAAGTGAGCCTTAAGGCTTCGAGAGATACTCCAGGGATTAGAAAAACATCGGTGATCTCCATAAAAGATTTTAAATGAGAGTGGGGATCCTCCGATGGTAATCCGGCAAATTGACCATTAGCTTGCAACATATGAAACATGATGGGTTTTGGTTCAAAATGTAAAGTATCTAATTGTGGCCTAACAATCCTAGAATTTAATTGCTCAAAATTTGGGATTGCGTAGTCCATAATTCTTCCATCTTTCGAGTTTGCAAGATCAATGATGTTAACTGGTTCTTCATTACCAATAGATCCATTATCATATCCTTCCTCATTGTTATGTGGTGGATGTTGTTGAAAAGGTGGATTTTGTTGGAATGGAATAAACGGTGGATTACCAAAAAGTGGTGGATTTTGATGAAAAGGTGGATTTTGACGATTATTTCCAAAGATTGGTGGAGGCCGAATTGGATTTTCTAAAGGTGGTCTCACGGGATTTTCCAATGGTGGCCTAACGGGATTTTCTAAAGGTGGTGGATTTGGTGGTCTATTTTCAAAACCGGGTGGGGGTCCGTCCATATTGAGAGAGTTTGATGTTCTTTGAATTCTTCTTCTTTGATGAAAGTTCTCTCAATATCCGGATCTAACTCGAAAAGTTCCCCACGTGATATTCTTGGCATACACCACTTTTAGAAAATCTTTAAAATTCCCAACGGTGTTAGAAAAACCAAATCTTTAAAAATACTTTTATAGACTTTTAGCTTACCAATCCCCGGCAACGGCGCCAAAAACTTGATGTGTGCGTGCTTTGAATGCACCCACAGACGTGTGCTAATAGAACCAATAAGCAAGTATACTTATATAGGACTATGTCGTCTATCAAGTAATAAAGTGGTAAAGATACCGATTATCGTCCCACAGAGATTGGAGTTAAAATTGCTACAAAAGTATGATGAAAGAAATGATTTCTGAAGATGATTTGGAAGAAAATATCTTTGATTGGTTGGTTGATGATTAACACAGATTCTAATTAACAAGATTAAAATAGAAGCAAGGGTGTAAGACTTGTGATGTTATGATAAACCAAATTCCAGCAGACCAATGCTACAACAATGCTACAGCAAGAAACTGCAGTAATGCTGCAGCATAGCAATGACAAAAACTAGTTTTATTATCTACTTTGAGACACGTTCCTCTCGGACTCTCACCATCCCATGATTCCAGTAGCTAGAGCAATCTCATCTCTGAGCAGAACCCAAGATAATGGAACGATGGAAATGGTGTTCTCAAAGTACATGGCAAAACAAATTCTCTTTGTTAAAAGTCACTCTCTCGATATAACCCCCATGCCTCCCAAGTTTGTATACTCCTAAATAGCTCATCTCTAAGTCTATTCCATTTTAATCCCTTGAGAAAATGACAACTTATCAAGAATGAATCATTTTAGAAAACAAAAGTAACAACTCTCATTGCAAGTTACTCTCTCGATATAACCCCTTAAGTCATCCAAATTGACGTGCTATTCAATGGCCTATCTCTAGGTCCATGACACTTTAACACTATCAAAGTGATCAATTTGTCAAAGGATTTTGTTATCTTGAAAGAACTTGGGTTGGAATAATAAAACCTCATTTTTGCAACAAAAATGCCTACTTTCTTTTGGTCATCATAACACCCTTTGTCTCACACCCAAGCTACAAGATTAGCTACTCATTACACCAAATGAAACAAAGTAAATGCAAAGTACTTGGAAAGTAAACATGATGATTGGAAGTATAAAGTACTTGGAAATAAAGACTAACTAAAGTAAATGACTAAAAATGTAAAGATAAGAATGTAAGTAATAAGCAATAAATGTCAAGACTACAAATGGAATGTAAATCTATGACTAAAAAGAATAAATTCTGGAAAGTAAAAGCATTAAATATAAAACATGAGTTACAAGAACATTAAAGGAAGTAAGATGTGCAGTAAGATAATCTCCAGTGCTGCAGCAATGCATACGTGTATCTAAGAACAAAGAAAAATTAAAGGAAGAACACTTGAAGATTTGAAGATTGGAAGAACAATCATAATATTTCTGGAAAATAACTAGAGAGAACTTAGAACTCATTCAGATCAGTTCCAAGAAGGTGTATCTAAAAAGGCTAGATGGCCCCTCTATATATAACAAAAGGGAGGGGTATGTTTGGTAAATAAGTGCAACTAAGCTAACTAAATAGTACAACTAGTTAACCAATAGTACAAAAGCAAACTAAGCCATTACATAAACTACCATTACAATATAAAGAGTGTTTCAAGGGTTACAAAATATCAGATTAAACACAAAATACGAATTTCCAGCTCATTAATTCGTCTTCTTCATTCCCCTGATCACCAGATCCATGTTGTACCAATGCTGCAGCAATACCCTGTTTTTGCTGATTTTTCCAAAAAAATGCTTATATTAGCCTACCAATAAAGTAAAACAAGCAAACCATGATTCCTAGCTCCAAGAAAGTAAAACAAGATAAAAAAGACTCAAAGTTGGGATTTTAGAATGAAAAAGTCCTAACTAAACTAAAGAAATAAGTGCTTAAGTACTCAAAATTGAGCACTTATCAGCGTTACTGTTTGAACCCGGTTTTTGTCTCGGCCCGACCCGACCCGACGCTAACCCGATTTTTGGCCATCCCTACTCACCGCTGTCGCATGACATGTAACGACGATGATTTTCGACATATGAATGGATACTAAGTTGGTGACAAGCAACTTGAACAGATCTACCATGTGAAAAATGAGATCAATGTTCTTGAAAGGAGATCTAGATGAGGTCGATTTACCTTGTCCTAGTGTGACGAGGGTGGAGCCGGGAGTTGAGTGTGAGTTGATCTCGGAGATCCCGATGAGGTAAAAGTAGGATTGAGGAAGTGTTCACCGAAGGCGGATATGGATGGAGATGGTTTCCGACGATGGAGGTGGTTGTCAACGATGGGTTTGGTCTTGATCAATTCTTGATGGTGTGATACGGTGGATCCATTCTGGACCTAATCTGATACGAAAAAAATATGAGATGGGAGGTGAAAGAATGAAAACTAATCTAATATGAAAAAGATTTGGTGTCCGCCAAATTGATTTAATTTGATTTTAATAACATAATGCCAAAATATCCTTTCAATTTACTTCTAATTTAACAAAAATACCCTTACTTCACCATTTTATTAGAAAACTAGTATAATAACCACGCTTTGCGCGGTTGGTACGTGCGAAATATGTGATTTAATCGCAGTGGGTTGCAAACTGTCCACAGTGGGAAGTGCAAGTGTACACTGACCACTATGATCGTCACAGCAAGTAATAGTTGGTAAAATACCAGAATCGAATCCACAGGGACTGGGCAATCAAGACAATACGGTTCTCATGAGCTTCCTTTTACAAATTTCAATTACAGAGGAAGCAATATTTTGGTTTGTTTGGTGAAATGCTATTTTAACGATTTTACTTAAGGTTTAAAAGAAGGAATGTAGGTTAGATTTTCCCTAGATTTTATATTAAATACCTGATCCCAAAAGTGATCCTTGTATTCGAAGTGGGCATTTTCGTTAGAAAATCCCGGTTACAAAATACCCACACCTTTAAGCAAAAATCTCATACTCTTAGTATTTATCGTTTTGTTAATGGTAATCTCAAAATGGACCTTTTCAGGTCTCGATGGAATGTGTAGAGACAAATACTCTAAGTGTTTTTAATACACCAACTAGTTTGCCTACTACTCCAGTGGGTTGAGATTAGCTCACTGTGTTGACCTCACTTTTGCAAGTGTCATAAGAATTCTTTTGAATCCCCTAGCATCATCTAAGCTCGTGTCACTGCGTTCTACTCATTTCTGAGTTAAGAACTAGACTTTAGATCCTTACAAGTGATCGGCTTGTTCGCATCATTGGGCAATAATCGAGAGTGAATGACCAAAATAATAAATATTCCAAGTATAAAGATTACTCAAGCATTTTCTCTAAAATCCAGGTACTTCTCTTTCCTACATCCCAAAGGATGCTTAGCCCATAATTACCGAAGTAAAGAAAACAAAAGATGAGAGGATGAACATAAATAAACTAAAAGTGACTTAAATTAAAACTGCAGTGGGGAACGAAGGTACGTCACTGCCACTGATTATGTGAAACTACAATTACACTAGGAATTGAAAATACAGAAAATTTAGAGAACTACTGCAGTAAATGAGAGCTAAAAACTAGAACTACACTAACACTAAATGTGGTAGATGAGATGTGCAAGATGAATTAAATGAAACCCAATGCCTCTTTATATACTAAGAGGAAAGGTTGGGTTTTACAAAAGATGGGTTTTATCTAGAGAATAAGGACTGAAGATAGAAGAGCATCAAAATCAGCTTCTTTGAGTGACACTTCTATCCACAAGTATGTAGTTCTTTTACCCATTAGTCCCTTCACCTTTTAAAAAATCCACTTATAGTACCATTGGTTTCAATAAACAATTCATCTTGCCATGCTTTTGGGAACATGCTTGCCCTTCTCAATCCCATGCCTCTGCCATTTGAACCTTTTATTCTCCAGATTTTCACTCCCAAGCTAAGATTTGTTTTTCTTTTGTCTTCTTCTCTGCTCGATAGTGGGGTCTAGAGTGGGATGCGCAAGTCACTACAGATATTTCGTGAAAAAGCAACAAAACTCCACCAAATAATTTATTAAGACTATGGTTCACTCTTTTTGCTCATTTTCGTAAATATTACCAAGAATGGGGGTTTTGAGAAGTGAAATGGCTAAAATTCGACATAATAAAATAAAAATAAAAGGAAATAATAACTCTAAAAATAGAGTTATCAGCGGTGGTGTAAGTAATTTTGACGGTAATTTATGGATTGTTCGTATAAGTAATGACTCCGTATGATTTTTTCTTATAGATGGTACTTTTGCCAATTTTATTAAAAAATAAACTAAAGCACACCTAAATGATACGGTAATTACCGTCCAAACACATGTCCACTCTTCAAATGGGACATGGTCTAAATGTTAACATGGAGTAGACTAATCCAAACATCTGAATAGAAGTGTTAAGGGTTGTTTCAATGATGAAGACATGTGGTGTATTAGCTCAATATTTTTTTCTAAATGACATGAGGTACTCATGTGCCATATAAAACTTTTATGTTATAAACATCAACTCACAATTGTGAAACTCTTTAGTTTTACAAATGAGTCTACTTTATTTTCTTTGTTTTAATAACAAAATAGGAAAAGGAAAACATAAATATCAAAGTTCCATATATATATATATATATATATCCCTTACTCATATCAAGCTACGACACATAAATGTAAAGACGAGCATCCACAAAACTAGTATAAAGGAAACTTGGAAAAAGAAAAAGACAACGTATACATCACAACAAAAAGTATACCTTCCTCTCGAAAAACATAAAATTACATTCCCATGAGACTTTAAAAAATATAAATTGGAAAAAAAGACTAATATATGTACTTGATATATGTGAAAGATCCTGCCAAATCTTCATCAAAATGGGATTCACACCATGCTTCCTGTAAGAGTAGTGTGTGTTAAATTGCCATGGTTCGACCCAACCCACTATGCCCAAATCAACTCCCTGTTAGAGACCAAGACCTTTGGGGTTCATTAGATTTGGAAAATTAATAGAGAAAGTTAATATAGCATTAATATGCATTTCTTAAGTTGCACATGCATATGCCACTTTCGAACATTCAACGTGTAAAGATATAAGTTATAGTGAGAACATGAGTGATAAGCTTGAGGTCTATCAGTAAACATACAAACACCAGAAATTCAACAATCCAGAATTTAATGACTTATGTTAAACATTATATTATTTCATAAAATTGATATCGTATATATTGCTTTGATTAAAGTAGCTTATTTTAATCATTTTGTACCCATGATTAAGTAAAGATTAACAAAAGCAAAGAACCCTGCAAAGTTATAAAACCAATGTTGTTGTTGCCATATCAACACCTCACCAAACAACATATATCAACACCTTACCAAACAACATGTTATCAATTCTCAAGTACCAACAAGGTACTAAAAGACTGACCAAAAAAGATTGTTTGCCAGAGAATAGGATTGTTATAGTGTTAAGTTTTGGAGTTAAAAGGATTGCTTCAATGATCAGGCCATATGATGTGTTAGCTTAGACAACTTTTAACATGACAACAGGTACTTATATGCCATATAAACGTTTTATTTTATAAACATAATCAATTATTTAAGTCTTGTAGTTATATATATGAGTCTCATTTATTTTCTCTGTTTTAGTAACAAAAACAAACATATCAAAGTTTCATACATATTTATAGGAAACTGTATGTGTGGCTGTGTATATCATATTGTTAGTCCCAGATGGCTATAACAAGTATTGTAGAAGGGGGGTTGAATACAATACTCAAAATTTTCACAATTTTAATTCTATTATTGAAAATCTTTCAACAAGAATTACACATAGAAACTTAAGACTGTTGCGGAAAAGAACAGATAAACTATTCTAACAATCTTTCACAAAGTATACTAAACAAAACAACTAAGAACACTTAGAACAAAGCTATGAAGTTTTTAGCAATATGGAGATTTATTGCACTGAGAGAAATCTTCCAGTTCACGTAGAATCTAAGAGCACACAGTAATCTTCAAGTATCTCAAGATGTAAGTTCTATCTTCTGCATGGAGAGGTCTTCCTTTTATAGTGAGGATGAGTGTACTGAGCATTAAATGCTTAGTACGAATGTCCTCCAGTTACTTGCTTCGTACCAATGGACTTATGTAAAGTTGATAAGTCACAATCACCTTTTCCTTGAAACAAGGAGGAATACCCATGCTGAACTTCATTGGAAATAGGAATAGTACCATGCTTGTCTCCTTGGTGTGTCTTCCAAGACAATATTACTTGAGACTTGATATTTTCTTCAAAGAAAATCTTTTGACAAAGGATCCCACCGATTTAAGCATCATCATCGGTGGGATGATTCTTGGCAAATTTGATTTTGTCTCATAATAATTTTGCTTCTCATTTTGTCTTGTCTCATAATAATTTTGCTTCTCATTTTGTCTTCAAGGAGTACACCACCGATGAATGCTTTGAGATATGTGACACATCTTTGAAGAAAAAACATCTTTGAGGTATGTGACACATCTTTGAAGAAAAGCATATTTGACTTCGGTGACACATCTTTGAAGAAAAGCATCTTTGGGATATGTGACACATCTTTGAAGAAAACCATCTTTGAGACTTCTTTGAGATCCCACCTATTTGAGAGACTTCATAGGTGGGATATGTTGGCCGATACAGAGAGTGATCGGTGGAGAGGTGTCCACCGATGTGTGTGAACACCATCGGTGGACAATGACTTGTATGTGTTGAGAAAAGATCTTTCACTTCCACAATGAGAGAATCTTCAATTTTGACTTTGGTTGATCTTTGACTTCACCAAACATTTGCTATCTTGTACAAGTCATTATAAAGAACCATGCTAAAATATTCTAAGTAAGATTTAGAGGAAACATCGGTGAGTCAATTTCAAATCTTCGGTGACCCAACAATCTCCCCCTATTTGAATTTGAGCTCCATACTTAGAATATTGAAGAGTATCTGAATAAAATTGCATTTTGACCCTTTTTACTCTTTTTGGGTTCTTTTCACATAGACCATTTTTTTTTATCTATTTTGTCTTTTATGGATTTGTGTGTGTATGATATTTACAAGTAAGAAAAAATAAAAAATGTATAGCTGTACAAATAATTGAAAGAAAAAGGAAAGAAGTATAAACAATATGAACAGAAAGAATATTACTTGCATCTTTGGAGGGGCGAGTTGAAACTTGTATATGGTATGAGGATTCTTCATTTTGATTAGCAGCCTGTTGATGTGTTGGAGAACTTTATCTTTCAGGCACTTTTGCTTTTCTTCAGATGTTCCAAATCTTCAAGTCATCCACTTACTTCAAAAGATTTCAGCCAAGTGAGTCTGTGGGTTTTGATAGGAGACACGTCCATTATAGTGACAATCTTTGAGGAGGGTTGAGTTTGAGTGAATCAGCCTCAGGATGCTTTTGCCAATCTCTTGCATTTTCTCTTTCTCTTGGCATCTTCAGCACTTCCTGTTCAGCATCATCATTCTTTGTCTTTGTTTTGCTCCCCCTCAGTAGATCAGTCGGTTATGTGTTTCTCCCCATCAGTTAGATCCGCCCGGACTGATGTGCTCCCCTTTGACCGGTCCGCCCGATTTCCTCATTTTTCCGAGTTGGACGCTGAAAACGAGTACAGAGGGTTGGTGTTGATCGAGTTGGACGCTGATATTGCTCCCCCTCAGATGGTTTCTCCCCCTCAGCGTACGACGGAGAAGAAACACCACAAACAATTGGAAACACCGAATTTTTTATTTTTTTGTGTGTGCTCATAACCACCGAATTTGGGGGCCAACCACCGAAATTTCGGTGGTGTGGTCGGTGGTATGGTAATTTTTTTTTTGATTTTTTTCTCTCATAACCACCGAATTTGGAGGCCAACCACCGAAATTCCGGTGGTGTGGTCGGTGGTATGGTAAAAAAAAATTTGATTTTTTTTCGAAAATTTATCATTCCCACCGAAATTTTGAAAGTCGGTGGAATTTCTTGAAGAGGTTGGAGGAAATCTTCTGGCATCTTCAGAAGAGTTTGGATAAAATCTGCTACGGCATCATGGAGGAAATCTTCAAGGTGAAGAAAATATTGGAATTTCATCTTCCAATTTTTTGATGACCCACAAAGATTGAGTTTGAGGATTTTTTGAGTAGAAGGATTTGGGATGATATCTGTGGAAGAGTTTGTAGTATGAGGGTTTTGAGAAAAGGAGAGTTGGGTTGCTGTCCAAGAGTGAAATATGATGGAAGAAAGAATGGGATGAGGAGATGACACATAGAAAGTTGGTTCTGGTGAGAGGTAGATTGGTGAGATGAGATCATGGTGATGACGTCATCAAGATGATGTCATCAACATAGATTTGGACAAGAATAAGATTACCTGAGGTTTCCTTGATGAATAGAGTGTTGTCAATTTTACCTCTGGAAAATCCATTCTTTAAGAGAAAGTTGGCAAGAGTGTCATACCAAGCCCGTGGAGCTTGCTTGAGACCATAAAGAGCTTTTTCTAGTTCTGTACACATAGTCTGGATGAGCTGGGTCTTCAAAGCCAGGAGGTTGTTTCACATAGACTTCCTCTGCAAGTTCCCCATTGAGGAAGGCACTTTTGACATCCATTTGAAGAACTCTGAAATTTCGGTAGGCAGTATGAGCCAGAAAGATTCTTATTGCTTCAAGTCTTGTAACAGGGGCAAAAGTTTCATCATAATCAATGCCTTCTTCCTGTCGGTATCCTTGAGCAACCAGTTTGGCCTTGTTTCTGATAACTGTGCCTTCTTCATCCATTTTATTTCTGAAGATCCATTTGGTTCCAATGATTGTCTTCTTTCGGGGTCTGGGAACCAGTCTCCAAACTTTGTTTCTCTCAAATTGAGAAAGCTCTTCTTGCATGGCAGTGATCCAACAGGGATTTGCAAGAGCTTCATCAATCTTCTTGGGTTTATAAAAGAGAGAGAAAATTCACATAGAGACAAATATTTCCAACTCCTCTATATGTTTGGACACCTGCTTGTTGATCACCGATGATTTGATCTATGGGGTGATCTTTGGTCCATTTGGTTGCAGGAGGTAAAGGTGGTGGAATATTTTGTGTTAGGGGTGATGATGGAGTGGGATCAGAGGTTTAGAGGGAAGGAGAGAGAGAGAGAGAGAGAGATTTTCGGTGGAGATGCTCTTTGATTTGATGGTGGCTTTGGTGATGGAGAGATTTTGGGAGGTGAGTGTGATTTAAAATCGGTGATAGAAAGTTAGAGATAAAAGAAGAGATATTTTGAAGAGAAGAGTTATGGGTTTGTTTTTGTCGACACAAAGAAAGAGAGAAGAGTTTATTATTCTTATATATATACATATTTAAATTTCCACCGATGGTCATTTAAAAAATATATATATAATATTAATAATAAGGTGGTGACAAAAAGGTGGTGGATGATGATGTCACGAAGAAGAAAAAAAATGGAGGGATTTTGTGAGATGGGTTTTCATGGTGATTCGGTGGGTTTTCATGGTTAGGAGATAATAGGTGATGATGTCATGAGAGTAAAGAATTCTAAGGTTTTGTCAACTTTCACACTTGTCCACATAGATCCCTCTGTCCAGCTCAAAATCTGCAATCACACAAAATTTATTTCCTAGGTACCCATTTGGTGGTGGGTCCTTTTGGGTTAGATGATGAGGGAAAAGAATTTATGTCACTCAGATCAATTCTTTCTTTCGGACAGTCTTTGGCAAAATGAGAAACATCACCACAGATATAGCATTTTCTATAAAGAAATGCCTTTTTAGAACTTTGATATTTTTCCTTATTTTTGCTCAAAGATTTTGAAGAGGTAACAAAGAATTAGGGTGCAACACCTATAATTCCTTTTTCAAAATTTGGGAGGACAGAAATCTTTTCTTTTGAATTGGACATTTTGAGACTCACAGATCGGGGAAGAAAATCGGTAGGGGAAGTCACATAGGTATTTTTAGAAAAAATTGGAGGATTTCTTTTTAATAAAGAATCGGCACCCAGAGACTTTCCTTTTTCAGAGTTAGAAAATATATTGCTTGAGTTGGAGGAGGAGGATGCATCATCTAAAGTCAAGAATTTTTGAAATTCATGGATAGGTGTGGAAGAATCATTGGAATCTTGAGCCTTTTCCTTTGGAAAGGAAATATGATCTTTTGCCTTTAAAAACATTCCAAATTTTAAATCTTCAGATGAATCTGCAGAATTCATGGACATAGACCCAATAGAATTGGAATTGGAAGTTTCACAAGAAGTAGGTGAAGCACATGAGGTGGAAGCATGAGATTTTGAAGATTTATCAGTTTCCATTTTTCCAAAGCCTAGACCAGTTTTGTTATTACAGGAAATCTGATCTTGAAAAATCTTTTCCAGGTTTTTGGAAGAACTGGTCCATTTTCTCATGATTTCTTGTTCCTTTTGAAAACGTTTGAATATTTTGTTTTTCGCCTTGGCAAGAATAAAGTTGATGGATTTTAGATCTTCAAGCTCAGCCTTAACTTTTTCAAAGTTTTCCAGATGAGAGTGACAAAATAGCAGTTGATAGGAAAGAGATTTTATTTGAGCATTTGCCTTTTGCTTAGCAGTTTTAGCATCAAAAAGATCAATGGTTAAAGAATCAAATGCTTCAACCTTTTCATTATCAGAAAGAGATAGAAATGGATGTACCTGTGATGAGGAGGAGAGGCACTTAGCTGATACAAGAGCAGTTGAGGAGATGTGGCCTTCTGAATCATCCATGTCATTTATCTTGGCCATGAAACAGACATTTGCGATGTCATTCTCGCTTTCAGATGTGGGTTCATCTGCCAAATCATGAGTTTTAGCAGGCAGACCCTTTGCTTTTCTGACAAGTCTTTCATTTCTTTCTTTTTCTCTCTTGTATTTTTCCTTGTATCTTTCAGCCCGGTCAGAATGTGCAGAAGAGGAGAGATTGGTGGAATCATGTTTGGATCTTTCCGATTTTGAGGAAAATCGGCCCGAGGAAGAAGTTTTGGTTCCTTCAAGAAGATTACTTCTGCACTCAGAGGCAAAATGACCCATTTTACCACAGTTAAAACATTCCTCATTAGATTTGTCCAAAGAAGAGTGTTTGGAGAGAGAAAATGATGATTTTCTACCAGACTTAGAGTTTCCAGAAAGGTGGTGAGATTTAGATTTAGAATACCCATCCAACATGGCCATTTCATCAGATAATTTATCAACTGAAGTTTCCTCACATTCATCCTTAGCATCACTAAGATATGCCTCCGAATGATCATTGGGATCTTCTTGACTATCATGGTCAGAGTCAGATGGGTAGGTGATTTTTGGAAAACACTTAGTCTTTTTGGAAGAGTCACTTAGGAGAGCTAGAGGAGAGCTCTTTATGTCTGTGATGACAGATTTCCTTTGCAGCTTAGTCTGCTCATAGTTGAAAAGAGTTTCATAAAGAGAAGTGAGAGGCATATGATCAACCTTGGTTGTCTTTATACAAGTACATATATTTTCCCAAAAAACAGGAAGACAGTCCATAAACTTGCACAAGACTTCCTCATTGTCATACACTCTACCTAACAGCTTTAAGTCATTAAGAAGACTGTTAAAGCGATTATAGTAGTTGGAGAGAGATTCTCCTCTCTCATAGGAAAATAGTTCAAATTTTCTAACAAGAGCAATCTTTCTGCTCTTTTTAACTTCATTTGTACCTTCGTACAAAACACACAGAGTGGACCACATTTCTTTGGCAGTAGAGAGATTTACCAGAGAGTGGTACACTTCATCAGGAAGAGAGAGAGCAATGATAGTTCTAACTTTAGAATCAAGAGACACAAGACGTTTTTCCTCATCAGTATATTTCTTAGGATTTTTAAGAATGTAACGACCATTAACAGCAGATTTTTCTTCATCAGAGGAATCATCAGAATCATCTTTGCCAACAACTTCCTTACCGGATTTCTTGGTTTCATAGCGAGACCAAACTTTAGGGACTATGGGTCCCTCATTGAGAATAGTTGGATATCTACTATCCATTCCTTCCATGAAAAGCATCATCCGGCTTTTCCACAAAGAAAAGTTGTTGGAATTAAACTTGGAAGGTTTGGCTATAGAGCCGTTTTCAAAAAAGGTGTTTTGAGAAAAAGCTTCATTTTTGGAAGAAGAAGCAGCCATTGCAGATCAAGTTTATGAATTAAACTTCCTGCTCTGATACCACTTGTTAGTCCCAGATGGCTATAACAAGTATTGTAGAAGGGGGGGTTGAATACAATACTCAAAATTTTCACAATTTTAATTCTATTATTGAAAATCTTTCAACAAGAATTACACATAGAAACTTAAGACTGTTGCGGAAAAGAACAAGTAAACTATTCTAACAATCTTTCACAAAGTATACTAAACAAAATAACTAAGAACACTTAGAACAAATCTATGAAGTTTTTAGCAATATGGAGATTTCTTGCACTGAGAGAAATCTTCCAGTTCACGTAGAATCTAAGAGCACACAGTAATCTTCAAGTATCTCAAGATGTAAGTTCTATCTTCTGCATGGAGAGGTCTTCCTTTTATAGTGAGGATGAGTGTACTGAGCATTAAATGCTTAGTACGAATGTCCTCCAGTTACTTGCTTCGTACCAATGGACTTATGTAAAGTTGATAAGTCACAATCACCTTTTCCTTGAAACAAGGAGGAATACCCATGCTGAACTTCATTGGAAATAGGAATAGTACCATGCTTGTCTCCTTGGTGTGTCTTCCAAGACAATATTACTTGAGACTTGATATTTTCTTCAAAGAAAATCTTTTGACAAAGGATCCCACCGATTTAAGCATCATCATCGGTGGGATGATTCTTGGCAAATTTGATTTTGTCTCATAATAATTTTGCTTCTCATTTTGTCTTGTCTCATAATAATTTTGCTTCTCATTTTGTCTTCAAGGAGTACACCACCGATGAATGCTTTGAGATATGTGACACATCTTTGAAGAAAAAGCATCTTTGAGATATGTGACACGTCTTTGAAGAAAAGCATCTTTGACTTCGGTGACACATCTTTGAAGAAAAGCATCTTTGGGATATGTGACACATCTTTGAAGAAAACCATCTTTGAGACTTCTTTGAGATCCCACCTATTTGAGAGACTTCATAGGTGGGATATGTTGGCCGATACTGAGAGTGATCGGTGGAGAGGTGTCCACCGATGTGTGTGAACACCATCGGTGGACAATGACTTGTATGTGTTGAGAAAAGATCTTTCACTTCCACAATGAGAGAATCTTCAATTTTGACTTTGGTTGATATTTGACTTCACCAAACATTTGCTATCTTGTACAAGTCATTATAAAGAACCATGCTAAAATATTCTAAGTAAGATTTAGAGGAAACATCGGTGAGTCAATTTCAAATCTTCGGTGACCCAACACATATTCTACACAAGACATACATGAAAGCTAAGAATTGAGTTAATCATGTTCTAGTGAGAGAAACGGAGTGTTGAGTAACTTTTGACAAAGTGGTTCTAGGTTGTTCATTTTGCTTGTTTTTCCTTATTTTATGCCACTGTGTTTTCTTGTTCCTTATTTTGGGAACATTTTTATATTTTTCATTGGTTGCAAATTGCACACAGTGAATAGTGGAAAAAACAAGGGTTGAGAAGAGATGAAAGGTTGGAAAGGGCCAGCAAACCCGGTGTCATGCATGAATACCTTTTGATTCAGTTAGCAACTTAATGTGATTTGAATGCACACAAATTGCATAAGTAACGCTCAAGTATTTGAAATTAAATGATAATAAGTAATATGCAATACTAATCAATGATCATCAGACTTTGCTCTAATCCAAGAATACAACGGAACATACACGACCATAGATGACTAAATATTTATAAGGGGCCATTTACCCAACGCTTACCTAGTAAGCGCTTACCAATAAGAGTGAACACTTTCATTTGACTTACAAGGTAAAAATTTAGTCCATCAAAACGGCATCGTATTGAAAATTTGTATCCGGTAATTGCTTACTGGGTAAGAGTCGACATTCTCACTTACCGGGTAAGACTCTCGTATTATCTTTCTTACTGGGTAAGATTCTCATCTTTGTATGTTCATTCAATAAGGTAAAGTAGCCCAGTAAGCACTTACCGAGTAAGCATTTAAAAAAAGCCCTAACGGGCCATCTATCTAACGCTTAACCGGGTAAGCACTTACCAAGTCATATTACCTTACCGAATAATTATAACAAAGACCAAAAAATATTACCCGGTAAGAGCTAAGGCAAGAACCGAGAGTCTTACCGGGTAAGTGACGGTGAGGACTCTTACCCCGGTTAGCGCTTACGGGAAAAATTGTTGCATACGTTATCGTTTTGGTGAGCTAAAATCTTACCATGTAAGTAAGTGATTGTGTTAAATTTTACCGGTAAGCGCTTACCAGGCCCCTAAGTATCATTAACTCACAGACATGAGGGTAACCACCTATAAAACAAATTCTATGACTTAGAATATTCAGACTCCTGATGACTTGCACAACATTTAGATCTCATTTGAGCCATTGATGCATTTTGATTCAAGCAATAAATACAACCCAAAACAACATACAAACCATACTCCCCTCCCCCTAACGAAAGGGTTATTTGAGCCTTTCTTCTGTTGTACCGTCCTAAGCGTGATAATCATACAAACCCTACTCACGAAATCTAAAAGTCAGTTGACATCTCCTGCAGGGATAAAATAAAGTACAAAATGTTAGAACTGAAGCTAGTTAGATATGAAAGCGAGTTATACCTGATTGTATCGAGCAAGGACTGATTTTCTGGCTCCGATTTTGAATAAAATTGATCTATTGAAAATTGTATGTTGAATGAGGCCTATTGTACGATAAAACTAAAAGTAAAAAGTCCCATTTACATAAATTCAACTCCTCTCTTTCCTTCAAAAATCATTGGTAATTTGACGAATTTAAGTACATCAAATACATTCAAGAGAATGTATATAAACATAATTTGGGAGTTGGGATCCGTTAATGTTCCAACTAAAAAACACAATCTCAATAGAAAAACATTTCAAAGATCATCGAAACATATATCATGATTCATATAAACAAATATAGTTTTCAATCTATCAAACAAACAAAGCACAATTTATGAAATCCAAAAAAATATGAGAAATTAAGTTTTGATAGTACCTTTGCTTTTAAAGAATGTTGTTGAAGTTGTAACACATGTTGAATAAAATTGATCTACAGTATGAAAGAACCAACTAATTCTACCAAAATGTTAGAACTGAAGCTAAGTGGATATGAAATCGAGTAATCGAGTTATACCTGATTGTATCAATCAAGGACTGATTTTCTGAACGCAGAAGCAGAAACGATCGCACACGGAGATGGACAAAAAGGTAGAAGCGGAAATGGAAAAAAACAGAGATTGGGGGATTGAGAGATGGAGAGACGAAGATGAAGAAAAACGTACAAAGGGAATGGGAAGGGGAAGGGTTTAGGGGTTAAATGATTTGAAAGGAAAAAAAACAAAAATCTGGAAAAATAGGAAGGTAGGATATCTGCATCCAGGAGATGCCACGTGGATTGTTAATGTTTCTGCTTTATATAGATATATAGATTGTAACACATGTTGAATAAAACCGATCTCCAGTATGAAAGAACCAACTAATTCTACCAAAATATTAGAACTGAAGCTAAGTGGATATGAAATCGAGTAATCGAGTTATACCTGATTGTATCAATCAAGGACTGCTTTTCTAAACACGGAAGCAGAAACGATCACACACGAAGATGGACAAAAAGGTAGAAGCGGAAATGGAAAAAACAGAGATTGGGGGATTGAGAGATGGAGAGATGAAGATGAAGAAAATCGTACAAAGGGAATGGGAAGGGGAAGGGTTTAGGGGTTAAATGATTTGAAAGGAAGAAAAAAGCAAAAATCTGGAAAAATAGGAAGGTAGGATATCTGCATCCAGGAGATGCCACGTGAACTCTTAATGTTTCTGCTTAATGTAGATATATAGATTGTAACACATGTTGAATAAAATTGATCTCTAGTATGAAAGAACCAACTAATTCTACCAAAATGTTAGAACTGAAGCTAAGTGGATATGAAATCGAGTAATCGAGTTATACCTGATTGTATCAATCAAGGACTGATTTTCTGAACGCAGAAACGATCGCACACGGAGATGGACAAAAAGGTAGAAGTGGAAATGGAAAAAGCAGAGATTAGGGGATTGAGAGATGGAGAGATGAAGATGAAGAAAAAGCGTACACATGGAATGGGAAAGGGAAGGGTTTAGGGGATAAATGATTTGAAAGGAAAAAAAAACAAAAATCTGGAAAAATAGGAAGGTAGGATATCTGCATCCAGGAGATGCCACGTGAACTCTTAATGTTTCTGCTTTATGTAGATATATAAATTGTAACACATGTTGAATAAAATTGATCTCCAGTATGAAAGAACCAACTAATTCTACCAAAATGTTAGAACTGAAGCTAAGTGGATATGAAATCGAGTAATCGAGTAATCGAGTTATACCTGATTGTATCAATCAAGGACTGATTTTCTGAACGCAGAAGCAGAAACGATCGCACACGGAGATGGACAAAAAGGTAGAAGTGGAAATGGAAAAAGCAGAGATTGGGGGATTGAGAGATGGAGAGATGAAGATGAAGAAAAAACGTACACATGGAATGGGAAAGGGAAGGGTTTAGGGGTTAAATGATTTGAAAGGAAAAAAAAAAGCAAAAATCTGGAAAATAGGAAGGTAGGATATCTGCATCCAGGAGATGCCAAGTGGACTCTTAATGTTTATGCTTTATATCTATACATATAATAAATAAGTAACTAGCATGACACGTGTCGTCTTCTGGTGAGCCGACTTTAGTATTTTCCCGCCTAAACATGTATCTGGACGCAGTTTACATTATAAGTTCAATTAGCACACCCACATACACTCCTCCTTAAATCTCTCCTTAATTCAATTTTTTTAATTTATACGTTACATTTACTACCCTTATAATTAGGTATGTAGTTTACTTTTAATCCCTTACTTTTTATTTTTCATTTTAGACTCTTATCATATAAACATAAATAATGTATATGAACTAAAATGCATTAAAAAAATATTTTTATTTTTTACAAATTATACCATTGTAATCGTTTCGTCAATACCTTCGAAATGAGTCAAATATTGAATATTTTTGGATTTAATTATATTATTAAATATCATAAATATATACGAATTAATGTGTCGTGGTTATTATGGGATTTGTTGAAATTAGTACGGGATTTGATACAAATAATCACTAAATTATCGTGATTTTCTTTTTGCAATTTCATATCAATTTTTACTTCAAAGTCATCTTCTTTCGACGAATTACATTTCTATCAAATTCCATTCTGTCAACGAAACACCCTTAGAATTATCATAAGAGATTTAATTACTTGGAAAAAAAGATATCACTTATCAATTGACTTTTGGATTATGAGTTCGAACATTTTTCAAAAATATAAATATGCAAATATTTTTGTATAGTATATTTAATTATTTATACTTTCTTAATCATGATTATATTATTTCCTCTAATTTTAATTGAACTACATAATATCAGTTATCAACAGATGTTTAGTTAATGATATTTTCAAAGTCAAATTGTTATGCTTCCCGTCAATTCACTTTAAATTAATTTTTCATAATAGTTGATTTGGTTATAATTATATAAAAAAATTGATTGATATTATTATAAAATATAAGTATACGATTGATATAAATATTTAAGGCGTCACGCTTACCAAGTCACATCATTTTACTGGATGAATATAAAAGGACCAAGAATCTTACCACTGTTAGCGGTTACCGGGTAAATTGTACATACAATGCCGTTTTGGTGGACTAAAATCTTATCCGTTAAAGTTTTACCCGGTTAACGTTTACCGGCTTAAAGATGTTTACCAACAATTAATTTGAATGACCGAGAATGTAATCCATTAAGGTGAATGAAGGTTGTGTGCTGGTAAGTGTTTAGTAAACAAGCATTAAATGTTTTTCACATAGAGAAATATGTATTTTATAGCTATGCCATTAATTTTTTCTCTTATTGTACTCACATTCTTGCATGCATTCATTTGAGCTTTACATCCCGTCGCATCGCACGGGCATGCATCTAGTAGATATATAGATATAGATATAGATAGATAGGTTTTTAATGACCTTTGATTTAATCTAATTTATGTATTAGATTAGTCCTCAAGGTTCTCAACTTTTTTTTATCCTCACATGATTTAACCCATAAGGTTGTGTTCCATTGAGAATGAAAGTTATGGTGGGAAGGAAGAAGGGATCCCCACCTTTAGATGCACATTGGAATGAGATGTACCAGATCAGTTCTTGTATCAAGCATGATTCATGGGGTGGGGGTGAAATTAGGGCATTGTTTGGCAAAAAAAAAAGCTAGCTTTTTTTGTGTACATGTTTGGATGACCATAAGATAGCTTCTTGAAACGCTACTTGGAGTAGCGTTTCAGTAGCTTTTTGTGAACATTCCAATATTGCCCCTTATTATTATTTACTAACTATTATTATTAATAAATATTAATTTTTTAAATTTACTTATAATTAATTAATAAATATTAATTAATATTAACTGAAAATTATTAAATTAAATTTTAATTATACATTGATATTAAATTTTAATTATTTAGAATTATTGTTAATCATATAAATGATTTTTATTTATTTTTTAATATTAATAAATATATTTTGATTATCAATTAGTATTATTTTTAATTATTATTTGATTAAATTTTCATATTGTATGTAACGGTTATTTAAAATCATAAGTTAATATATATTTTTTTTAAACTTGTTTTAACAAATTTAAAATTTATAGTATATATGTAGTAATAAATTTTAAATTTCTTTTAATTAACGTATTATATCATTTAATTTTTCTTTATTATATTGGTTGTATTAATTAACATATATATTATACTGTTATAAATTTGTTTTAATTACATAATTAAATTTGTAATTGATAATTATTTGAAGATGTCATTTTTGGTCATTTTACATGCTTATAAGCTACTTTTGTCAAACGTGACTTTTTCATCAGCTAGCTTATCAGTCAACAGCTAGCTTATCAGCTAGTTTGCCAAACATCGCCTAGAAGTGATCAAAGGTCCAGATCCATTCTTTCCTTCTCACCTAAACTTTTCTTCTCACACAATTATTCGTCTTAACTCTTATATATATATATATATATATATATATATATATATATATATGTGTGTGTGTGTGTGTGTGTGTGTGTGTTTTTATGTATGTGTAACGTCCCAAGTTCCATAAAAGACAAACATAACATTAATACATAACCTTCTGATAACTGGATCCCAAAATTTCATTACATTACTTCTAAATATGAGGTTGGCGGAAGCAACCTATACACAACTGAGAATAACTATTACTACAAGTGGCACCGGCACTGTCTCCAACTGCTTCTGTACTCTACCTTGCTCTTGCTCACTTACCTGAGTCTTCTACTGTTAGCTTACCTGAAAAGGGTTTTTGTTTGGAAAAGCGAGGGTTAGACCATGAGGTCTAGTGAGTTCCCTCCGTAAACAGTGTACGTCAACATTATAAATCATTTTTATAAAACAATTCACATTCTTCACATAAGCGTCAAGCATGGTACTGCACTGTGTTAAGGATCACATCGTTACTCGCGATCGGAGCCCCAGCAGACTCCCCTTTCGCCTCTTCTGGAGCCTACGCAGACTCCCCTTCCCGGAGCCTACGCAGACTCCCCTCTACTCGAAATAGGAGGAAACGAATTCCAGCCTACCAGTCTGTCACACATATCCAAGGGGTCATCAGAACCCGAGGATCTATCTCTGATCCCACAGTGCAGACCGACTCCACATAGCATACACATAGTTCGTCATATACATAAAACATGAACTCCGTATAACGTTTTACAATCCATATCATATTGCTAGAAAATCTTTTCAGTAGAACAATTCTTTTCATGGGAAAACATTCGTAACAGCTTGTAAATAAATCATGCTCATAAACATACTCTGTTCAGTAGAGTGGTAACTTCCGTTTACGTAAAAGTCAGGTAAAATAATAGAGTATATTCATAAAATCACTTTCCTTGGAAAACACGTAAGAGCACGTATTTTAGTTAGAAAAACTCACCTGACTTGCTTGCTCCAAAGCTCCTCACTCACGCTTCTGATCTCTAGGTGGAACACCTATTATATAATAACGTACGTCATAATTCGTTCGTTCATTACTCGAGTTAGATCCCGAACTCAATCCAAACTTATCTAAGTTGGTAGGGTACACTTCTAGTCCAAAATCATAATTAATGGTCCTTGCTCTCCCATCTATTTGAAATGCTATACCGGGTCCATTGATTTACCCAACTCTAGATTTCCAACGTAATAATAAAATCACTGGATCCCTTAATATTAAATCTGGATCGTGTTACTATTAATATGGTCCAAAATATATAAATCATTAGACTACCAATTCTATACTAGACCCTTATTAAAATTATAAACTTTAATAATAACTAGACCCAACTTTAATAACTAAGCCCAAAAGAACTTAAGAATTCTTTCGGCCCAACACTCACTTCGGCCCAAATTAAATACTACATGGAAGCCCAAAAATTTAGCGGATTAAATCTATAGTTAATTAATAACTCGAAGTCCACTTAAACCAATTTATTTGACTACCGGATTGTTAATAAAAAGGGTTTGAAACCCGTGCTTCGAACACGCTTTGCGCCAAGCAAGCATTGCGCAAGCCACCAACCGTTCTTTTCTAGACCTCTCAATTAAACCCGATTAAGAGGGAATTAAGTCTTCCATTCTATCTCTAAAATTAATCAAGACATTTAATTAAAATCATCCCCATTCATGCTCTTAACTAGATTTCATGATTTAAAACGTTAATTCGCTAGCTTAAGCTAGAAACAACCTTAAGAGTGATTACCAAGGTTCTCACTACAATTTAAACATCATAGTCGATTCCTTACTCAACTTACCCATTTTAAACATTTGATTTATAAAATGTTTCTAACAATCAATTATTCCTAAACATTCCATTTGATGAGGTTTTAAGCCTTAAACACATAATCTTACATAACCCAATTTCAACTACCTTTTTAATCTAACAAGGTTTAGATAAACAATTGCTTTCTATAAATTAACAACCCACTTTAATTATCATTTAGAGTCCCACAACTACATCCTAAACATCACAACGAAAACTAAAGAGAAAATGGATTAGATTATATACCTAATTTGATAAGAACTGCTCTTCTCCTCCTCCCAATCGCATGAAACAGCAAACAGCCACTCATCCACCACCTCCGGCGACCACCACCGGCAGCCACCACCGCCGACGACCTCCACCGGCAGCCACCACCGCCGCTGCTTCTTCCCTCGACATCTCTCTCTCCTCGTCGTCTCTCTCTCTCTCCCCCGCAACTCCCTCTCCCTCTCGCTGCCCTCTCGCTCCCGCAGTTCTCTCTGCGCACACACTAAACACACACATACGTAAGAGTATTACTTCTCTATCTCTGATTTCTCCTCACAAAACACAAGGTCCTCTCATGGCCTTTTTCTTTTTTTTCTGCACTTTCTCCCTCCCTCTCGATATGCAGCTCACACCCACACAAAACCCTAAAATAACAAACAAATGTTTTCTAAACTTTTCACAAAAGCGGCGCACAGGATAGGGGTTTAGTTCCCCATTTTCCATTTTTAACCTCCTCTGTTTTCACAAAATACACTTTATCACCCCTAACATCCATTTAATTTATGCTATTACCTTGGGTTATTACAATCTCCCCTCCTTAACAGAATTCCGTCCCGGAATTCACTCTAATAATAGCCGGTGTCATTGATTATTGACACTTAGAATCCAACTCTCGGAGTAAGTCTTTCAAAAACAAAACAATAACAACATACTTTCACGCCCTGGAGGCACAACTCTGATTAACCTCACCATATCTGTTTATTACTGTAACATACAATCATCTTACTTTCATCTTCCAAACGGATCTAATAATGCAAGAACACCACGATACTCGAGTCCCATAATTCTTCCGATTAACCACCACGACCGAAAATCAGATAAACATATATAAAGTCATCCCAGCTTCCTTACTTATATTTACCTTAGATAATTTCTTAACGGTCCGTGTGTTAATCTCAATAACAGTTTCTCACGAACTCTCGTAATTCATCTTATCAATCATAACCTGTGAACGAAGGTTATAAGTATCTCAATGCTTACCACTCCTTAATTATTCCTATCCCAATCACGACCACATTAACCATTTCCGAACTCAACTGCCCTTCCCGACCAATGCAAAATAACCACTGATCCTTATCGCACTAAACAATACAGTTTCCTTCTCTTAATCACAAACAACTTTAACTTGACCAACTCATTTCAATTATAATTATCAACTTATTTCAAAAGTTAAACTCCAATTGAGATGCAATTCATTTCTTTCGATCCACCATGAATTATCATATATAATAACTTAGCATCAACGTCTCGCTATGCTGGTATTCACAAAATCCGTCAGTCAAAACTGACTTCTTAGCTAACAACTCCACTGAGTAACCCAACAATTTACACTTTTCAAAAATAATTTGAGAATTACTTATTCCATCATACTATCATCAACTTCTCACTTTAACATATCGATTCTCCCTTGTCAATTCTTAGTAAGAATCTCGGTAGGATTGCAACACATCCTGCGATACCAATTACATTCATTACTTAACCAATCCATAAAATTTTAATCAGTCAAGCAAAGGCTTATACATCATTCACGATGTTTCAAATCAACTAATGATCAAACTACCACTCCGACCCAAAATCATCATCATGACATCCTTTACACATAACCAAAAATCCAACCGTTTCCTTCTAGGATTATTCCTTCACACACAAGAACGATTCGTGCTCTTTAGAGATTTAGCATTTGCTATAACACATGTTGGCTAACTCATCACTTATCTACCTTTAAACCTCCAATGATTCCAAAACATGCTTACTAAGCGACTCTTACAACCATAACACTTGGTTTCTCAATTGGGTAACTACCCTCCATCACTCTGTCATTCCATCCCGAACATAAACATACCACAACGTCAACTTACACCTACGTGCTCCAACATTCTGGTTAATAATCATACATCTCACACGAAACCCCCATGATGCTTCTATTTGATGTTTTCTTCCTCTCTATCATTACATCACTACGACACTAGCTGGTACATTTACCTTGGCGATTAATGCCATTACATAACTGTACATCCCCCACTCATAACATCGCACTGCAAACCAAATCTCTCATGGTCATTCATACACAACCACGCTTTCCTTCATACTCTCACGTATACTACAATCGAGTCTATCTCACTACGTAGTCCTTTCCCAACTTGTTGAACTATAACTCACGAGTTCTCAATTAACTCACACACAAACATTCTAGCTAGCTCTTCACGATCCGAGCCCTTACAAAACAGGGCACAGCTCCTCACCGATCGATAAGATCTACACCCTCGCTTCGTTTGTGCTACATACCTCATCATTCTACGAATCCCTCCATACCTCATAAATAGAACGCTTATTCAAAAATGACCACTTCCCATCCTCTTAACACTCCTACAAGGTGTTCTATTAATGTACAACCTTCTGGTTCACGTCTTCGGCCTCAGCCATCTTACACAGCTATCGACTTCCATAACATCAGACAACCTGTAGCTACTTTCTTAACTTATTCTTAAACATGGGCTCCCTTACGGGACCTAATCCTATCAACATATCATAGCCACTACGTAATATGTCTCTCCTGATTTGACCAACAACTCTCCATTCTCTGAGTTCTTTCTTAGTTTTTAAAAAAAATGCATCACCCTACGACCTAGTGAGTTCATAGCCCTCATGCATGACAAATCAATAGATAATTCATTTTGTACTTTTCATCATTTTCAATAAACAACACTTGAAAACATATAGGGTACACATGCCCTCATCACTCTTCAAAATTTAAAGTCGTGCACCATGATCTCGAGGATCGTTCGCATGCCACTTTCCATAACTCAGTCTTACTTCACCAAAACATGTCATTACGACAGAAATATATTAAGTGAAAATCTTTTCATACGACTACATCCTGAAAGAAATTATCGGCATAAAGTAAACCAGTCGGTTTTCGTACTCATAAATAACTTCAACATGTCATTACTCATTTTGGTTATAAAAGTTTTGCATTCAATCGTTTTCTTGACTTTTGCAATAATTTAACTCATCACGAAAAGAGTGAAATACTTTACAAATTATAAAACTCGAAACTTCATTGTGCCATGTGAATGAAATCATCTTTTTCTTTAAACATACGCGTGCACATCCTGACTCATTTTCGATAAAAAATTTATCTTTACACGTTTAACTTAAATCATGAAAATTTTATGTTACATAAAAGGACACCATGCATGAGACTCTACTTGCATTTGAAGGCTACTCACTCTAACAAGGTCAACTGCTTTACTCGCTGAGTTTATCCCTGACATTCTACCTACGACCAACGGTCGCCCTCTCGGTCATGCAATAACTTGCTGAACACGCTTTCCACATCTCATTTACTCAGCCCCTTCCATACTATTTCGTTTTAAGCAACTATCTCACTTTCTGCTTCTACAAGGTTTCATTTCACTATAAGCATCTTATTTCATTTATCCTACCACTGGAGAGCTCGATTAAAAGGTCAGAGTTCCCTTGACACTTTCAAGATTTCGACACGGCCTTTCCTTACTATTCTGACTGATCTATTCCAGGATTTCTAGAACTGGGACTCCCTCGAAATAAGAGCCCTACCCGACCTCAAACATTCATCTTCTCTGAATCCATGAAGAGTCACCTCTAGACGACTCATAACAGTCGATACAACACTCCTTCTCTACGATGTATATACACATGACATCATAAGTGACCTCTCAAGAAACTTCCCCAACTAGGGGTCTCAGTCTACCCTTCAGGGATCTTGCTGACATTTTAACGTACTAGAATACGACATAAACACTAGGTAGGTTAATAAGGCAGGTTAAGCACGTACATGTACCTGTAAGTTCGCAATTACACTGGCCAGGTGAAATCTCAAACTTACCGTACATGACAGTCCTCAGTACCCTATTAGTCCTATTTCTATAATAGTGTTATCCTAACGCATTTCCTGATTCTCAGTTGTGATTTCTACTCCCAAGTTTAAGTTTAGGCCCGTCCGGTCACCTAAATCCCTTAAACTATGGCTCTGATACCATTTGTAACGTCCCAAGTTCCATAAAAGACAAACATAACATTAATACATAACCTTCTGATAACTGGGTCCCAAAATTTCATTACATTACTTCTAAATATGAGGTTGGCGGAAGCAACCTATACACAACTGAGAATAACTATTACTACAAGTGGCACCGGCACTGTCTCCAACTGCGTCTGTACTCTACCTTGCTCTTGCTCACTTACCTGAGTCTTCTACTGTTAGCTTACCTGAAAAGGGTTTTTGTTTTGAAAAGCAAGGGTTAGACCATGAGGTCTAGTGAGTTCCCTCCGTAAACAGTGTACGTCAACATTATAAATCATTTTTATAAAACAGTTCACATTCTTCACATAAGCGTCAAGCATGGTACTGCACTGTGTTAAGGATCACATCGTTACTCGCGATCGGGGCCCCAGCAGACTCCCCTTTCGCCTCTTTTGGAGCCTACGCAGACTCCCCTCTACTCGAAATAGGAGGAAACGAATTCCATCCTACCAGTCTGTCATACATATCCAAGGGGTCATCAGAACCCGAGGATCTATCTCTGATCCCACAGTGCAGACCGACTCCACATAGCATACACATAGTTCGTCATATACATAAAACATGAACTTCGTATAACGTTTTACAATCCATATCATATTGCTGGAAAATCTTTTCAGTAGAACAATTCTTTTCATGGGAAAACATTCGTAACAGCTTGTAAATAAATCATGCTCATAAACATACTTTGTTCAGTAGAGTGTTAACTTCCGTTTACGTAAAAGTCAGGTAAAATAACAGAGTATATATTCATAAAATCACTTTCCTTGGAAAACACGTAAGAGCACGTATTTTAGTTAGAAAAACTCACCTGACTTGCTTGCTCCAAAGCTCCTCACTCACGCTTCTGATCTCTAGGTGGAACACCTATTATATAATAACGTACGTCATAATTCGTTCGTTCATTACTCGAGTTAGATCCCGAACTCAATCCAAACTTATCTAAGTTGGTAGGGTACACTTCTAGTCCAAAATCATATTTAATGGTCCTTGCTCTCTCATCTATTTGAAATGCTATACCGGGTCCATTGATTTACCCGACTCTAGATTTCCAACGTAATAATAAAATCACTGGATCCCTTAATATTAAATCTGGATCGTGTTACTATTAATATGGTCCAAAATATATAAATCATTAGACTACCAATTCTATACTAGGCCCTTATTAAAATTATAAACTTTAATAATAACTAGACCCAACTTTAATAACTAAGCCCAAAAGGACTTAAGAATTCTTTCGGCCCAACACTCACTTCGGCCCAAATTAAATACTACATGGAAGCCCAAAAATTTAGCAGATTAAATCTATAGTTAATTAATAACTCGAAGTCCACTTAAACCAATTTATTTGACTACCGGATTGTTAATAAAAAGGGTTTGAAACCCGTGCTTCGAACACGCTTTGCGCCAAGCAAGCATTGCGCAAGCCACCAACCGTTCTTTTCTAGACCTCTCAATTAAACCCGATTAAGAGGGAATTAAGTCTTCCATTCTATCTCTAAAATTAATCAAGACATTTAATTAAAATCATCCCCATTCATGCTCTTAACTAGATTTCACGATTTAAAACTTTAATTCGCTAGCTTAAGCGAGAAACAACCTTAAGAGTGATTACCAAGGTTCTCACTACAATTTAAACATCATAGTCGATTCCTTACTCAACTTACCCATTTTAAACATTTGATTTATAAAATGTTTCTAACAATCAATTATTCCTAAACATTCCATTTGATGAGGTTTTAAGCCTTAAACACATAATCTTACATAACCCAATTTCAACTACCTTTTTAATCTAACAAGGTTTAGATAAACAATTGCTTTCTATAAATTAACAACCCACTTTAATTATCATTTAGACCCCCACAACTACATCCTAAACATCACAACGAAAACTAAAGAGAAAATGGATTAGATTATATACCTAATTTGATAAGAACTGCTCTTCTCCTCCTCCCAATCGCATGAAACAGCAAACAGCCACTCATCCACCACCTCCGGCGACCACCACCGGCAGCCACCACCGCCGGCGACCTCCACCGGCAGCCACCACCGCCGGCGACCTCCACCGGCAGCCACCACCGCCGCTGCTTCTTCCCTCGACATCAGCTCCTCGTCGTCTCTCTCTCTCTCCCCCGCAGTTCCCTCTCCCTCTCGCTGCCCTCTCGCTCCCGCAGTTCTCTCTGCGCACACACTAAACACACACATACGTAAGAGTATTACTTCTCTATCTCTGATTTCTCCTCACAAAACACAAGGGCCTCTCATGGCCTTTTTCTTTTTTTTCTGCACTTTCTCCCTCCCTCTCGATATGCAGCTCACACCCACACAAAACCCTAAAAAAACAAACAAATGTTTTCTAAACTTTTCACAAAAGCGGCACACAGGATAGGGGTTTAATTCCCCATTTTCCATTTTTAACCTCCTATGTTTTCACAAAATACACTTTATCACCCCTAACTTCCATTTAATTTATGCTATTACCTTGGGTTATTACAGTATGTACCTATACAATGGCGAAACACAATAACTCAATGAAGGCCAAAGGGGGCATGCCCCCTA
Source organism: Saussurea involucrata (assembly GCA_033807775.1). Taxonomy (NCBI): domain Eukaryota; kingdom Viridiplantae; phylum Streptophyta; class Magnoliopsida; order Asterales; family Asteraceae; genus Saussurea; species Saussurea involucrata. The sequence goes on along the minus strand of CM066317.1, from coordinate 7,995,617 downwards.
CGGTTTAAGGCCACGTGTCTCATTATTTTTCTTTTATTGCTAATCTTTCTTCCCACGTTGTGCATCTTTATTATATGTAATTTTTTTAATAATAATTTCTTCCCATGTTGTGCATATTTGTTAATTGCTAACCTTTTTTTTTTAATGTTGTGCATTTTTTATAATTGCTAACCTTTCTTCCCATGTGGTGCATCTTTATAAAATGTAATTTTTTTCTAATAATTCTTTGTTCTTATGTTGTGCATATTTGTTATAAATAGTTGTTTTAATTGTATAAGACATTAGAAATATGTTAGGTGTTATAAAAGTTTTAGTCGTAAGGGGTCGTGTACTAAATGTTTACCGGGTAAGTACTTATCAGTATCATTTAACTTACTAAGTTTGATACTAAGGGGCCGTTTACCTAATCACTTACCCGGGTAAGTGCTTATCGGTAGATTCAACACTATCACTTACTTCTCGGGTAAGATTTTAGTCCACGAAAATGGCATCGTATGCAACAATTTAGCCGCTAAGCGCTAACCGTGGTAAGAGTCGTCACACTCACTTACCGGGTAAGACTCTCGGTCCTTGCTTTCGACTCTTGGTCCTTGCTTCCGCTCTTAGCGGGTAAGATTCTTGGTCCTTGCCATATTTATCCGGTAAGCTAAAGTGACTTGGTAAGCACTTACCCGGGTAAGTGTTTTGTAAATGGCCCCTAAATCACTCTAACGAGGACATCATATCTTATACCAATTTTGGTGTAATGAATAGTAACACACCGAATTTAGTGTAATACTATTTATTTATTTATTTACAACAATTGGAGAACGTAGAAAAGAATATACCTAAACATAACATGATGGTGTTATCTATCGGAGAAGATTTATTGTTTGCACCAACTTTTACATCAATTTTTATGAATTTGGCGTAAGGTTTTGTATTACCCATTGTCGATGCCTAAGAAAATCTACAGCATATTCTCCAAAATGGAGAAATGGAGATTTTCCGCAATTTTTTCACATCAACAGATTCTCCAAAGTCTTTCTTCAAAATAGTGAAGATAAGAAATAGTATGTGAAATTCCCGAAATTTATAGAATTCCTCTAAAATGATTAATATGAGAGAAAATATTTTTTTATTATATTTCTATCGACAAGAAAATAAAAATAAAAATTTTAAGATAGAAAAGTAAAATCTTATTAAAGCCATGATAGATGATAAGCTTAAGCTAACTGGTAGCTAATAAGCTAATTGATGAAAAAATTGTTTTTGACAAAAACTAGCTTATAAACATGTAAAATGAGCAAAAATGATATCTTGAGAAAATAATCAATTACAATATTTAGTAATATAATTAGAATAAATTTATAGTAATATAATATATTAATTAATACAAACAAAGTAGTAAATAATATAATATGTTAATTGAAAGAATTTGAAATTTATTATTATATATATTATAAATTTTGAATTTGTTAAAACAAAATTTATAAAGAATTTACATTAACTTATGATTTTAAATAACCGTTACATATAATATAAAAAAATAATAAATAACAATTGATAATTAAAATATATTGATTAATATAAAATAAATTGATATGATTATCAATAATTTTAAATAATTAAAAATTAATATCAATGTATAATTAAATTTTAAGTTATAATTTTCAGTTAATATTAATTTATAATAATTAAATTTTAATAATTAATATTTTTTTATAGTTAATAGTTAATAAATAATAATCAATATTAATGAAGACATAATTGGAATAATCACAAAAAACTTATTATAAGCTACTTCAAGTAGTTTATCAAAAAACTAGTTTATAAGTTCATTCAAACATGTATCTAGAAAATAAGCTAGTTTATATGCTAGCTAATTTTTGCCAAAAGATGCCTAAATGTCTGAAGAACTTTTAATGAAAGAAACCGTTAGAAATCAACTCCAATTTTTTGGAAATTTTATTGATTTACTGTTTTACAGAAAATTCAATATTGATTACCGGTAACTTTCAAATAAATGATTATAGATTTGAAAAAAAAAACATATAAATGACGATCAAAGTTGTTAAAGGCACAAGACGCACATAGGCGCAAAGGGGTCCGGGGCGTAGGCGCGAGGCGCTTGGGCGAGGCGCGGTCCTCACGAATGCAAGGCGCATCTTATAAATAATAATAATATATATATAAATAAATATATATACACATAAATACATACACACACATAGTAATACACAACTCAAATACCATTGTATAAAAAGTTGTAATATCAACTCAAGTACCCTTGTATAAGAAAACTAATTGTACCGAAAAGGAATATGTTTTACGTTCATTATTATTTTAAATCGAGTTGTTTATCAAATGTTTGTTCAAGTAAGTGTTTACTGCTAAAATTCAACGCTATCATTTACTTATCGGGTAGATTTCACTTCACATATCGTATACACCAGTTTTTTCCGGTAAGCGCTAATCGTGCTTAGAGTCTTCACCATCACTTACCGAATAAGGCTCTCGGTCTTTGCCTTAGCTTTTACCGGGTAAGATTATTGGTCCTTGCCATATTCATCCGGTAAGGTAATGTGATTTGGTAACCTCTTACCCGAGTAAGGGTTTGATAAACGACCCCTTAATTATTATGGTGGATAAATTATATTTTCAACTGTTTGCTTAAGAAGTCGTGTGAGTGAAATGACCCATTAATCTAACGTGAACAATGGCAGATTCAGAAACTTATGTGACTGGAAGACCCTAAGATATAGAAAATCCGAAACCGAATAACTCACCAAACCAAAAGGATTTCGGGTTATTCAGTTTGCGGGTTAAACAGTTCGGTTAACCAAATAAAGTAAATTTCGATTCCGATTTTTTTTACAATATCAGTTTTTTTGTTTTGTTTTGAAAATGGTGTCCTAGACTATGCCTAGACTAATCCATTGGCAAATTATGACTGTAAGACATCAGCCCTGATTAAACCTCAGTTGCCACAAGTTGTGTACGCCTGGATTCGAATATCGGTTAACCGAATAGCAAAGTATACTATTATTTAATTTATAGAATTTCCTTCTATAATAATTGGTTTGAACATATATAAAACTAAAATAACTAGAAATTAAGATATATTTAACAAAATCATCAACCAACACTATCAATGTAACATGATTGCAAGAACTAACGGTAACAATATACCGACGGCATAACGACCGTCAAACATAAGAGTATGGGTTTTGTTAAAATAGACTAGGCCACCGGGGGACCATCGAAAATGATCGGGGAAACTAAGCACATAAGAGTAAAAAAAAAGTTCACATACAAAATTTTACCTTTTTTCACATACGCGTGGGGGCCTTTCCCACCTTTATCAAGGTATGTACCACTAAAAAAGACATTTTTGTTCTACAAAATGTACTTTTATTCAAATTTATATTTTATAAATCTAATGTGACAACAAGTTTTTAGAATTGTTTTTATAATAGAATATCCTATTAACTATTTATAGGATAATTTTGAGAAAATGCCTTTATAAACCCATGTTTTTATTTGAATATTGTGTTTATATCAAACTTTTTCAAATAATGTTGTATAAAATAACTAATACGACACTTTATTTTAACTGTGTCGTTGTAAACTTGTTAAAACATCTAAAAACGTCCTATAAAACTATTGTAACACTTTTAGATATGACATTTTCTGGTTTGGTGATATAAACTTAACTCCTATAAATATTTTAGGACATTTAGATATTATAATTGAGTCAATCAAATACACTAATAAATACGTTTTTATTTTTTATTTTTGGTAATCGTGGGTTTCCGGGCCAGTTTACATGTACCGACTAATACACGACTAATACGAATGGACTGAAGTCATCGCAGGTGCACCTCAATGGCCCGGGGGCTTTGGTAGCGCCTGGATTTATTACGTTTTTATTTAAAAATATACTTACAAATACATTTAAAAATAGGTTTTAAATAAAAAAACCGGGCCGGTCTTATAACCAGTCCCGGGTCGGGTCAGGCCTTGTTTTTGGATGAAAATCGTAACCGGTTAAGAATTGTCGGGCTATAACCAGTACCGGGTCGGACCGGTCCTGGGCCAGACTGGTTCCATTTGGCCATCTCTAGATGCACGTTAGGATGAGATATACGGAGATGAGATGCACTGAGATGCACCAGATCATCCACGCAACAAACGTGATTTATGGATGGGCTTGAGATTAAAAGTGATCAATGATTTAGATCCATTTTTCATGTTTCTCACGTTAAAGGCCATTTGTGTCGATTAGTATCACATGTGCATCATATGAGGTTGATTACACTATTATATCGATAACACCCTTATTACATGTGATAATACATGTGAGGTGGGCCTAGGGATGTGTGGGAGATTTGACCCGCAACCTAGTTACCTAGGTCGCGTTGAACATCGCATGCGTCTCCGATTTAGTATCACATATTGAGTGGCGGATCCAGGATTTTATCTTAACGGGGTCACCTTTAAGGTAGTTTAAATGCCCGTGAAGTTGTTCGATGTATTTTTTAGACTAAATCCAACGTTTCGAGGACTTTTTAAAGGTTTTTTTTGGTTGATTTTAAGAGATTTTTAAGTTTTTTTTGTCGATTTCAAGAGAAAAAAAAGTTATTTTTTTGCGATTTTGAGAGTTAATTCTAGGTTTATGGTTGATTTCAAGACACTTTTTGGTTGATGGGGTCCCGGATGAAAAGTTACTGGAGGGCTAAAAATCAATGTGTTTAGCCTAAAATTTTCAAAAAAAAATTCATTTTCATGGGAGGCCATCCCCCCACCCCCCCTAATTACAATGTAGATCTGCCCTGCACATTTTATCATACGTGATAAACTATAATTTCACATATGATTTTTATAGTAAAAGATGTTCTTGCATTTTTGTAAAATAAAGGTTTACTCGTTTAAACCCTATATATGCTTATATACGTGCACACAAAATCAATCACTTTCACAAATCAAAGTATCAAACATCGGGATTTTCCCATGTTATATCAAACTTGTTTCGTCCATTTATTTTGAAATGACCTTAAGAAACGTATACATTGAACATGTGTTTTTACATACAATAGATATTCCTTTTTGTCGTATTTAATAATTTTTCTGTCTGTGTTGTTAGATGTCACTTCTATATGTTATACCAAATTGCGTTATTTTTTTATCAATCCTTTTTAACAAATTATATCTTATGGTCTATAACGCAAATCTTCTAAACACAATTGTTAGCCATATGTTATGAGTTATGACTGTGGTCAATGGCTATCGGTCTTGGAACCTCATGGTTCATGGGGTTCGAAGCCTTGAGCCATAGACATATAACACCATTATTGGTGATGTTATCTACTTAATAATCAGGTGACAGAGATGTTGATCCATAATATTTTCACGATGGCATAAAATAATTATTATAATATAAATAAAATAAACATCAACTATAAAAACTACGATGAAAACACACATAGTTGTTTGTTTGAATTAGTCATTCTTTTGATTTGCAGTCTTTCTTGATTTTAATTTTAATTTTCTGGAATATACGGAAATTCCTGATCAGTTTCATTAATCAACAAAGCATATTAAAGCATCTTCAACAGATTTTCCAAAATTTATCCAAAATGAAGAACCAAAGAACAAATTCTCCAAAAAAATTACATTAGTCTCCAACAGATTCTCCATTTTAGAGAAACAAACATTAAGTATAATATTAAAATATTACATTCATCTATTAAAATATTATTTCTCTCTCTAAATATTTGTTTTCTAAGAACATCTCCAACAACTTCCCCATTTTGGTGAAAATGGAGAATATGAGGATTTTGGGCTCTATTTTGCTCCAACAGTTTCCCAAAAACTATCCCAAAAATGGAAAAAGTAGGAGAGAGAATGTGTTTTTCTTCAAATATGGAGATCACTTCAAAAATGATTACCAAGTGAGAGGACCAATAGGAAACTTTGAAAATAAATATGTAGAGAGAGAAATAATATTTTAATAGATTAATGAAATATTTTAATATTATAATCAATATTTTTTTCTCCAAAATGAGGAATCTGTTGGAGATGAATATATTTTTTGGGGATTTTGGCTTTTAGTTCTCCATTTTGGAAAAAATTTGAGGAAGCTGTTGGAGATGATCTAAAAATTCTATTGGTGCTCTCATCTAGTAATCATTTTTTGGGTTATCTCCATATTTGGAGAAAAACTCCTTCTCTCTCAGACCATCTCCAATGGGGTCACTAAATCTTATACTAAACACTAAATTTGGTGCAAATCTCACTATTCACATCTTCAATGGGGTCACTATTTTCCACACTAAATTTAGTGTGATGAATAGTATTACACTATATTTGGTGTAATACTATTCATTTACACTACTTTTCAATTACATTTTTGGTCCCTCAATTTTGAGATTTATTATTTTTGTTTTTTAAAGTGTTAAAGTTTTAATAGGTTTATTTTCATATATATATATATATAGTTCTCATTTGATTAAGCCCCTATATATATATATATATTATAAATTATTTTTATACTAATTTTTTATTTATGTTTTAATTAAGTAAATAATATACAACATGATAAAATATTCGATGAAGTAAATAATTACAATGTATTATTTTACATATATAACATGATAATTGAGGATGAACGTGATCTCGATGCACCAATTGAAGTTGCAAGAGAAGTGCCACCGATAGAGGTTGAAACAGTGATGAATGATAATAACCAATTTCAACAATTTCTCGCTCGTTATAGACAAATCAAAGACAAAGTAACACACTTCGAGCTTCGGAATGCGTTAATCGATCATTTGTAGGAAAAATATAGTAATGAAAATAATTAAATGCATATGTATTCTCTTTTTTATTTGTTTAAATGTAACTTTTATTGTTTAATAAAAAGTTTTGTTTTATGCATTAAAATAATTTAGTTCATAATTAATAAAATATATATATATATTAAGTTATGATCTAAATATAAAATATGGGTATAAATTGTAAAGTTAATAAATAAAAGGATATTATTAAAAGTTTAATAAATTAATATAAAATGATTTGGTGTAAAAAATAGCGTTACCAATTGAAGAAGATTGGTAGCTAAATATCGTGTATCCCAATTATAGGCACAATATTTCCACAATGAAAGCGCAAGTATATACACCAACATTGGGATAGCTACAAGTAATAAAGTGGTAAAATACCGAGATCGTATCCACAGGGATTGGACTTTAAAGTTCCGAGTCCTAGGTCGAGAATACACTGATTTCAATGAGAGAAGAAGAAAATATTGTTTGAGCGAGTTATGGGTTTTAACAACAAAAACTAAACAAGTAAATAAAAATGAGTATGGGTGTAAGTTTTCCTTGAGATATTCGTAGGAACAATATGGTCAGTCACTTCGTGACACAAGTCATCTATAAAAAGCCCGATCTCTCGAAAGTGGCTAATTATAAACCGTGCCCACTAGTGCCCACAAAGTGCCAACTGTAACTAACTCTTGATCTTACCGATTTATCTAAGTATGATTCAGAAATCAAAGTTCCATCAATATGAAGTTTTACTCCCAAATCTCTTTGGAATACTCGACCGACAATTGAACCTTAGTAAATCATACAAAACCCGCCTCTCGACGTGGTCCGCAAAGACTTTCTCAAATCTTTGTGCATCACTTAAGTCGTATTTCGGATCCGCCCCTCTCGAGGTCTAAGATCTAATATGAACACATAAAAGTGATCAGCTTATCTGCGTTGAGTGAAGTCTCGACTCAAGTGACCAATCTCAAGAGCTACTAACAACGGCCACACCCAAGTGCGGCCTACTAGTATCAAGTTAGGCTCACACCCACACCCATGAAGGTGCTTAGCTACAAATGAAAGTAAAAGACATAATGTAAGAAAGGAAATACTTGTTAACTACTTACATTAAAGTAAAGAGAGGAATAAACTACAAACTTAGACGGAATGTAAATGCGGAAAGTATGTTGGGAACTGAAGATATGCCAAGTATAGTTAGTACTGCTAAGTCTTCATTACTACTGCCAGTTCTTCGTTACTACTGCTGGGCAAGGTTACTGCTGCTAGATGAAGTTAATGCTGCTAGATGAAGTTAGTGCTGCTAGACCAAATTACTACTGCTAGACATGGTTAGTACTGCTGAGCTGAGTTACTACTGCTTGAAGACTGTGAAGATTAATACTGCTGAAGGTTGTTAATGCTGCTGAGCCAAATCATCATTAATACTGCTGAGTTGATAAGTTTGGTATGCGATGCTTTTGGAGACAAATAAGGAATTGATCAAGATATGTTTAACGAAGATTCAGAAGATCAATTTACTTTTGATAGTTATCTTGTAATTACTTTTGTATAAATAGTATTGATAGATAGCTATTAGAATAGACGAAAATACGGAAAAAAAAAGGAAGATAGATAATATACAGAATTCGATATTCAAGAGTGAATTAACCTCAAGATCATAGATCCTATTTCTAGAGAAGTAGAAATCGTCTTGTTGAGTCTGTTCAACAAGATTGAGGTTTTGGTGTAAAACTTGTGAGTTATAACTGTTTGATATATATACAGTTTATTGAATTTCTATTGATTGTTCTTTAATTGATTTAGAGTTCTATTCCGCAAGATTCTCTAAATTCTGTTTCTAAGAAGTTTAATTCTTGTTAAGAATCGATCCTGACAAGTGGTATCAGAGCATTGGTATCTTAGAAGCTATGGACAATTCAATGGATACTCACAGTACTCCTGTTTCAAAAGTTCCCATGCTCAAACCCAATAAATTGGACATGTGGAAACTGAGAATCAAGCAGTACATTCTTCTTACTAATTATGCAATATGGGACATCATAGAAAATGGCCCATGTAATGAAGGAAAGATTGGAGAAGATGGTGAAGTCTTTGACCAATCCAAGGTTGAGTGTTATGGAGGATCACATCAACAGGCTCCAAATGGAAACCAAAACAGAAGCTCCTCTCAAGCCCATGTTTCTCAACAAGGAATGGGATTTGATTGGAGTGATCAAGCTGAGGAAGCCTGTCAGAATCAAGCTCTTATGGCAGAAGTATCTGATATTCCCACTGAGGTACAATCTAAACTCTGTTCTCAAGCTTGCATTGATGCTGTTAAAAAATATAGGGATCACAATCAGGGTATGTGTGATGACCTCAAGAGGCTAGAGAAAGATGTGAAAGATTATGTTAGGATTGTAGAAAGGTTTGAGGAACAGATTAGAGCTTTTCAAGCTAATGAACTTCAACACCACTATGATACTAACTATTGGAAGTGGGAGAAGAATGAGTATGAGATTAAGCTGAAAGTGTCTGGGGAGGAGAATGAGAAATTAAAAGAAGAGCTTGAGAAGGTTAAACTTGATGTTGAAAAGTTTACCTGTGCTTCTAAAACCATGGATACCATCATTAAGGCTCAAATCCATGACAAGATGAAAGTAGGGATAGGGTACAATGCCACACCTCCACCCTACAATAACAACTACATACCTCCCAAGTCTGATTTGTTAGAGACCAAGGATAGAAAGGAACCTGAATTAAAGATTAATATAGATCCTTGTGAAAAAGAAATAGTTGTTGAGGATAAGACTGACAAAGTAGACTCTGATGAGGAATGTGAGAGTCCATGTGTCAAGAACACTGAGATCAAAAGGAATGAAGAGAAAAAGGGAGTCCATTACAAACAGACCACAGTTGTGGCTCCCAATACCTGTAAACATTGTTCTTGTAAGAAATCTCAAGAGCTCAAGCCCCAAAAACATGATAATCAGAGGGGAAATCAAAGGAACTGGAATAACCAGTGGGCTATGAGACAAGGAGTTGACCTGAACAGAATCAACAGGCCAAAACCTTGCTTCATCTGTGGTAAGCTAAATCACTTAGCCAAACACTGTTATTTCAATCCAGTTAACCAAAGGTTTAATGCTCAAAGATATTTTCAAAAACCTGCTGGTTACAGAAAGAGTGGGGGATATAGAAAGTCTGTGAGGAAAGTTGTGGCAAAGAAACAAGTTAAAACCATAAGCCACATGAAAAAGGCAGAAACAGAAAGTGTTAGAGTATGGATGCCTAAAGGTACAAATGATAATACTGCCAACTCAGTTAGTACTGCTAACAATGTTAGTACTGCAGGAAGCAATAATGTCACTAGCAGTGTTAGTACTGCTAACACAGTTAGTACTTCTTCAACAATTAATACTGCTTCTAGTGTTAGTACTGCTAAGTTAGTTAATACTGCTGAGAAGGCGAGTACTTCTGGAAGCAATGTTAGTGCTGCCAAAGTTAGCACTTCTACATCAGTTAGTACTGCTTCTAGACCTATCATCAAAACAAAGTACTCAAGCACTGATGTTCCTCACTTTGACAAGCTTATCAAAACAGAATGTAAGTATTTTGATGATCAAGGGAGACCCAAGACCACTATGGCTTGGGTCCCCAACAAAAACTAATTGATTTCTCAGATGTGCAGGGCAGCCAACAGCTTAAGGGAAGAAGCATTTGGCATGTTGACAGAGGTTGCTCTAGGCACATGACAGGTAACATGGCCTGCCTTCAATATTTCAAATGAATTGATGGAGGACATGCTACTTTTGAAAATAATCCTGCAGAAGGTAAGAGAAGTGGTAAAAGTGATGTGTAAGATGACATTTGAGGATTTGAGTGATGCACAGTGCAGAGTTACTACTGTCTGTGTTCTAGTAGTTAATACTGCTTGTGCAGTTAATACTGCTTGTACAGTTAATACTGCTCAGTAGTTAATACTGCTCAGTAGTTAATACTGCTTGTGTAGTTAATACTGCTTTGCAGTTAATACTGCTCAGTAGTTAATACTGCTAGTGTTCAGTTAATACTGCTCAGTAGTTAATACTGCTAGTGCTCAGTTAATACTGCTCAGTAGTTAATACTGCTAGTGTTCAGTTAATACTGATCAGTAGTTAATACTGCTAGTGCTCAGTTAACACTGCTCAGTAGTTAATACTGCTAGTGCAGTTAATACTGCTAGGTAGTTAATACTGCTTGGTAGTTAATGCTGCTTGGTAGTTAATACTGCTCGGTAGTTAATACTGCAAGGTAGTTAATACTGCAAGGTAGTTAATACTGCAAGGTAGTTAATACTGCTTCTGATAATCTAGGGCATATAAATACCCCTGTTTGCCCGCCCATGTTCATAACGTCTCTTCGCATTTACTTCTTCTCTCTGGTTCTAACCTAGTCTCCCCAGAATCTCTGTGCTTTTCTTTCAAGAATCCTTAGGCATCATGGAGTTTGTGGATGAGCACAATGAAATAGCCATGCTTCATAAGCCGAAACAAGCTGCGGGATTCCACGACATTGTCGATTTTCTAAAATCCTCGCACATCTCCTATGCACTCACGGTGAGCCCAACAATCTATATCGAACATCAGAAACAATTTTGGGAGAATGCCACTGTTAGTGTTGAAGAAGGGCAGAAAACCATTCGAACAAGGGTTTGTGATAAACCCTTGAAAGTCACTGAAGAGGTTATTCGCATCTCCCTTCAGTTGAATGATGCTTCAGGTATAACTTCTATTCCTAATGAAGAACTCTTTTCTACTTTACAAAGAATGGGGTATGAAGGTCCCATTGGTGTTTTTAAATTCTACAAGTCAAAATTTTTCAACCAGTGGAGATTCCTTGTTCATACCCTGATGCACTGTATTTCCAAGAAAACTACTGGATGGAGTGAGTTCAGCAGTCCCATTGCATATGCCTTGGTCTGCTTATCCACTGCCAGAAAGTACAATTTTTCAGAAATGATCTTCAATGATCTTGTATCAAACTTGGAATCCAAAAAGACCTTTTTCATGTATCCAAGGTTTGTGCAAGAAGTTCTTAACAAGGAATTGATGGACTTACCTCAGTTCACTGAGGTATATGTACCCAAATCCCCTAAAGGGAAGGTTTTTTCAAATATGAAAAGACTTCCTAGGGACTCGGAAGGAGTTGACACACCATTGTTCTCTACAATGATGGTTGTGTCCCACCCCTCTGAAGGTATGGCATCAGGATCAAGGCCCTCATTAGATCAACCCACTGATGACCAATCCCAACCTTCCATCTCAAAAGACATCCCACAGTCCATTCTTGAACAGCCCACTCCCACAATCACCAAAAGGTTTCAAAGAAGAAAGGTGCACAAGGCTCCTTCCCTTGTTGTACCTACTCAAAGCCCTACGCCTTTAAGCCCTCAATTGGAGCATTCTCCAATTGAGAATATCAACAGGGAAACCACAGGGGTGTCTCCCAACCTCAAGAAGGTGGTCTCTAAGGAGAAGGATGACCATATGGGTGCTAAGGCTGCCACTACTTCTGCTAGCACAGAGAAGGACAGTGGTAACATAAATAAGACCTTCCCCATGGCAACTCTAAATGAGAAATCATTAGGAGGACCCAGGTGCCAAGAAACCAAGGGGGCAGGTAGTGCTTCTGCTAGGCAGAAGGCTTCTGCTGAAACTTCCAAGGATCCTTTAAAGAAGGTAAATACTTCTAAACAAGGTGAGGATAGATATAACTATGAGGAATTGATGGAAACCTTAGGGAATATCAACTTGGATGTCATGGCACAAAAGAAAGAGATTGAGCAACTTAAGACTGTGGTCACCTACCAACAGTCTCAAATTGAGAAGCTCAAAAAGATGGTCACCAAGTTGCTGAACAAAAAGAAAAAGGCAAGGTTTGTGCTAAGAAGGAGAACCTCAACTGATGATGCTCCCAAAAAGGGGGAGTCAGAGTCAGAAGCAGAACTGAAACTGAAGGGTCCACAAATTGAGGGGGAGACTGCTCACATAGAGACTAAGATGGAAATGGACTATGCACAGTTTAAGGGGGAGTCCAGTGAGACAGAAAAGGGGGAAGAGTGTGTTAAAGAAACCAAAGCAGCAGAAACCACAGCAGCAGAAACTGTTAATGCTGCTGAGTTTGAACAAGCAGCAGAAACAGTTAATGCTGCTGAAGGCCAAACAGTCAAAGCAGCAGAAACTGAGCAGGAAGCAGTAACTACATCTCAAGCTGAAATAGATGAAGAAATTTACTGGATTGTAAAGAACTGTATTGAAGCAGCATCACTACATGTACTAAGAGAAGCAGTAACAGCCATAGCAGCAGAAATGGTTATTGCTGCTGAAAAACTTAAAGCAGCTGAACCAACTCCTGAGGCTGTCAAAACTCTTAAAAGAACCAAGATGATGTCCAAGAAAAGACCAAGAACCCAGCCCATAACTTCAAAGAAGAAAAATGAAAAGAAGCCAAGGGTGGAGTCATCTGCAGAAGAGGCCCAGGAGGAAACAGTGAAATCTGATGGAAAAGTTGCTGAAGAAGAAGTGGCAACTCCATCAGGGCAATCAGGCAATGTGCAATCACAAACGGATGCCCAATGTGACTTGTACATTACTAGTGTTGACTCTAACCCAATTCCACTTCAGGCTGAACCAATATCATCTAAGGCTCCTGAAATCATCTTTTGGGACACTTTGAAAGATGGTAGAAAGGAGTTCATTAGGATAAAAAGAGCTGATGGAAAATTTGAAGTATTTTCTACTTGGGGAAAAATTGTCAGAACTTGCTCAAGATCAGACTTAGAAGAGATGTTCAAAGTTGGGATGAAGATATATGGAAACATGCTGACTGAGCCAGGGATGTCAATTTCTAAAATGGTACTTGAATTCTTGTGCCAAATGTTCAAACCTGAAGCAGTTCAGCATAGGTTAAACACACAGTTTCAAGTCATTACCAACTGGATGCTCTATGAAAACTGTGGAGTATATGTCATCTCCCTTGACTCTGCAACTCAAGAATACTATCTTGTAGATGAAATATACAATCACAGCATGAAGAGGCTGCAAGGAATGTTACACACTAAGCTGACCTGCAACAAGGATTCAGCAATGGGTAGATTCTTGGTAAAGAGGATTCTCAATCAGAGTCTAGGCCTAAGTCCTAATCTGTGTGTACATGATGACTAAGTTTTGGAAGCATCATCTGAAGAACTTGACTTCTTTTCCTAAAAGTCAAGTTAGGGGGAGATTGTTGGGAACTGAAGATATGCCAAGTATAGTTAGTACTGCTAAGTCTTCATTACTACTGCCAGTTCTTCGTTACTACTGCTGGGCAAGGTTACTGCTGCTAGATGAAGTTAATGCTGCTAGATGAAGTTAGTGCTGCTAGACCAAATTACTACTGCTAGACATGGTTAGTACTGCTGAGCTGAGTTACTACTGCTTGAAGACTGTGAAGATTAATACTGCTGAAGGTTGTTAATGCTGCTGAGCCAAATCATCATTAATACTGCTGAGTTGATAAGTTTGGTATGCGATGCTTTTGGAGACAAATAAGGAATTGATCAAGATATGTTTAACGAAGATTCAGAAGATCAATTTACTTTTGATAGTTATCTTGTAATTACTTTTGTATAAATAGTATTGATAGATATCTATTAGAATAGACGAAAATACGGAAAAAAAAAGGAAGATAGATAATATACAGAATTCGATATTCAAGAGTGAATTAACCTCAAGATCATAGATCCTATTTCTAGAGAAGTAGAAATCGTCTTGTTGAGTCTGTTCAACAAGATTGAGGTTTTGGTGTAAAACTTGTGAGTTATAACTGTTTGATATATATACAGTTTATTGAATTTCTATTGATTGTTCTTTAATTGATTTAGAGTTCTATTCCGCAAGATTCTCTAAATTCTGTTTCTAAGAAGTTTAATTCTTGTTAAGAATCGATCCTGACAAAGTAAATTCAAGAAAGTTAAAGACAATAAATTAAACTACAACTAAGTTAACAAAATGTAAAGCTAGAACATAAACTTCTACATCTTTGGAGCTCTCCTTCAAAGCATCCCCAAGGGTAGTATTTATAGCATGAGATGGGCAACCTTGGGCAAATCTTCCAAATCCATTGAATTAAGCATGGCCAAGTAAGTGATGGCTCCAAGGGCAAGGTTGTAATTCTTTCACCAGCATAGTACAACCATTAAATATCAGCCAAGCATTCCCACCAAATGACTTAACCACGGTTAACATTTTACCACTTGAGTCTGCGAGTGCCCACTGTGGGCAAAAGATGTGCCCACTTTACGAACATATGCGTTTTTAACCCAAAAACGATGCGTTTAACCATAAAAACATTCTCAACAACTCCAAATGAAAATAAAATAATAAAATGAAGAAACACAAACAAATAAAAAGGAAAAACAACTCAACTGGAAGAAAAACACACACAAACGGAATGTAAATAACGCTCAAAATGAGAGTTATCACACCCCGAAACTTAACTTGTTATTTGTCCCCAAGTAACTAAAAGACAAAGATAAAAACAAATGAAGATACAAAATACCCAAAAAAACTAAGTATCACAAATAGGATCTTCAATTTTTCTCTTTTTTCTTTTTCTCTTTTATTTTGCATCTCAAATCCCTTTAACTAAAAGCATCCATAGTTTATCATAATTTTTCCACTCTATTTTTTTATTGCACTTTGATTTCCATAGGCTAAGCTATAATTCACCCATCTTATGATAATTGACTTTGCAAACTTAGATCCACAGGACTTTGAAGGGTTAGTGTTTATGATTTCTCATTTTTCTTACATTTTTCATCTTCCCCTAAACTTGTCTTTTTATTTTTGGGTTACACCAAAGAAAAATGTTTTAAACTATGTATTTGGTGTGTTTTGCCCAACCTTTTCCTCTCAACGTGTCGAACTTAGCTATTTGTAAACTATTTTATATATCCTTCCAATTTTTCGAAGGATTTGCTCTTTTTTTCAACACTTGAGTTTCCTCCCCCCAAACTTAAAATACTCAATATCTTCACTGTGGAGGAGTAATAACCGGTATGACTGAACGGTTCGGGTAAGGCAACAAATGAAAAGTGTATCGGCCAATGATTCAGAAAATGGCCTATGTCATTTCTAAAATTTCAAAGTTTAATCAATATGGATACCGGGGAATTGGTTGCTTAGTTCTAGAAATCTGCTAGTGGTGGAAAGATTATTCAAACTATGAAACTTCAAGTAAAAGGATATACGATGCATGGGATTTTTTTTTATCCCAAAAATTCTTGATACTAGTCGAAATCACACACAAAAGTGTAAAATAAAAGACACAAAATTGGAGTTGAGAGCAAGACAATAGTTTGCATCAAGGTTATGTAGGATGTGGTTCACCACCCCATATGTGCATTTTCAAAAAGTGGAGTGGTTTCAAGATAATAGACACTTCCACCATACCAAAGCTTCTTCCAACAAGTCCACCACCCAAAGAACACGATATAGGCAAAGTTCCCAAGCTCTTGATCACACAAATCCTCCCAACGGTCCATGGCATGATCCTGAAAGGAACATTGTGATCACAAAAAGAAGGCTGCACAAAATGAGCAAAAATCATTACGTTAGGAATTTTAGCATCTTGAAGTACTTCTTCACTATTAGGAAGTAAATAAGGCTTGCTCATGTGCTTGAAATTTGCCTCAAAATTCTCCAACTCTTTCTTAACACCACTCTCATCCTTACCAAAACATTTTGATTTTTCATTATCACTTGGTAAGGAACCTTGACTTTGATATTTCAACTCGTCGACTAGTTGTCCTATCTTAGTGTTTAAGGCTTCAAAAGAGGATGCGAAATTTCCCAAAAATGTTGTAAAATTTTCTATTAAGCATGGGGAAAAAGTTTCAAAAGAGTGAGACGGTTCGGGTTGTTCAAAAACATTCGGGTGGGTTGTTGGAAACAAAGGACGTGAATCCATGGTAAGGATCACTCCTGTAACATCTCGAATTTTCGTTGTATTATTTTTGTAAATTACAAGTTTTAACTCGGGGTTAAGTTTGTAATTGTTTAAAGTTTTGGTTGATATAGATTTTCAAATTAAGGGTTTGTTGTGTCATTCCTTTAAAGTTAGGGGTGTGTTTGGTAAAAGTGAGATATGACTCACTATGTTAGTAAGAGGTGTCACACAATTAGTCTTAATAGACTAATTATGTGTGTGTGTGGATAATTTGGTAGTGAGAGAGAGAGATAGAACCGAGAGAGAGAGAGAGATAGAAAGATCGAGAAGAAGAAGAGCAAGTAAAGCAAGGATTTTCAGCTGGGTTTTTGGAGATTAAGTGAAGAAACAAAGGTAATCTATCTTATCTTTTATGTTTATAAGTTGTTAGATAAGTTTAGAGATGAGTTTTTTATGAAATATGAATGTTTTGGGAAATCTGAATATATGTGTAGGTTCAGTTTATAGCCTTAATCATATCTGCATAATATCAGAAAGATTCATGGTGTAAAAACTGCAAAATCTGGGTTTAAGGATAAACATAGTGGACTGAGACATGGATGGACATCATGGATGTCGCAACCTTGAGCTGCGACATTCATGCATGTCGCAATAGACCGTTGCGACTTGGTAGTGAAGTCGCAATGAACGGTTGCGACTTGGTAGTGAAGTCGCAATGAACGGTTGCGACTTGGTGTTGAAGTCGCAATAGAAGGTTGCGACTTGGGGTTGAAATCTCAATAGAAGGCTACGACTTGGTGACCATGTCGCAGTAGTTGATTGCGACTTGCACTGTGCATTGCGACAAGAGATTTTAATAGTTAGTTGGTTGCGACTTAAGACGAAAATTTTTAGATGATAAGGATTCTTAGCCTTAGAGAGTTCTGTTCTGTATTTTAATATCAGTATATGTGTATATTGGGTATTACAGCAAACTGTGGTGGTGAAGACAGAAGTTCCTAAGTCTTTAAAAGAAATAAAAGAAGTGTGACTTCATACCAGGTGAGTTTATTCAACTCTCTTTAAAGTTCAGCAATTAGTATTGAAATAGATATATATATATATATATATATATATATATATTATGTATGTCGGAACATGTTACGAAGGACTCGTCTTAATTAGTAATGAGTCCAGATAGATGACTAAAAGTTACGATATGTTGATCCCCGTGCTAAATTGCAATGAGGGGATAGTTAAGAAGTTGAGATACCAAGACTATAAATATTCCTTATAAATGTTATATATGTAGAATATGTTTTGGAGACGGATATATTATATGTTATGTACATATAATGGTAAGATTAATAATACTTATGTATTGTGTGGCGATTGCTAGAAATAGGCATCCGGTCATAGTAGGGCACCTGGGTACGGTCTAATGGGAACCGAAATACTTGTCATTTGACCAAGGGATGTAATTTCTAGTGAACGAGTGTATCTTGAATCATCGTGAGGGCCCCGGTTGTGTATCGCGATATATTAATCCCATTGGGGTCAGTGATTCTGAGATGGTGAGGACGTGAAATGTGGAATAGGCAGATTTTGATTTGTAATTCCCATTTCGAATGGAAGATCGGAGATTTCCATTTTATAGGGAAGATCGGAGATTTCCCGTTGTGAAAGGAAGATTAGAAATAGGCATAAAGTAAATTGTAATCTCTACTTCCGGATTAAGAAATAGGCAGGTTTTGACTTGTAATTTCTTAGATAAGAGTAATGACTTTAAATCTGGGATGATTTATAGTAAACTCTTGATAGTGATATTATGGCTAGACGAATTAGTCATAAGTATGAGAGTGAGGTAGATTCCCAGTATTGAAAGGAGTTGTTGTACGGTAAGATGGGCGAGAACAGGTTTGTTTTATCTGTTGAGATTTTAATTGTTTAACTTTAATTTGATTTGAATATTCTCACTAGGCGAAAGCCTAATGTTTCAAGTTGAATTTTCTTACCAGGTACGAGCTCCGGGAAGTAAGCGGGAATGAGAGAAGAGAACTTTTGGGAAGACTCAAACTTAGAGATAACGGAGTATCTAGCTTTACTTTTGAGGCTTTTTGGGACAAAGGATTAGATAACTTAATTAATCTGATTATGTTATATGTTTAGATTAATAGGTTATTTGAATTAGCCGTGTTGTATGTGAAACCTTTACACTTGATCCTCAGGTTATAGAAGTTTGAAGTTTTATGATCATAACTTGTAGTAATTTTTAAGGTTTAAATTGGCCCTGTTTTTAGGGTGTTACAACTCCCTTGAAAATCACAAAAATAATCAAAATTCCCCTCCCATGATTGGTCAAATGTATTTATAAACGTGTCATTCCAATCTTGACAAGGAGGTGAAAATGAAGGGTAGGTGCCATCATCTTGAAGATTAGTCAAAAAGTTAGGATGTTGTTCCCATGAATAATCGAAAAAATTAAAATACGGGGCATCCCAACTAAAACCTTCCATTTTGGTGAAAGAAAAACCAATGAAAAACTCAACTTATAACTCAAGAAACTCTGGAAATACGCCAATCCCCGGCAACGATGCCAAAAACTTGGTAGCTAAATATCGTGTATCCCAATTATAGGCACAATATTTCTACAATGAAAGCGCAAGTATACACCAACATTGGGATCGCTACAAGTAATAAAGTGGTAAAATACCGAGATCGTATCCACAGGGATTGGACTTTAAAGTTCCGAGTAATGGGTTTGAGCGAGTTATGGGTTTTAAAATACTGATTTCAATGAGAGAAGAAGAAAATATTGTTTGAGCAAGTTATGGGTTTTAACAACAAAAACTAAACAAGTAAATAAAAATGAGTATGGGTGTAAGTTTTCCTTGAGATATTCGTAGGAACAATATGGTCAGTCACTTCGTGACACAAGTCATCTATAAAAAGCCCGATCTCTCGAAAGTGGCTAATTATAAACCGTGCCCACTAGTGCCCACAAAGTGCCCACTGTAACTAATTCTTGATCTTACCGATTTATCTAAGTATGATTCAGAAATCAAAGTTCCATCAATATGAAGTTTTACTCCCAAATCTCTTTGGAATACTCGACCGACAATTGAACCTTAGTAAATCATACAAAACCCGCCTCTCGACGTGGTCCGCAAAGACTTTCTCAAATCTTTGTGCATCACTTAAGCCGTATTTCGGATCCGCCCCTCTCGAGGTCTAAGATCTAATATGAACACATAAAAGTGATCAACTTATCTGCATTGAGTGAAGTCTCGACTCAAGTGACCAATCTCAAGAGCTAGTAACAACGGCCACACCCAAGTGCGGCCTACTAGTCTCAAGTTAGGCTCACACCCACACCCATGAAGGTGCTTAGCTACAAATGAAAGTAAAAGACATAATGTAAGAAAGGAAATACTTGTTAACTACTTACATTAAAGTAAAGAGAGGAATAAACTACAAACTTAGACGGAATGTAAATGCGGAAAGTAAATGCAAAAAAGTTAAAGACAATAAATTAAACTACAACTAAGTTAACAAAATGTAAAGCTAGAACATAAACTTCTACATCTTTGGAGCTCTCCTTCAAAGCATCCCCAAGGGTAGTATTTATAGCATGAGATGGGCAACCTTGGGCAAATCTTCCAAATCCATTGAATTAAGCATGGCCAAGTAAGTGATGGCTCCAAGGGCAAGGTTGTAATTCTTTGACCAGCATAGTACAACCATTAAATATCAGCCAAGCATTCCCACCAGATGACTTAACCACGGTTAACATTTTACCACTTGAGTCTGCGAGTGCCCACTGTGGGCAAAAGCTGTGCCCACTTTACGAACAGATGCGTTTTAACCCAAAAACGGTGCGTTTAACCATAAAAACATTCTCAACAACTCCAAATGAAAATAAAATAATAAAATGAAGAAACACAAACAAATAAAAAGGAAAAACAACTCAACTGGAAGAAAAACACACACAAACGAAATGTAAATAACGCTCAAAATGAGAGTTATCAAAGATTTACTATTAACACTAAATTTTACACTATTTTTTATATTTGGTGTAAAATATAGTGTGACCCATTGGAGATGCCCTCATAATTTCTTCATTTTCGAGATAGTTTTAAAAAAGTTGTTGAAGCAAAATTATAGCTCAAAATACTCATATTCTCTATTTTCTTTAAAATAAAGAAGCTGCTAAATGCTTTTTAGAGTTAATAACATGAGCGGCACACAACGGAACACAATAGTGACATCAGTAAAGGTCATAAATTATTTCGTACAACGACAAAAAGATTTAATAGTGGCACAAGACCCTACTAGTTTCTACATAAATCCGCCCCTAGTTGGTGAGAAATTCAATTATTGTTTGATGATGTTTTTATACAATTTCCGCATTTATTATTTTATACACTGCAACAAAATTTGGTTTATAGGTAGCAAAAATGCTAAACGTTTTAATAGACTATTTTATAAGATTTAATTTATAGACCAACAAATACAACGTTTTATTTAAAGGCGTTGTAATAAGTTTACATGACGTTTTTTTGGTGTCCAACAAGTTTTTTAGAACATTTTTAATACAAAGTATCGTATTAGATATTTTATAGAACACTATTTGAAAAAATGTTTTATAAAAACAAGTTTATAAGTCACTTTTTTTAAAAGTGCCGTATGAAATAGCTAATGAGACGCTTTGTATTAAAAATGTTGTAAAAAACTTGTTAAGACGCCCAAAAACATTCTTTAAACATATTACAACGTCTTTAGATAGGACATTTTATTTTTTGGTCAAATAAATTAAGTCTTGGAGAACAGTTTATTAAAACGCTTAGAAATTTGTGACGTCGTATAAACCAATTTTATTGTAGTTATAACAAATTCAATGTATTGTTTGATGATTTTTTTTTTGCAATAAAATATTTAAGTGAAACCTAGATACTTTTAATATTCGAAAAATGTTTCTCTCTACAACAAATTGGATTTAAACGTCCTAATATGATAATGTATAGGATTTAAGTTTTAAAGATTAAATTATAAAGTCATATATCTACAAGTGCTATAATAGATTTGTAGGTTGCTTTTGAGCAGTTCAACAAGCTTTTTAAAACGTTTTTAAAATAAACGGTCGTATTAACTATTTTATAAGACACTTTTGAAAAGTGTCATAAAAATATCTTTGTATATGACATTTTATCAAATAGTGTCGTATAAAATAACAAAAAAATGCGACACTTTATTCTAAAAGTGCCCTAAAAAACTTGTTGAAACGTCCAAAAACGTTTTATAAACATATTGTAACACTTTTAAATATGACATTTTTTATTTGGTTCTATAAACTTAAGTCCTATCGAGCATCCTGTTAGGTCGCTTAGACACGGTAGGTGTGTTTTATAAACCTAATGTTGTTGAAGTGTACGTTTTTAGAAAAACAAAATCCATTTACAAACATTTAAAAAAATGAATTCATAGGTACATTAACAATAGTTTAAAAAAGGCATTTAGCGTTTTTGTAAGGCGTGATTTTTTTCAATTGTTTTTCTAGTTTTTCAATCTATCTTTCGTTTTCTCTAAAAAATCCCAACTCTTGAACTTATTTTTATTATTAGTATTCAACCGCTTCTCCGTATATAATAAATAAACATAAATTCATATCAACATCATATACGAAAAGATACAGATAAAAAAACAAGATCATTTTGATCTGTATGAAAATTGCCAAACCATTTGACTCTTCGACCATTCCAATATGAAGGATTAATCAATCAAATAATAAACAGTAAAATCAAGAGACCAAATGTGTTGTTTTTCTTTTGTTGTCTTAAACTTGTCTCTTTTGTTTATAGTTTCCATTTTTAGAAGTTATATCAAAATATTGTCTTAATTTGCTCTTTTATGCGATCGATATATTTATATTGATTTTGTTTTAGTAATGAAATGGATACGAGGTTTTTGAACGTACATTTTCAAAGTCATTATTAATTGTGACGTTCAATGAATTAAATTAGATAATCATTTATTTATAAAAAAATATTAAAGTTAGAGATAATCAGTAGACCTTCACTCGGTGTTTGTTTACCTCTTAATGGTTCCATTAAGAGGCAACCTCTGAATCGCTAAGAGGTAAATCCTGTTTGGCAAAAAAAAGGCCTGCCTCTTAATGGTTTTAAAACCATCTGAATGATTTAGCATCTTGATCCTCCCTTAACCATTCAGCACCTTGATTTCATTCTAAACAATTACCAAACAAGCATATTTCATTTTGCACTATATCGTAAAAGTCTCTTAATTATTCTGACCACTTAATCATTTTGTACTAAATCATTCAGTAACTGCCAAATAGCCCCTAAAGCACGCTACAAGCGTACACTCAACTTCAACAAACGAGAATTTTCGGCCGAACTAGTGAACCACACAAGTTGGTTAAATGCGTATAGAGCTAGTACATTTATCTGAAATCCTTAACTTGAAATGAAAATAGTTCCTTTTGAACAATAGTTATTTTAAAATCAAATGTAAAGATTGTAACGTATAGTACAACTGTCTCAACGAGAAAAAATATTAATTACATGTCTAAAAATAGAAACATAATCGATAGACGATCGTCTTATGAATCTAGATGGCTATAAGGTATAATCGTATATCCATTAAAAATATCACTTACTCACTCTCAACCTACTTGTCAAGACGCCCTCTTCACGGTATCCGCAAGGATGCGTTTAGTATACATACATGATAAAACATAATAGGACGGGATAGGACAGAACAATTGTTCAGCGTTTGGTAAGACAGAACTGGACAAAACAGATAACAAAATGTATTATTAGAAAGTTTTCTACAAGACGATTAAAGCGACACCGAAATAAAAAGTTTATATAGTTTCCAATTTTTATTTTCTAACCCTTTATATATGTTTTTACTATTAATATTTAACAATTTACATAAATTAATCAAAACATAGAAATCATATAAAAATAATATTTTGAGGACAATAAAGTGAAAGTTTAGAAAATAGAGAATACAATAAATAAAATATAAAAAGGGAATAAAATATAAAAAAGAAGGCGTAATTGATGTTTTAGAAAAGAATTAGATTTTATTTGAAACTATATTGATAAAACATAAGTAGGTTCTAACTTGTTCCATGGGATGGGGGTGGAACAGGCTTGTTCCACTTTGTTCATATCTGTTCCACATAAAAATGTAGTACTAGTCTACTTTACAAGTTGTAGGGATGAAAACCAAAAGACATCCATGGACGAGGGACCAAAAATGTAATTCACTCTAAACTAAGGTATAATCAAAATGAAAAAGCCTCTCACTCTAAGGGTAGGAATACGCTGCTGTTTCAGGAGGGTGCCCGTCTCCGAAACCCATAAGCATCTCCGTCCCCGTAACCGTACCGATCCCCGTCGAGGATCCCCATCGGGTCCCTGCGGTTTCCCGGTCTCCATTGGGGAACTCGTTAAGAAAAAAATGCATCGTTACCCGTTGGTTTTCCCCAAACCCGACCCGAACCCGACCCGAAAGTCAATCATCATCTTTCTTTGAAGATTTTGTTTTCTGTTTCTTCTTTCAAACGAGAGGCACCTTTGCTCTTTATTCGATTTCCTTTCTCAGCACAGATTCCCCCAAATATCTAATATGATTTGAATTAGGCTTGGGCTTTAAAGTATATATATATATATATATATATATATTTATCTTGTAGCCCAACATAAATTATGTAATATATATGTAATATATTTATGTATATATTATATCGGGTCGGGCCAGTGAGGATGGTTCCCGCCCCCGTTATAATCCCCATTTCCCGCCCCGTCCCCGTTAAAAGGTCCCCGTACTCGACCAGACACATGGTTGACCTAACGGGGCCTTTTTTTTAACGGTTTTAAGTGAAAGGATTAGTTTAGAGTCTAAAGCATAAAATTTAGACACTAGTGTATTTTCTTTAGGAATTGTAGGGATGAAACTCAAAAAATAGTGATAGACAAGGAAGAAAAAGTTATTTTATTTTATTTTATTAGGATTTGTCTTCAAACAAAATATAACTTTATAAAGTTGAGGGGAAGGAAGATTTGAAAGATGAAGAAAAGTGATGATAGTTATAAGAAGCTAGATCGAAAAACAAAGGAAAAGATGAGAAGGGTTCATATGAAAGGGTTTTGCAACAAGCTTGCTTCTATCGTCCCTCAACCTTCCAAGGTATTATTTTTCTTGATGTGTTTACGTATTTTTATAACATAATATGTATTGTCTATAACCTGTTAAATACCAATCTGAATGATCTGTAAGACCGTTGGACACTTGCTCCAATAGTTTTTCCAAATTAAATGCTCGTTGTTTATGATATAATTGTATCATACATTCATACTTTACAGTTGACTTATATAAAGTATACATATCATCTATTAGACACCAATATCTACAAAAAGACATTATTTTATTCGTGCAATATGCTATATTAAGCAAAAATAAATAAATAAATATTATCCATCATCAAGCAAAGAATGTTACATAGAAAAAAATAAACTAATAATAGTGTAACATGTATTTGGTTTTATTTTTATAACGAGTTATTTAGCTTAATTGATTTTAAATAAAAAAACTTAATCAAACCGAATAAGGATCCTTATGCCGTTATGCGGTCAACTGAATCGTTTAACCTGAAACCGTTTTAACCCAAATCTCCTTTGGTTCAGGTGGGTTATTTCAGTTATATTTGATATCCCTAGTTTTTCGATTGTATCCCCTTTTTTGAGAACTCGTAGCGAATGGGAGTGTTCATCTAACTTGTCAAACAACATAAACCTTCCATACTGTATTGTAGTACACAGTTTAGAACTTTCACCTTGTGGTTGCGGTTTGCGTTTTTATCAAACCATAGTTTGCGTTACAGTTTGTTGTTTTGAACTTTAAAATTATGGTTCAAGTTACACTACACTCCATATATATATTATTTTTATATAAATATATGTTAATAACTTTTATAGACGATTGGAATTTTTTTGTGTGGATTGGAACTAATTATTTTAGTTTGTTTTTGACTATTTTTTGTTGGGAACTGAAGATATGCCAAGTATGATTAGTACTGCCAAGACAATTTTACTACTGCCAGTTCTTCATTAATACTGCTAGACGAAGTTACTACTGCTAGTCAAGGTTACTACTGCTAGACAAGGTTACTACTGCTAGACAAGGTTAGTACTGCTGGTGCATAATTGAATATCTGTTAGTACTGTTCATGAAGAATGAAGGTTAATACTGCTGACTTGATAAGTTTGGGATGCGATACTTTTGGAGACAAAGAAGGAATTGATCAAGATATGTTTAACGAAGATTCAGAAGATCAATTTACTTTTTGATAGTTATCTTGTAATTACTTTTGTATAAATAGTATTGATAGATAGCTATTAGAATATACACGATAGACGAGCTAATATACGTGTGAAATAGAATTCGATATTGATTCAAGAGAGAATTAACCTCAAGGTGTAAGAACCCTATTTCTAGAGAAGTAGAAGTCGTCTTGTTGAGCCTGTTCAACAAGATTGAGGTTTGGTTGTTAATATTGTGATTCGAAACAGTGAATACAAAAAGTAGTGAATTTTCTGTTACATTGTTCTTGATTGTGAGAATTAAAGTTCTTTTCCGCAGATTCTTTAATTCTGAATTCTAAGTGTTTGTAGTCTTGTTAAGATTTGATCCTGACAAGTGGTATCAGAGCGAGTGTCTCTTAGAATTCTACAGTCATTATGGAAAATTCTTTTGAATCAAACAGTACTCTTGTATCTAAGGTTCCCATGCTCAGACCCAATGAATTTGACATGTGGAAAATTAGAATCAAGCAGTACATTCTGCTTACTGATTATTTCATCTGGGATATCATTGAGAATGGTCCATGTGCTGAAGGAAGAGTAGGAGCAGATGGCAAAAGACCCCCACCAAAGACAGATGCAGAAAGAAAGGTCAGACAGACAGAGATGAAAGCCTTAAGCACTCTGCTTTTGGCTATTCCCAATGAATATCAGCATCAATTCCATCACTGTTCTGATGCTCAAATCTTATGGAATGCCTTGGAGAAGAGATTCACTGGAACAAAGAGCACAAAGAGAAATCAGAAGGCAATTCTCAAGCAACAGTATGAAAACTTTACTTCTACCAAGAATGAGTCTATGACTCAAACTTTTGATAGATTCAATAAGTTGATTGGAGAGTTGGCTACAGTTGGTGTTCATATGGAGCCTGATGATGTGAATAGGAAGTTTCTCAGATCCCTAGGTGAGGAATGGACCATGTACACTGTGTCCTTCAGACAGAATGACCAACTGGAAGATAAGGAACTTGATGATCTGTACAATGATCTTAGAGTCTTTGAATCAGAGGTTGAAGCCAAAAGGAAGCCCTCTGGATATGCTCATAATGCTGCACTTCTTTCAGCATCATCTGATTCTACTGCTAACCATGAATCAGTTAGTACTGTTGGTTCAGTTAGTGCTGCTGGTTCAATCAATCAGGAAAAATCAAAAGATTCAGTACTAGAAGCTTTCTTTTCTAGTCATGTAAATTCCTCTTTGATTAAGGATGATTTAGAACAGGTTAATGCTGATGACCTTGAAGAGATGGACATCAAATGGCAGATGGCTATGCTGTCTATGAGGGTGAAGAGATTCATTAAGAGGACAGGGAGAAACAATTTTTCCCAAAGAAGAGAGGATGGTGCTGGATTTGATAAATCCAAAGTTGAATGCTACAAGTGTCACAAGATGGGACACTTTGCCAGGGAATGCAGAGGAGGAACATCTCACAACAGCCATCAACAAACTCAGGCTGGAAGTTCCAATCAAAACAGAAACTCCATTCAAATTCTTGTTTCTCAAAAAGGAATGGGATTTGACTGGAGTGACCAAGCAGAAGAAGCCATCCAAAATCAAGCTCTTATGGCTGAAGTTTCAGATCTTCCCACTGAGGTAAAATCTAATCTCTGTACTAAAGCTTGTATAGACACTGTTAAAAGGTATAGAGATCACAATAAGGGTATGTGTGATGATCTTAAAAGGTTAGAAAAGGATAGAAGAGACTATGTGTTGATTGTTGAGAGGTTTGAAGAACAGATTAGGGCCTTTCAAGCCAATGAACTTCAACATTCATATGATACTAACTACTGGAAGTGGGAAAAAGGTGATCTTGAGTTCCAATTAAAAGAGTCTAGGGAAGAGTGTGGGAAATTAACAGAAGAACTTAAGAAAGTTACAGCTGATGTTGAAAAGTTTTCAAAAGCTTCCAAAGCCATGGACACAATAATCAATGCTCAAGTCCATGGTAAGATGAAAACAGGCCTAGGGTATAATGTCACTCCTCCACCCTACAACAACAACTACATCCCTCCTAAGTCAGACCTATTAGAAACCAAGGATAGGAAGGACTTACCTAAAGGAGCCACTGAAGTAGATCCTTTAGATAAAGTAGTTGTTGAGGATGAGACTGACAAAGTAGGATCTGATGATGAATGTGAAAGTCCATGTGTAAAGAACAATGAGATCAAAAGGACTGAAAAGGAAAAGGGAGTTCATTACACACAGACCACAGTTGTGAACTCCAATACTTGTGAACAGTGTTCTTGCAGGAAATCTAAAGAGAACAAGCCCCAAAAACATGATAATCAGAGGGGAAATCAAAGGAACTGGAATAACCAGTGGGCACTAAGGCAAGGAGTTGATCTGCAAAAGATTAACAGACCAAAACCTTGCTTTATTTGTGGCAAATTGAACCATCTTGCCAAATACTGTTACTTTAATCCTATTAACCAAAAGAGAAGTTTACAAAGAAGTTTTAAAAAATCCTCTGGTTATAGGAAATCTGCAAAGAAAAATGTGGCAAAGAAACAAGATAAACCCAAAAGCCACATAAAGAAAACGACTGAAAAGGAATGTGGTACTATGTGGGTTCCAAAAGGCACTAAAAACAATACTGCTGCTAGCAGTGTTAGTACTGCTTCAAAAGTTGGTGCTGCTAGCAGTGTTAATACTGCTAGTAATCATTCCAAAGTTAGTGCTGCTAGCAATGTTAGTGCTGCTAACACTTTTAGTGCTTCTTCTTCAGATAGTACTGCTGCTAGCAGTGTTAACTCTGTTAATACTGCTTCTAGCAGTGTTAACTCTGTTAATACTGCTACCTCTGTTAGTACTGCTGATACTGCTGCTAACAATACTGCTGCTATGGGTATTAGTACTGCTAGCACTGTTAGTACTTCTAAGGTTAATACTGCTTCTAGTGCTGCTACACCAATAATTTTGACAAAGTACTCCAGTACTGCAGTACCTAAATTTGAAAATCTCATCAAAACCAAGTGCAAGTACTTTGATGAGCAAGGGAGACCCAAGACCACTTCGGCTTGGGTTCCCAACAAAACTAACTGATTTATCTTAATGTGCAGGGTAACCAACAGCTCAAGGGGAAGAGCATTTGGCATGTTGATAGTGGTTGCTCCAGGCACATGACAGGTAACATGGCCTGCCTCAAAAATTTCAAAAAGATTGATGGAGGACATGTTGCATTTGGGAATAATCCTGCTGGTGGAAAGATAAGTGGTAAGGGTGATGTTTCAAAAGGTAAGATGACCTTTGAAGATGTGTACTATGTTGAGCAATTGAGATACAACCTGTTAAGTGTATCACAGGTTTGTGACAAGAAGCATAGCATATTGTTTACTGATTCTAAATGTATTAACCTTGCTCCTGGATACAAAGTGGTTGATGAAAACATGATACTTCTGAGAACTCCTAGGAAGGATAATGTATATTGTTTAGATTTGGAAAGTGTTTCATCTGATTCATCCCTAAATTGTTTAGTTTCAAAAGCTTCTTTAGATGAATCATCACTTTGGCACAGAAGGATGTGTCACATGAACTTTAAAACAATGAATAAACTTGTTAAGAATAACCTTGTAAGGGGTTTGCCATCCAAAGTCTATTCATGTGATGATCATTGTGTTGCTTGTCTCAAAGGCAAACAACACAAAACTTCTCATAAGACCAAAGAGATAAACACTATCTCAAATCCTCTTCAACTGTTACATATGGATCTGTTTGGTCCTACTAATGTGATGAGTATTGGCAAGAAATCATACTGCTTAGTTATTGTTGATGATTATTCTAGATTTACTTGGGTATATTTTCTGAGAACTAAAGATGAGACAAGTGGACTGATCAAATCTTTTATTCTCAAAATTGAAAACCAATCAAATCAAAGAGTGAAAGTCATTAGATCAGATAATGGAACTGAGTTTAAAATTTTTGATCTAAACACCTTTTGTGAAGAAAAAGGAATTGAGAGACAATACAGTGCTCCTAGGACTCCACAACAAAATGGTGTTGCTGAGAGAAGGAATAGGACACTGATTGAGGCTGCTAGATCTCTGTTAGCTGATTCAAAGTTACCAATTACTTTTTGGGCAGAAGCAGTTAATACTGCCTGCTATGTTCAAAACAGAGTTTTAGTTGTAAAGCCTAAAAACAAGACACCTTATGAACTTTTCCATAAAAAGAAACCATATATTGGATTTTTCAGACCATTTGGATGTCCTTGTACTATTCTCAATACCAAATCTCACTTAGGTAAGTTTGATAGCAAAGCAGATGATGGTTTTCTTGTTGGGTATTCATCTCAGAGTAAGGCCTACAGAGTTTTTAATACCTCTTCTAGAATAATTGAAGAAAGTGACAATGTCAAATGCAATGAGAACACACCAAATCCTATTGGTTCAGGTCCTAATTGGCTATTTGACATTGATTCACTCACTAATTCTTTGGGTTTCAGTAGTGATGTATATGCAGGACAAAGGGATACACCAACATCAGAACACAGAATTCAATCTGTGATATTTCCACTCCCTTCCATTGATCCTGTTGAATTCTGTGAACACCAAGAGGAGACTGAACCTATTCAGAATGAAGAAGAGAGGAGAGCAGAGGAAAATCAGTCTTCAGGTCCAAATTCCAGAGAATCTGAGGTGACTGAAGAAGCAGAAACAAATCCAGAATTAAATGAGTCAAATCTGGATGAGAACATACAAGAGGAAGCTGGTCATCCAACAAGAACTCAGAAAAATCATCCTCCTGAGTTGGTGATTGGAGATATTGCATCTCCCATGATGACTAGAAAGCAAAGCAGACTCCAAGAGTTGCAAGAGCAGCAAAATACAGTTAACACTGTTCTTACTTGCTTTCTGTCCCAGATTGAGCCCAAAAAGGCTTATGATGCTATGAAAGACCCAAGCTGGATAGAGGCAATGCAAGAGGAGCTGCTACAGTTCAAATTACAGGATGTTTGGGACTTGGTAGACCTTCCAAAAGGTCATAGAGCAATTGGCACCAAGTGGATTTTCAGGAACAAGAAGGATGACAGAGGGATTGTGATCAGAAACAAAGCTAGACTGGTTGCACAAGGGTACACTCAGGAAGAAGGAATAGATTATGAGGAAGTCTTTGCTCCTGTGGCAAGGATTGAAGCAATCAGGTTATTTCTAGCCTATGCCTCATACATGAAGTTCAAAGTGTACCAAATGGATGTTAAAAGTGCATTTCTGTATGGAAGTATTGAGGAAGAAGTATATGTCTGTCAACCCCCTGGATTTGAGAATCCATTGCACCCTGACAGAGTATACAAATTGAAGAAGGCTCTTTATGGTTTGCATCAAGCCCCAAGAGCATGGTATGACACCCTGTCTACCTATCTCCTGAAAAATGACTTTGAAAGAGGAGTAATTGACAAAACCCTGTTTATCAAGAGGAGAAAGAAAGACACATTACTTGTTCAGATCTATGTGGATGACATCATCTTTGGATCCACCAATGATCAAATGTGTAAAGAGTTTGAGGAGTTAATGCACAAAAGCTTCAAGATGTGTTCCATGGGAGAACTTACTTTCTTTCTTGGGCTTCAGGTAAAACAAAGGAAAGATGGGATTTTTATTAGCCAATCCAAGTATGTGAAAGACATCCTGGACAAGTTTGGTTTATCAGACTCAAAGCCAGCAAGCACACCTATGGAGACACACAAACAGCTCACTGCTGATCTTGAGGGGGAGGATGTGGATGTTCATCATTACAGATCAATGATTGGATCTCTCATGTATCTCACAGCCTCTAGACCAGATATTATGTTTTCAGTCTGTGTTTGTGCCAGATTTCAAGTTACACCAAAGCAATCTCATCTTCATGCAGTCAAGAGAATTTTCAGATACCTAAGAGGGCAACCTAGACTAGGTCTCTGGTATCCTTATGAATCATCTTTTGACTTGCTTGCATACTCAGATAGTGACTTGGGTGGAGCTAACATGGATAGGAAGTCTACTTCAGGTGGATGTCAGTTTTTGGGTACAAGACTAGTATCTTGGCAGTGTAAGAAACAAACCACAGTGTCCTTATCTACCACAGAGGCTGAGTACATAGCTGCTGCAAGCTGCTGCTCTCAGGTTCTATGGATTCAGAATCAGATGTTGGACTATGGGGTAACATTTCTTCACACTCCAATCTTCATTGATAACAACAGTGCTATTAGCATTGTTAATAATCCAGTCAAACACTCAAAAAAAAGCATATAGAGATAAGGTATCACTTTATAAGAGATTGCAATGAAAAGAAATTAATTCAGGTTGCTAAAGTTCATACAAATGACCAGTTTGCTGATCTATTCACAAAAGCTTTTGATGTGGGTAGATTCACCTTTTTGGTAACAAGTGTGGGCATGATCAACCTAGAATAAATTCATGACTTTCTGTTTTTATACCTGTATTTCTTCATATATTTGGTGCTACAAACTCTCTTTCTCAGGATCCTCTGTTTCCCTCAGATTACCAAGTGCAGAAAAGTGTAAGTGTAGTTACTACTGCCTGTGCAGCGTTACTACTGCTAGTGCAGAGTTACTACTGCCAGTGCAGAGTTACTACTGCTAGTGCAGAGTTACTACTGCCAGTGTTCTAACAGTTAATACTGCTTTGCAGTTAATACTGCTCAGTAGTTAATACTGCTAGTGCACAGTTAATACTGCTTGTGTAGTTAATACTGCTTGTGTAGTTAATACTGCATATGTAGTTAATACTGCTTGGTAGTTAATGCTGCTAGGTAGTTAATACTGCTTGGTAGTTAATACTGCTTGGTAGTTAATACTGCTCGGTAGTTAATACTGCTGTGTAGTTAATACTGCCTTGCAGTTAATACTGCTCAGTAGTTAATACTGCTTATGTCGTTAATACTGCTTTTGAAAATCTAGGGCAAATACTGCTATAAATACCCCTGTTTGCCCGCCAAAGTTCATAACGACTCTTCGCATTAACTTCTTCTCTCTCGTTCTAACCTAGTCTCCCCAGAATCTTTGTGTTTTTCTTTCAAGAATCCTCAGGAATCATGGAGTTTGTTGATGAGCACAATGAAATAGCCATGCTTCAGAAGCCGAAACAAGCTGCGGGATTCCACGATATCGTCGATTTTCTTAAATCCTCGCACATCTCTTATGCCCTAACGGTGAGCCCAACCATCTATATCGAACATCAGACGCAATTTTGGGAGAATGCCACTGTTAGTTTCGAAGAAGGGCAGAAAACCATTCGAACAAGGGTTTGTGATAAACCCTTGAAAGTCACAGAGGAGGTTATTCGCATATCTCTTCACTTGGATGATGCCTCAGGTATAACCTCTCTATCTTCTGATGACCTATATTCGACTTTACAAAGAATGGGGTATGAAGGTCCCATTGGTATTTTTAAATTCTACAAGTCAAAATTTTTCAACCAATGGAGATTTCTTGTTCATACCCTGATGCACTGTATTTCCAAGAAAACTACTGGATGGAGTGAGTTCAGCAGTCCCATTGCATATGCCTTGGTCTGCTTATCCACTGCCAGAAAGTACAATTTTTCAGCTATGATCTTTAATGATCTTGTATCAAACCTGGAATCCAAAAAGCGGTTTTATATGTATCCAAGGTTTGTTCAAGAAGTGATAACTAAGGAATTGACGGAATTACCTCAGTTTGATGAGGTATATGTACCAAAATCCCCTAAAGGGAAGGTTTTTTCAAATATGAAAAGACTTCCTAGGGACTCGGAAGGAGTTGACACACCATTGTTCTCTACAATGATGGTTGTGTCCCACAAAATTGAAGGTATGGCATCAGGGTCAAGGCCCTCATTAGACACACCCACTGATGACCAATCCCAACCTTCCATCTCAAAAGACATCCCTCAGTCCATTCTTGAACGACCCACTCCCACAATAACCAAAAGGTTTGAAAGAAGAAAGGTGCACAAGGTTCCTTCCCTTGATGTATCTCCTAAGAGCCCGAAGCATTTAAGCCCTCTGTTGGAGCATTCTCCAATGGAAAATATCGAAAGGGAAACCACAGGGGTGTCTCCCAACCCCAAGAAGGTGCTCACTAAGGAGAAGGTTGAGCATGTGAGTCGCAAGGCTGCCACTACTTCTGCTAGCAAAGAGAAGGCCAGTGGTAAAATAACTAAGCCCTTCCTCACGGCAACTAGGGTGAGAAATCATCCAGAGGTCCCAGGTGCCAAGAACCCATGGGGGCAGGTAGTGTTTTTGCTAGGCAAAAGACACCTGCTAAAACTTCCAATGATCCTGTAATGGAGGTAAACACTTCTAAACCGGGTGAGGATAGATACACTTATGAGGAATTGATGGATACTATTGCCAATATAAACCTTGATGTCCTAAATCAGCAGCAGGAAATTGAGGAACTCAAAAAGGTGGTCCTCTATCAAAACTCCCAGATAGAGAAGAATAAGAAGATGATCACAAAGCTACTACACAGAAGGAAGAAAGCACAGTTTGTCCTTAGAAGAAGAAACCCAACCAATGATGCTCCCAAAAAGGGGGAGTCAGAGGATGAGTTGAACATGGAGAGTGCACAGGAACAGGGGGAGCAAGTGAATGAATTTGCTGAGGAAAGTACAAAGGAAGCTAAAAATGTTCAAGCAACAGAAACCATAGCAGCAGAAACGACAGCAGCAGAAACCACAGCAGCAGAAACTGTTACTGCTGCTGAGTTTGAACAAGCAGCAGAAACAGTTAATGCTGCTGAAGGCCAAACAGAAAAAGCAGCAGAAACTGAGAAGGAAGCAGTAACTACATCTCAAGCTGAAATTGATGAAGAAGTATACTGGATTGTGAAGAACAGTGTTGAAACAGCATCATTACATGTTCTAAGAGAAGCAGTAACAGCCATAGCAGCAGAAATGGTTATTGCTGCTGAAAAACTTAAAACAGCTGAACCAACTCCTGAAGCTGTTAAAACTCTTAAAAGAACCAAGATGATGTCAAAGAAAAGACCAAGAACCAAGCCCATAACTTCACAGAAGAAAAATGAAAAGAAGCCAAGGGTGGAACCAACTGCAGAAGAGGCCCAGGAGGAAACAGTGAAAGAAAAATCTGATCCAAAAGTTGCTGAAGAAGAAGTGGCAACTCCATCAGGGCAATCAAGCAATGTACAATCACAAACTGATGCCCAATGTGATGTGTATATTACTGTTGTTGACTCTAACCCAATTCAGGCTGAACCAATATCGTCTAAGGCTCCTGAAATCATCTTTTGGGACACTTTGAAAGATGGTAGAAAGGAGTTCATTAGGATAAAAAGAGCAGATGGAAAATTTGAAGTCTTTTCAACTTGGGGAAAAATTGTCAGAACTTGCTCAAGATCAGACTTAGAAGAGATGTTCAAAGTTGGGATGAGGCTATATGAAAACATGCTGACTGAGCAAGGGATGTCAATCTCTAAAATGGTACTTGAATTCTTGTGCCAAATGTTCAAACCTGAAGCAGTTCAGCATAGGATAAACACACAGTTTCAAGCCATTACCAACTGGATGCTCTATGAAAACTGTGGAGTATATGTCATCTCCCTTGACTCTGCGACTCAAGAATACTATCTGGTGGATGAAATATACAAACACAGCATGAAGAGGCTGAAAGGAATGCTACATGCTAAGTTGACCTGCAACAAGGATTCAGCAATGGGTAGATATTTGGTAAAAAGGATTCTCAATCAAAGTCTGGGATTGAATCCTAATCTAGGCATGTATGATTAGGTTTTGGAAGCATCATCTGAAGAACTTGACTTCTTTTCCTAAAAGTCAAGTTAGGGGGAGATTGTTGGGAACTGAAGATATGCCAAGTATGGTTAGTACTGCCAAGACAATTTTACTACTGCCAGTTCTTCATTAATACTGCTAGACGAAGTTACTACTGCTAGTCAAGGTTACTACTGCTAGACAAGGTTACTACTGCTAGACAAGGTTAGTACTGCTGGTGCATAATTGAATATCTGTTAGTACTGTTCATGAAGAATGAAGGTTAATACTGCTGACTTGATAAGTTTGGGATGCGATACTTTTGGAGACAAAGAAGGAATTGATCAAGATATGTTTAACGAAGATTCAGAAGATCAATTTACTTTTTGATAGTTATCTTGTAATTACTTTTGTATAAATAGTATTGATAGATAGCTATTAGAATATACACGATAGAAGAGCTAATATACGTGTGAAATAGAATTCGATATTGATTCAAGAGAGAATTAACCTCAAGGTGTAAGAACCCTATTTCTAGAGAAGTAGAAGTCGTCTTGTTGAGCCTGTTCAACAAGATTGAGGTTTGGTTGTTAATATTGTGATTCGAAACAGTGAATACAAAAAGTAGTGAATTTTCTGTTACATTGTTCTTGATTGTGAGAATTAAAGTTCTTTTCCGCAGATTCTTTAATTCTGAATTCTAAGTGTTTGTAGTCTTGTTAAGATTCGATCCTGACATTTTTATTATGAATTTAGGATGTATTGGAAGTTTGGAACCTTTATTATTGTATGGACCCGTCATTATAGAATTAACTTATATAATTTATAAGATTGAATTGCATTAGGTATAAATGGCATATGTTGCACAACATTTTGCTGTGCGGTTTCTTGAAGTTTGAGACATCTGACGTGTTGGTCGCGATTTGGAAAATGATCAAACAACATATTCAGTTCGATTATCGTCCAAACCACACCACAAACAACCATAGTAGCAACGAGTCCACTTTAGTGGCACATACATGTAACAACCCAAACATGTAAACAACAATACTATAGATAAATAAATCCCAAGGTGGGTCCCGATTACATAAGGGATCCATAAACAGATCAATAAAAGTCTGAACAATTCAAAATTCGCAGCGAAAAGGTAATCTATCCACAATCGAGATCTATCTACGCTAAAACTATTGAAAAGTATAGTACTCCCCACTATTGTCTCCAACTCTAAGCTCCCGCGGTCTCTTTACCTTTGCTTGAAGCACCACTAGAGCGCTTCTCT
Source organism: Saussurea involucrata (assembly GCA_033807775.1). NCBI lineage: Eukaryota > Viridiplantae > Streptophyta > Magnoliopsida > Asterales > Asteraceae > Saussurea > Saussurea involucrata. Next base: position 7,958,497 of record CM066317.1, on the reverse strand, counting down.
AAAAATGGTTTAGTTTTGAAAAGCGAGGGTTAGACCAAACGGTCTAGTGAATTCCCTCAGAAAATGGTTTTAACAACAAGCATAAAGCATATTTTTAATAAACCATGCATCTTAACATAAAACTCCATACATGGGTACTTGCACAATGTTCAGGGATTGCACAATCCATAACCACGATCGGGGCCCAAGCAGACTCCCCTCTCGCCTCATATCGGGGCCCAAGCAGACTCCCTATTACCCGAATAGAAGGAAACGAATTCCATCCTACCGGTTCATAACGAACTCCCAAGGGATCGTCGGATCCCAAGGTACAATGATTCCACTGTGCAACCCGACTCCACATAGCATATACACATAGCTAACAATAAATCACAATGCGTGAAATCTTTATAAACAGTTTAATCATGCTGAATAAGCCTTTCTAAAACATACTTTCATGAGAGGATTTATAAAAGCTTGTAAACAAATCGTACTCGCAAAGCATACCATGATCAGTAAAATATTTAACATCTCGTTCCACGTAAAAAGGGTTAAGGGAACTCACGTGATTGTAGTGATTTCCTACGCGCACGTCACTCTCTTGAACGAGCCGATATGACCCGAACACCTAGAGCATACCACAAAACTTAGTATACTAGCTATCCGAACACAAACTGCTGGACGCACGAACTATCCGGAACTGTTACTTCCCGGATCCCCAAGGTTTACCCGGACACTCACGCTATCCGGACAACTATCCGGAGAAGCTATTCGGACGCAAACCATCCCGGAAACCTCTATCCGGACACCTCTATCCGAACGGATTTCGGTAACACCATCCGGAAAGCTATCCGGTAAAACAATCCGGATGCATCCGGTCTCTTGCTACCCGGACAAGGTTGTCCGGAGACTCACATTGTCCGAACACCAAGAATTACCTAGACACTCACACTGTCCGGATGGGGAGATTCCCGGACAGTCGCACTGCCAAGTCCCCAAGTTCTCAGAAATCGGTTTGTGGGTGCAATTGAGTCTCAACCCTTGTTAGATATTAGATTATGGTTACATACCCGACTTAAAACAGGTAATTAGCCAATCTTTTACCTCTTTTAAGGATCCAACTCCACCCAAAACCCCCAAAAGCTTAACCAAGAGAGAAACACTGTGTTCAACTACTAAAACACCCAAATCCCTTGATTAGGGAGGCATACACTAAACAAATCAGAGGAAGGAATTGAGGCTTACCAGTTTGAGCTCTCTTGATCGAGGTTGTTGCCGATTGCTTCGCTTCTTTCTTCCTCTCGATTTCAGCCGCAACACACACATAACAATATGGAATAATGTAAGGTGACCTAGGGATTTGCTCCCTTTTATACTTCTTCAAAATTGCCTTTTGGTCCCTCCAAAACTCTTTCCCTTTTTACATTATGGCCACAAGACTTCCCTTTATTAAACTAAATATCCGGTTGTTACAATACATTTTAGGGATTTAACTGTTTGCTCTTATCTTTGTTCACGTTTATTTATTTGTTTCGAACAACTAAATACACAGATGGACCTATTTGATCAATCGACAACTTACATCGAACAATTAACAAATAGAATATCAGAATTGATGGAGAAAATGGACCAAACATCAAGATTGCTTAACGCCAATAGCAAAAATGCCAAAGACGATCATACAATGATAAGTAGTGACGAAGTAAGGTTGCCGGTATTAAAGATAAAGGAATCTGATAGCGGTTTACAAGTGAATTTGATTAGCAGATTAAGAAGGAACTTCACGTTTAATGAAGTCATTCATATAATAGAGGAAGGAGGAGTTGAGGTTGTGATAAAAAAGTCTATTATACACTCCACGCTCAAGTAATTATTACTATATTTAAAATAATATTTTATTCCTGTGTTGTGTATAGAGTTACCTAAATACCCTTGACGTGTTTGCGTTAATAATTTGTGTACGTAATGTTAACCGATAAGTATTTGGTTTTCGTAGGCAAGAGTTTCGAGAGTTGTCGTTGAGATAACAAGCATACGTGAGAGGCTACAAGAGTTGGTTATTCAAAACTTGTGAAGATTATAAATGACAAACTTATGTTGACTATGTTATAAAGAACGTACATAAACCACAAGGCTTGTGGCGTACTGGTTAAGGCCTTGGGAGGATGTGGCTCAGAAACCCATCTACCCCGGGTTCGAATCCAGGCGTTGGCAACTTGTGACCACTGAGGAATTATCTCAGGGCTGCATGCTTAGCAGTCATCAGTGCCAAAGATTAGTCTAGGCAAAGCCTAAGATACCCTTTAATAAAAATGTTAGACAACCTAGGGGGGGGTAAGGTTGTATTTAAAATCTTTTACTTTCAAAAATTCGTTTTATAAATAAATACGGTATTAAAAGACAGTACAAATACAACAGAGTATAAAAGAATAAATATACAACAATTATATAAACAGATATAATTAAATGCACAGCGGTAAAAATAAAGAGATAAAGGAAAGAAAATACTTGACACCGATATTTTAAAGTGGTTCACCAATCACGTGGTTGGCTAGTCCACCTCGAGAAAACACTTCTCGGAGATCCAATAAGAACGTGTTCTTTACGGTAGAACACAAACCTTAATACAAAAAATAATCACGGATATCTCTACTTCAGTTGATGAGATTTCTATGGATCACTCACTCTATTCAAACACTTACAAGAGGTGTATAATTTTAATATTGATAATCACTCTTGTATAATGTTTATCACTTGGATATTTTTAGAGAGTTTGATCACTTGAGTTGTGTTGCTGATTCAACTAATCGAGAGATTTTAATCTTCTATCAACTCAAGATTTCTTGCTCAAAAAATATTTTATAAATTTTAATAAGTGATTAAGAGAGAAAAGAGGCAGCAGAGTATTGATCAAATGCTGGGATTAAATGTTGTGAATTGGTGAATTTTTTTTTTTTTGAAAAAGTATCACGTCCCTGCATGTTATTTATAGGAGAAATGGGAATGCTATGGAAAACTTTCAACCAATAGGAAGCTCACAACAAAGGCTATGGCTTATAGAATAAATCTTCACAATTTGTTGTTGACAGCTAGTTGTGTTGGGAAGCAGGAGATGGAGCTAGATAGCATTTGACTTCCAAAGGGTTTTTGTATATTTTAAAAATATATTAGGTTTTAGAAATATCCAAGTGGTATATTATTTTAGGGTGTTTATCATTTTAAAATTAAAACGACGTAAATCTTCAGACTTGGATTCTTCAGATAAAATTATCGAGATCATTTAAAATAGCTGCACACTCAGATAAAATATTAGATAACAAAGAATGCGGTGTGTTTTGTAATCATCAAAATAAATATGGAGATGTGATTTTATGTGTACCAAAAAATATATCACAATATTAAAAGCTGGGTACACTTGCACCAACAATCTCCCCCTTTTTGATGATGACAAACACAACGCTAAACAGGAGAGCATACTCGGTTTCTCTCCCCCTTTTGTCAAAGCAAAAAGGGTTAGGAAAGAAGCTATGCTCCCCCTTGAAAGATGCTCTCCCTCAAAATATGAAGTATTTGAGAGTTAGCATTTTCTCAAGGGTTATACTCAAGCATGCCTAAACCAAGTCTTAATTTAAAGAAAGCCTTTTTGTTAAGAGCTTTAGTAAAAATATCGGCCAAATTATCTTCCGAATCAACCTTTTCAAGCACGATTTGGCCTTTTTGAACATTATCTCGTAAAAAGTGATGTCTCAATTCAATATGTTTGGTACGAGAATGTAACACGGGATTTTTGCTTAAGTTAATGGCACTTGAGTTATCACACATAATTGGAATTTTGGTTAGGTGTACCTCAAAATCGGTAAGTGTGTGTTTCATCCAAAGGACTTGAGCACATGCTCTTGCGGCGGCTACATATTCCGCTTCGGTGGTAGACAAAGCTACGGATTGTTGTTTCTTAGAGAACCAAGATACAAGTGAGAGACCTATAAAGGCACATACCCCACTAGTACTTTTTCGGTCAACAATAGATCCACCAAGATCGGAATCGGTGAAACACGTTACTTCTAACTCGGGTTTCTTTGCATACCATAAGCCAAGATTAGTAGTACCTCGTAAATATCGAAAAATACGCTTGACAGCTTCATAGTGAGTTTGTTTAGGTGAAGATTGAAAACGAGCACATAAACATACACTAAACATAATATCAGGTCTACTAGCAGTTAAATATAATAAACTACCAATCATACCACGATAAATCTTTTCATTAAAATCGTTTCCCTCCTCGTCACGAGATAATTGTAAGTTTGTGGTCATTGGAGTTTCAACTGGTTTGACATTTTCAAAGTTAAACTTTTTCAACATATCTTTACAATATTTAGATTGACTAATAAAAATACCAGTTTCACATTGTTTGATTTGCAATCCTAAGAAGTATTTTAACTCTCCCATCATGCTCATTTCAAACTCGCTTGTCATTTTCGCAGAAAATTCATTACACAGTTTTTCATTAGTGGAACCAAAAATAATATCATCAACATATACTTGCACAACTACAATATCATTTTGATCATATTTCACAAATAAAGTATTATCTATTTTACCCATAATATAACCACTTACAATTAAAAAGGTTTTTAATCTATCATACCACGCACGCGGAGCTTGCTTTAAACCATAAAGCGCCTTTTTCAATTTATAAACATGTGTCGGATTTTCAAAATTTTCAAAACCGGGAGGTTGAGAAACGTATACCTCCTCATTTATAATACCATTTAAGAAAGCACTTTTAACATCCATTTGAAATAATTTAAAATCTTTAGCATTTGCAAAAGCGAGAAGCATTCGAATAGACTCCAACCTTGCAACCGGTGCAAAGGTTTCATCATAATCTATACCTTCTTGTTGATTGTACCCCTTGGCAACTAAACGTGCCTTGTTTCGTGTGACTCCACCGTTCTCGTCTACCTTGTTACGGAAGACCCATCTTGTGCCAATAATGGTTTGACTACTAGGGCAAGGAACTAAGTCCCACACATCATTTCTAGAAAATTGGTTTAACTCTTCTTGCATGGCCATTATCCAATCCTCATCTCCTAAAGCTTCATCTATGGTTTTAGGTTCTATGGTTGAGATAAAGGCATGGAAAGCACAATGGGTATGGATTTGTGATCTAGTTGTCCTTTGGTTTAGGTCACCTATAATTTGATCTACGGGATGGCCTCGAGCGGTTCTAAGGTTAGGATCATCTACACCTTGCGGAATAAAACACGGAGGGGCATCACTAGATTCAATATTATTTGTGGAAGGTTGGGTACCTAAATCCAAGGTACTAAGTTGTTGGGCTAAGACTTCTCCCTCACGGATATTGTCATTTGCTAAGGGTGCACTCGGTTTGGGAGGACTCTCGTCAAAGCTAACATTTAGGGATTCTTCTACAACCATGGTCTCCTTATTTAGGATTCTATAGGCTTTGCTATTCCAAGAATAACCTAGGAACACTCCCTCATAGGCTTTGGCATCGAATTTGGTTAGATAGGATTTGGTGTTTAAAATGAAACATTTACATCCAAAAACTTTTAGGTGGGCTAAGGAAGGTTTTCTACCACGGTAAAGCTCATAGGGTGTCTTATTTAGGATACTTCTAATTAGGACACGGTTAAGCACATAGGTCGCGGTAGCAACGGCATCACACCAAAACTTTTGGGGAACTTGATGTTCGTTTAGCATGGTTCTACTCATTTCTTGTAACGTTCTATTTTTCCTTTCAACAACCCCGTTAGATTGAGGTGTTCGAGGAGCCGAAAAATTATGAGTTATACCATGTTTATCACAAAAGGAACCAAATTGGACATCATTATCGAATTCACGTCCATGGTCCGTACGTATGGAAACAATCGTACAACCTTGTTGGTTTTGAATTCGTTTTCCCAAAATTTTAAACTTTTCAAAAGCCTCATTTTTATGTCTCAAAAATAAAGTCCAAGTATAACGGGAATAATCATCCACAATAACCAAAGTGTAAAAATTTCCTCCAAAACTTTGAATCGCCATAGGGCCAAAAAGATCCATATGTAAAAGTTCTAAAACTCTTTGAGTTGAAATCACATTTTTTGATTTATGAGAAACGTGATGTTGTTTGCCGACACGACAAGCATCACAAAAATGATTATCAAACTTTAATTTTGGAAGGTCACTCACAAGCTCCTTATTTTTTAAGTTTTGAATTAATCTAAGATTAGCGTGACCCAAACGTCTATGCCATAAAGTAGAATTATCATAAAGGGACGATAAACAAACATTTTTATTTACAAGAGTTTTACAAATGTATAAATTTCCTTTTACAAGACCCGTTAAAAGAACTTTGCCATTTTTCAAGATTTTACAAGAATCTTCTTCGAAGATAACGATTATACAATTTTTACAAAGTTGACGAACACTTAGCAAGTTAAATTTTAAATTATCAACATGATTAACATCAAGAAATTTAACATTATTGCAAGAAACTGTACCTCTCCCAATTATCTCTCCTTTGGAATTTCCTCCAAAAATTACCTGTCCACCATCACATGACTCATATGATGAAAAGAGATTGCTATTTCCGGTCATGTGACGTGTGCAACCACTATCGAGAATCCAGTCCATATCAAGGTTTATCTACAATAATAAGGATGTAACTTTTATGGTCCCCATTTCTCGTGGGTCCTTCTTAATTAGTTTCAAGATGACAACAACAAAAATATATAAAGGACTTAGAGTCTTTTATATATATAAGTAAGACAAAAGAATTGAATAGAATATATATAAATATATGTATGATATACGTATATATGAGGTATATATATAAGTAAATAGAAAGTCAAACCTAATATATAAACAATAAAAAATTTAAACAAAACAAATATATATTTATATGTAGTACGTATGTATGTATATATAAACAAAAAGTACATACAAAAGTATATTATTTATATATAATACATATAAGAAAATATATTATATATAGAATTAAAAAGAACTGCATATATATGTAACATATTTAAAACCATAAACGCATACCACCGGGATTATCATTATTAAACATTCCTTTTGGAATCCATTTATTTACCATTTTAATTTTGCGATTGTATTTATCATACACATAAAAAGAAGCATTTATATTCGCATTATTTTTCGGTCTAGAATATTTATCATGGTACATGCGAGCATACGGTTTTCTCGGTATATATTTTACATTATTCATTTTAGGTACATACGGAGGTTTTTGCACATATCGATTTCTTGTATTTACTTTAGGTGATTCAAAATATCTTTTAATTGGCATACAATAACATTTTTCTTTGCAAGCATCGGAACCAATACCTTTTCTACATTTTATACGGTTAGACATATTTAGCATGTTAAGAACTTTTTCATTACTACTTTGAAATGCTTTAGCTAATAGATTGTCCTTTTCATATGAATCGCATTTAGCTTTTAAACATGCATTTTCATTTTTAAGAATATCACATTTTGTACATATAATATCTTAATGTGTCTTTTTATTTAAACATGCAATTTTTTTATTTAGAATATCACAAGATTTACAAAAATCCTTTTCACCTAATTTAGTTTCTAATTTAGCAATTATATCCATATCATTTGCAGATTTTTGTTTACCGTCATTAATTTTCTTTTCACATGCAGATACGGTTTCTTTTAATTTTGAGATTTCATCTTGATACCTATTTGCAAGAGCGGCCATGTCATGGAATGATTCATATAATTCGTCAAGATTATTTTCATCTTCATTTTCATAATCACTAGCGTAATCTGAGTAACAAGATTTTACCTCGTCGTCGCTTTCGGCCAAAAGACAAATAGCTTGATATTCGTCTTCTTCTTCGCTTCCACTCCACGAGCCTCCAACGAAGGCTTTATCCTTTTTATTTTGAAATTTGTTCTTTTTAGGACATTCGTTGGCATAGTGGTCTTTATCACCACATGAGTAACAATAACCTCTATTTGGTTTGGCTTTTTCGTCGTCACTTGAGTCGTCATTTTTCTTCACTTTATCTTCTCTTTTATGGAAGTTGCGACTCCGGTTTTCACCGCCACGACGGTAGTTACCGTTTCTTTGAAATCTGCTATTTTTAGAAAATTTATTGTTAGTAAAAAATTTAGAGAAGTTTCTTACCAACATAGCGACTTCGTTGAGTTTATCGGATTGATCTTTTGAAGTGCTAGCTTCCTCCTTTTTCTTTTTGTCATTCGGAGTTGAGACATTAAGAGCGATCGACTTCTTTTTGACTTGCTCCCGATCTTTGTTTCTTTTAAGTGCAATTTCGTGTACTTTAAGATTGCCGACGAGATCGTCGAGCTTCATTAGGGAGAGATCACGGGAGTCTTCTAATGATGTAATCTTTGCCATCCACTCCGAAGGAAGTGCTCGGAGGATTTTCCTTACGTAATCTTCATTAGGATAAGTGCGACCTAATCCTTTCAAAGTAGTCATAATGAGGTTAAAACGTTTAAACATTGAGTCGATTGACTCATCTTTTGACATTTCAAATAATTCATAATCATGAACTAAAATGTTTATTTTAGAACTTTTAACTTGTGTGTTTCCACGATGAGTGTTGTTTAAACTTTCCTAGATTTGATTAGCAGTTTTATATGTATACACTCTTTCAATTTCATCAGTAGTTAAAGCAGCATATAATATATTCTTAGCTTCAAAATTTAAACAGACATGAGATTCTTCAGCGGGAGTCCATTCTTTTAAAGGTTTATCAACAATAAGATCATCTTTTACAATAGTAGGATTAAAATTCCCATTTTCTATAATATCCCAAATTCTTTGATTTTTGCCACGAACGTGACATTCAAATAGTTCGGCCCAAATGCCAAACTTTTCAGTATCTATCATAGGAGGTTTTGAAAACATAATATTAGTTTGTTGAGCCATTAAAAAATATTTAAGCAGAAAATTTTGAAAGCCCTGCTCTGATACCAATTGTTAGACAACCTGGGGGGGTAAGGTTGTATTTAAAATCTTTTACTTTCAAAAATTCTTTTTATAAATAAATACGGTATTAAAAGACAGTACAAATACAACAGAGTATAAAAGAATAAATATACAACAATTATATAAACAGATATAATTAAATGCACAGCGGTAAAAATAAAGAGATAAAGGAAAGAAAATACTTGACACCGATATTTTAAAGTGGTTCACCAATCACGTGGTTGGCTAGTCCACCTCGAGAAAACACTTCTCGGAGATCCAATAAGAACGTGTTCTTTACGGTAGAACACAAACCTTAATACAAAAAATAATCACGGATATCTCTACTTCAGTTGATGAGATTTCTATGGATCACTCACTCTATTCAAACACTTACAAGAGGTGTATAATTTTAATATTGATAATCACTCTTGTATAATGTTTATCACTTGGATATTTTTAGAGAGTTTGATCACTTGAGTTGTGTTGCTGATTCAACTAATCGAGAGATTTTAATCTGCTATCAACTCAAGATTTCTTGCTCAAAAAATATTTTATAAATTTTAATAAGTGATTAAGAGAGAAAAGAGGCAGCAGAGTATTGATCAAATGCTGGGATTAAATGTTGTGAATTGGTGAATTTTTTTTTTTTGAAAAAGTATCACGTCCCTGCATGTTATTTATAGGAGAAATGGGAATGCTATGGAAAACTTTCAACCAATAGGAAGCTCACAACAAAGGCTATGGCTTATAGAATAAATCTTCACAATTTGTTGTTGACAGCTAGTTGTGTTGGGAAGCAGGAGATGGAGCTAGATAGCATTTGACTTCCAAAGGGTTTTTGTATATTTTAAAAATATATTAGGTTTTAGAAATATCCAAGTGGTATATTATTTTAGGGTGTTTATCATTTTAAAATTAAAACGACGTAAATCTTCAGACTTGGATTCTTCAGATAAAATTATCGAGATCATTTAAAATAGCTGCACACTCAGATAAAATATTAGATAACAAAGAATGCGGTGTGTTTTGTAATCATCAAAATAAATATGGAGATGTGATTTTATGTGTACCAAAAAATATATCACAATATTAAAAGCTGGGTACACTTGCACCAACAAAAAAAAATAAAGAACGTATATGCATATTGATCATTATTGATATTTTATATGATTATAACAAAGATGCTTCATATGTAAGATTATGTACTATTCACATGTATATTTAAAGCCATGTCATTTTTGTTCGGCTTCATGAGTTAAAGGTAACTACTGAAAATATAAATGTTATAAGGATCCCAAATATACGTAGTATCATATAGCGTTGCACATAGGGAAAATTGATAAAGTACCGGCTTGGTCAAAGTCTACCCCCCATATATATATATATATATATATATATATATATATATATATATAGGAAAATTCAAATTAGAATTAGCGTCTATTTTTGTTGAATTTTTATTTTCTTTTTTAATTAAAAAACTTTTACCCCCTTAAATTTTAAAGCGCCTATTTTTGTTGAATTTTTATTTTCTTTTTTAATTAAAAAACTTTTACCCCCTTAAATTTTAAAATAAATTATCTCAAAAATTACTAACATTTTAATCAAACAAATTACATCAAAAAAACGAGAATTTCGTGCTCTTCGATATGACATCCATCATGATATAGTTTTTTTTCGATTTAACCGTTTTTTACGTGAAATCGTGTATATGTGTTATATTCAGACTGAATATAACACATATACACGATTTCACGTTATAACACATATTCAGACTGAATATAACACATATTCAGACTGAATATAACACATATTCAGTCTGAATATAACACATATTCAGTCTGAATATAACACATATTCAGTCTGAATATAACACATATTCAGACTGAATATAACACATATTCAGACTGAATATAACACATATTCAGTCTGAATATAACACATATTCAGACTGAATATAACACATAAAACCATGCGATAAACACGACCAATAATTGTGTGGTAAAACCTAATATGTGGTATGTGATATCACGTGATGATCAAGTTCTTCAAACCGAGATGTAGCGGAAAAATATGAGGCTAGCGGTAGTTGAACAATAACCAAATCAAAAAAATTCATGCGATGTATTGATATGTATGTCACCAAGAAAACCAAAGATGGATAATAACAGCAACAATATTCGATGAACAACACGGATGGTTAAGGGAGAATGGCCTTAGTATGCATGCGTGGCATGTATATGCAATGTGAAAGAATGCAGCAATAGATGTGAACAAAAGAAGACGTGAGTGATGAATATGTGTTATATTCAGACTGAATATGTGTTATATTCAGTCTGAATATGTGTTATAACGTGAAATCGTGTATATGTGTTATATTCAGTCTGAATATAACACATATACACGATTTCACGTAAAAAACGGTTAAATCGAAAAAAAACTATATCATGATGGATGTCATATCGAAGAGCACGAAATTCTCGTTTTTTTGATGTAATTTGTTTGATTAAAATGTTAGTAATTTTTGAGATAATTTATTTTAAAATTTAAGGGGGTAAAAGTTTTTTAATTAAAAAAGAAAATAAAAATTCAACAAAAATAGGCGCTGATTCTCATCTTTCCAATTTTACCCCTGCACGCTAAATATTCATTAAGCCATGGACAGAGTTTTCAACTTATTTGCAAAATTGCCACCGTGTTTTTTTTGCCATTGATCTCTTCACCAGATTATTAATCAACGGATGTGGTTTGTCCTCACGTTTACAATTGAATTTGAGTTTTCATTTGAACCCACCCATATATATATATATATATATATATATATATATATATATATATATATATATATATATATATATATATTCCGTTATAAACCAAATAGGTTGTACAAACTCTGCAAATCAATCTTAGTCGTTCATCAATTCTAATCAACATTTGATTTTATTATGTTTTCTAATCTAAAGTCATGATCATAATTAATGAACGTTATCATCTTCCATATATATCACGATCATTATTAATGAATCATAATAATTACCATAAATATATCTGTTGTTTCCTAATATAGTGGTTTGCAAAGTTTGTACAAATTGTTTGGTTTGTAAATGAAACGCACCTCTCTCTCTCTCTATATATATATATATATATATATAGGGGTGGTATCGGGTACAAACCAACTAGTTTGTACAAACTCGTACAAACCATACATAGCTTCATGATTTTGTAAATTTGGCTTCATGAATGTATATATATATTTTGGCTTCATGAATATATCATTTGGCATTTTTAACTAATTTTTTTACAAAAATAAGGGTATTTTAGGGTATTTTTGTAAAAAAATTAGTTAAAAATGCCAAATGATATATTTATGAAGCCAAATTATATATTCATGAAGCCAATATATATATATATATATATATACATTCATGAAGCCAAATTTACAAAATCATGAAGCTATGTATGGTTTGTACGAGTTTGTACAAACTAGTTGGTTTGTATTTGATACCCAGCCTATATATATATATATCCAAAAGCAGTTCTTGGCAATGTTCAAAGCAAAGCTATACCTGTGATCCGATCCCCGGTCAAGTCTTGGTCTTTTTTAGTCTAAAAAATCCGGTATGTGGTCCGTTTAAAACAAGAGAAAAAAACATTCATGAAATCTTGTATGTGGCCCGGTCTTGGTTCTGTCCATCGAGTCCCATCCAAACACCCATTTCTAACATCACACATTTCATATTTTATATAGGTTACTTTAGCAATGTTCCGAAGTTCCATTTTAACACGATATTTTCATGTTGGTTGATAGAATATATCCTTTAAAAAACAACCATTTATGAATTATCACATCAAACTAGTCGATTGGTTGTCACCCTTTTCAAACTAACTCAACTAGAATTATACCCGTCCGTTGGTCGGATATACAACATGACTTTAATCTAGTTGGTATACCCACACGATGTAGCAGATGTAAAGGATTCTTAATTTTTTTCATTTGTCTGAATTAAGAATTTTAAAACCTTTGTGGTTTTATGGAGAAAATAGCGAGGTTGTAAATGTAAATGGCACAAGATATATACAATAAACCTTGCTAAACTCATGTACTCATAACTGATACATCTTTTGCATCACATATTTCCATCTATCAATGTATTTTCTCAAAAGACAAACCCCAATCCAAATTCTAATAAATTATGATAGCTCTGTTCATTTTCCTTTTGGTTACAATCCAACATACCAGATGGAGTTCTCGGTGTTAGGAAAGGGAGATTCAAATGCATCAAACACCATCTCCCAATATACCACTAAAAAGATCATTAAATAGAATTAGACAGAAACATCTATAGGATTAAACTTTCATAACAAAGCAAGATAACCAAAATGGGATTAAAAAACATAACTAACAATGAATTACCATGGCTAACTTCCTAAAGTTTCCAGGAACTGAACATATAGATTTTGGTAATTGAAAGGCTCAAAATAGAACGAAAGTAAAATGTACCTTGTTCCCAACGGGTATAAGTTGATATGAAGATCTTACAATTAAATGACAGAAGGGTGCTTTCATAACATAAAGTCATCTAAACGTGATTACTTGCCTTAATTCAGACCTTCAACCTGCACCATTAAGCCCCAACGCAGCAGCTTAGTGTTGCACATCACCCAGCAGCTTATTGCTGCACCAATTAAGCCACAATACAACAGCTTATTGCTGCACCGATTAAGCCACAACACAGCAGCAAATATACAAAAATTTTGTTGCTATTTGATTAAAATATTGTTTTTATGATGAGATGACACTTTAAGAAATTGGTTAGAAATCCTTGTAGTGGAGGATAATTTCTAAAGCTAATGTGACACTTTAGATATTGTGTTAGAAATTGCATTGTAGTGGATGGTCTAACCATTTAACTACCTTATTTCTCATCCCTCCCTCCATTGTCTATGTTTTACCGGTTCCAGTTTGACCATATGCAAACACAGTGCAATTGAAGCCCTCAAGAACTTCATTCACAATAGGAAAAATCGCTTGGTCATATATTGATCTCTGTTGTGCTGTGGGTCCAAAAACCTTCAAAATTTTCAGAAATAAGTTAAGTTTTTCATATACAATAAATACAAAACTTTACATGAATCTTACATTGGCTCATGGCAACAATGGATTAAAAGAATAACCTTGTCAAAGGTGAAGACTTTGTCTACTTGCTTGTTAGCAACATTATGCAATATTACCAATTCTCTTTTGTGTTCATTGCATGTTATCGCCTTTGGTACATTGCACTTTTGCTCTTCCTCGCTTAAGGGCCTATCAACAAATCAAAAACCAAGACTTGAAAGATATTTTAATTCACTTTGGTGCAAGTTTAACACATCCAAAATCATGCATAGATGACAGACCTTAACCCTTTACGCATAGAAGCCATACATGATAGATGGAATAAGAATAAAATTTGTCATCTAAAGTTGATTAAAAATGGAAGGAAAAGTTTTGGAGACTTTATGAGGATCATGTTAGTTACTTTGTTCAAATGGAATTTTTACATCTGATTGTAGGCTAACCCTGCAAGTTATGTGAGATGGAAAGTTAAAAACATCTCCATACTTTCTAAAAGTTGCAGATTCCGAGATCAGATTTATGAATTAAAAAACAATGCAAACGTTTGGTAAACGATCTCTTAGCAAATAATATATAGATCACCCGAGCAGCTACAACAGATAAATAATGCCAAGAAACATAAAAGCACAAATCCAATAAAGAGGTAAAATGAAACAGTACTAAGGAGGAGCGAAGATATAAACCTTACAGCTATTTTCTTGGACCTTGATGTGGGGAACGTTCTACATCAATGTTGCCAACATGACCTCATTATTGATGTGTAATAACATCATCTTCAAAGCCAAGTGACCACATTTCACTCATCAGTTTTGCAGCCTCTTCAAACATGCATGCATGACTAAGCCAACCATTCTGGGGTTAGGGTGTTGAATTAATGAGTTAGAAGGAAAAAGTTGAAAACATGACTTTAAAATCGCTCACCTGTGCATCCCCACATAAGGTAAATTGACCTTTATGGTAGTAATCAAGTGTGATGTCTACAACTACCATACTTATTAATCTTCATTGTACTAAAATGGTATACCAGAGATGAGACATATATAAAGCTTGTGAGATACAATGAGCATGACAAAGAATGAGAAAGATGATTACAAGGACTAAGAATTTTATCCAGTAAATGAGGATAGTCACTCTTACTCACTTACCGGATAAAAGACAGTTACCCACACCTTACTTACCGGGTAAGATTTTAGTCTAAAATCGATATCGTTTGCAACAATATTTCCGGTAAGTGCTAACCGTGGTAAGACTATCGGTCCTTGTCTTAGCTCTTACCGCGTAAGATTATTGGTCCTTGTCATATTCATCCGGTAAGGTAACGTGACTTGGTAAGCACTTACCTAGGTAAACGTTTGATCAACGGCCCCTGAGACTCTTTTAAATCCATGCATGAGATCTCAAAGATCTTTTTCCTAAAATTTTCGTTTGGTCCATTTATATCATAATCATACCTTTCCCTCGATCAATATTCAGCTTAGATTGGTAATCACACAAAAGCATTGTATTCCCATTGCCTGATTAAGGTATGAACCCTACAAAACATAAAAAATAAGGGGTTATGAGATAATCTAATGTGGCATGCAAGTCCAATACCATATAGCAGATCATATATAACTCACCTTTGCAATTCAAACAAAATGTAGGGTTCTCTTAAGATGAGACTTATAAAATGTTTCCTCCAGTCCCTTCAACGGAGCAGTTTTACAAGTGTTAAGCACCTCCCTTAGGGTGTTACCATTACCCAAGTAAATGTACTATGGTGGCCGCTTATTTGCACTTCCAGCATGCAACTCAAACTGATTGGGAGTAACAACCTAAATTTACCAATATTACTAATCAACATCCAATAAAGTAAGCAAATAAAACTACAATTAACAAACTCACTTCCTCTCCACCAGCACATTTCACAGAAACACAAAATTTCAGTTGCTCTGATTACCCCTGGAAGACCCTTTTCTGAATTCCCTCTAACCTGATCAACAATATACTTGATAAGCCCCAAGGGAACGACAACAAAAGGCTAAATTAGAACATACGAGCCTTAATTTTCCAGTTCAAAGATGTGAATGTATACCTTTGCGCCACTCTTTGTTTCCCTTGATGTATATTTTTTTTTCTCTTAGAAGCCGTGTGCACCTTTTTTAACGCAAACAAATTGCTGAAGTTAATGTTTCACATGCGTCTTGATGAACCATGGCCTGTGGGTCATCAAAGTAAACATAACCGAGTTAGAGATGCTAAAAATCTGAAGTAAACTTTCTGCATTTACTTGTCAGTGACTATTACTACTGGAATGTGGTGCATACTGCAGATGTTGTCCCCTGAATAGTCTTTCTTCTCTTTTTTGTGAGAAGTTACATTCTAACCTGAAATGTGGAAATATATAATCTAACTTGAAGTATACTTTTACCTCCTTTGCCACATAAATCTTTCTCATAGTTCGCACCAAATACCATTTTTTCACATGATCCAAGTCTTTATACATATACACAAGCACGTGCAATCTTCTTCAAACACCACTGCAGTGCTAGACTCCGACTTTCGCCAAGACCTTCCTTCCCTGTCGAGATAATACCTACAACTTCTCCCACTTGGACCATGTTATAATGAGCTGGACTCCGGCCATAACTTAACTTACAAAATTACAAATGTACAGGAACCAAATACAAAACCGAAAAGCATACTACCGAAGCTAAGCAAAACCCACCCACACGATCCACCCACAAAGCTTAATCTGTCTTAACGCAGACAGCCACCAATTGGACGATCAACAGACAGCCGGCTGAGTTCTGTACAGCCCATCTGTGTTTTTTACATCACGTGCTGAGTTTTACAAAGAAGCTGTGATTTTTACACAGAAGCAGAAAATCTTTGATTTTTACGAAGGAAACATGTGATTAAAACAAAAACAGAAACAAAAAACCAGAAACTGTGATGTTAAAACATAAACAGAAACCATAAACTGTGAAGTGTCAATTCCCCCCAAAAAATACCAACACTCTGATTTTCTCGGAAAATACAGTAGTTTTTCAAAGATGAAAATGCATTTACAAGATTTTTTACCTAAGAAGGGCAATCAATCACATGAATGTTAGACAATTACATGGTTTCACAGAAATGCAATATACTGTAATGTAACATGGAAAAGCTTACTATTTGAGTTTAAGAACTCAGCACTCAATGTATGGCCTGCCAAGGAAATCAACTAAAATTTACAAAGTATAAGTGATGAGCTTAGAAAACTGATTGATGCAACAAAAAAGATGGCATGCCATAATGAACTCTTTAAAAATAACCACCTGAAGATCACTGGGGGAAGTTCTAACGGCTTAACTCCAGACGTAGTGCGATTTCATCTTCTACAAGAAAACAAAAACAAAGAATCATAAGTATGCAACTGCTAGAAATCAGAAGATAAAATCAATCAGGAACGTAATAAGAACAACCCATAAAACCCCCACAAGAATTCAGTTGAATACTTTGATTCTAGATTGTAAAATCAAAGCATGAAGAGGAAACATAAACATAAGCAATTTTACTTTACTTGACTCGATTTAGGGTTAAAAACCCCCAAAATTGAAGATCAATCAGCGGTCTGAATCTCCCTGGAAGTAATCGTCAGCTTCTTGTTGTACCGAGCAAGCCTCGAAGAATATGTGATGTTAATTTAGGGTTTCATCCGATCAGAGGTTTGGATGTTTTGTGATTTAGAGAGAAGACTGCGTGATTTGGGTTTAAGGGATGCGAGGATGGATCGTGGGTGGGGAGTTATTCAGTTATCCAGTCCTCCACGTTCATGGAGGTTGAAGTGGGGAGAGTCAGAAGTGAGGTTCAATAACCGTGTACTGGGCTGGAGGGAGATGGCTTAATCGTGTAAAGTGAAGGGCTGAATGATTTTAAACGGATGTGATCAATTTTGGAGATGATTTTAAAGGGCTCAGATCTAACCAAAAGTGGTTGGACTCCTCTGGGTCCATATTAACTAGTGTTATACCCGTCCGGTGGCCGGGTATACAACATGTAAAACATTTGTAGATCACAATTAAAGATATAATTAGAAATTTAGTAATTATCGGGATGGGAATTTGACTCCCAACGGTCAACTTTGTATATACGGCAACAAATAATCTTTGATATCAAACGGTCATCTTTGTATATACAACAACAACAAAAAAAATCTTGATATCAAAATCTATAGATAACCAACTGCTAAAACAAATTGTTAGGAGGAACCAGGCAGTGGAATGGTAAGACAAATGGACCATGGTGCGGCAGAGGTACTCCCCACCCAACCCTCCGAGGAACACTTCTGTCTCTCTCTCTTCGCAACGGCCTCATCCTCTGCAATGTCCTCAACAAACTCAATCTCGGCGCAATTCCCAAGGTACACTAACAGAAATCCAAATCAAAACCAAAAGACAATTAAAAATTTTGAAATTGATACTGATACTGATGGCCGGAGAAAATTCTTAAGGTGGTAGAAATTCCGATCATCGACACCGAAGGGGCGGCGCAAACTGCAATTCAGTATTTCGAAAAGTTCCAAATTTGAAACAATTGTGAAAATGTAATTGTTTTAAACACATTATACTTGCTGTTTTTTGTTCAAAATCACCCATTCATACTATGTATGACGTTTTTTTTGCAAGACAACAGTTTATTTGCAACGAAAAGCCAAATACAATGATTTGGAAAGTCAACCATGCACACAAAAAAGGGTGCAAGGCTGCTTGGTGAAAGTTCTTGTAGCATACCTTTGCACTTAATTCACAACGATTATCCTGCTTGACCATCTCCATTAAGGCAGTTTCCAACTCTTCAGCTCTGGAGAGAGAAGGATATGTTAGACCAACTTATAAGAAGAATGATCAGCAAATTGAATTTGTGTAGGCTAAAAATGATTTCAGCTAAAAATGCAGGTACATATATTCAGTGTGGTATTAAACTTAAAAATAGTTATTCCATATTGAACGCAAAGGTCAAAGAATAATCGATTATACTGACCTGAGTATCGCAGACCTTTTTTCCTCTAGTATTTTGCACAACTCATTCTTCAGCCATGTCACCTACGGAGCACAATTTTGGAATTGAGAAGCCATCAGAAACTCAGAGCGATAGTTAGCAGCACAACACGCTAATTTTTATTAACTTGCCATTTGAGTATGTACTACGTAGGAATAGGAGGCTGAGTAACCTGTTCTTTAAATTCAAGCATAGTCCAAAAAATATTAGAAAACTTGGAACCCAAATAAGTTAAAAACAATTTGAGGAAAAATCTACATATCCACAATCTACCAATTGAAGCAACCATCAACCAAAAAAAAATCATATAGACATGATTGAGCAAAATAATCCATATGGAACACAAACAGAACCACGGTGTAGTCCTAGGTCCCAAATAACAAACCCCTCAAAACTGATCCCATAGAGATTCCAAATAGCAGAAAAAATACAGCCTAATCCAATCTTATTACATCACCATATAATCATCCTTATATCCCTTCTATGTTCATCCAATCTTTAGCCCTTCCATATACCAATTACAGAACGGACGAAAAAGATCAAAAACAGATTTGCAAAAATGGTATCACATCTTATACCTCCAAGTTTGACACCATAACTGCAAGTCAATTAAAATATGGGATTGCAATATAGCCAAAGACCATTACCAAGAAATCTAGGAGAAACAACCAAATGGAGATCAAAATGACACTCAATCTAGATGGACACCAATACCAACTTCCAAAATTACTTTAACATCAAAACAATAAATCATAAAGAAAACCCACTACACATTTGGAGAAAATAAAAAATTATTTTAACAGCAAATCAATCTGATGAGGTTGAATCCAGAAAATCAATTTTTTTATTTTAACCTCCAATCTCGCCGTCTTCTATGATGAGCCTGGAGGTTGAATCCATATATGTTTAATATCACAACACCATAAACAAACAACAATCTTGAATTTAAACACCATGTTGTGCGTTTTTGTAAACAACACACACATAAAAGTGAAAACACACACAGTGTTACCTGTTTTAGATCTTCTTCATAGTCATCAAGACTGAAGTTAATGTCGGCTTCCATTCCCCTAAACTTGATTGCTGCCCTATCATATGCACTGCAAACCCCCATACATATAATTATATTTAATCAATATTTTATGGAGATAACCAGACAGTCTAAGGGCCCGTTTGTTAGCAGCTTGATGGACTCACAGCTTATGTGGTCATGTATACATGATTGTTTAGTATTGGCTTAATGATATAGATAGTGGCTTTTTCAGTAAGATTTTAAGAAGAGCTTTATGCTGAAAGCCAAGTTTTTTTTCCAAACCCGTCCCTCCCAATTAAAAAACACGCTTCCTCCATCTATGAAAAAAACTCTCCAAACTATAATCTTCCCAATCTATACAAACAGATTGAAAAACATACTTTCTAGGATTGGATCTTTCAACTGACAACTTCCATGTCTTTGCAAATTGTAGCAGTGCAGGAGGTGCAAGGTTGCTTGCATGTACTGATTGGGCAGATTCTGGTCAGCCAAATGAGATAACAGTGGCACTTGACACACCTGTTGCATTAGGAGTATAAATATCACGCTCCACACGGTCAGAAACACCTGAAATTAAATAATAATATAGAAATGTATTATCAGCACCAAAAAGTAGATAGTTGCTTGATATTGGATGGTTCTTCAACATTTCTCGGAGTTTGAAAATATTGATCGATAAAAGATGGGTTTTATGTGTAGCTTTCTGAGGAAAATGAATCAACACTGAAGTCGTCCATCAGATGATGATAAGGTTTATTCATCTGATATTGATTCATGAACCCTTGATCTTGCATTTCCTAAAAGATAGATTCAACAAACAAAAGAATTATGTAAATAAATAAATCAGTACTATATATATATATATATGATTCGAAATAAATTTACAACTATGTATCCTGTACGTTTTGTCAAAAACAATTGTGTTCACTGCAGAGAACTTCTCTAAGATACTTCCCATAGATTGATCAAATGGTGGTAAATAAAAATATATCGATCTTCTAATTCCCATAGATTGACCAAATGGTGGTAAATAAAAATATCAAGTCAATAAGAAGAAATGGAAGCTAGTCAAAACATTAATAATGAAATTTGATGCCATGTCTATCAAATACCTGATTCCTGGAGGTTTAAATGGATATTCTGGAGGAAACTTTATTTTTCCATAGTAAAATCCACCTAAAGTATTTGAACCAGTGAGATTAGAACGGAATCAGGTGAGGATAACCTTAAGACTAAAAATTAATTTCTTGGTGTCAAAATAGGAAGAACAAACCTGCAAAAGACGTTCCTTGGCTCCCCTACAATACATAATCTGAATTAGAAGTACGAGTCATATCACATACATGTATAGAACAATGAGGTGAAAAGGGAAAAATCAAAGTATCACAGTAAGGTGCGACTGGCTCTTATCTGGTAAGAGGCAATGTTGTTCACCAAAACTAACTTTGCCTCTTAACGAAAAAACCGTAGCTCTCATTCCTCTTATCTGGTCAGCACCAATTTCATATCTTCTTCATCATAACTTTCATTCTCACCGTAACCATATTTGAAAACACTCTAAAAAAAGGTTGTTAATAAGACATAAAACTCTATGAGTGAACCATTCCCACAGGGCGTTGGAGTAGAAGATGAAGGAAAAGCTTACTTGCCAACCTGGTGTCCAATTGTCCATATTGCCAGGAGGTAGGGGCTTGGGTCGTCAGGCTCTCTTTTGTCCAACTGAAAGCACGAGAATGAGGAAGTTAGTTGGTAACATATAGGTATGTGATAAAGGACTGGTAAGCAACAATATTATCACAATTCACATAAGTCTTACGCTTTAAAATTTTTATCTTAAATTTGATGGAAAAGAGATCTGGTGATATAATACCTTGGATTTTGGAAAGGGCAAACCTTGTTGGCGTAGAGAGGAACATCTCCATTTTTGTATTTGTGACTTGAAGCATCCGATGTGACTATACGTCATTGACGAATTAAACCAAAACTGATTCTATTTTTCCAGAACATAATAGTATCTATGCAACACTGATCATGTCAATTAGAATCTGAAGAGAAGCAAATTCAGTCAATGTATTGAACTAACTAAGCTCCAATTTCACTTTGAAACCTTAATTTCCATGATCTGAAGTCCAAACACCATCTCAAATCATCTGATGTCTGAAATCTTAGCACTCCCTTAGACACTAACTTCGGACATTTCTAGGGAAGTGGATATATTACCCTTGATGTGTCTATACGCTTTAAAACATTCGAAATAAACAACCTAACATAATCATTGCCAAATCTTCCTAGCTAGTATTACGTGTGTGATACAATGTACAAACTCAGATTGACAAAATACACGAAAGCTAGAGAGAGTCAGAGTACATACCGATCATTTTGTCGATGAGTTTGAGTTCATCTCGAGCCTCTTCGATGAGTTCTTCAACTTGGCCGCAACCAATAAAACCTAGAAATTGTAGCTGAATTGTAAAATTAAACATGGATCTCATATCTATAAACCCTAGAAATCAAATTTCACAAAAAACCCAACAATAAAGTTGCAAAACCCAATTGAAATTTAGTTGAAATTGTTGCAGAGAACTTACAATCGGAGCTTCCATCTCTTCCTTCCTGCCATAAGAAGAACATATAAAAGCTTCGTCCAACCACTGTGTGTGTGTTTTGTAGAGAGAAAAGACGATATGGTGGGAATCAAAAATATATGTTAAGATATAATAACATTAGAAAGTAGTTTTGGCTTACATTTTTAGACATCAAAGAACTATAAAGCGATCTTAAGAGCATCACCGTACTTCATCTTCTTTCTATCTCCACCAGTAACTGAACCCTAAAACCCATAATTTCCACTTTCATCAAACCTTTCAATCAACTACGCATGTAATTGGCAAATTGCATCAAAATTAATGTAATTCATTCAAATTAAACAAACAAACAGACCTTCAGGAGCAGCAGCCATAGCAAACACCGACAGATTCCTCTTTTGGAATCGAGAAATTACCAATGTCAATACATAACACATTAAACCAAATTACCAATGTTGACAAATCACAAAACATGAATATTATCATTTATCAATTTACAACTTACAACTTACAAGATTCAACAAAGAAAAACAAAACATTGAAACCCTAAGCAACAACTAACTTGTAATTTGTAAAATTGAAAACTTAGGAATGAACATGCCGAGAAGGAGAAGGAACGGTTTGTGGTCGCCGGCGGACTGCAGTCTGCAGACCTGGTCGCCGACGCCCGACGGTGTCACCGTGAAAATACGATTTTTAAAATCGTCAAACACCGACAGATTCCTCTTTTGGAATCGAGAAATTACCAATGTTCCGAAGAAAGAAGAGGTGAGAGTACGGTGTTGGTGGTGGTAGGTGGAGGGAGAAAGAAGGAAACGACGGAGAGGTTTGGTGGAGGAACCACCGCCATTGGTGGAAGCCACAGCGCAGGTGCAACCGGCTGAAACGGAGGAGGATTCATGGGACGCATCATCGCATTCACCTAAACCCTAAATGGGAGTGGAGGAGATAACATGCGTTCTATGTGTGAGACAGGGAGTTGAAGAACGTGGAGTAGAGGGGAGTTGAATGGGCTGAAAGAATGGGCTGAATGGGCTGAAAGACTGGCTGAATGATTTTAAACGGCCAGGATCTAATTTAGAGATGAGTTTATACGGCTCAGATCTCTCCAGGAGCGGTTAGACTCAATGGTGTCATTAGTATAGGTAATGGTATTCTCAATTTGTGGCTCATGGCCTTTGAAACCCCCAAAAGACAATTCTTTCACAACTTAAACGGTTAGTAGTTAATCAAAATCCCAACTATTTAGAAAATCTGTTCGGATCATAAAATATAATCAATTAAAACATGTGTTAAATGGATTTTATGGTTTTAAGGTCATTTCATGATAAGTTAACGAAAGAGACAAGTTTAACACCAGGGACGAACCCCAAGAGGGGCGCGTGGTGGCACGTGTCACCGTAAGAATTTTCCGACGAAGGGTAAAAAATTCGTTTTTCTGAAGGTGCCACCGTATCGATTTAGGAGGTGCTACCGTAATCGTATGGAAACTACAAGAGGTGCACCTAAACTGAAAAAAGTCCCAAATCTTATACCCATTCAACCAAAAAAACCGAAAAAATCTCTTGAAATCAACAAAAAATACGAAAAAAATCTCTCGAAATAGATAAAAAAAAACTTAAAAATCCCCTGGAATCAAGCAAAAAACGTTAAAAATCTCTCGAAACACCGGAATTTGGCTAAAAACACATCGAACGATATTGAACGTCGATAAAAAGATGAAAGACACTTCGATAAAAAACGTATGAAAAAATATATGTGCCACCGTATGAAAAAATTTCTAGGTCCGTCCCTGTTTAACACAACATAGAAAAAAAAACCCAAAATTTTGTTTATGAAAGTGATAGTTACTCAATATTCAAGATCTAAACCAATTTGATAAAACTTAAATATGATTTTGCCTCCCTCCCTCTCTCTCTCTCTCTCTCTCTCTCTCTCTATATATATATATATATATATATATATATATATATATAGGGAAAGGTTCAATAGAGAAGTGCAAATATTTAGAGAAATAGAGAAGTAAAAAAACACGGGACCGTTCATATATGAACGTTCATATATAAACAGTCATATATGAACGTTCATATATGACTGTTATATGAACGTTCATATATAAACAGTCATATATGAACGTTCATAAATGAACGTTCATATAACAGTCATATCTGAACGTTCATATATGACTGTTTATATATGAACGTTCATATATGAACGGTCCCGTGTTTTTTTACTTCTCTATTTCTCTAAATATTTGCACTTCTCTATTGAACCTAAGGCTATATATATATATATATATATATATATATATATATATATATATATATATATGTTTTCTTTTAAAAACTTGCTAATTTGTGAGATTTGTGACATAGAAATTGAAGCACAAAAATTAGTTGAAAATAAATTCAAATATAATTAAAAATCTTTTTTTCTCTCTTCTCTTTCATCTCCCCTATTTTTCTTATATCTCTCTTATCTTCTAATTTGTATTTTCTTTCTCATCTTTCCATAACATACACGTACACACACATAATGAATATGAACTTAAGGTAACCACATTGTGAATATTTTCTAGAATTATTATTATAGTTTGTGAACACATTGTGAATACTTTTTATAAATACTATTATAGTTTGTGAACACACATTAAATCTACATATATGTTATAACTTGTGAGCATATTGTGAATGCAAACTAAAGCAATAAAACTAAATATAAACATACTTGTGAACACCAGAGTAAAAACATTAATAATGTTGTTTACTTTGTGTTCACCTTATGTGCACGATGTGTATGTTAATGCGGAGAGAGAGAGAGAGAGAGAGAGAGAGAGAGAGAGAGAGAGAGAGAGAGAGAGAGAGAGAGAGAGAGAGAGAGAGAGAGATTATACCAAACAATTAGTGTTAACATTGTTAATCGGGCATTTTCGTCTTTTTCATATATTGATACCACATTCCTTAAATATATCACACTTAATTATTACATTATTTAATTTATCATATTATTTAAATAAATTGTTTTTTCAATTATTTATCACATTCCGTAATTTCTTCATCATCCCCGTAGATCCACCACCCCTTCTCCATCATCCCATTTTCAGATCTCGTTTCCTGATCGCCATGTTTGTTGACGAAACATACATATCGGAGATCTAAATGAAGTTCATTCTGGCGAAACTGAACCAAATGTTGTTACCAACGGTGGAATTAACGGTGGTGGATGTCCACCGGATCCCGGTGCTGATTCGAAACAAACTGCACTAGTTGTTATTGAAGAAGGTGTTGGTGACGGAGATGGAAGTCCAGACGATGGTCATGGAGATAGCCAACAAACTGCACCGATCGTTACTGAGGAAGGTGTGGGTGATGAATCGACAACAAGAACAATAGATTGAGCTAGGTTCGCAATTGCGGACCTAGATTTACGGATCTGGTGCTATTTTAGTAAAAGTAGGGGAAAATGACTAGGAGGTGAAACCACCACTAAAAATGGCTAAAACAATTAATTTCCCAAGTCTAAAAAACCGAACAAACTATATGATCACGAATGACTAAGTCCCTGAGATTTTTTAACAAATAAATCTTTACAGTTTTTCCTAAAAAATTAACAAACATTCGTTCAAAGAATTATTTAAATCATGTTATAAACTCTTGAACTCATTAGGCGTTAGTCTAACCCTTTTTATTTGTCGGCATGTGCAACAGGTTCAGGTTGGGAGTAGTTCTAGTGACACTGTGAAATGTCGTGTGCTAGTAAAGTGCTCGAGAGGTGAATAGCTTAAGTGAAGTTTTCCGCATTCATCTTTGGGATTAACAACTTGTACTTGAGTTAAGTAACACCCGATGGTTTTAGTATTTGTAATGAAATTTGGGTCATCACTTGTTGAGGTTAATCATAGACTTTAAATTGAGGTATTTCCCTTATTAGTTTATAGGGAGAAATTCTGTTATTTTGATGTATTATCGAAATTTTTATTTAGTTGATCTTTCCTAATTCGAGGGTGTTACACATGATGAATAATACATGAATGACCCGTGAAAGTGTAGACACGTGACGCACCCTCTTTTGTTCCCCGGTTCACAACCGAAACTCAATGGGTGTTGGGTTACGGTGATGAATATGTCTTACGACGTTGAAAAATGTGATGTCGAGTTACAGACTCACGATGTCGATGTGTGGTACACATTTGAACTTACATTAATATTCATAATGAATATAGAACATATATAACACTTAATGTAAAACACGGTTAAAACAAAAAAAACTATATCGAGATGGATGTCATATCGAAGAGTACGAAATTCTTGTTTTTTTGATGTAATTTGTTTGATTAAAATATTAGTAATTTGTAAGATAATTTATTTTAAAATTTAAGGGGGTAAACATTTTTAATTAAAAATAAAATAAAAAGTCAAATATGGTAGGCATGCGATTGAAATTATCTTCCTTTTTTACCCCTAATCACCTTAATTAATAATTTCAATTAAAAACTCTATTTAATATGAGTCATTGGATCAATAGAGATGGAAGGGAAAGATCCGTCCTCATGTGCACAATTGAAAATGAGTTTTCATTTGAACTTTCCTCTGTATATATATATATATATATGGGTGGTATCTAGTACAAACCAGGTAGATTGTACTAACTCTACAAAACTGATCTATACCATTAAAAAAGTTAATCTACGGCTGATATGGACACGGTGGCAATGATGTAATTAGTGAATAGTTTTTGTTTTTTTTTCATCAACAATACACGCGGGAAGGGGCAAAAGCGTCAACACACTTCACAAAACATTCAACCAAAATAAGGAAAGCTAGAATTGCGGGATACTCTTCCCGATTTTGACGAAGATGTGAACTGATACAGTTCCCCTTTTCAAGATAATCATACTGAATCAAAAAACCCCATTTTTCTTCCCATATCTTCCCACCATCGACTACATAAAGTTCTTCATTATTCCCAAATGATGGATGCAAACAGAGGTATGTTTTCTAGGGTTTCTTTTACGAGTATGTCAATATAAACACATTGATCGAAATTTTAAACTTGTTTTTATGGTTTGCCGCATTCATCAGTTCGCAGACCAAACGATAGGATAAGAATGTTGAATTCCTTCTCCAATTTTACAAACACCGCCGTTAACCCGGTCGTACCGGATGAAGAAACTAGTGAAAATGACGAAGCAAATACTCCAGTTGACGAAATAGCAGAGGATTCATACATGCAGTCCGACGAAATCACAGACATTGAACATTTGGAGACAAGTAAGTGATTAAACCCTAAAAAGTTCATGTTATATGAGTTTTTTTGGTATGCAGCGATGTGTATGGGGATCAAAAAATGGTTTTTTTAATCACTAAATTCGCAATAACCTGGTGGATTTAACTTTTTTTTTGTTTCTTTCGACTTCAGGTTCAAAAGTACATAACGAGATTCACAAAAATTAATGAGCAGACTTTTTTTGCCAAACAAGATTCAAATCTTAGCGATTCATATGTTGCCTCTTAATGGAACTATTAAGATGTAAACAAACAGCTCCTTAGGCTTAAAACTACTGAAAGGCAAACGTAAAGGAAAACTAATGAATCCATCTCGTTCTAAATAAGAAGACAAACAAAAACATACCATCTTGAGCGTCATGTTCGTCTGAGGATTGAACCCGAAGGTCCTTCATCACGACCACATCCTACGGAATAATTAGGATACTCAACACCTTTTTCTTTTTCAACGATATCGGATGCAAACACGTCAGAAACGTACTCTTCGTTAAACGGGAGATTTTCCGCCATTAAAGGGTACGCTCTGTGACTGAATAAGGTTTGCTACAGCAACAACAATATAAACTTTAGAGGAATTGATCTCGAATAACTTTAAATAATGGTTGCTGGGATATGAAATAGCCTATTTGATGAAGAAATCGCCAGCAACAAGAAGAGAAAGAATTATTGTTGCTAGGATATGAAATCGCAGGTTTATGGAACATATTGACGTTTGTTGTTTAATGCATATGAAGAAGATATACATTCCTATAATTAAGGGGTGGTTACCAAAAAAGCAATTAATTTTTTTTTCATTTACTTAAATCAAATTATTAAATTACATTAATACCCTCATTAATAAACTAATTAATAAATCAATAATTAATTAAAAAGTAAACTGCAATTTTGGTCCCTGTGGTATGTTGTTTTTCTCACTTTTGGTCCTCAGAAAAATTTTATTGCAAGAAAACCCTGTGGTATGCAAAAGTGCTCGATTTTGGTCCCTAAGACTAACAGCCGTTAGTTTTAGCTGTTAAATACCCCCATGTGCCTTGCACATGAGGGTATATATGTCATTTTACAAATATAGGCCACAGGGACCAAAATTGCAATTTACCAATTTGCTATTATATTATTTATTTAAAATATAATAATTATATTATATAATTAATAAATAAATATTACATGATTTAAAAATAACATATTTAATAAAATGAAATTTTTTTAATTAAATAATAATTTGTTTACGTGTCGTCAACCAAAACTAATAAATTTGTTACTCTAAAATAATTAATTAATAATTTGTTAAATCTAAAACAACTATTAACTGATTAATAATTTGTTTAATCTCAAGTAATATTAATTAATTAATTACAAATTTATTCTAAAATAATTTATATTTTATTTATTTATTAAATTTCACTTTTAATATAAAATAAATTATTCAATAAAAAAAGGGAAAACTGCATGAAAATGGAACCAACTTTCATCAATTTCCTATTTTTTGGGAACCAACTTTCAAAATTGTCACTCAAGGACCTAGACCAAAGTTTATGTTTATTTAAGGGTCTGGTTAACTTGTTGACCTTAATAATGACATCACCTTTTTTTTTTGCCAACTAAGATTCTACATCATTATTTTATTTAAAAAATAACTCAAAAATGCTGAGGTAGTCAAAACATTATTATCAACCACCCTATCAAGAAAAGCGAGTTTCAGCGACGAAATATTTCATTTACAAGCTATAGCAACAACATGTCGTTTCCGTAACTCGTAATCAACCAAAAAAGCAAAAAAAGAACTCTTGAAATCAATCAAAAAAATGAAATAAAAACTCTTGATATCAAACAAAAATACCGAAAAAACCTCTCGAAATCAATAAAAGAAAACTTAAAAATCTCTAAAATCAAGCAAAAAACTTTAAAAATCCCTCGAAACGCCGAAATTTGGCTAAAAACACATCGACCGATATTGAACATTAGTAAAAATGATACACATGTCGATAAAAAACCGTATGAAAAAATATGGTGTCACCGTATGAAAAGGTTTCTAGAGGGCAATTATATAACAACAAATGGTAATTTTCGTTAAATGAATAACCAATAGATGGATTTAAATACTAATTATTAAATAATTTGCACAGTCACTCAAAACCAATACTAAATATAACAGTACTAATTAATATGTAGTTATTATAAAAACTAAATTGTTAGAGCATCCACAACAAGGATTTCATTTGGATTGTAAAAGTGCCAACTAGGATTTCTATTTTAGAAATTGTAGTGGTTGTGAGTATGATTGCTAAATTAGAAATTGGTTTTGGTAATTTGCAAATGTCAAATCAGTACTTTTTGTTGATGTGGCAGTGAATAGTATAAGAAATTGTAGGGAATAATTTAGTTAAAATTAAAACGTATTTTTTTAACGTATTTTAGTTAATAAACGATTATATGTGTTAAATGTAAAATTAAAATTATGAAAGTAAAAGGTATAAAGTAAAGTTAGTAAATAAGTATAGGGGTTGAAAGTGTAAATTTCAATTCAAAATCACAATTTCGAATTGAAATTTACAATTTCACCCCCTATACTTATTTACTTATTTTACTTTATACCTTTTACTTTCATAATTTAAATTTACATTTAACACATATAATCGTTTATCAACTAAAATACGTTAAAAAATACGTTTTAATTTTAACAAGTTACACCATTGTAATCGTCTATTTGATACGTTCGAAATGAGCCCAATCTTGAATTTTTTTGAATTTATATATTTTAATATATATCATATACACTACATCAAAATATTTTTAATATTTACAGTTTATACCTTTATAGTTAATTATTTAATTTACGGTACTCTTAGGTAGCGTTTGGTACGCATACTAGATGGGACGGGACGGAACTGGATGGGACGGGACGGGACTGAACTGAAGGAGATAATTTTAATCTAAGTTACGTTGAAAATACATCGATCATTTTGTGCATACTCTGTAACTGCAAATACTTCAGCTCCAAACACACATGAATCATCATTCGCCAAATACCCATTTTCACAATTCTTAAATGAGTCCAGTGACACCAACTTGTCAAAACCCCATTTAATATTCTTCTCGTGAAACCTTCTCCTATTGCCATTCACGATATCTATAAACACATTCAAATAATAATAATTTAAAACGATTTAATGAATTAGTTAATATATGATTATTATGTTAATGCGATAGGAGTGTAAAACAAAATTGAAAAAAAAATAAGAGATGTACCATAAATTAAATAATTAACTATAAGGGTATGAATTTTAAATATAATAAATATTTTTTTTATGTAGTGTATAACTGTATATGATATATATTAAAATATATAAATCCAAAAAAATTCAAGATTGGGCTTATTTCGAACGTATCGAAGAGACGATTATAATGGTGTAATTTGTTAAAATTAAAACGTATTTTAGTTAATAAACGATTATATGTGTTAAATGTAAAATTAAAATAATGAAAGTAAAAGGTATAAAGTAAATTTAGTAAATAAGTATAGGGGTTGAAAGTGTAACATTCCAAAACAAATTCATCAAATTGGACGAAAGCGGGGTGAACAGTGAAAGCGGGGGTGAACAGTGTCAAACGCGGGTCAAATTTTCAAAAATGGTCCCTGGAATTTTTCAAAAATGGTCCCTTGCAATTGAAAAGTCACAAAAAGTATCCCATCGCAGGATGAGCCCGCGATCGCGGGATTCCATTTTTCAAAAATGGTCCCTGCAAGTTTAAAAAAGTGTCAGAAATGGTCCCTGGCCCGCGATCGCGGGCTCCCATCGCGGAAAAAAGGGTGTTTTTGCAAACTGAGAGAGATTTAGGGCATTTTGGTAACACTTGGTTTGACTTAGGGTATTTTAATTAATTTCCCTAAATTATAGTAAAGAATATTTAATTGTAGTTTTGTTGTTATTTGATTAAAATATAGTTTTTTATGATGAGGTGTCACTTTAGAAAGTGGTTGAAATTTCATTGTTGTGGAGGATAATTTCAAGATAATTGCAAAGCTGATGTGACAGCGCTGATGTAACACATTTGCAATTGGAATGAAACTTCATTGTTGTGGATGCTCTAATCCTCAATCATGTTTACTTTAAACGAGCTAGATGTATTCATGATTTGTGTAGATGGCAAAATTGACGGATCAAGTAGGTCGAAATGAACTAATTCTAGTGTAACAGACAACCTTTTACTACGAGTCAAAACATGTAACCAATTGGAATTGTCTTGTCATCTATGTTTACGTGCTTCGATTGATCAGTTCTTGTAATCTCTCGTATACGCTCGTTATCTCTACACCAATCCTTGAAACTCTTGCCTACAAAAGAACAATTCTAGATCGGTTAGGGTGCGTTTGGTACACTGGACATGACAGAACAGAAAAGAACAGAGATCACTGTCCCATATTTGACAGGACTTTTATGTGGAACAGACAGAAACATAGTGGAACAAGCTGAAACAGGTTTGTTCCACCCCCATCCCATGGAACAAGGTGGAACAGACTTATGTTTTACCAATATAATCTCAAAATAAAATTTAATTCTCTTATAAAACATCAAATACACGTTCTATTTTATATTTTATTCATTCTTTAAATTTTATTTATTGTATTTTATCTATTGTTATCTGTTATGTTCTGTCCAGTTCTGTCTACCAAACGCTAAACAGTTGTTCTGTCCTGTCATGTCCTGTTCTGTCCTTTCTTATCATGTTCTATCCTGTCTGCGTACCAAACGCACCCTTAAGGATGTGTATTACGTTTGAGCAATGTTCTAAAAAACTCGCGGCACAGACGTCATGGCGCGCAATGGCACCAAGGCTTGTGTCTCACGCTACGTTAAGCCCGTGGCACGCCATGGCTTAATGCGCAATTTTCGTAATTCAATATTTGATTTTTCTTTACGTTTTTAATGCCTTATGTGCAAGTTTTTTAATATATAACATAACTTAAGTAGCTTACTACTACTTTACTCTTTGAATAACACTACAAAACATATGTTTTTACATATAATAATATTATATATGAATTAGAAATTTGACGCCATAATCCACGCCTTGAAAACGTCATGGCTTCGTTGTAGCTCCTAAGGCTTGAGGCTTGTCTCGCCGCTACGCCACGCGTCACGCCATTTAAAAATTAAAACCTTGCGTTTGTGGGTATTTTAGTAATTTTGTACCTGAGCATGGAGGGTATAAAAGACTTTTTCACCTACTGTGGTGTAACCACTCTTCACCACCTCAGCTCCTCCATCTTCTGTTGTCCTAATGACTTCAGATAACGTGAAATTCCTTTCCAATTTGCTAGTCAAAAACACAGGCAAATCACCATCAAATTCTTTTATCTCCACCGTTGACAGTCTTATACGGTCGTGACTCACTTGCCGTTGATCGTAACAACCTGGATTATATCTATCGCGATTGTCAACCAATCTCGATGTTTCATCTCTCTTCTCCTTCAATTTTTTTACCCGTTTTCGTAATTGCTTGATGTAAGCTAGCGATTGATTGAATAGACTATCCTGTGTAAAACACTGCTGGAAAAATCCTTCATTAATATATAAATATTGAAATCTGTATATACAGCGAGGTACAAATAAGAAAAACAACAAACATGGGAAGGTAAGAATAAGCCATTTCTACATGAATCATTGGTAAAAGGAAACATGGCTTCGTATATACATATTCATATATGAATAATTGGTGAAATGGGTAGTTAAACGAACGTGGGTTCACAACTTCATATATGCATATTTAATGGAGTTTTTTCGAGTTTACCAATAATTCACATATAAATCATTTATTTACGTTATCAACCTAATTTTGTATGCATATGTACATACCGTCGAGATGAACGGTTTGAAAGGTTTTGAGCAAACCTACAACCACATGATATAGGCAACGGAAGCATATTTTAAAATATCATCTATGACAATACAAATTAACAACCTATAAGGATACATATGTTCTAGATAATTAACTACAAAAGAATGAACCAAGAATACTTACTTGTTTATTGTGATTGTCGAAAACCACAATGATGAATCAATCCTTTGATCTCGCTTCTTGGATGTCAAGGACCAATAGTATGAATCCCTCTAGTGGCTCACACTTAAGAACACCAAATACCAACAATCAAGAAGAGGCTTAAACCCTAAACCCTTATTAGGGTTTACGATTTGGGAGAGAGAGAGAGGGGAGGTCAACGGCCACCAGAGAGAGATGGAAAAAACCTTTTATACTTCTGATTGTTTATTTGGGTCTTAAGGGCAACCCAAAAGGATGCTATTATTAGAAATATTACCAATAGTTAATGACTCTGTACACTATATCCAACAGTCTCCCACTTGGACAAGTTATTAACTCTATTTGGTTCAACACTTTCAAATAATCAGCAGAGAGCAAGCCATCCAATGCAGCTGCCGAACTCTGATAAAGATTCGGTCCTAAAATAAGTGATTTAATGTTCCTTTGTTCTACAAGATATCATATGAACCTGAGACATGGATAAATGTCTATCTCATGGATCAAGATTATGTTTCCCAATTTCCGATATGTGTTGAATTCATCAGACTACTCAATTGAACACATCAATTCTAGTCAGGGTTTGGCCAAACACTTAATGTCAACACCAAATCATCGAGGGGCCCATGGATATCGCTTCTCCTGTTTAGGCAGAAGGAACAAATAAACTTTGACTACACGGTTCATTTCCACTCATCATATTATACATGGACATACCCTGTATAGCTGCCAGTTACGGTCAGCGTTGGAGCACACCAAAGCATAACTATGTATCTCCGTTTGAAGAACATAAAATATTATCATCTCAAAATTACTCTGACTTAATCCATGAAGTAAACTTTTGAGTGCGGGTTGTTCCAATACCCAAATCACCATTAAGTACTCATGAGTGTTAGTTGCATTCTCTATGCTTCTAACACTCCATGACAGTCTTGAATCACTACTTACTTCCAGGAGTATGACTGACTGTGGAGGTTTAAGTAAATTAATACTCAGGAAGTTGGTTCTAAACATGCAAAACGAAACACGATAATAAATTAAATGTAAATGGACGCAATCCAGCATATATTATAATCTTCATATAATAATCTCCAAATCAAATACAATTTATTACGTTTTTAATACATCAAACTAACAACTAAAACATTCAAGGTATATTGATAATTCTAACACCTATGGCTTCAGTATGATACTCATGTTTGGGTCGAGTTAATGCTTTCGTGAAAGGATCCGCCGGATTCTCTTCAGTCGGCACTCTATTCACCATGATCTGGTTTTCCGCAACCTTGTGTCGCACAAAGTGATACTTCCTCTCTATGTGCTTTGACTTCCCATGGTCTTTAGGTTCTTTAGTCAATGCGACTGCACCTTCGTTATCACAGAAGATTTCAATGGGTTCACTGATGCTTGGTACACCGCCCAGATCACCTATGAAATTCTTCAACCATGCAGCCTCTTTCGCTGCTTCACTAGCTGCGATATATTCTGATTCACACGTGGAGTCAGCCACCGTGTCCTGTTTGGAACTTTTCCAAGTCACGGCCCCACCATTCAACAAGAACACCTATCCTGACTGCGAGCGGGAATCATCCCGATCTGTCTGGAAACTCGCATCAGTATAACCTGTTACTCGTAATTCATCTTTTCCACCATAGACTAAGAACACATCTTTAGTCCTCCGAAGATACTTAAGGATGTTCTTTACAGCCGTCCAATGACTTTCGCCTGGGTTCCCTTGATATCTACTCACCATGCTTAAAGAAAATGAGACATCAGGTCTAGTACATGTCATGGCATACATGATCGATCCTATAGTACATGCATATGGAATTCGACCCATTCTGTCCAGTTCTTTACTAGTACTGGGACATTGATCTTTACTCAATCTTATGCCATGTTGCATGGGCAAATACCCTTTCTTGGATTCACTCATATTGAATTTCTTCAATATCTTATCCAAGTATGTACTTTGGCTAAGTCCAATTAAACGCTTGGTTCTATCTCGATAAATTCTTATTCCAAGTATGTATGCTGCATTTCCCAAATCTTTCATAGCGAAACATTTCCCGAGCCAGACCTTTACATCTTGCAACATCGGAATATCGTTTCCTATGAGTAGTATGTCATCAACATACAAGACTAGAAATACAACATTACTCCCACTAGCCTTAACATATACGCAGGACTCATCTTCGCTTCGAGAAAATCCAAACTCCTTGACCTTTTCATGAAAACAAAGATTCCAGCTACGAGACGCTTGTTTAAGTCCATAAATGGATCTTTCAAGCTTACACACCTTATCTGGATACTCGGTATGTACAAAACCTTCAGGTTGTGCCATATACACATCCTCATCAAGTTTCCCATTGAGGAAAGCGGTTTTTACATCCATTTTCCATACTTCATAGTCATGAAATGCAGCTATGGCAAGCAATATCCTGATAGACTTAATCTTTGCCACTGGTGAGAAGGTTTCATCATAATCAATCCCTTGAGTTTGAGTGTAACCTTTCGCAACCAGTCTAGCCTTGAATGTGTGCACATTCCCATCCATGTCGGTCTTCTTTTTGAAGATCCACTAACACCCAACTGTCTTGCGACCTGGTGTATGATCAACCAATTTCCAATCTTGGTTATCGTACATATATTGAATCTCGCTCTCCATGGCCTCTTTCCACTTGGCAGCCTCAGGGCCTGCCATCGCTTCCTTGTAGTTGGATGGCTCATCCGCACTATCAAATGTTTTATCATTGACTAGTGTATCTCCTTCCTTTGTAATATGAAAACCATAATAAAACTCAGGAGGTCGATTAACTCTACTAGTTCTGCGAAGAGGTGGTGGAGGTATGTTAGTTTCCTCAACAGGTGGTTCAACCTCATGTTGAGGGCTAATGTCAACTATAGGTTCATCATTGGTTGTTTCTTGAATTTCTTCAAGATCAATATTGCTCCCACTATCCTCTTTGGAAATGAGCTCCCTTTCTTGGAAGACTCCCCTACTAGCTACAAACACTTTGTTCTCAGAAGGTTTGTAAAATATATATCCAAAGGATTTGTAGGGATAACCAACGAACCGACACTTCTCTGCTCTAGGTTCTAGCTTGTCGTTAGTTTCGCGCTGAACGAAGACTTCACAACCCCATACCTTTATATGTGCTAACGAGGGACGAGTCCCAGTCCACATTTTAGAGGGTGTCTTTGCAACCTTCTTAGTTGGAACGAGGTTTAAGATATGAGCGGCAGTTTCTAAGGCATATGTAATACCCCGGGTAAGTTCGTTAGTTAAAATCCCTTTCCGTTAAATTTAGTTAACTTTACAATTGATGTTTAGGGTAAGTTTGGATTAATTTATAAGTTAAGGGTGTTTTGGTCTTTAGTGATTAGTTTAAGGACTAAAGTGGTAAATTTAAGTTAGATATTATCCTTTGAGAATTCAGATATTATCACAACAGAAAATATCAGCAAAGTGGGTGTGTGTGTGTGTGTGTGTGTTTTAGAGAAGAAGAAGAAAGAAGAGTTATTTGGCTAGGGCTTCAATTTGGTGTACTTGGAAGTGAAATTAAGGTATGTTCCTTTACAATTTATGTGTGTAATTGTATTTAGAAGGTTTCTATCGGATTAGAATAGTTGAATTCAATTCTGGTATTGAATCAGTCGATTTCTGGGTAGAAAAAGGGTAAACAGACAGAGGTTTCCGGATAGGATGAATGTGTCCGGATACTTTTGTTGTTAGTGTCCGGACGATGTTCTGATGGTGTCCGGACGAGTTCAGTATCCGGTAAGTTCCCCTTTTCCTCAAATTTCCGGTTAAAATGAGATACCGGATGATGTCCGGATTGCTTTGGTGTCCGGGTGTTATCCGGATTGTCTGAGCTGTCCAGAAAGTTGTGTTGCCCGGATAGTTTGGGGTGTCCGGAAACCTTAGCTGTTTGGTCACTTTTGAGGATTTAAGTTATCTAGAGTCCTTAGCTTAGTAAGTCTTATGTATCCGATTGGTAAAGAAGAGTTTGTATTTAATCTGTTTCAGATTCTGAGAATTTTGGGTAAAAGATCGGATAACTTGGAGAAAAGGCTTGGAAGGGTTATTGATAAGCGATCAGGCGAGTTTTACTTTAAAACGTTTTCAAACTGGAATACGTATCTGTGTGGATTGGGTATGTGATAGATGTGTGATTATGTGTTTATATTAAAATGGATATGTGGTTGAAAAGTGATGACGTGTTTATAAATGACAATATGATATATTGAGATATATATTGTATTTATATGTATATTGCACTACACGAGTATACGTTAGCCGAACTAATAGTCGGTGGAGTTTTGGCTGTAATTGTCGTACGGTGGTGTTGGCTGTAATTGTCGTACGGTGGAGTAATTGATTAGTTGGCTTGCAACCAACTAATTTGGCCATGTGAAGGATGAGTGGTACACGATGCACGAGTCTTGTTTGGTATATAAGTATTTGTGATATATGTGTGTTTTTACAAAAAGGATTACTAAACTGACAGAGATGATCTCACTAGACCGTTTGGTCTAACCCTCATTTTGTTTTCAAAAATATGTATTCCAGGTTCAAGAAGGTATAAAGGAAAGGATAAAGTGTAGGATGCGGTTGATAGCTGACGAAGATTAGGAAAGGCTTATGTTTTGTATTGTATAGTTTTGAGACTATGGGACCGTATGTGAATTATTATGTATCTTTTGTTATGAATGTAACGACGTTATGTATAACATGTTAATTGATGTATATTATGTATGTCTTGGGATACCGGGTCGTTACAGATGGTATCAGAGCCCTAGTTTAAGGGATTAAGGTATTAGTATCCGTACCTAGACTTAAACTGCATGTGAAGTAGGATGTCCCTAATAATTTTAGAACCTTGGGATGATTAAGTATAAAAGGTAGAAGGAACATCATGTAAGGTAATTTCAGATTACACCTGGCCAGTGTAATTATGATCTTACAGGTACATGTTTGAACTGGAATACCTTGTTATATGGGGTATGTGCTTACGTGTATATTAATCTTGTCTGAATCAACAGAATGGCAAGCGGTACTCGAAATAAGAATAGAGAAGAAGGAGGAAATCCTAACAGAACGAATCCCACAGTCGGAACAAGGGGAAGAGGGGGAGAAAGAGGTAGGGGCAGAACTGGAGGTAGAGTTCAGGGGCGAGGTACCGAATTTGTTACACGAAATGATTTGATGGCGGAAATGGGAAGACTTCAAGCCAATATACAAGCTATGTTCGATAGAACTCGTCACACAGAAACTGGAATAC
Source organism: Saussurea involucrata (assembly GCA_033807775.1). Taxonomy (NCBI): domain Eukaryota; kingdom Viridiplantae; phylum Streptophyta; class Magnoliopsida; order Asterales; family Asteraceae; genus Saussurea; species Saussurea involucrata. The sequence continues at coordinate 7,919,176 of CM066317.1, read as the reverse complement.
CAGATCCTAGTCTGGAAGATGAGATGCCCATTACACATACTGTCATACCGGTGCCAAGGAAGTGTGACTATAAAATGTTTTTAAATTGCAAACCCCCAACTTATTCAGGAGAAAGAGATCCAGTCAAGGCCATGAGGTGGCTGAAAGAGATAGAAGTTGTATTCAGGACCAGCAAGTGTGCAGAAGAAGATAAAGTGCTATACGGAATCGCGATGTTGAAGGCATATGCTCTATTTTGATGGGAGGCTCTTATTACCTCTAAAGGATCTGATGTGTACTCAACTTTTACTTGGGACAAATTCACAATAGCTTTCAAAGGACAGTTTTGTCCTCAAGCAGCAGTCAGACAACTGGAAGAGGAATTCATGAACCTACATCAGAGAAGTTTATCGGTTAGGGATTACACTGCTTGTTTTCTGGAGAAGTCTCGCTTCGCGGAGTACTATGTTGCCACGGAGGCTCTGAAGATGGAAAGGTTTATTTTCGGGTTAAATTCAGAAATTAGAAAGCTAGTGATTGCAAAAGGACCCGATACCTTCTCAGCCGCAGTAGATGCCGCGGAAAATGTGGAACGGGATAATAGGAGAGACGTTGGTGATAAGATTACTGAAAAAAGAAAATCGGAAGAAATGACGTACGATTTGGAGGAATACGAATCCCCGAGGTTTGATAGTCATTCACCTTTCAGACCAGCTGGAAGACCATGTCCAAAATGCAACCGTGTTCATCAAGGAAACTGTTATGTGGATTCCCGAAGATGTTACAAGTGTGGGAAGACTGGTCACATTGCTAAAGACTGTCACATAACTCGATTATGTTTCGTTTGCAGGGTAGTATGACGGTGAGACCAACGGGTGTTAGGTCGGGAGAGGTACAAGGGTCTGAGGTACCGAAAGCAAAAGGTCGTGTCTTCCAAACGACAACACAAGAAGATGAGGAAATTCCGGATGAGGTTACAGGTACATTTCTAACAAACTCTATACGTGCTAAGGTGTTATCTGACTTCGGTGCAAAATGGTTATTGGTATTTCCGTGCTTTTGTTTCTTATCTGTGTTAGAGATATAGGTGGGTGTGGGGTGTCTATTCAGTTAGTTTCTATGGTTTTGATTGAGTTCGAAGTAGTAGTGATAAGTATTCATACCTTTTCGCTTAACCGAATTCCGGGACGGAATTCTTTTAAGGGGGAGATAATGTAATACCCCGGGTAAGTTCGTTAGTTAAAATCCCTTTCCGTTAAATTTAGTTAACTTTACAATTGATGTTTAGGGTAAGTTTGGATTAATTTATAAGTTAAGGGTGTTTTGGTCTTTAGTTATTAGTTTAAGGACTAAAGTGGTAAATTTAAGTTAGATATTATCCTTTGAGAATTCAGATATTATCACAACAGAAAATATCAGCAAAGTGAGTGTGTGTGTGTGTGTGTGTGTTTTTAGAGAAGAAGAAGAAAGAAGAGTTATTTGGCTAGGGCTTCAATTTGGTGTACTTGGAAGTGAAATTAAGGTATGTTCCTTTACAATTTATGTGTGTAATTGTATTTAGAAGGTTTCTATCGGATTAGAATAGTTGAATTCAATTCTGGTATTGAATCAGTCGATTTCTGGGTAGAAAAAGGGTAAACAGACAGAGGTTTCCGGATAGGATGAATGTGTCTAGATACTTTTGTTGTTAGTGTCTGGACGATGTTCTGATGGTGTCCGGACGAGTTCAGTATCCGGTAAGTTCCCCTTTTCCTCAAATTTCGGGTTAAAATGAGATACCGGATGATGTCCGGATTGCTTTGGTGTCCGGGTGTTATCCGGATTGTATGAGCTGTCCGGAAAGTTGTGTTGTCCGGATAGTTTGGGGTGTCCGGAAACCTTAGCTGTTTGGTCACTTTTGAGGATTTAAGTTATCTAGAGTCCTTAGCTTAGTAAGTCTTATGTATCCGATTGGTAAAGAAGAGTTTGTATTTAATCTGTTTCAGATTCTGAGAATTTTGGGTAAAAGATCGGATAGCTTGGAGAAAAGGCTTGGAAGGGTTATTGATAAGCGATCAGGTGAGTTTTACTTTAAAACGTTTTCAAACTGGAATACGTATCTGTGTGGATTGGGTATGTGATAGATGTGTGATTATGTGTTTATATTAAAATGGATATGTGGTTGAAAAGTGATGACGTGTTTATAAATGACAATATGATATATTGAGATATATATTGTATTTATATGTATATTGCACTACACGAGTATACGTTAGCCGAACTAATAGTCGGTGGAGTTCGGCCATGTGAAGGATGTGAAGGATGAGTGGTACACGATGCACGAGTCTTGTTTGGTATATAAGTATTTGTGATATATGTGTGTTTTTACAAAAAGGATTACTAAACTGACAGGGATTATCTCACTAGACCGTTTGGTCTAACCCTCATTTTGTTTTCAAAAATATGTATTCCAGGTTCAAGAAGGTATAAAGGAAAGGATAAAGTGTAGGATGCGGTTGATAGCTGACGAAGATTAGGAAAGGCTTATGTTTTGTATTGTATAGTTTTGAGACTATGGGACCGTATGTGAATTATTATGTATCTTTTGTTATGAATGTAACGACGTTATGTATAACATGTTAATTGATGTATATTATGTATGTCTTGGGATACCGGGTCGTTACAGCATAGCCCCAGAACGATATTGGAAGTGTAGCACGACTCATCATGGACCGAACCATATCAAGTAGCGTTCGATTTCTTCTCTCAGCAACACCATTGAGTTGTGGTGTTCTGGGAGGAGATAATTGCGAAACTATTCCACAATCCCTTAGATAGTCGTAGAATTTATGACTCAAGTATTCTCCACCCCTGTCGGACCGGAGCATCTTGATCTTCTTGCCCAGTTGGTTTTCCACTTCGTTTTTGAATCCTTTGAACACTTCAAAGGTGTCCGATTTGTTTTTCATCAAATAGATAAATCCATATCTACTGAAATCGTCAGTAAAGGTAACAAAGTATCTCTCACCGTTTCTCGTGGCAGATCTGAACGGTCCACATACATCTGTGTGGATTAAGTCCAACAGATCCTTACCCCTTTCCATTTTTCCTTTGAAAGGTGATTTTGTCATCTTGCAAAGTAAGCAAGACTCGCATTCTTCATCTGACTTTAAGCCAAATGGTTCCAAGATCCCGTCCGATTGGAGCCTGGCGATGCGTTTCTTGTTTATGTGGCCAAGACGATGATGCCATAACGACGATTTATCCAATTCACTATTGGAGGAACCAACATTTAGAGTTAAGTTATTATTATTTCTACCAACACAAATCACGCTTTCATACACGCCATTACAAGGAGAGGCTTTAAAATAAAAACAACCATGTTTATAAACCAAAATGCAACCATTATTATTATCAAATTGAAATTCAAAACCATCCTTGTACAAAGCATGAAAAGAAATAATGTTTTGAGCCATTTCCGGCGAGTAGCAACAATCTAATAACTTTATTGAAAAACCACTACTAAGCACGAGCTCAAAATCTCCAATCTTGGTAACAGCGGTAGTCATCCTGTTTCCCATTATCAGATTCAGCTCCCCATGCTTCATCGTCCTACTTCCCTTTAGTCCTTGGAAATTAGAGCAAATGTGAGTACCACATCCCGTATCAAGGACCCAAGAGTTAGAAATCGAAGTACTATGGAGTTCAATTGTAAAAATACCTGAGGTGCCACACCCTTTGACCTTGTTCGTTTTCAAGTCCTCCAGATATTTTGGGCAACTTCTCTTCCAATGGCCCCTTTCTTGACAGTAAAAGCATATGGCCTCTTTAGGGTCACTTATGGGTGGTATGTCAGAAGAATCAGTTTTTCTCTTAAGGCCTTGGTTGCGAGGAACAACTTTAGCCGTTCCCTTCCCTTTGGGATGAGAAACTTTCTTCTTCTTACAGCAACTGTAACGACCCGGTATCCCATAACATACATAATATATAACAATTAACATTTCATACGCAACGTCGTTACTTTCATAACAAAATACATGATAATTCATATTCGGTCCCAAAGTCTCAAAACCATACAATACAAAAGAAATGTAAACATATCCTAATCTTCGTCAGCTACCAACCGCCTCCTATGCTTTATTCTTCCCTTTGCTAACCAAAGATCCTTAACCTGGAATACAAATTTTTGAAAGGAAAATGAGGGTTAGACCAAAAGGTCTAGTGAGATAATCCCTGTCAGTTTAGAAATCCTTTTTATAAAATACACATATATCACACATAATTAAATATCAAGTAAGACCCGTGCATTGTGCTCAACTCTTCATCCTTTTTCTCATTCTCAATCCCTGGGCCATATTAGTTGGTTGCGAGCCAACAACACCGCTGTACAACAACTACAGCACCGCTGTACAACAACTACAGCTAACATCGCTGTACAACAGCTATAGCAACACCGCCGACTATAGTTTCGGCTAACATATACTCGTGTAGTGTAATGCACATATAAATACAATATATATATATATATGTACCAATATATCATATTGTCATTTATAAAACTTTCATTACATTTCAATCACATATCCATCTTAATCATAAACACGTAATCACACCATATATCTCGTATCCAATCCATACATATCCATCTCATATATATATATATATATATATATATATATATCATATATATGTATCCCAGTTGAAAACGTTTTAAAGTAAAACTCACCTGATTGCTTATCAACACCCTTTTCAAGCCTTTCTCCAAAAGATTCAGCTTTCACTCCAAATCCACAGAATCTGAAACAGATTAAATACAAATATCCCCTTACCAATTGAACACATGAACTCTAGATATATCTACCTAACTCTCGCCATCAAAACAACCAAACAGCTAAAATATCCGGAAACCACAGAAGTATCCGGACAACTTTCCGGACAACACAATCAATCCGGACAACCCAACCTTTTCCGGACAACACAAGGAATCCGGACATCAAGGTAATCCGGGTGCCATCCGGTATCTAAATCATCCAGAAACTATCAAATAAATCGTCCGGACACTATTAACAACCTACCCGGACACCACCCAAGAAATTATCCGGACACATTCAATCTATCCGAAAACTACTGACTGTTCATCTCCAATTCACCCAGAATTCGACAGAATTATTACCAGATGTGTAAATGATGTTTCTACTCCGATAGAACCCTTCTAAAAGAAATTAAAAACACAAAGTACAAAGGAACATACCTTAATTCACTTTCAAAGCTCACCAATTGATGTCTTAACCACAAAGCTCTTTCTTTTCTTTTTCTTGCCTCCAAACACACACACACATACACACTATGCTAAATATCTGATGTTTCTGAGTTGTGAATAATATCTGATATGCTTAAGGGATAATATCCACTTATATTACCCATTTAAACCTTGAACTTCCAAACAATGCCCCAAACACCCCTAAACTTATAATTTACCCAAACTTACCTTAATATTCAACTTTAAAATTAACTAAACTTAACGGAAAGGAGATTTTTAACTAACGAATTTACCCGGGGTATTACATTATCTCCCCCTTAAAAGAATTCCGTCCCGGAATTCGGTTAAGCGAAAAGGTATGAATACTTAGTTTCCACTACTACCTCGAACTCAACCAAAACCATTGGAAATAACTGAATAGACATCCCACACCTATCTATACCTCTAACACAGATAAGCAACAAAAGAACAGAAAATACTAATGATCATTTTGCACCGAAGTCATATAACACTTTAGCACGTATAGAGTTTATTAGAATATACCTGTAACCTCATCCGAAATTTCCTCTGCCTCTTGTGTCGTCATTTGGAAAACTCGACCCTTTGCTTTCGGTACCTCAGGCCCTTGTTCCTCTCCCGGCCTAACACCCGTTGGTCTCACCGTCATACTACCCTGCTGTGCTTTCCATTGCGGACAATCTGACTGAATATGTTCAGGGGAATTGCAAACGAAACAAAATCGAGTTACGTGACAGTCTCTAGCAATGTGACCAGTCTTCCCGCACTTGTAACATCTTCGGGACTCCACATAACAGTTTCCTTGATGAACACGATTGCATTTTGGATATGGTCTTTCAACTGGTCTGAAAGGTAAATAACTATTAAACCTTGGGGATTCGTACTCCTCCAAATCGTACATTGTTTCTTCCAATTTTCTTTTTCCAGTACTCTTATCACCAGCGTCTCTTCTATTATCCTGTTCCACATTTTCCGCGGCATCTACTGCGGCTGAGAAGGTATCGGGTCCTTTTGCAATCACTAGCTTTCTAATTTCTGCATTTAACCCGAAAATAAATCTTTCCATCTTCAGAGCCTCCGTGGCAACATAGTACTCCGCAAAGCGAGACTTCTCCAGAAAGCGAGCAGTGTAATCCCTAACCGATAAACTTCTCTGATGTAGGTTCATGAATTCCTCTTCCAGTTGTCTAACTGCTGCATGATGACAGAACTGTCCTTTGAAAGCTGTTGTGAATTCGTCCCAAGTAAAAGTTGAGTACACATCAGATCCTCTAGAGGTAATATGAGCCTCCCACCAAAATAGAGCATCTGCTTTCAACATCGCGGTTCCGTATAGCACTTTATCTTCTTCTGCACACTTGCTAGTTCTGAAGATAACTTCTATCTCTTTCAGCCACCTCATGGCCTCCACTGGATCTCTTTCTCCTGAATATGTCGGGGGTTTGCAATTTAAAAACATTTTATAGTCACACTTCCTTGGTACCGGTATGACAGTATGTGTAATGGGCATTTCGTCTTCCAGACTAGGATCTGGTATTCCAGTTTCAGTGTGACGGGTTCTATCAAACATAGCTTGTATATTGGCTTGAAGTCTTCCCATTTCCGCCGTCAAATCATTTCGTGTAACAAACTTCGTACCTCGCCCCTGAACTCTGCCTCCAGTTCTGCCCCTACCTCTTTCCCCCCCTCGTCCCCTTGTCCCAACCGTTGGATTTGTTCTATTAGGATTTCCTCCTCCCCGATTCGTTTGTCTAGTACCGCTTGCCATTCTGTAGATTCAAACAAGGTTAACATACACATAAGCACATACCCCATATAACAAGGTATTCCAGTCCAAACATGTACCTGTAAGATCACAATTACACTGGCCAGGTGTAAGATGAAATTACCTTACACGATGTTCCTTCTACCTTTTATACTTAGCATCCCAAGGTTCTAATATATCAAGGACATCCTACTTCACATGCAGTTTAAGTCTAGGTACGGGTACAAATACCTAAATCCCTTAAACTAGGGCTCTGATACCATCTGTAACGACCCGGTATCCCATAACATACATAATATATAACAATTAACATTTCATACGCAACGTCGTTACATTCATAACAAAATACATGATAATTCATATTCGGTCCCAAAGTCTCAAAACCATACAATACAAAAGAAACATTAACATATCCTAATCTTCGTCAGCTACCAACCGCCTCCTATGCTTTATTCTTTCCTTTGCTAACCAAAGATCCTTAACCTGGAATACATATTTTTGGAAGGAAAATGAGGGTTAGACCAAAAGATCTAGTGAGATAATCCCTGTCAGTTTAGAAATCCTTTTTATAAAATACACATATATCACACATAATTAAATATCAAGTAAGACTCGTGCATTGTGCTCAACTCTTCATCCTCTTTCTCATTCTCAATCTCTTGGCCATATTAGTTGGTTGCGAGCCAACAACACCGCTGTACAACAACTACAGCACCGCTGTACAACAACTACAGCTAACACCGCTATACAACAGCTACAGCAACACCGCCGACTATAGTTTCGGCTAACATATACTCGTGTAGTGTAATGCACAGATAAATACAATATATATATGTACCAATATATCATATTGTCATTTATAAAACTTTCATTATATTTCAATCACATATCCATCTTAATCATAAACACGTAATCACACCATATATCTCGTATCCAATCCATACATATCCATCTCATATATATATATATCATATATATGTATCCCAGTTGAAAACGTTTTAAAGTAAAACTCACCTGATTGCTTATCAACACCCTTTTCAAGCTTTTCTCCAAAAGATTCAGCTTTCACTCTAAATCCACAGAATCTGAAACATATTAAATACAAATATCCCCTTACCAATTGAACACATGAACTCTAGATATATCTACCTAATTCTTGCCATCAAAACAACCAAACAGCTAAAATATCCGGAAACCACAGAAGTATCCGGACAACTTTCCGGACAACACAATCAATCCGGACAACCCAACTTTTTCCGGACAGCACAAAGAATCCGGACATCATCCGGACACCAAGCTAATCCGGGTGCCATCCGGTATCTAAATCATCCGGAAACTATCAAATAAATCGTCCGGACACTATTAACAACCTACCCGGACACCACCCAAGAAATTATCCGGACACATTCAATCTATCCGGAAACTACTGACTGTTCATCTCCAATTCACCCAGAATTCGACAGAATTATTACCAGATGTGTAAATGATGTTTCTACTCCGATAGAACCCTTCTAAAATCAATTACAAACACAAAGTACAAAGGAACATACCTTAATTCACTTCCAAAGCTCACCAATTGATGTCTTAACCACAAAGCTCTTTCTTTTCTTCTTCTTGCCTCCAAACACACACACACACACTATGCTAAATATCTGATGTTTCTGAGTTGTGAATAATATCTGATATGCTTAAGGGATAATATCCACTTATATTACCCATTTAAACCTTGAACTTCCAAACAATGCCCCAAACACCCCTAAACTTATAATTTACCCAAACTTACCTTAATATTCAACTTTAAAATTAACTAAACTTAACGGAAAGGAGATTTTTAACTAACGAATTTACCTGTGGTATTACATTATCTCCCCCTTAAAAGAATTCCGTCCCGGAATTCGGTTAAGCGAAAAGGTATGAATACTTAGTTTCCACTACTACCTCGAACTCAACCAAAACCATAGGAAATAGCTGAATAGACATCCCACACCTATCTATACCTTTAACACAGATAAGCAACAAAAGAACAGAAAATACTAATGATCGTTTTGCACCGAAGTCATATAACACTTTAGCACGTATAGAGTTTATTAGAATATACCTGTAACCTCATCCGAAATTTCCTCTGCCTCTTGTGTCGTCATTTGGAAAACTCGACCCTTTGCTTTCGGTACCTCAGGCCCTTGTTCCTCTCCCGGCCTAACACCCGTTGGTCTCACCGTCATACTACCCTGCTGTGCTTTCCATTGCGGACAATCTGACTGAATATGTTCAGGGGAATTGCAAACGAAACAAAATCGAGTTACGTGACAGTCTCTAGCAATGTGACCAGTCTTCCCGCACTTGTAACATCTTCGGGACTCCACATAACAGTTTCCTTGATGAACACGATTGCATTTTGGATATGGTCTTTCAACTGGTCTAAAAGGTAAATAACTATCAAACCTCGGGGATTCGTACTCCTCCAAATCGTACATTGTTTCTTCCAATTTTCTTTTTTCCAATACTCTTATCACCAGTGTCTCTTCTATTATCCTGTTCCACATTTTCCTCGGCATCTACTGCGGCTGAGAAGGTATCGGGTCCTTTTGCAATCACTAGCTTTCTAATTTCTGCATTTAACCCGAAAATAAATCTTTCCATCTTCAGAGCCTCCGTGGAAACATAGTACTCCGCAAAGCGAGACTTCTCCAGAAAGCGAGCAGTGTAATCCCTAACCGATAAACTTCTCTGATGTAGGTTCATGAATTCCTCTTCCAGTTGTCTAACTGCTGCATGAGGACAGAACTGTCCTTTGAAAGCTGTTGTGAATTCGTCCCAAGTAAAAGTTGAGTACACATCAGATCCTCTAGAGGTAATATGAGCCTCCCACCAAAATAGAGCATTTGCCTTCAACATCGCGGTTCCGTATAGCACTTTATCTTCTTCTGCACACTTGCTAGTTCTGTAGACAGGTTCTATCTCTTTCAGCCACCTCATGGCCTCCACTGGATCTCTTTCTCCTGAATATGTCGGGGGTTTGCAATTTAAAAACATTTTATAGTCACACTTCCTTGGTGCCGGTATGACAATATGTGTAATGGGCATTTCGTCTTCCAGACTAGGATCTGGTATTCCAGTTTCAGTGTGACGGGTTCTATCAAACATAGCTTGTATATTGGCTTAAAGTCTTCCCATTTCCGCCGTCAAATCATTTCGGGAAACAAACTCCGTACCTTGCCCCTGAACTCTGCCTCCAGTTCTGCCCCTACCTCTTTCTCCCCCTCGTCCCCTTGTCCCAACCGTTGGATTTGTTCTATTAGGATTTCCTCCTCCCCGATTCGTTTGTCTAGTACCGCTTGCCATTCTGTAGATTCAAACAAGGTTAACATACACATAAGCACATACCCCATATAACAAGGTATTCCAGTCCAAACATGTACCTGTAAAATCACAATTACACTGGCCAGGTGTAAGATGAAATTACCTTACATGATGTTCCTTCTACCTTTTATACTTAGCATCCCAAGGTTCTAATATATCAAGGACATCCTACTTCACATGCAGTTTAAGTCTAGGTACGGGTACAAATACCTAAATCCCTTAAACTAGGGCTCTGATACCATCTGTAACGACCCGATATCCCATAACATACATAATATATAACAATTAACATTTCATACGCAACGTCGTTACTTTCATAACAAAATACATGATAATTCATATTCGGTCCCAAAGTCTCAAAACCATACAATACAAAAGAAACGTAAACATATCCTAATCTTCGTCAGCTACCAACCGCCTCCTATGCTTTATTCTTCCCTTTGCTAACCAAAGATCCTTAACCTGGAATACATATTTTTGAAAGGAAAATGAGGGTTAGACCAAAAGGTCTAGTGAGATAATCCATGTCAGTTTAGAAATCCTTTTTATAAAATACACATATATCACACATAATTAAATATCAAGTAAGACTCGTGCATTTTGCTCAACTCTTCATCCTCTTTCTCATTCTCAATCCCTTGGCCATATTAGTTGGTTGCGATACAACAACACCGCTGTACAACAACTACACCACCGCTGTACAACAACTACAGGTAACCTCGCTGTACAACAGCTACAACAACACCGCCGACTATAGTTTTGGCTAACATATACTCGTGTAGTGTAATGCACAGATAAATAATATATATATATGTACCAATATATCATATTGTCATTTATAAAACTTTCATTACATTTCAATCACATATCCATCTTAATCATAAACACGTAATCACACCATATATCTCGTATCCAATCCATACATATCCATCTCATATATATATATATATATATATCATATATATGTATCCCAGTTGAAAACGTTTTAAAGTAAAACTCACCTGATTGCTTATCAACACCCCTTTCAAGCCTTTCTCCAAAAGATTCAGCTTTCACTCCAAATCCACAGAATCTGAAACAGATTAAATACAAATATCCCCTTACCAATTGAACATATGAACTCTAGATATATCTACCTAACTCTCGCCATCAAAACAACCAAACAGCTAAAATATCCGGAAACCACAGAAGTATCCGGACAACTTTCCGGACAACACAATCAATCCGGACAACCCAACCTTTTCCGGACAACACAAGGAATCCGGACATCAAGGTAATCCGGGTGCCATCCGGTATCTAAATCATCCGGAAACTGTCAAATAAATCGTCCGGACACTATTAACAACCTACCCGGACACCACCCAAGAAATTATCCGGACACATTCAATCTATCCGGAAACTACTGACTGTTCATCTCCAATTCACCCAGAATTCGACAGAATTATTACCAGATGTGTAAATGATGTTTCTACTCCGATAGAACCCTTCTAAAAGCAATTAAAAACACAAAGTACCAAGGAACATACCTTAATTCACTTTCAAAGCTCACCAATTGATGTCTTAACCACAAAGCTCTTTCTTTTCTTTTTCTTGCCTCCAAACACACACACACATACACACTATGCTAAATATCTTATGTTTCTGAGTTGTGAATAATATCTGATATGCTTAAGGGATAATATCCACTTATATTACCCATTTAAACCTTGAACTTCCAAACAATGCCCCAAACACCCCTAAACTTATAATTTACCCAAACTTACCTTAATATTCAACTTTAAAATTAACTAAACTTAACGGAAAGGAGATTTTTAACTAACGAAATTACCCGGGGTATTACAGCCACCTTCCTAATGGCCAGGACGGGAGCAGTTGAGTGAGCACTTTGGGTCTTACCCATACTTGCTTCAGCAGATCTCAACATGCCATGGAGCTCCATCAAGGTCTTGTCCATATTGTTCATATTGAAGTTCACTATGAACTGTTTATATGCCCCACTAAGAGAGTTTAGCACCATGTCAATGGCAAGCTCTCTTGGGAAATCGACACCTAGATTGCCTAACCTGTCAATGTACGCTTTCATCTTTTGCACATGCGCACATACAGGGGCACCGTCATGTTGCTTACATTCCACAAGCGATTTTACGACTTGGAACCTTTCTTGCCTCGCTTGCTCCTGAAACATTTCACGAAGCTGCTCATTTAGTTCAAACGCCCCCATATTCTCGAAACTCTTTTGAAGTTCCGGGGACATGGACGCCAACATGAGACACGCGACTTTTGTGGATTCCGCGAATTGCTTGTTATATTCAGTTACTGCTTCAGGGCTTGCATCATCATTAAGTATAGGAAGATCCTCGTCGAGCAAATATTCTTTGTCTTCGTACCTCAAGGCAATTCTCAAGGCACGAATCCAATCCAAGTAGTTTGGCCCAGTCAGCTTATCTTTACTTAGGATAAAGATTTAACGTAAGGTTGGATGTTGAGTGAGTAGGAGGAGGAGGAGGATGAATATTTTCAACCATCTGTAGATATAGTTTTTTTTAGTTAGTTTGATATTTAACCCTTAAAAATAATTATCCAAAAATATTTAACAAGGCTAGGATCCATATTTTACTCTATGATGCGAAAAGGGATGCCGTAATCACATCACAAGGTTATTTAGGTAAACAAATGCTATTTGTTAATTTCATTCACTATGAAACTCCTAGGTCTTTTGAGATTCACTGACTTATGTCAATGTCATGTTAATCTCGATTATGCTTATCTTCTATTTATGACTGGGATGCCGAGGATCACAAACTAGATGGTGAATCGACCATGCAAAAACACATGGACCCCTCGGCTCAAGTACGCTTGAGAATCACGAGTGCCACATCACTTTCGACTATAGTTTCACATTAATGTGCCGGCAAACCGCACACGATCCGTTAACAAACTATAAGAATATGTGTGTTCTTCTCATGGGTAGCATAAGACTTTCACATTTCTTAGTATATCTAAAACGGGATTTTAGATTTATACTTCATAGTTAATACTTTTAACTTGTCACGTTGACCTATCAAACCTTTTCGGTAATTCCACTAGTCCACACAAGAGGCGGTGAGTATGGTAACGCAGGGCGTTTTAAAAACCATTGACTCATTCGGCAACCATATTTTAGGTAACCTCCTTAAACCCCCTTAGAGTGCTTATAGTGAGTACGCGTAGTCTCGGTTTGACTATCAATGTATAATTTTATTTTATATATATAATTAAGGTCTAATATATATATAAATTGAATGGAATTTTAAACAATTTAAAATTATGATTATCTAATTAATTCTAATTAACCATGTGAGGACACATTTAATAATTAATATAACCGTTTCCATAATTAATTTCAATTAAACATGTAAGGACACATGCTAATAATTAATGTAAATATTTGACATACAATTTATATTCACTATATAAATAATGTTAATATTTATCTTACAATATTATTCAAACTTAAATATATATATAAGGTAAGAGAATATGTAAGAATTATCTATTCAATATTTGCCAAAACTCAATATTTTTGTGTTTTTAGGCAAGTTAGGAAACTAGCAAAAAACAATTAGGGTATAACATTGCATAAAAAAACGACTACCCTATACCCTTTAGGAATTTCGATAAAACTTAATCGCTAATAATACAAACCTTTTATGCAAATAAAAAATTTTAGTTTCCAAAAAAAAATTATTATTAGGTTTTGAGGTTATGACCATGAAACCCTAACTTAGGGATTAAGCAATCCAATGGCCGCAAAAATTTTGAAATCGATTTTGTAACCTCAAACCCTAAATTTCAAAAACCCTAAACCAACATAAACAGTTTTGCAAATCAAATTGAAACTACTTTTGAGCTAATATCTAATAACTATGGCTCTGATACCACTGAAAGGTTTTGAGCAAACCTACAACCACATGATATAGGCAACGGAAGCATATTTAAAAATATCATCTATGGAAATACAAATTAACAACCTCTAATGATACATATGTTCTAGATAATTAACTACAAAAGAATGAACCAAGAATACTTACTTGTTTATTGTGATTGTCGAAAACCACAATGATGAATCAATCCTTTGATCTCGCTTCTTGGATGTCAAGGACCAATAGTATGAATCCCTCTAGTGGCTCACACTTAAGAACACCAAATACCAACAATCAAGAAGAGGCTTAAACCCTAAACCCTTATTAGGGTTTACGATTTGGGAGAGAGAGAGAAGGGAGGTCGACGGCCACCAAAGAGAGATGGAAAAAACCTTTTATACTTCTGATTGTTTATTGGGGTCTTAAGGGCAACCCAAAAGGACCCTGCTATTATTAGAAATATTACCAATAGTTAATGACTCTGGACACTATATCCAACACGGTTATCATGGTCCCTCCCCTCTCTCTCTATCTCTCTATATATATATATATATATATATATATATATATATATATATAACCCACCCATGAATTGCTCTTAATATGGGGATTGACCTGTTGCATCTCATCCTAATGTACATTGAAGGTTAGAAATTTCTTCTTACCTTTCTTACTATAACTTTCATTCTTATTAAAAACCAACCCTATATATAGACGAATGATTGTGTAAGAAGTTGAGTTAATGTGAGAAACATAAGAAGTGAATCTGAACTCTTGATCACTTTTAATCTCAAGCCCACCCATGAATACACCATATATGGGGGATTGATCTGGTGCATCTTATTTTGGTGCATCTCATCCTAATGTGCATCCAACGATTGATAACCACTAATCACGTTAACTCAACTTTTTCACTAGAACCCAACCCTATATATACGTGTATATATACATGCTAATTCATAAATAAACCAGAATGATAGTGTAGCTTTGAAAAGAGGTAGTTGATGGTTGTTAAGATGTTAGTTAGTTGTTATGATGATGTCATCAATACTTTCTCATTAGTATAAATAGTTTTGTATTTCATTACTTTCATAATAAGAAACACGTATCACTTTCTCTATCTTCTCTTTCTCTCTCTACCTCTTCTACATTTCCTATTATGGTATCAGAGCTTAGTCTCTTTCTCTTCTACAATTCTTTTTCGGACCTCATATTCCTCTTATGAGTTTACTTTTCTCAAAGATGTCAGAAGCTACTCAAGAGAGAAATTAAAACAACTTCGATCCAGACTACTTCTGTATGAACAAAGATTAAATAAATAATCAACAGTCAGAATCTGTTACTGTTTCTGCCATGGATGCTCTAAAGATAAGTGATTCTCTTCCACATAATAGTCTCAAAGAACCTCAAGCTACTATTACCTGTCAGATTTGTCAAAAACAGGGGCATTTTGCAGACAAGTGTTACTTTTGGTACTCATAAAATAATCAAGGAAGAGAGAATGTGGAAAGGTGGAATAATGCTTCTAGAAGTCAAAATAGAGGATTTGGGAGGAATGTTGTTGGAAATCGTTTTAGAGGAAGTCGATTTGGAAGAACTGGAAGTCATCGGTTTAATCCAATTTCTGCTAGAAGGAATTTCGGTCAATAGCAATTGCCATCGTCATCTTCTTTTACTTCTCAGCAGCCACACTTTTCTCAATTCAATTATTTCGGTCAACAGCAGCTGCCATCGTTATTTTCTTTTAATTCTCAGTCGCCACACTTTTCTCAATTCAATCAAGAAGATACAGAATCAGGGCTTACTTATGGATCATATGAGTTTAATCAAACTCATGGGCTGAATGCTTCACTTGGGCCGCTACCAAATAATTTCCAGCAACATATTAATTCTCTTGGGCCAAATGTTTCACAAATTGGATCTGATTCTTCTCTTGGGCTTGCTACTTTCTATAATGGAAATTATGACAATTCAAATGTTAGGCCTGAGGCCTTTTCAGCTGATTTTGGGCCTCCACATTTTAACAAATGGGCAAAATAATATGGCACTTCGGCAAACTTTTCTGATACATGTGCTATGATTGATTCTTGGATTCCTGATTCAGGTGCTACTACATATATGACACCGAATCCAAATCTTGTACAAGGTGATGTTGTTTATACCGGCCCTGAAAGAGTGGTTGTAGGTAATGGACAATCTCTTTGCATCTCACATATTGGTCATGCATTTATTTTTCTTCCTAAATGTCGTCGTGTGCTTAAATCTATTCTAATTGTGCATGAGCTTACTCGAAATTTATTATCTATTTGCCAATTAGTGGCCGATAATCCCTAACTGTCAAATTCTCATGTTTTGGCCTTTCTATTCAGACTCCAATGAGAAATTTACTCCACCACATTCCGCATAGACATGGGAGCCTCTATTCACTCACTGCCACAATGCCTATTTCTTCAGATTTATGGCATACTCGTCTCGGTCATCCATCCGATTATGTACTTCAAAAACTTCGTGTTCCATTTGATTCAAATAAAGTAAAAAAAAATTGTAATGCTTGTAGCATGTCTAAAAGCACTAGATTGCCATTTCTTGTTCACAATTCTCGAAGTAAAAGTCCTTTGCACTTAATACATTCGGATATTTGGGGCCCCTCTCCCGTTGTTTCTCGTACCGGGTTTCGTTATTTCATCACTTTTATAGATGACTATAGCCGTTTCACATGGTTATATCCATTATCTAGTCGATTTCAAGCCTATGACTCATTTTGTCATTTTAAAGCTCATGTTGAAAATTTATTTTCAACAAAAATCAAACAATTTCAATGTGATGGTGTTCCTGAATTAACAAAAGGACCTTTACGAAAATATCTTGATGAGTCCAGAATTTCTATTCAAATTTCATGTCCATATACTCCACAACAAAATGGAGTTGCCGAACGTAAAAACCGACATTTGTCCGAAATAGCTCGAGCTTTATTAATTCATTCTTCTTTACCAAAATCTTTTTGGTATGATGCATATGCTACTTCGTCATTTTTAATTAATCGGTTACCGTCTAAAAATCTATCTCACATGTCTTCGTTCCAACTTCTATTCAATCAACCACCGAATTATGGTTCGTTACGCACATTTGGGTATCTATGTTATCCGTTTCTTGGTTCCACTCGTCAAGATAAACTTTCTCCAAAATCCGTGCCTTGTATTTTTCTCGGGTATGCTCCTCATCACAAAGGATATCTTTGTTATGATACTTGTTCATCCACCACATATACATCAAGACCTGTTCAATTTCATGAATCTGCTTTTCCATCTATCCATGACAAATCTCCTACTACTCCATCCATGGTTAGTTTACCATTCTTTTCAAATCAATCAAATTCCATGCACGAAACAAATTATAATTCTCACATGTCTCCTATCTTGAACTCCTCTCCTTTGTCTCCGACTCTAAATATTCCATAAAGTCTTCCTTCTCATCCTATGGTCACTCGTACTCGTGATCATACACGTCATCCTAAACAATTTCCCTATCATGTTGTTTATAATGCTCAAACTCAATTTCTTCCAAATTCCGAACCTGAGAATTTTTCCCAAGCACAAGAATGGCCTGTATGGTGGGATGCTATGAGAGAAAAAATGACCGCACTCCACTCTAACAGAACTTGGGTATTAGTTGCACCTCCTTCTTCCTCGAGTCTTGTCATGATCGCGCACTCGACGAAAGAGCTTTACAAGCGGTTCTGGTGCAAATATAGTGTGATGTAAATGGGTATACAAAATCAAGCGACATCCGGATGGTTCTATTAGTCGCTACAAGGCTCGTTTGGTAGCCAAAGGTTTTCTTCAAACCGAGGGTATTGATTATACCGAAACTTTTAGTCCCGTTGTTAAACCCACAACGGTTCGATTGGTTTTATCGGTTGCATATTCTCGAGGATAGGATATAAGGCAAGTTGATGTAAATAATGCCTTTTTACACGAAGATCTTACAGAGACAGTTTTTATGGCTCAACCACAAGGTTTTGTTGATACTACTCGACCCAATCATGTGTGCTTACTTAAGAAATCACTCTACGGCTTGAAGCAAGCACCTCGTGCGTGGTTTGCAAAGCTATCTCATACGTTGCTTACCTTGGGATTTAAACAATGCGTCTTCGATACATCCTTGTTCGTTTATTCCAAATCTGATATTCTAACCTATGTGTTGGTGTATGTAGATGATGTGATCATTATAGGAAATTGTTCAGTGTTTGTCTCCGACTTGATTAAACAATTGAATGCTAAATTTGCCTTAAAAGATTTGGGTCAAGTCAATTATTTCTTGGGAGTGCAAGTCGAGTTCTCAAATAAAGGCCTTCATTTGTCTCAATAAATATATCTTCTTGATTTGTTGAAGAAAACTGGGTTAAGCGATTGTAAGCCGATTTCGTCTCCCGTCTCACCCGGTAGACAACTATCACGGTTTTCGGGAATTCCTCTCTCAGATCCAATCTTATATCGAAGTACTGTGGGCGCTTTACAATACCTTGCAATTACTCGGCCATAAATTGCTTATGTGGTTAGCAAAGTTTCTCAATTTTTACAAACACCGACACATCGACATTGGGAAGCCGTTAAAAGAATTTTACGGTATTTACGAGGTACGAGTTCACATGGGTTATTAATTCAAAAATCCTCTTCTATTGAGATGCATGCTTATTCTGATGCCGATTGGGCCGGATGTCCGGATGATAGAAGATCAACTAGTGGGTATTGTGTTTTTCTTGGACCCAATTTGATTAGTTGGAGTTCGAAGAAACAACATATTGTGGCTCGATCAAGTACGGAAGCCGAATATCATGCATTGGCCCTTGCATCCACCGAATTATGTTGGCTTCGGTCTTTGATGACGGAATTACAATTACGGCTCGATTGTGTACCGACAATGTGGTGTGATAATATTGGAGCAACCTACTTGGCTATGAATCCGGTTTTTCATCAACGGACCAAGCATATGGAAATTGATCTTCATTTCATCCGAGACATGATAATTGCCAATCAATTACATATTCGGTATGTTCCAACGACCGTTCAAATTGCTGACATCTTAACCAAAGGTTTAACGTCTACTCGTTTCTCTACCTTCAAGTCTAAGCTTCACATCGTTCCACGTGTTTCACTTGTGGGGGGGGGGGGGGGGAGGGATAGTGTAGCTTTGAAAAGAGGTAGTTGATGGTTGTTAAGAAGTTAGTTAGTTGTTATGATGATGTCATCAATACTTTCTCATTAGTATAAATAGCTTTGTATTTCATCAGTTTCATAATAAGAAACACGTATCACTTTCTCTCTCTTCTCTTTCTCTCTCTACCTCTGCTACATTTTCTATTACAGAAAACGTTATAAACTATGCAACCACATCCTTTGTAATGGACGGTTACATATTCATAAATGAACATGTAGACACAACATTGAAACTACTAATTGAATGTTAACTTAAAATTAATATATTTTCCAAATATAACCATGTTCATTTATGGTCACAATTGTTTAATACATACCATTTTTACAATTACTACAAAAATGTCATCAGTTAATTTAATCCACGGATCTTAAAGTTTAATGGTCAAGATCGGTTCACATAGTTAATATTAATGACTTGGTTAACAAAAGAACTTCCCTATTTATAGAGAGAGAGGGGGGGGGGGGGCAAATCAAATGCAAACCTTGCATTTGTTGCACCCCTTACAAACCAATCCTAACCTTTCATTTTTTCATCTAATGTCTAGATTAAATAAGGGTATGAATTGTAAATATCTTATTTATGGTTACCAAAATTGAAAAAGTAAAAGACACGGGAAGGGCAAATTGGATGAAAATTTGGAATTTCAAATTGACCACCGGATACAATGCCTAATATCTCGGTCATTGGCGGATGCAGTAGCCAAAAGGGGGGGGGGGGTCCCATCCCCCCACGAAAATAAAAAAAATGATTTTTTTAGTGTAAAAACAATTATTTTATAGCGTTATAGCATGGTTTCCCCAGTGGTTTTTTGTATGCCCCCCCACTAGCTAAAAACCAAATAAAGTACTTCAAAATCAATCAAAAAACAAAAAAAAAACTTTTGAAATCAACGAAAAAGTCCCTCGAAATCGACAAAAAAAAACTTTAAAATCTCTCGAAATCAACCGAAAAACTTCAAAAATCTCTTGAAACCGTAGAATTAGGCTATAACGACTTTGCGGACTTTTAACCTACCTTAAAAGTGACCCCACTATGCAAAAATCCTGGATCCGCCACTGATCTCGGTTGACAGCCTGGACACTGCATATCTCAACCACCGTCCCTCCTCCTCTTCCCCCATCCTTAACAGATCCATATATTGTCAACTGTGGTGTATCACCAGTCGGAAGACGCACATTACCACTGTTATACTCTCTGCAAACAACATTTCCGACGTGTCCGTTATTCCCATCACATCACCTTCGCCTGATACTCCCATGACTCGTTACAACACCGCCATCTATCTGCCGCCTTCTCCACCGCCACCATATTCAGCTCAAAACAGACGGAGCGACGACGGAGTACCCTTGCTTTAAAGGAGAACACGGTGTGCTTAGATGCAGATGGGAACGATGTTGAACGGGATAAGCTTAGGGATGAAACATCGAAAAAGGGTAACAGGAGAAGACATGTTATCAAGAACGAGTTTTTGGTAGGTAAGCATACGTAATTTTTTCGTATATGCAATTGTTCTACCGTTTTGATGGTTGCATATATGCAAATGTCCTACCGTTTGGTGGTTGCATATATGCAAATGTTCTACCTTTTGATTGTTGCATATATGCAAATGGTATTAATGATGTACATTAAAAGGCACATATGAACCTGTTGGTGAAATTTATGGTTATCTATTAATTATTGCATATATGATACAAGTTGGATTGCATATCTGGAGAATATGAATATGTTGGATAATACGCTGGAGAAGATGGTCATGCTAGAGAGCATTCTAAAGATAATGACAAAATGTTAGATAAATTAGATGTTAGGCAAAAATTTAGGAAATGATTTGATTAGTTCTATCAGTTACAATATTATCCAAAAATAACCAAAAAATCTGTATTTGTCGATTTACTATATTAACCCTAAACAATATTTTTAATTTTAATAAAATACTAAATGACATGGACATATCAATGGTTGAGATGGGTTTGTAAAGGGTGCAACAAATGCAAGATTTGCATTTTACAAGCGTCTCTCTCTCTCTCTCTCTATATATATATATACATATGTGTGTATAGGGGTGGGTTCAATTTTGATCAATGGCTAAGATTGGTCCTCACATGCACGATGAAAACTCATTTTTCATTGTGCATGTGAGGACCAATCTTAGCCATTGATCAAAATTTAGAAAACGAATCAATGGTTAAAACATAATAAACTTAATTGAGAAGTGATTAGGGACAAAACTGTAAATTTGAATAGCGCCTACCATCTTTGACCTTTTATTTTCTTTTTTAATTAAAAACTCTTACCCCCTTAAAGTTTAAAATACATTGTCTTAAAAATTACTAATATTTTAATCAAACAAATTACATCAAAAAAACGAGAATTTCGTGTTCTTCGATATGACATCCATCTCGATATAGTTTTTTTGTTGTTTTTAACCGTTTTTACGTGAAATGCTACATATGTGTTATATTCATTATGAATATGTATGTATATCCCAGGGTGTCCACCTTCAGTTTGAATAACAAATGTGAACGTACATTCATTATTCATGATGAATAATACAGTATTCAGGATGAATAATACAACATTCTTGATGAATAATACATTAATTCATGATTCATGTATCATACATCATGAATCGTGTATTATTCACCCTGAATAGTGTATTTTTCATCATGAATAATACATTATTCATGATAAATAATATATGAATGGCCCGTGAAGGTGTGGACACATGGCGCATTCTCTTTTGTTCCTCGATTCACAACCGAAACTTGGTTTTATTCATTATGAATATGTATGCACATCCCCATGTGTCCACATGCAGTATGAATAAGAAAGGTGGACATTCGTTCACTATTTATGATGAATAATACAATATTCAGAATAAATTATACAATATCCAGGATGCATAATACACAAGTTCGTGAATCGTGTATTATTCACCCTGAATGTTGTATTATTTATCTTGAATGATACATTATTCATGATGATTAATACATGAATGACCCATGAAGGCGTGGAGACGTGGCGTGCTCTCTTTTGTTCTCTGATTCACAATCGAAACTCGATAGGTTCTCGGTTCGTCTCGATGGGTGTTGGGTGACGGTGATGAAGAACGCGATGCCTTACGACGTTGAAAAAGTGTTGAAGAAGGTGATGTTGAGTTACGGACTTACGGTGTCAAGGTGTTGTATACACTTGAACGTACATAAATATTCATAATGAATATAACACATATATAGCATTTCACGTAAAAACTGGTTAAAACAACAAAAAACTATATTGAGATGGATGTCATATCAAAGAACACGAAATTCTCGTTTTTTTGATATAATTTGTTTGATTAAAATATTAGTAATTTTGAAGATAATTTATTTTAATCTTTAATGGGGTAAAAGTTTTTAACTAAAAAAGAAAATAAAAAGTCAAAGATGGTAGGCGTGAGTTTAAATTATCTTTCTTTTTTTACCCCTAATTGCCTTAATTAATAATTTTAATTAAAAACTCTACTTAATATAAGTTGTTGGATCAATAGAGATGGAGTGACCGAGATTCGTGCTCACGTGCATAATGAAAATTGAGTTTTCATTGGAACTTTCCTCTGTGTATATATATATATATATATATATATAGAGAGAGAGAGAGAGAGAGAGAGACGAAGGATCATGTGAGAAGAATACTTAAGGTGAAAAAAATGGATGAAATACCAGATAGACGAGGACTAGAAATTGCTGAATCCTCTTCTTCCTTTACATCCTCATCCTCTTCTTCCTTTACATTGATATTTTTATTTTCACTAAAATTTGGATTGTTTTAGTTGCATCTGTTGTTTAAATGTAAGAAGGAAATTGAACCATTGATTACCTTTAATCTCAAACCCAACCCATGAATCACGCTTCATAGAAAATTGATCTGGTGCATCCCGATACATCTCATCCTAATGTGCTTCCAAGGTTGGAGACCTATTCTTATCATTCTCACCGGAACCCAACGAGTGGCAGAACCTAGAACCTTATAGGGGCCTTTGGGAGCCATGTCCCCCCTACTTTTTGACTCAAATACTACATATTTCATATATTGAACACATAGAGTGGGTAGCTTAACTAGTTATCATCCCTTGCCCATATCCTAGAGGTTATAGTATCAAATTTGTTGCATTTTTTAATTGTAGTCAGTTTTTCTTCCCTAATATTAAATTGTGTTCCATTGCATTTTTCAATTTTGGTCATTTTCTTTCCCTAATGTTAGATTGTAAGAGCATCTCCAAAGGTTCATAAAGTCCAAAATCTCTATAAAAAGTTGCATTCAATTCCAATAGATTCTTCATTTAGAGATTACATCGTTACTTATATTAATTAAAGCTAGTTGGCTACCCGCACAATGCAGCGGGATGCAATGTTCAAATAAGTGTAGCATAAGAAGGCAACATTGCAAAAACATGAATGAAAACGAAATTCGTCGAAGAATAATGAAATGCTCAATTCATGGAGCTACATAAAGCAATGTTCAATTTTGTTAGAACCAAAATCTTGGAATAATTGAGAACCCAATCAAAGTGATATTATGGAAAAGCCAAATCATTCTTTAAATTGTTGTACGACATATTTTAAAATCGAAAAAAATTAGAGATTTATAACAAAATGAGTGAAAAGCCTATTAAAAGCGAAGTGTATATACTTAAACTAAACCACGATCCATCTTGCATCAATAAACTTAACCAACCGCGATCCATTTTATCCTTATGGTTATATATATACCCACAAGCACATAAGTGCACCAAGTTTAAAAGATGGATTAACAAGTTTAATCACCTTTCACACCATAAAGCAACAACAACAAATAAGTGACACTAAGCTGAAACCTACGGATAAAAAAGTTCAAACTTTACCCACTCAAAAACCAATAAAAGATGAAGTTTTCTTACTTTGAAAAAAAAATCTTCAATTTGTGTTCGATATTGAGAAAATGACGGTGCAGAGTCAAACCCATAAGCCTAAAATTTCAATGCAGTAAAAGAGAAGGTATGACCATTTCAAAAGCTTGAATCCATTAATTAGTTGGGACGGGAATCGACATCTAGGTCAGAGGGAATCACCCATGGGACGTGAAAAAAGCCACATTGAAAACGTAAATCTACTAAAGTACCGAAAATGGCATGAAGATGATGGTAATCGAAGCATCTGGACAGAGGATATATCTGGAACAAAACAAGTAGTAAGCCAGTAACAACAGTATATACGAGAGAGTAGAAGATACATGGAGCACAAGAAGCCTACCGAAAACCAATGCCTATTCTACTAACAAATTTTGATAAATTTACACGATTTTCACTTTTATTTCTATCACGCGATGGAAATGCTCAAAATTATGCATACCTGCCTGCTCCAACCAAAATCGATTTTGCACAAGGATCACGGCCAAGAAAACCATCACGTAAAGTTTTAGAGATAAACTTTAAAGTCGATTTTTCCATATATTTTTAAGAAAACCATCAAATGCTAACCCCAAATCATACGTAAGGTTCAATCCAAATCACTCAATTCCATTCAAGCGAGATGTGTACATCTTAAGTTTTTTTTTCATTTCTTTAAGTTCGATAATAGTTTTAGGTTGAAAAGTGAAAATCATACCTATTTCAACAATTGATGCAATGAATACTTGTAGGGATCATGTCACTTCTTAAAATCTTATAATGCAATGGGCATACTATGAAAACTTACAGGCTCTTTTAAGAGTAAATTACATTTTTGGTCCTTGTGGTTGACATCCATTATCAATTTTGGTCCCTCTTACAAACTAATTACAATTTTAGTCATTGTGGTTGTCATTTTATTTCACTTTTGGTCCCTCTGACCAACTTTAATTAAAAAACTTAGTTAAATTAAGGGTGTTTTGGTCCATTCACCATTTCATTGTCTTTTTCATTTTTCATTTTATTAGATCATATAGTAAATTACACTTATAGTCCTTGTGGTTTGTCTTTTTTTTCTTTCCTAACTTTTTCTCATTTTTCACTTTGTACTCTTATTATATTAATTAATGATAATTGTAACTGACAATACATTAAAAATATGTATTTCATTTTGTAAATTATACCATTAGAAAAATCGTGTCGATACTTTTAAAATAAGTTATGTATTGAATATTTTTTATATTTTTTATGCAATTTATTTGATATATATCTGCAAATCCATCTACAGTAATCCCAAAAAAATATTTTCTATTTTAAGTTGTATTTAAAAAAATTATCGTTTTCTGTTATTTATGTAAGAAAAAATCAAAAGTTATCTATGTCTATTTATTAAAAAATGTATCGTTTTGAGATATCCTATTTAATTAAGTGTGGATGAGTTTTTTTTTTAAAAACTCTATAATATAGTTATTACTTTTTTCAAATTATAAACTTAAGATTATTATAAGGAAAAGTAAATAACCAACCAAAACCTACACATTTCTTTACTTTATTTATTTTTAGGCATTAGTAGATGAGAAGAATAATTTACAAGGTGAAGTATGGTTCTTAAGCATGCACAACAAAGATATGCACACTGATTGTTCACATATGCACTACGGTTTGTAAAAGTGCAACAAATACAAAGTTTGCATTTTACGGAGTCTCTCTCTCTCTATATATATATATATAATATTAATTGTCTTCTTTTCATCTCGATTGATTTGATTCTACTCGGTTTAGCAGCAAAATCCAAGGTAAAATGATCCATCGTCATCCTTACTTGAATTGTTATTGCAAATGAATAAAATTGTTACCTAATGTGAAATTCAATCTTCTTCATAATTCATCTATGCCATTTTGTAATTGTTGTTTTCCTAGTTTAGTTTATCCAAGATTCTTTTGTCTTTTCTTATAAATAAATTGCTTGCTATTTCATGTAATAATTGATGAATTATTTATTGATGCATGGGTTGCAAGAGTTTGATTTGATTTCTCATTTCCTTGTACAAAAGTTGGTTTTATGTAATTAAAAAGGTCTAGTATTTATTGGTATGCTTAGAAGGAATGAGAAAATGTTTGATGTTGAACTATTGGTATTAACTAACTTATAAAAAGAAATAATTGTTCCCCTTTAAGGTTGATTCATGGTACACTCATTTAGGGGTGTACAAAAAACCGTCAACCCGTAAAATCCGACCAACCCAACCCGCTAACAATCAAATTAAACCTAACCTATTTTGTTCATCATTTTCCTTTGTTTGTTTGTTTGTTTGTTTTACCGGATAGAATATGAAATTTTCCAACATTAAAATAACTAGCGAAAACTCGACCAAAAGAACAAGAAAGATTTTATTCTTGGGTCATCCACCATACACCAAGAAAGATTTGAATTGCTTTGCATACATACAAGGATATTATTTAATTCAATTTGTGGTTGATTTCATATTAGTAGTAAATACATCACAAGATTGCACCAAGGATTTGATACAATCATGCATCTTGCCTCTAACTCATGGATTCATCAATGGCCAAGCTAATGTAATTGTGATTGAAAGCAAAACCAAGTTTGCTCTGCCACCAAAAAGTTACTCTTAGAGCATCCACAACAAAGATTTCATTTGGATTGCAAAAGTGCCATGTAGGATTGCTAAATTAGAAATTGTAGTGGTTGTGAGTATGATTGCTAAATTAGAAATTGGTTTTGGTAATTTACAAATGTCAAATCAGTACTTTTTGCTGATCTGGCAGTGAATAGTATAAGAAATTGTAGGGAATAATTTCTAAGTTAGAAATTGCTTTATGTCAAATCTTGTTTTGTGATGTTTTATAGAGAATATTTAATTGTAGTTTTGTAGAGAGTATTTAATTATAGTTATTTAATTAATAAAATATTTCTTATTAAATTATAGTAAAGAGTATTTAATTGTAGTTTTGTTGTTATTTGATTAAAATATAGTTTTTTATGATGATGTGTCACTTTAGAAAGTGAGTGAAATTTCATTGTTGTGGGGGATAATTTCAAGATAATTGCAAAGCTGATGTGGCGCTGATGCGGCCCATTTGCAATTGGAATGAAATTTCATTGTTGTGGATGCTCTTAGAATCGTTTTACAACATTCACGATAAATGTCACACTATTCATGATGGATGTCTTATGAATATCCTGGACACGTGACGTGCACTTGTTAATTACCAATTTGCAACGGAAATCAGTTTCTAAGCAGAACCTGCCCCTATATATGTGTAGACTTGGGATCATGTGAGACCAACTTGTTTTCGTTTTCGTGAGACTGGTGAGACTAAGATTTTACACTTGAAACTTCACAGCAAAATACTATGAAGATAACCTTCACAATGTTTTTGCTGTGAAGTTTCAGATCTTTTTTACCTCCACAATGTTTTGTTGTGAAATTTCAAGTGTAAAAATTTGGTTTCACGAAAACATACTGGTCTGTAGGTGTATATATGTGTAAAGTAGTTTTTCAATTATTAATATCCCTAATAATTGAGAAAAAAATAAATAAAATAGTGGATTTTGGGGTGGGATGTAAGCAAGGTGGGCCATGAATACATGTTCTAGTTGAGGCATTTCCATGTGCCAACATGACTCTTCTCTTCTTCTATTCAAATAAACACACCTTGATTTGATTTATAAAGATTTGGAAAATCTATTTTGATTAAAACTTTTATTACTATCATCTATGCTAAAAATATTAATTATAATACTTTTTATTACATAATACTCATTTAAAACATCTAACTTTTATGTTTTCTATTATATTCAAATGTTTTAATATTCAATTAATGTAAGGACATATCATAAATTTGTTCATTATATTTTTACATATTAAGTATATGTTTTTTTTAACAACGGCCATTTTATTAACTAGCAAGACGCTAGGGAAACAAGATTACAAAATACAGAAAGAACATAAGGGGTTTTGCAACCAACCCACCCAATTAACTTTGAACTTGCTACTCCTATTGGAAATCCAAATGAAGGAATAAGTAACTATATTATCCGATAACATCGTCTTTTTCGGTTTAGTGTTTCTGAAAAGCATCCCGTTGCCGTGGGACCAAATGAGCCAAAGCACCGTTAAAATAACCGCTTCAAGACAAAGCAACTCCCCTTCCTGTAATCTTACCGCATCCAACCAGACATTCAAATCTACCATAGAGCTTAACTGCGGGATGTCTAAGCCCCACCATTTACCTACATTTTGCCAAATGTCCTTTTACATATTAAATACATGTACCTAAAGAGTGTTATTGGACATATGTTTATATTTTAGGCCTTCCGTACCCCAGCGGGGAAGGGGCTCGGGATGGGGGATGTGGCAGCGGGGTGAGGGCGGGGTTGGGCTACGGCCCGGGATGGAGTTGCGGGGCGGGATGGTGAGCGGGGTTGGGTTCCCGAGCCATCCCGAGGGTTTTATAAAAAAAAAAAAATTTTAATTAAATTTTTAAAAAAATAACCATTGAACGGCTCTTTCTTAAAAAAAAAAAAATTCTCAATTTAATCCCACTATATATTTAACCCTCAACCTCTTATTTCTCACACCTCTCAACCTCTTATTTCTCACACCTCTCAACCTCTTATTCTCTCAACCTCTTATTTCTCACACCTCTCAAACTCTCTCAAATTTTCTCAACCTCTATATATTAAACAATATGGATTCGCCACAACCCGGTTCACCAACCGCATCATCATCATCCGTAGACACCGACGAGTTGTTGAATCTACAAAGGGAAATTTTTCGACATGCTGCACAATCGCTGTATGGTAGCACCGCCTCATCGTCAACAAGAGAGAGGGCCGCAAACATTTAAATTTATTTTGTAATTTTTAATTTTTTAATGAATGATATGAATTTTAATTTTTATTATTTATCTTATTTTTATTTATTAAATATATATATATATATATATATATATATATATTTATTTTGTTAAATAATTAAATGTATAAATAAAAGAATTAAAATAAATGAGGTGGCAAAGGGGTTTGAGGGAATGGGGTACGGATGTTTAGGGATCGTGAGGGATGGAGTGAGGGATGGAAGAAAAGCTGATGTGGCGATGATGTGGAGGGGAATCTTTCACAGATAGGAGGGATGGGGTACGGATGGCCTTATTATCAATTCGGTTTCATATAACGACAACAATAGTAAAAGTTTGTTAATTACGTGCAAAATTTCAGTTAAAAAGTCGAAATGAAAAATAAAAAGATTAAGATTATCATGTGTACTTGAATTCTTTTATTTTATGATGATCATTTCATTTTTGATTTTATTTTGTAGCAACCAGGTTTGTCAATAATTGATTTTTAGGAAACTAAATAAAACTTATTTAGCGTCATGTATATATTTTTGTAATCGATAAGACATTGCTTAAATATTCGTTGCTTTTTATGCATCTAAAAGGTACATTTTGACATAATCAATTACTAAGGCCATCAGTATCGCCCACGGGCTCGGGCTCGGGCTTGCGAGCGGGCTCGACGGGCTCCAACGGGTTGTGGTACGGGGGGCTCGGGCTTGGCATGCGGGCTTGAAAACCCGATAAACCCGAGGGTTGTGTGAGAGGAGGGTGGAGGGTGGGGTGGGGTTGCGGGTTCCTTATAGCATCGGGTACGGGTACGCCACTTTAGGGCTTGAGGGTTTGAGGAGAGGGTTAAGAGAAAAGCTGATGTGGTGCTGATGTGGCGCTTGAGGGCAGCGGTACTGATGGCCTAACTAGTAAAACTATATGACAGTTGTGTTATTATCGTTATATTACCGTTTAAAGTAAAAAATGTATGATTAGTTCCATATACAAATTATTATCAACGTATATTCATTATAATTTTATCGTCAAGATAATCCTATGAAGTTGAAAAATATACAACAAGCTTGTCGATCTTTTATGCATTTTACATGCAGGGACTGTAAATGTAGATTAAATGAATGTAAAAGAAACAAATTGACAGCTGAGTATAATCAAGGGACCATTTTTGTAACTTTACTCGATACAATAAGAATAGACCTCCCTCCCTAAATCTTTTACCGATTGGATATCGTGGAACCCGTTGTATTAAAAAGGGGGGAAATTAATCGCCGGAAAAACTCAATTGACACAACTGAAATCGCTGGCTGATTCCGCGAGTTGATCGGAAAAAAAGATGAAAGAGAACAACAACAACAACAACAATAATGATGGATTTGTAAGGGCAGATCAGATTGATCTGAAGAGCTTAGATGAACAGCTTGAGAGGCATCTAAACAGAGCATGGACAATGGAAAAGAACAAGAAAAAGCAACCGGAGTTTGAAGATTCCGCCACCGCCGCCTCCGCTGCTTCCGCCGTCATTCCACCGTCTAAGGGTTCTGCAACTACTAAGAGGGAACGGCAGGAGTGGGAGATCGATCCTTCTAAGCTCTTAATCAAAGGTATCCTTGCACGTGGCACTTTCGGCACCGTCCACCGTGGCGTCTACGACGGCATCGACGTCGCCGGTCAGTCATCTCTAACCCTAAGTTTCCGCTTTCACTTCTCATTTTCTGTGTATTTTTTTTACCTCAATTTACTCGATTTCTTTTTGGATTTAGCTTTTGTTAATTAATTTTGCAATATTTAATACTGAAAATCGCATCTAGCTCCAACATTGAGGAATTAATGTTTTAAAATAATTTCAATATTTAAAAAAAAAACATGAAATTGAAATGGGGGTTTCGCATGAATCGGTGTTTTTCTTTCGACATTGGTGGTGGCGGGACACGGTGGAGGAATGATGGTGGTGGGTGGTGGTTGATTGGTAAAGTGAAACTGTTCAACATGTAATCCGTGACCTACACGGATAAGGTTTTGAAAATTTCTACAGGTGATACCAGTAACCTCGATTGATGATGTTGTCTTTCTGACTTTCATGTGATCCAAGCTGTTTTATTATATAATACTAAAATAGTATATTTCCATTTGCTTTTATTGTATGAATTTACGCCTACAAATTAGGATCTCAGCCTCAACTTTATTAAATTCAGTTAAGATAATCTTTCTATTTTAATT
Organism: Saussurea involucrata; assembly: GCA_033807775.1. Taxonomy (NCBI): domain Eukaryota; kingdom Viridiplantae; phylum Streptophyta; class Magnoliopsida; order Asterales; family Asteraceae; genus Saussurea; species Saussurea involucrata. The sequence goes on along the minus strand of CM066317.1, from coordinate 7,887,701 downwards.
ATATATGTATATATACTATATAGGGGTTGGTTCGAATAAGAAGACTAAATAAAATATCATGAAAAGGTAAGAAGGGAAGGTTCACAGGTTCACAAGTTCACATATGAATGAGTCAAAGAATCCATTTGAAGGTGCATATGTGAACCCATATTAATAATATGTATCGTCTCACATATGCCTCTTCAAATATATTTCCCATATTTTCATGGATTCACATGTGAACCACCCCCTTAACATTTTCTTCTTATCTTCTCACGATATTTAGTCTCTTATTTGATCCTCTAATTAATTATATATATAGGGCTAGGTTTCCTCAAAAAGATGGAAAACTGAGGTACACCTTGGTAGCCTTTCATCTGGACGATATGCACTTGTGCATACAAGTAATTTGTAAAATGCACACGTGCATAAAACCAAAAAAAAACACAACTTAGTTTACTTGTATACACAAGTGCATATCGCCCAGAAGGGTGTTCTTCAGTTTTCCGTATTTTTGAAGTTTTCCCTGAACCTGACCCTATATATATATATATATAGGGTTGGTTGGGTTGAGGGAAATTCATCACCCCAGTAACCATTCATTTGTTTGTATAAAAGTAATTTGTCCGGTATGAACATGTGCATAGAAACCAGAAAACGTTCTCAATTACTATTATGCACATGTGCATACCGGACGAATGAAACGTTATCAGGGTGTTGCTCAGCTTTTCATTTCTTTGTGATTTTTCTCAGAACCTTAGCCTCTCTCCCCCCTCTCTCTCTCTCTCTCTCTCTCTCTCTCTATATATATATATATATAATACACACACATCACTCTATTATGGATACCCTAATTTAGTCTTTTAGTTTATACGGTAAAAGGATTGAGCCGAGTTTAATTGAAATTCAATTAAGAGAACGAACGCTATTTAAAATTTGTCCCTTTTTAATGCATTTACCATTGCCTTTAATCCATGGCTTTATTTGAAAAAAGAATTGTAATTTGTAAATTAGGGTGGTTTTAAAGATGGGTTGTTCATATAATCTAATCAAGTAAGCTAAATATTCTATGGCTTTCTTGTCATCCTCAGTGAAATTGCTGGATTGGGGAGAAGAGGGCCACAGGACCGAAGCCGAAATACAATCTTTAAGGGCAGCATTTACACAAGAAGTGGCGGTTTGGCATAAGCTTGATCATCCTAATGTCACAAAGGTCATATTTCAAAATCTTTAAACTTCCCTCTTGAAACACATGCATATGAACCTTTTGAAGTTTTAACCGTGTACGCATTTAGATTATCGTGATCAAAACCCTTGATAGATTTCATGTACTAATGCTGACAATCATTGACCGTGTTGTAATGCAGTTCATAGGTGCGACAATGGGTTCTTCGGAGCTAAGTGTACAAACGGAAAACGGTCAAATTGGAATGCCGAGTAACATCTGTTGTGTCGTTGTGGAATATCTTCCTGGCGGTGCCTTGAAGAATTACCTTATAAAGAACAGAAGAAAGAAGCTCGCTTTCAAAGTTGTCGTTCAAATGGCACTCGATCTTGCAAGAGGGTATTTATTTATTTACGGCATAATCTTGAAATCCCTATTTTGTCCTCCCTCTGTTCCAAAATAAATGTCCATAACGAAGAAATAGAACACGGTTTTTAACAAAATGTGTAATCATGACACCTTTTTATCAACTAAATGACAAGTGTACCTTTAATAATAATGGGAGTGATGAAATAATCAAGGGTAGAATTGGAAAATAGTTGCTTACTTTTGAAAGTGGACACTTATTTTGGGACAAACTAAAATAGAAAAGTGGACATTTATTTTGGGACAGAGAGAGTACATTCTCTCTTCTAATATAGGTACACTTTGACAATAGTTGACTTCAAGGTCAACTATTAGATTCGGACAGGACAGGACAAAAGTGCATGTTTTATGTCCCACCATAATAGGTTGAACAAAAATCAGGGAGATGGGACAAAAAATGGTAAATTACTAAACTACCCATGTCAAATTAAAACCCTTCAACCGTCCACAATTCTTTCACCCTTCTACCTCACTCTCGCTCGCCCAGTCCGGTGAGTTGCTAAACTACCCATGTCAAAAATTGGTAAATTACTACTACCCATGTCAAATTAAAACACTGAAACGCACCCTGTGTCGAAGTGTATCCGTCTCTCTTTTTATTTTATCTTTTTGGAATGGAGGGAGGAATTGGTGATGGCGTGTGAACTTGTTGCTCACGGGTTCTCATAATAAACGGACTTTTTTAATAGATTAAGCTACCTGCACTCTCAAAAGATCGTACACAGAGACGTGAAAACTGAAAACATGCTGTTGGACAAAAGTAGAACGATTAAGATCGCCGATTTTGGCGTTGCTCGTGTTGAAGCCTCGAACCCTAATGACATGACAGGTGAAACCGGGACTCTCGGCTATATGGCCCCCGAGGTATGTACAAAATCATTATAATCTAAGATCCAAAATACTCGTATTGTTTCTTTTCAAGTATATAATATTTATATACGCCAAAACTCACACACACTTCTCACCGTTTGTAAACCGGATAATGTTGGACCTTTTGGTTACTCTTATATTGTTTTCGGTCATTGGGGAAAATTGCAGGTTCTGAATGGTAACCCGTACAATAGGAAGTGCGACGTGTACAGTTTCGGCATATGTTTGTGGGAAATATATTGTTGCGATATGCCGTACCCCGACCTTAGTTTCTCAGAAGTGACTTCAGCTGTTGTTCGCCAGGTATAACTTCCTTCAAGATTTATACTCCTTATGTTCCAAAATAACCCTTTAGCAATTTATAATCATTACACTTTTCAATAAACCAAGGGGCTGTTTACCAAACACTTACCCGGTAAGCGCTTACCGGTAAATATTCAACACTATCACTTACTTACCGGGTAAGATTTTAGTCCACGAAAACGGCATTGTATGCAACAATTTACCCAGTAAGCGCCAACTGTGGTAAGAGTCGTCGTCCTCACTTACCGGGTAAGACTCTTGGTGCTTGTCTCGCTCTTACCGGGTAAGATTCATGCTGCTTACCATATTCATCCTGTAAGGTAATGCGACTTGGTAGGCACTTACCCGGATAAGCGTTTGGTAAATAGCCCCTAAATGACACTCTTACCCTTAATAATAGAGAGAGTATTGAATTTCTCTTTTCATGATTAAGGGTAAAAGTGGATACTTATTTTGAAACTAATAAAAATATAAATGTGAACGCTGACGGTGGGAGTATAATTACTTTTTTTTAAACAACCTCTATGCATACCCCTTGGGATTTACTGAGTTCGTTTGGTTTGATTATTAGTGAAATATTATCGTCAAAGTGTGACCATACTTGTTACTTCATGCTAGATTCTTTTGTTGTCATAGAAGGGTATTTTAGACATTTGATAACTAGTCGAATACTGTGTTGTATGGACTTGTGGGTCTAAATGTGGTAAAAATGTGCAGAATCTGAGACCAGAAATACCAAGATGTTGCCCGAGTTCTCTTGCCAACGTAATGAAGAGAACTTGGGATGCAAATCCCGACAAAAGGCCGGAGATGGACGAAGTGGTGACGATGTTGGAGGCCATCGACACATCAAAGGGCGGAGGTATGATCCCGGGTGATCAGCCTCAGGGTTGTCTCTGTTTCCGTAAGCATCGAGGCCCTTGAAAGTTCAAGAATTCGATCTGTATACGATCCGTTTTTGAAAAATTTATACTAGAAAAATTGGGAATTCCTAAAACTGGGAATATATTAGATGATGTTCCTGTGCTACATATTTGTTTCTTTGGATTATGTAAAGTTTTTATCTTTTTAATTTTTTAAATAGTTTACATCTTTTTAATTCATGTCATGTATAATTTCTATTGCATGGGTATAAATTCTATCTAAAGTTTCTTATAAAAACTAATAATATATGTTTTTTACTTGTTTTTTAAAAATCAATTCATTATTATCAATGCATAGAAACTTGATCATACATAACCCAATACATTTATTTGTTTGACCAGAAACATTTAACCATAAAGTGTTGTGTACTGGTTAAGGCCTTGGGGGGATGTGGCTCAGAAATTTATCTACCCGGGTTCGAATCCAGGCGTTGGTAACTTGTGGCCACTGAAGAATTATTTCAGGGTTGCATGCTTAGCAGTCAATCAGTGCTAGAGATTAGTCTAGGCAAAGCTTATGATACCTTTTAAAAAAAACATTTAATAAAATAATCCTCGTCTTTATTTGAATCTTGTCACAACAAATTTGTTTGATATGAGAATTTAGATACATAAAACCTAAAATTGATCATGAACTTGGAACTATTCATAGCATGCCACATGCGCCTCATGTTCGTACTCAAGATGATCATTTATCACGAATCACATTTATGATAAATATGCATATGTTATTCATCATGAATCATACATTCATTATAAGTATAGTATGACGACATCCATGATAAATAACACGTTCATATTCGTATGAATATGCCACATGTCGCGATATGGACGGTTCTCGGGTTCTTATATATATAAGCAAGGACAAGGGTTCAGATCCTTTACTACGCTTCTCACCTTATGGGTATGTGTGTGAATATGAGAACCATACAAGGTTACAAACCGGTGAGAAATAATCTCAAAATATATTATTTTTACATGTTTTTTTTTAATCAAAAAGACTATTATTTAAGGTATTGTTTCACATATATGTTTTCATCTTATAAAAAAATATAAAAGTGAAACATTTTCTTAGATCATATTGTAAAATGAAAGATACATGTTAAAAAGTGACAAAACAGAACACATAACATTTGATAAAATACAATGAATAAAATTTAAAGAGTGAATAAAATATAAAATAGAATGTGTATTTGATATTTTAGAAGAGAATTAGATTTATTTTGAGATTATATTGGTAAAACATAAGTCTGTTCCACCTTGTTCCATGGGGTGAGGGTGGAATAGACATGTTGCACCTTGTTCGTCTCTGTTATCGTCTGTTCCACATAAAAGATCTATCAAACATGGGCCAGTGAAATCTGTTATGTTCAGTCCAGAGTAACAAACACACCTTAAAGAAAACAATTAAAAAAAAAACTAAATGGCCCTAACTCTTACTCAATTTGCCAAAAAAATGAACTTTTATAAATTGTAAGGTTTTTTGTTTAGAAAAAAAAATTGTATGAATTTTTAGCAATAACATTTTGAGAAGAAAGTTCAGAAAATGTAACACCTCACACACAAAAAAGAAAAGGAAAGGGAAATTAATTAAAATACCTTAAGTTTGACCAACCGTTATCAAAATACCCTAATTTTTTTTAATTTTGCAAAAATACCCAAAATACCCGCGATGAGGTCCCGCGATCGCGGGATACGGTGACGTGGCACGTATTTTGGCCCCAAATACCCCGCGAAGCCCCTCAACTTTGGTCGCGGTGCACTTTTGGTCCCTGCCCGCGATCGCAGCCCGCGATGGCCCGAATTTTACACTTTTGGTCCCTGAAATTTACACTTTCAGCCCCTGAAAATTTACACTTTCAGCCCCTAAACTTAGACGAATCTTGCATGTTTTTACTGTTTTTTTCCACAATTATTGCACTTTAAAGACCGATTTGTGGTTGAAATTCATTTGCATGTTTGAATCAATGTTAAATCAATGTTTTTGGAATACCAGTTTGTGGATGAAATGAGAGATTGGTTTTCTGATATGTTGGTTGTTTCATTGATAAATAGACGTAAAATGCAAGCCATAATCCCCACACAACGATTTCATTGTTGCAATATTTCTTTCTGCAATATTTTGTGTTTGAGATACTACTGAAAAAATGAGTTCATCTGTTGCAAAAGCTAAGCTATATTTCTGTTTTGATGGTGAATGGGTGCAAGATAACAATGAGTGGAATTTTGCTTATAAATCTAAGCATGGTGTAAAAGCGTCAGTAAACTATACTTATCAGAAGTTTGTTGCATACGCCATGCAAAAATGTGGAATCAACTCTTCTGATGTTTGCAAGTTAGTGTTTAAAAATGGCGATGGGTCATTTGTGGATTTATCCAACGATGGGGATATCTCTACTTTTCTGCACCTTGCAGTCGATTCAGAAAGACCCCCATTACTCTTTGTGTATCCCGGCGTATCCGACGGTGACGACGACGGTGACGACGACGGTGACGAGGAGGGCGATGACGACGAAGACCTCCAAATAGAGCAGCCTGATTCTCAACAACAACAACCACCACAACCACACGAATGGCGTACTGCTGGAGTTGCTGATGACGAAACCCACGTTTTCAGAACGGGTAATTCTGAAATAGACAGATCAGACACCGATAATGATGATCACGAAGAATATACCCCTAGTAGAAAATCATGTAGTCAGATAAATGACTTTTTTGATATGCCCCCTATTCTTCCAGACTCCCATACCCAGACACAAAGCTACAAACCTACACCTTATATTCGCATTGAAAGTTTAACAGCAGGTCAGATATTCGATTCGAAGGATCTCTTAGCAAGTCAGATCGGACTCAAGTTCTTGGAAGAGGGTTTCCAAAGTCGCGTGCGGGCATCTGACAAAAGCAAATACATAGTTGAATGTGCTAGAGAAAAGTGTGAGTGGAGGTTGTACGTGATTCACACGGGTCCCAAAGGAGGGGCGATAATGATTAGAAAGTTGCACGACGTACACACTTGTACGAGGACGCAACTTAATCCCCACCACAAACAAGCCGGCAAAAAGACTTTGGGTGCGATCCTGAAAAACAAATTTCTTGATGTTAGCAGGTCATTGCGTCCAAAGGACATCGTCCACGACGTTCACCGGCAGTTCAGCGTCATGATTGATTACCACCAAGCGTGGCGTGCGTGCGTGCTGCCATGCAATGTTTATGGTGAGAGGCACGTTCGAGGAGTCGTATGAACGACTCCCGACATATTTATATAATTTGCAGCTGCAGAACCCTGGTACTGTCACGCAGCTACAGACCGATTCACGTGGACGATTTGAGATGTGCTTCGTGGCCCTTGGACCCGCGGTACGTATTTTAACACGTCATATGTTTACACATTATAAACTATAACATTTTAACCTATGTTTTTGCAGATCCGCACATTTCTGGCAAATCTACGTCGTGTCCTGATAATAGACGCAACCCATTTAAAGGGCCGTTACTTGGGTATGATGTTCCTGGCGGTTGCCATGGACGGGGATAACTCCATCGTTCCAGTAGCTTTCAGCGTAGGCAAGTCTGAAACCGGGGACGAGTGGACTTGGTTTATGTCCATGTTGAGACAAGCTATCGGAGACCCGCAAGGGTTGGTGTTTATGTCTGACAGGGCTCCTTCCATAAGCGCCACAATCTCTGCCATGTACCCAAACGCCCCTCACGCCATATGCTGTCGACATTTGGAGATGAACGCCAAATCCAAGGACAAACGTATTACCACCTACAAGGATGTCTATTGGGCGGCATGCAGAGCATATACGGATCGGGAGTTTAACAAGTACATGAATATGCTACGATACAGTGTCAAGGACGCAGCCAAAGTCTTTGACGATGCTGGACCGCGGCCCATTTTCCTGGACAACGGTATGACATTCTGACCTCGAATAGTGCAGAGTCTGTGAATGCACTCTCTCGTTTTGCGCGTAGATGTCCGATTGTTAATCTTATGGACTACTTTCGGGCCTTTCAACAAGAGTGGTACCAAATTCGACGCCTAAAAGGAGCTGAGATGCAAAATGCACTCACACCAACGACGGAGAATATCGTTCAGTACAGGGCGCGTCGTGCGGCGACATGGCCGGTAAGAGCAATCGGGTATGGGAAGTACGAGGTGCATGATGACTATATTCACGCGATTGTGAATATGGAAGACCACCTTTGTTCGTGTCGCGAATGGGATAAATCTGGGTTACCGTGCGGCCATGCCATCGCTGCAGCAAGATATATGAGTCGTACAGATTGCAGCGACTTGGCTGTACCTTTCTTCACGTCCAAATATTACCGGAAAACATACGTGGAGGTAATAAACCCAGCTGGACCCCCTGCAGCATGGGTGTATCCACCCGACCCGCTTCCACCATGCTATCCACCTTTAATGGATAAGAACAGGGCCGGGAGACCGAGAAAGAACGACCGACGTCCATCACGTGGTGAAAGTTCGATACAACGAAGATGTACTCGGTGCCAATGCGTATGACATACTCGTGGAGAGTGTCCAAATCCCGCCCCTTCAACCGTGCCAAGGAGACATTCAGTCAGTCACACCACGGGCCCGTCACAACTTGAACCATATGGAACAAACACATATGATACTGTTGATCTAAACGTTGATTTGTAAATGATATTATTGTTGATATGGAATTATCATATATATTATTATAGGGAAATTAATTAAAATGCCACAAGTCAAAGGTTGTGTTACCGAAATGGCACAAATCTCTCCCAGTTTACCGAAATGCCTATGTAGCTATATATATTCATATTATATATACACACATACATATGCTATCTAGTTTGAAAGGAATTGACCTTCCAGGGCTTCATTATAGAGATCCTCAATCTTCCTATTACTCGTTGCAAAATCCTCCGCCTCATAAAATCTTCAATCTTTCTGACCCTTGGCTAGGTTGTTTGAACCTTTTTTCTACGCTGACCAACAGACTCTTCATCTTCAATCTTTTTGACCCTGCTTTTGCAACCACGTACGGTTTCTGCCTTTTTTGCTATGGCGACCTTGATTTGAGGTGGCATTTTTTCAGGAGTAGACTTAGGGTTTGATGACGATGCCATTTGTGGATGAAATGAGAGAAGAGAAATCAAGAGAGAAAGCAATTCAAAGAAAGAAAGCAAGAGAGAAATCAAGAAAGAAAGCAAGAAACAAGTGTGAATTGTGAATTGCATATTACTGATATTTGTGGATGAAATCTCAAAAGTGCAAATGAATTTCAACCACAAATCCGTCTTCAAAGTACAATAATTGTGAAAAAAACAGTAAAAGCATGCAAGATTCGTCTAAGTACAGGGGCTGAAAGTGTAAATTTTCAGGGACCAAAAGTGTAAAATTCGGGCCATCGCGGGCTGCGATCGCGGGCAGGGACTAAAAGTGCACCGCGGCCAAAGTTGATGGGCTTTGCGGGGCATTTGGGGCCAAAATACGTGCCACGTCACCGTATCCCGCGATCGCGGGACCTCATCGCGGGACCTCATCGCGGGTATTTTGGGTATTTTTGCAAAATTGAAAAAATTTAGGGTATTTTAGTAACAGTTGGTCAAACATAGGGTATTTTAATTAATTTCCCAAAAGGAAAAACTAAAAATCGATTTCAGAGTGTTTTAAGATTTTGGTTTGTAGGTTTTCAGAAATAAAATAAGGGAAATTAATTAAAATATCCTAAGTCAAACCAAGTGTTACCAAAATGCCCTAAATCTCTCACAGTTTGCAAAAATACCCTTTTTTCCGCGATGGGAGCCCGCGATCGCGGGCCAGGGACCATTTCTGACACTTTTTTAAATTTGCAGGGACCATTTTTGAAAAATGGAATCCCACGATCGCGGGCTCATCCCGCGATGGGCTTATTTTTGTGACTTTTCAATTGCAAGGGACCATTTTTGAAAAATTCCAGGGACCATTTTTGAAAATTTGAACCGCGATCGCGAGGAATCCCACTGTTCACCCCCGCTTTCTTTCAATTTTATGAATTTAAAATAAAATGTTACACTTTCAACCCCTATACTTATTTACTAAATTAATTTATACCTTTTAGTTTCATTATTTTAATTTTACATTTAACACATATAATCGTTTATTAACTAAAATACGTTAAAAAAATACGTTTTAATTTTAACAAATTACACCATTATAATCGTCTCTTCGATACGTTCGAAATGAGTCCAATCTTGAATTTTTTTGGATTTATATATTTTAATATATATCATATACAGTTATACACTACATAAAAAAAAGATTTTTTATATTTAAAATTCATACCCTTATAGTTAATTATTTAATTTATGGTACATCTCTTATTTTTTTTTCAATTTTTTTTACACTCCTATCGCATTAACATAATAATCATATATTAACTAATTCATTAAATCGTTTTAAATTATTATTATTTGAATGTGTTTATAGATATCGTGAATGCCAATAGGAGAAGGTTTCACGAGAAGAATATTAAATGGGGTTTTGACAAGTCGGTATCACTTGACTCATTTAAGAATCGTGAAAATGGGTATTTGGCGAATGATGATTCATGTGTGTTTGGAGCTGAAGTATTTGCAGTTACAGAGTATGCACAAAATGATCGATGTATTTCCAATGTAACTTAGATTAAAATTATCTCCTTCAGTTCAGTCCCGTCCCATCCCATCCAGTTCAGTCCCGTCCAGTTCCGTCCCGTCCCATCTTGTATGCGTACCAAACGCTACCTAAGAGTACCGTAAATTAAATAATTAACTATAAATGTATAAATTGTAAATATTAAAAATATTTTGATGTAGTGTATATGATATATATTAAAATATATAAATTCAAAAAAATTCAAGATTGAGCTCATTTCGAACGTATCGAAGAGACGATTACAATGGTGTAACTTGTTAAAATTAAAACGTATTTTTTTAACGTATTTTAGTTGATAAACGATTATATGTGTTAAATGTAAATTTAAATTATGAAAGTAAAAGGTATAAAGTAAAATAAGTAAATAAGTATAGGGGGTGAAATTATAAATTTCAATTCGAATTGCAGACCTTCAGAATAATTTTTAGGTTGATTTCGAATTGAAATTTACACTTTCAACCCCTATACTTATTTACTAACTTTACTTTATACCTTTTACTTTCATAATTTTAATTTTACATTTAACACATATAATCGTTTATTAACTAAAATACGTTAAAAAAATACGTTTTAATTTTAACAAGTTACACCATTGTAATCGTCTCTTCGATACGTTCGAAATGAGCCCAGTCTTGAATTTTTTGATTTATATATTTTAATATATATCATATACACTACATCAAAATATTTTTAATATTTTCAGTTTATACCTTTATAGTTAATTATTTAATTTACGGTACTCTTAGGTAGCGTTTGGTATGCATACTAGATGGGACGGGACGGAACTGGATGGGACGGGACGAGACTGAACTGAAGAAGATAATTTTAATCTAAGTTACGTTGGAAATACATCGATCATTTTGTGCATACTCTGTAACTGCAAATACTTCAGCTCCAAACACACATGAATCATCATTCGCCAAATACCCATTTTCACAATTCTTAAATGAGTCCAGTGATACCGACTTGTCAAAACCCCATTTAATATTCTTCTCGTGAAACCTTCTCCTATTGTCTTTCACGATATCTATAAACACATTCAAATAATAATAATTTAAAACGATTTAATGAATTAGTTAATATATGATTATTATGTTAATGCGATAGGAGTGTAAAAAAAATTTGAAAAAAAAATAAGAGATGTACCATAAATTAAATAATTAACTATAAGGGTATGAATTTTAAATATAAAAAATATTTTTTTATGTAGTGTATAACTGTATATGATATATATTAAAATATATAAATCCAAAAAAATTCAAGATTGGGCTCATTTCGAACGTATCGAAGAGACGATTATAATGGTGTAATTTGTTAAAATTAAAACATATTTTTTTTAACGTATTTTAGTTAATAAACGATTATATGTGTTAAATGTAAAATTAAAATAATGAAAGTAAAAGGTATAAAGTAAATTTAGTAAATAAGTATAGGGGTTGAAAGTGTAACATTTCATTTTAAATTATTAAAATTGGACGAAAGCGGGTGAACAGTGTCAAACGCGGGTCAAATTTTCAAAAATGGTCCCTGGAATTTTTCAAAAATGGTCCCTTGCAATTGAAAAGTCACAAAAATAATCCCATCGCGGGATTCCATTTTTCAAAAATGGTCCCTGCAAGTTTAAAAAAGTGTCAGAAATGGTCCCCGGCCCGCGATCGCGGGCTCCCATCGCGGAAAAAAGGGTATTTTTGCAAAGTGGGAGAGATTTAGGGCATTTTGGTAACACTTGGTCAAACTTAGGGTATTTTAATTAATTTCCCATAAAATAATAAATAAATAAAATATGTAACTTCAAATAAAAATGCTTTTGCACCCCTTTACTTTATTCGTTTGTAAAGTGACCCCTGTAACTTCCTAACTACTTTCATGAAATAAAGCAAAAGCTTGTTAATTAATGTTCCAACTTTTTTTTTCAACAATACACCTTTTCCACTTACGTTGCACATGTTCATATGACTTGTTTGTTGATGACAAATTATGTGTATATATTTTGATAATGTTTGGGTTAGTTGGTACCGACAAAAAATCGGTTTTAATTGCCCCCCGCCCCCGCCCCCTCTAATAGCTCCGAATAAATTAAATACGTGCATTAAGATACGAAGGCTTCTTATTCCACTTCCAACGAAAGCAGACTCACTCAACGTCCATCGTCCAAAGTAAGTAACTAAATCTGTTTTATTTGTATCGAAATAAGTGTAGTTTCTAAACAAGTGACTACATTTTAGTTTTACCATTAATTACGAGATTGAAAAGTATATTACCTCATATATAATTAATGTAAATGTTTTCATTCAATTAGCTAAAGATACATATGTTTACACATTTAGAAAACTATATGTTCTTTTTAATTATGAAAATTTATTTCGACCAAAACAAGTATATATTTATGATAAATCACAGGGGTTGTGGCGTACTGGTTAAAGCCTTGGGGATGTGGCGGAGTAACCCATCTGTCCAGAGTTTGAATCCAGGCGTACACAACTTGTGGCCACTGAGGTTTAATCTCATGGTTGATGTCTTACGGTCATAATTTATCAATGTATTAGTCTAGGCATAGCCTAGGACATTTAAAAAAAAAAGTATATATTTATGATAAAACTCAATTATTGTTTTAATTATTTGAATTGAATATATGGTATAAAATGGTGGTTGAATTGCATGCAAGGGTCAACCCTATTAATGTTTTTTCAGAATGGTTTTATTGACCTTGAATTTCACAATTTCATTTTTCGATATTTTTTAATACTATTTGATTTAATCATTTTAGAGCATTAAATTTAGTAAAACTAATATTTTAAACAAGAGTAAATTACATAAATCGTCCCCGTGGTATGGTCACTTTTTGGATATGGTCCCTAAAACGAAAAATATACACCGAGCGTCCCTGTGGTTCGACTAACCGCACGCAGAAGGTCCCTCCCTCTAACGCCGTCTGTTAACCCAGTTAACTCAAGGGGTATTTTGGTCTTTTTACCCTCTCTTTTGTCTTTATCCTAAAAGAAAACTAAAAAACAAATAAAAAAATACCCCCTACCCCACTACCCCCCTCCTCCTTCTTCTTCCTCACGACACCCCCCACCCCCTTCCTCACCTTTCTTCTTCCCCACCTCCAGCCACCACCTCCGGCCACCTTTCTTAATACATAAAAACTTCTCTGCAACCTACAAATAGCAGTTTTATGTTCTTTACAGAGAGAACAAAATTTGGGATTCCATTAGGAGGAGCAGATGGATGGCATATTAATTTTATTAAGAGCATATTAGAGTTTTGTTTTTGTTTTTTTGTTATAAATCCCAATAGTAAAGTCTAAATGAAATTTTTACAGGGCATCGGATGTGATTATATTGGTTATTCTTCTTGTATATGTTGAAATTTTTGGTCTCTTTTTTGTTGGAATTTTTGTTTGATCTTGTTGCATGTGTTAGCAAATAACCAAACTCCATTTTTTATTTATGCAATTACTGGATTTATTAAGAAAACCATAACACAGAGATTGGGGAAGAGGAGTAATGTCTTGCAAACTGTGTTGGGTGGAAAGTGAAATGTATTTGTTATTTCTGTACGTAAATCTGTGATCTTCACTTGCAATTGGTATAGGCAGACATATTTTTGCGAGGATATTGTGGTTGGAACTCCAGGCAAGCATTAGAAGTTCTGGATCAAGTTTTTCCAAAGGTAAATTCTTCAGTGTAATTGTGCACTTGAAAAAACTAAAGTCCTAAAGTTTGTATATATATATATATATATATATATGATCTTCTTTGAGCAAGTCTTATGCTTTTGTTAGTTAAAGAAACAATATTTCTGGCTAATTTGTTTTTTTTTTTCTCTCTTCCCACTTGTCGGTCTTTAGGATGAAGCAGTACAACCATCTCTGGTGATTGTTTATTTTGGAGGTAACTAATAAACAAGGAGGTGGTGATGGCGGAGGTGGAGAATGATGTGGGGGCGGTGGAGGATGGGATGCCGGAGGTGGGGGTGATGAATAGATATATGCCGAAGGTGGTGGTGGGGAATGGGGCGGTGGTGGCGGTGAATGGGGTGGGGGCGGTGGAGAATTGTAGTAGTAAGGAAGCGGTGGTGGTGGGGATAACAACGGTGGTGGAGGTGGAGATGCAGCCGGAGGTGGTGGCTGGAGGTGGGGAAGAAGAAAGGTGAGGAAGGAGGGTGGAAGATGAACCAACGAGGGAAGATCGATGCTACATTTTGGTCCATGTAGTATACATTTTCTTTTACTTATGAAATAGGTAAAATGATTAGAATAGCCTTTATTAAATTGGATTTAACAGAAAAAGTTAACGACCTGTTAGACTAAAGAACAAAATCTGTTGGAAGTTGACACTTGACATGGGTCATGCACAAATTCACAAAAATAAAACCGTTGAGAATGAAAAAAACATTAGGGTCCAAAAGTGGAGTTTACTATATTTGAATATTTACTATCACAACCAAAATTACCAAATTACCCCTCACCTTCTATAAATATGACCTCCACCAGCGACACCAATAGCCACCGCACTTGAAATGACGATATCTCCTTTATCCCCCTCCTCTACTTCTCCGGCATCCTCTCCGACCATAGAATCTCCGTCGCCGTTGCCACCACCACCCATCTTACCAACTCCATCGGCGACACCACTTGCCACCGCACTCGAAATGCCAATTTCACCATCATCCCCCTCCTCTACTTCCTCTACATCCTCTCCCACCGCCATATCTCCGTCACCATCACCACCACCCCTATTAACTACTCCACCGGAGAAACCACTTACCACCGACCTCAAAACGCTGAATCCTCCTTCATCTCCACATTTTGTCCTGTTCCCATTCATGTCTCAAGGCCACACCATCCCACTCATCTACTTCTCCCGCATCCTCTCCGACCACAACATCTCCGTCACCATCATCACCACCGGCGCAAGCTACTCCGCCGTTAAATCCACCGTCAAGAACGACTCCATCTCCGTTATCGATATCCCGTTCCCAGAGGATCTCCTCGCTGCCCCTCCAAGGATAGAAGTTGGAGACAAGTCATCAGCCATGACATCGTTCATGAACTTCGTTGAATCCACCGAGAAACTCCAACCTGGTTTTGAAGAAATCATTCGCAGTCTACCGAAAGTCAACTGCATAATCTCCGATGGGTTTTTAAGCTGGACTCAAAACTCTGCCGATAAGCTCGGGATTCCACGTTTGGTTTTCTATGGAACCAACGTATTTTCCACTACCATGTGCAACATCATGTCCAAATTCAAGCCACATGCAGCTGTTAGTTCCGACAACGACCCATTTCCGGTACCGGACTTCCCTCGGCTTAAGTTGACGGTCAACGACTTTGAACCACCGTTTAACGAGGTTAACCCCAAAGGCCCGAGTTTGGATTTTTTCATCAAGCAGCAGGAAACTTTCGCTAAAAGTCATGGTATGGTGGTTAATAACTTCTACGAACTTGAACCAGAGTTTGTTGATTACTGGAACCAAAACTTCGAACCTAAAGCTTGGTGTGTCGGACCTTTTTGTATAGCCAAACCAGTTGTACCAAAAGAGACGGTGGAAAAGTCAACATGGGTTCAGTGGCTCGATGAAAAGGTTATTGAGAAGAAGGCGGTGTTGTATGTGTCGTTTGGGACACAGGCGGAGGTGTCGCCGGAGCAGTTACGTGAGGTGGCCGTTGGTTTGGAGAAGTCAAACGTGAGCTTCATGTGGGTAGTGAAGCCGAAGCAGTTAGAGTTGATAGGAGGTGTAGGGTTTGAAGAGAGGGTGAAGGGGAGAGGAAAGGTGGTGAGTGAGTGGGTTGACCAGGTGGAGGTACTGAGTCATGAAAGTGTGGGTGGGTTTCTGAGTCATTGTGGGTGGAACTCGGTGTTGGAGAGCATTTGTGCGGGTGTGGCGGTGTTGGCAATGCCGTTTATGGCGGAGCAACATTTGAATGCTCGGTTGGTGGTGGAGGAGATAGGGATGGGGTTAAGGTTGTGGCCACGGGAGAAGGTGGCGCGTGGGTTGGTGGGGGCGGAGGAGGTGGCGGAGATGGTGGTGGAGTTGATGGAAGGGGAAGGGGGGCGGAGGGTGAAGGAGAAGGCGATGGAGTTGAAAGAAGGTGCATATTGTGCGATGAAAGAAGGAGGGTCTTCATGGGTGAACTTGGACTCATTGATTAATCATGTTCGTGGAGATGTTAATTAGTAATTAGGGAATTTATGATCATGCATGCATCTATCTTACTTTGCTTTTTTATGATAAAATTAAGGGAATTAATAATTAGTCTTTGTTAAATAAAATTTGGATCAATCAATATATTATCGTCGGGTTTTTTGATGTTGATCGGTTAATCTAATCTCTAAATAAACTAGTGTTTATACCCGTCTGTTGGTCGGGTATGCATGATCACTTTTTATTTACTTATATATTTAATTTGGAATGGTTGGTGTACAATTGAGATGGCTAACGGCCGAAGCCATCATTATATGGCATGCAAACAAATAGATATTTTTTAGGTTTGCAATTTTGAATTATAGGTTTTATTAAATTTTGAGTAAATATCATTTTTGGTCCATGTCGTTGACATCAGTACAAGTCTAGTCACTTTCTTTTGGAGTTAGTCCTTGTAGTTTGTTTATGTTGTTTAAATCATTTAAGACTATTAACTCACAGGGCATTCTGGTCTTTTAAAATTCTATGTTATTTTAATTAAAATAAAAATATATATTAATACATGAATTAAAATTATATAATATATGTATATATACAATACACACATCTTCTTGCCCTAGCCCACCGGCCACCTCCGTCGGCCTCCTCAACACATCCCACGATTATGGACTGAAACGTCCAAAAACCAGGACAAATTTAAACCTTAAAATTTATCAGAGTTAACTATAATTTTATCCAAACTTTTATACATAAACGGAGAATTAGCTATGAGAGTTCACATATATACAAATTGAACTTATCAAAACAACTTCTAATCTAATCCTAAACATTAAGATTAGATTATACTAGTTGTGTAGACCATTCACCAAAACATCCTCGTATAAGCTAACTTCTCCACTCATCACCAAAAGTAGAATACCAGAATTCACTCGTCCCTCTTCCCGTTACTTCCCCGAGCTCGTACCTGGTAAAAAATTTAATTTGAAACGATTAGGCTTACGCCTAGTGAGAACATCAATTTTCAAATTAAAACTTTATCAGCTTTGGAAACTCAAGTAAACAAAGCGTATAAACAAACCTGGTTTGCCATCATTCTTACCGTACATCTAAACATCTTACGACGACGGAAACATACCCGATTCCATGAATATGACTAACATTCAGTAAGCCATATCATCACGTTCGAGGGCCTACTACGAATCATTACAGATTCTAGATCATTGTTCATGTCCAATAAATTACAATTTACTTTATGCCTATTTTTTGGAGTGGAAGTAGAGATTACAATTTACTTTATGCCTATCTCTTACCTTCCCATAAAAATCAGGAATTACAATTTACTTTATGCATATTCCAAGATTTCTCCTCACAATACGAAATGGGAATTACAATTTACTTTATGCCTATTCCTCATTTCACGTCAACGGGAATTACAATTTACTTTATGCCTATTCCACGTTTCACATCACCTTACGAAATGGGAATTACAAGTTACTTTATGCCTATTCCTCATTTCACGTCAATGAGAATTACAATTTACTTTATGCTTATTCCACGTTTCACATCACCTTATGAAATGGGAATTACAAGTTACTTTATGCCTATTCCTCATTTCTAGGGGTGTACATCGGTCGGGTCGGGCCCAAAAAACCCTATCCCGATCGGGTTTCGGGTGGAAGGAGGAGGCCCCGAAACCCGTCCAAAGTGTAGCTCGGGTTTCGGGCCACCTCACAGCTTAAACACACACACACACAGAGCACACATACTCAGTTCATAGTAACAAAAAAAATTCAAACATTTTTAAAAAACAAAATCGAGAAATTATAAATTATAAACAGAAATTATAATTTATAAATATATATAATATATTTACGATTTATTGAAAAAAAATATTTTTTTAAAAAGTTCGGGTTTCGGTCGGGTTCGGGTTTGAGAAAACCCAACATAAACCGAACCGTAATACCTTGATCGGGTTTCGGGCAAGTTCGGGTTTCGGTTAATCGGGTGGCTCAAGTTCGGGTACATCGGGTTTCGGGTCGGTCGGGTTTTTCGGGTCGGTCGGGTTTTGCTCACCCCTACTCATTTCAGGTCAACGCGAATTACAAGTTACTTTATGTCTATTCCACGTTACAAATAATGCCAGTGCCTATGGATCCATTATACTTACTAGCATACGTGCATAATTACTCGAATGCACAAAACATTTAATATCATATTCTCAAGGCTAAGAATCCCAAATAATATATCATACCATTATTCTCAATTGTCCCTCTTCGACGACTTAGCACGAGGGTTCTGCTACCCAGTTAGCGAATGAGGTCAAGGGGCAACGCCCTTGCGGGGTCTGGGGGCAGCGCCCCTAGAAATTTTGATCAAAAAACTTAAGAACGAAATTTCAACATTTTACAAGTACATGATTGGTGTAATAAGATAACACGTGTATTATCTGGGAGTATATAATCCACTCATATATATATATATATATATATATATATATATATATATATATATATAGAGGGGTTCAAGGGAAAACCTTAAATAGCTGAAAAACTAAAGAACACCCTTACACACGTAGGATGAGATAATCTAATGGTTATTATCTCAATGACAATTTTGTAAATAAAAAGAAGCTCATGGTATATTTCATAAGGGTATACAAATGCATTAGAGGGTAAAATTGGAATATGTTATAAAAAAACCAAAACGTCCTCTTTCTTGAATATCCCCTTTCCCTTTCACATTCTAGGGTTTCAATCTCTTTCTCTTCTCACCTTTCTTCTCAGCCGCCGTCACCACCTTCGGCCACCATATTATCTCACTCACATCGTGGATTCCACATACGATTTTGTTGACAGTGTTAAAGCGGAGAAGGATAATGCGGTTGCGAGATACAGAAGGTTTACGAATCTGACGAATTTAATCCAATTGATCGAGGTTTTCGTTGCTGTTGCGTTGATTTCGTGGTCGTCGACTCGTCTTCCTTTGGTTTTCAAACTTTCCGGCGAGTTTCTCGTTGCGTTTTCGTCTTACGTGATGAATCAGCACGTTGTTTTTCTCGTCGGAAATGTAATTGTCGTGGTTTGTTACGTGCTTTCTCGTCGTTCGGAAACCGAAAATGAATCTGGTGGTTCTGGAATCTACTACGACGATCTAAAGTATAATAATCATAAGAAAATATTTGTAGACGCTCGTACTGCTAAACCGGTGGTTGCGGTGGTTGAATCGCCGGCGGCCGTGGAGACATCGGCGGTAATATGCACAAGTGCATATATATGCATTTGTGCATATCTGCAAGTTTTCCCCGGAATCTGCAAGTTTTCGTCGAAGAACCATCAACTCGCCGGAAGTGCATAATATGCACAATTGTGCATATATATGCATTTGTGCATATCTGCAAGTTTTCGCCGGGATCTGGAAGTTTTCGCCGGAATCTGCAAGTTTTCGCCGGAGAACCGTCAACTCGCCGGAATCTGCAAGTTCTCGCCGAAAAACTGTGATCTCCATAATTATAGGGAAACGATTTGTGCCTTTGTTGTATTTTCCATATCTGATATAGTGCTCAAATTACCTTAATTCCCTTTTTCATTAATTATAATTAGTTTACTTGCTGATTTTTAATATCCTTTGGATTATATTGAATCAATGTTTATAAGGGTGTTCTTTAGTTTTCTAATTATTTGAGATTTTCTCTTGAACCTGACCATAGCATGCCACATGCGCCTCATGTTCGTACTCAAGATGATCATTTATCACGAATCACATTTATGATAAATATGCATATGTTATTCATCATGAATCATACATTCATTATAAGTATAGTATGACGACATCCATGATAAATAACACGTTCATATTCGTATGAATATGCCACATGTCGCGATATGGACGGTTCTCGGGTTCTTATATATATAAGCAAGGACAAGGGTTCAGATCCTTTACTACGCTTCTCACCTTATGGGTATGTGTGTGAATATGAGAACCATACAAGGTTACAAACCGGTGAGAAATAATCTCAAAATATATTATTTTTACATGTTTTTTTTTAATCAAAAAGACTATTATTTAAGGTATTGTTTCACATATATGTTTTCATCTTATAAAAAAATATAAAAGTGAAACATTTTCTTAGATCATATTGTAAAATGAAAGATACATGTTAAAAAGTGACAAAACAGAACACATAACATTTGATAAAATACAATGAATAAAATTTAAAGAGTGAATAAAATATAAAATAGAATGTGTATTTGATATTTTAGAAGAGAATTAGATTTATTTTGAGATTATATTGGTAAAACATAAGTCTGTTCCACCTTGTTCCATGGGGTGAGGGTGGAATAGACATGTTGCACCTTGTTCGTCTCTGTTATCGTCTGTTCCACATAAAAGATCTATCAAACATGGGCCAGTGAAATCTGTTATGTTCAGTCCAGAGTAACAAACACACCTTAAAGAAAACAATTAAAAAAAAAACTAAATGGCCCTAACTCTTACTCAATTTGCCAAAAAAATGAACTTTTATAAATTGTAAGGTTTTTTGTTTAGAAAAAAAAATTGTATGAATTTTTAGCAATAACATTTTGAGAAGAAAGTTCAGAAAATGTAACACCTCACACACAAAAAAGAAAAGGAAAGGGAAATTAATTAAAATACCTTAAGTTTGACCAACCGTTATCAAAATACCCTAATTTTTTTTAATTTTGCAAAAATACCCAAAATACCCGCGATGAGGTCCCGCGATCGCGGGATACGGTGACGTGGCACGTATTTTGGCCCCAAATACCCCGCGAAGCCCCTCAACTTTGGTCGCGGTGCACTTTTGGTCCCTGCCCGCGATCGCAGCCCGCGATGGCCCGAATTTTACACTTTTGGTCCCTGAAATTTACACTTTCAGCCCCTGAAAATTTACACTTTCAGCCCCTAAACTTAGACGAATCTTGCATGTTTTTACTGTTTTTTTCCACAATTATTGCACTTTAAAGACCGATTTGTGGTTGAAATTCATTTGCATGTTTGAATCAATGTTAAATCAATGTTTTTGGAATACCAGTTTGTGGATGAAATGAGAGATTGGTTTTCTGATATGTTGGTTGTTTCATTGATAAATAGACGTAAAATGCAAGCCATAATCCCCACACAACGATTTCATTGTTGCAATATTTCTTTCTGCAATATTTTGTGTTTGAGATACTACTGAAAAAATGAGTTCATCTGTTGCAAAAGCTAAGCTATATTTCTGTTTTGATGGTGAATGGGTGCAAGATAACAATGAGTGGAATTTTGCTTATAAATCTAAGCATGGTGTAAAAGCGTCAGTAAACTATACTTATCAGAAGTTTGTTGCATACGCCATGCAAAAATGTGGAATCAACTCTTCTGATGTTTGCAAGTTAGTGTTTAAAAATGGCGATGGGTCATTTGTGGATTTATCCAACGATGGGGATATCTCTACTTTTCTGCACCTTGCAGTCGATTCAGAAAGACCCCCATTACTCTTTGTGTATCCCGGCGTATCCGACGGTGACGACGACGGTGACGACGACGGTGACGAGGAGGGCGATGACGACGAAGACCTCCAAATAGAGCAGCCTGATTCTCAACAACAACAACCACCACAACCACACGAATGGCGTACTGCTGGAGTTGCTGATGACGAAACCCACGTTTTCAGAACGGGTAATTCTGAAATAGACAGATCAGACACCGATAATGATGATCACGAAGAATATACCCCTAGTAGAAAATCATGTAGTCAGATAAATGACTTTTTTGATATGCCCCCTATTCTTCCAGACTCCCATACCCAGACACAAAGCTACAAACCTACACCTTATATTCGCATTGAAAGTTTAACAGCAGGTCAGATATTCGATTCGAAGGATCTCTTAGCAAGTCAGATCGGACTCAAGTTCTTGGAAGAGGGTTTCCAAAGTCGCGTGCGGGCATCTGACAAAAGCAAATACATAGTTGAATGTGCTAGAGAAAAGTGTGAGTGGAGGTTGTACGTGATTCACACGGGTCCCAAAGGAGGGGCGATAATGATTAGAAAGTTGCACGACGTACACACTTGTACGAGGACGCAACTTAATCCCCACCACAAACAAGCCGGCAAAAAGACTTTGGGTGCGATCCTGAAAAACAAATTTCTTGATGTTAGCAGGTCATTGCGTCCAAAGGACATCGTCCACGACGTTCACCGGCAGTTCAGCGTCATGATTGATTACCACCAAGCGTGGCGTGCGTGCTGCCATGCAATGTTTATGGTGAGAGGCACGTTCGAGGAGTCGTATGAACGACTCCCGACATATTTATATAATTTGCAGCTGCAGAACCCTGGTACTGTCACGCAGCTACAGACCGATTCACGTGGACGATTTGAGATGTGCTTCGTGGCCCTTGGACCCGCGGTACGTATTTTAACACGTCATATGTTTACACATTATAAACTATAACATTTTAACCTATGTTTTTGCAGATCCGCACATTTCTGGCAAATCTACGTCGTGTCCTGATAATAGACGCAACCCATTTAAAGGGCCGTTACTTGGGTATGATGTTCCTGGCGGTTGCCATGGACGGGGATAACTCCATCGTTCCAGTAGCTTTCAGCGTAGGCAAGTCTGAAACCGGGGACGAGTGGACTTGGTTTATGTCCATGTTGAGACAAGCTATCGGAGACCCGCAAGGGTTGGTGTTTATGTCTGACAGGGCTCCTTCCATAAGCGCCACAATCTCTGCCATGTACCCAAACGCCCCTCACGCCATATGCTGTCGACATTTGGAGATGAACGCCAAATCCAAGGACAAACGTATTACCACCTACAAGGATGTCTATTGGGCGGCATGCAGAGCATATACGGATCGGGAGTTTAACAAGTACATGAATATGCTACGATACAGTGTCAAGGACGCAGCCAAAGTCTTTGACGATGCTGGACCGCGGCCCATTTTCCTGGACAACGGTATGACATTCTGACCTCGAATAGTGCAGAGTCTGTGAATGCACTCTCTCGTTTTGCGCGTAGATGTCCGATTGTTAATCTTATGGACTACTTTCGGGCCTTTCAACAAGAGTGGTACCAAATTCGACGCCTAAAAGGAGCTGAGATGCAAAATGCACTCACACCAACGACGGAGAATATCGTTCAGTACAGGGCGCGTCGTGCGGCGACATGGCCGGTAAGAGCAATCGGGTATGGGAAGTACGAGGTGCATGATGACTATATTCACGCGATTGTGAATATGGAAGACCACCTTTGTTCGTGTCGCGAATGGGATAAATCTGGGTTACCGTGCGGCCATGCCATCGCTGCAGCAAGATATATGAGTCGTACAGATTGCAGCGACTTGGCTGTACCTTTCTTCACGTCCAAATATTACCGGAAAACATACGTGGAGGTAATAAACCCAGCTGGACCCCCTGCAGCATGGGTGTATCCACCCGACCCGCTTCCACCATGCTATCCACCTTTAATGGATAAGAACAGGGCCGGGAGACCGAGAAAGAACGACCGACGTCCATCACGTGGTGAAAGTTCGATACAACGAAGATGTACTCGGTGCCAATGCGTATGACATACTCGTGGAGAGTGTCCAAATCCCGCCCCTTCAACCGTGCCAAGGAGACATTCAGTCAGTCACACCACGGGCCCGTCACAACTTGAACCATATGGAACAAACACATATGATACTGTTGATCTAAACGTTGATTTGTAAATGATATTATTGTTGATATGGAATTATCATATATATTATTATAGGGAAATTAATTAAAATGCCACAAGTCAAAGGTTGTGTTACCGAAATGGCACAAATCTCTCCCAGTTTACCGAAATGCCTATGTAGCTATATATATTCATATTATATATACACACATACATATGCTATCTAGTTTGAAAGGAATTGACCTTCCAGGGCTTCATTATAGAGATCCTCAATCTTCCTATTACTCGTTGCAAAATCCTCCGCCTCATAAAATCTTCAATCTTTCTGACCCTTGGCTAGGTTGTTTGAACCTTTTTTCTACGCTGACCAACAGACTCTTCATCTTCAATCTTTTTGACCCTGCTTTTGCAACCACGTACGGTTTCTGCCTTTTTTGCTATGGCGACCTTGATTTGAGGTGGCATTTTTTCAGGAGTAGACTTAGGGTTTGATGACGATGCCATTTGTGGATGAAATGAGAGAAGAGAAATCAAGAGAGAAAGCAATTCAAAGAAAGAAAGCAAGAGAGAAATCAAGAAAGAAAGCAAGAAACAAGTGTGAATTGTGAATTGCATATTACTGATATTTGTGGATGAAATCTCAAAAGTGCAAATGAATTTCAACCACAAATCCGTCTTCAAAGTACAATAATTGTGAAAAAAAACAGTAAAAGCATGCAAGATTCGTCTAAGTACAGGGGCTGAAAGTGTAAATTTTCAGGGACCAAAAGTGTAAAATTCGGGCCATCGCGGGCTGCGATCGCGGGCAGGGACTAAAAGTGCACCGCGGCCAAAGTTGATGGGCTTTGCGGGGCATTTGGGGCCAAAATACGTGCCACGTCACCGTATCCCGCGATCGCGGGACCTCATCGCGGGACCTCATCGCGGGTATTTTGGGTATTTTTGCAAAATTGAAAAAATTTAGGGTATTTTAGTAACAGTTGGTCAAACATAGGGTATTTTAATTAATTTCCCAAAAGGAAAAACTAAAAATCGATTTCAGAGTGTTTTAAGATTTTGGTTTGTAGGTTTTCAGAAATAAAATAAGGGAAATTAATTAAAATATCCTAAGTCAAACCAAGTGTTACCAAAATGCCCTAAATCTCTCACAGTTTGCAAAAATACCCTTTTTTCCGCGATGGGAGCCCGCGATCGCGGGCCAGGGACCATTTCTGACACTTTTTTAAATTTGCAGGGACCATTTTTGAAAAATGGAATCCCACGATCGCGGGCTCATCCCGCGATGGGCTTATTTTTGTGACTTTTCAATTGCAAGGGACCATTTTTGAAAAATTCCAGGGACCATTTTTGAAAATTTGAACCGCGATCGCGAGGAATCCCACTGTTCACCCCCGCTTTCTTTCAATTTATATATATATATATATATATATATATATATATATATATAGAGAGAGAGAGAGAGAGAGAGGAAGGTTCAAACGAGAATCGTAACAATTTAAGAAAACACGAGGAGCATTCTCAACCAACCATTCATTTATTAAGGGAATTAAATGGTAAGGGTATATGAGTCATTTTATGTTTTCTAATTTAAGTCCAGATCAAATCCTTCCCTGCACATTCTCATCCCTCGTTTTCTTTCATCTATCAAAACCTGTCTAACATGTATCACCAATGTGTATCAGACAAGCCTCACATCACATATGATTTTTCATTGTAACACATATGATTTACTAAAAACAAAATCACATATGATTAATAACTAAGTGATACCAGATTGTAAAACAAGATCATATATGATCACATATGATTTACTAAAACAAAATCACATATGATTAATAATTAAACAAGATCATATGATCACATATGATTTACTAAAACAAAATCACATATGATTAATAACTAAGTGATATCAGATTGTAAAACAAGACAAAATCACATATGATTAATAACTAAGTGATATCGGATTGTAAAACAAGATCATATATGATTAATAACTAGTGATATTAGATAACAGTCTTATAGATCACAATGGGTGCCGGGAGGAAAAAGGAGGGGGAGTCGCCGCAGAAGAGTTTCTTCCGGTTGGGCTAGGGGGAAGAAAACGGGTTGTGCAGACTGAGTTAACGGGGAAGAAGACGATTGTTTTAATATTTTATTTATTTTAATTAAAATAACATATAATTATAAAAAGACCAACATGCCCCATCAGTTAACGGACTTAACTGACTTAAGCTAACAGAAACAAACCACAAGGACCAAATCCAAAAGAAAATTGCAACCACAATGACCAAAATTGTAATTAGTTTGAAATATGGATTGGAGTTGATACTGAGTGGCGACCAGAAGGACCAAAAATGATATTTACTCTTAAATTTATAAGAAAATCTTTCATAAATTCTTGAATAGAGAATATCTTAAAATTTGAAGAAATTAATTAATTAAAGAAATAATTATTTTTTATTATTTATTTTATCAAGAAATCTTAAATTAAATATTTTTAATATAAAAATAATATATAGAATATTTTAATAATATAATAAATATTATAATTTTTAAACTAAAATAACCGTTTGATTTGAATGCAATTTAGGTGATTATGATAAGTATTTAAAATTTATAATATTATTTAATCTTATAATAAGTGCATTTACTCTTTGTTTTAACCTTTAACAAATTAATAAAGGTTTCTCAAATCTGACTTTTGATATTATTTAAAAACATATTATTGTTTTAAGAGTAAAGTTCAATTTTCGTCCCTGACGTTTGTAATTTTCACCAATTTTAGTCCCTAATCTTCAATTAATCGGGTATGTGGGGTTTATTAGTTCTTTTTTTCAAGAGTAAATTACGTTTTTAGTCCACGTGGTTTGCTATAAATTGCGGATTTCATCCATGTGGTTTAGAAATTTTAGTTTTTATTCAATTTGCAATTCATTTCTATTTTCGTGTCCACCAAAACACTACTTTTAAGTAGGAAGGACTAAACTAGAACTGAATTATAAACCATAGAGATGAAAATAACAATAAAATTTAAATCATAATAACAAAAAAAATGATGAATTATAAACCATAAGAATGAAAATTGCAATTTCAAAACTATAAGAATAAAAATATAAATTTTAAAAAACCCACCGGAATGAGAAATGTAATTTACTCTTTTTTTTAATGATTATATGGAACTAACGGAGTCTTATTGTTGACTTGTTGTGTTATTAATTTTGGACAGCTAAAAAGATGGGATTACCGACATCGCCACCGTATTTGTCGTTGACCGGCGGTGCGACACCACCGATCACTGGAGTCAGCTTCGCATCTGGAGGTGCCGGCATACTTAATGGAACTGGTGAAATAGTCGTTGTAAGCATCCTGAAAACCGAAAACCGAAAATTTGAAAGTAAAAAGCGAAACAATGCAAATATTGGGAATTTCTTTATGCGAATTTCTTTTTCTTCCAGTTTCTGTGCGAGGATTTTGGAAGAAAGATGATATTCTTTATACAAAAATTTGAATCTTTTTGCTAAAATTTTCTCAATTCCTGTATAAAGAAAGATTCGTGTTTAAGGCGTAAACTTTGACTATTAGATGGAATATTGGTACCTCCATGTGTTGAATTTAAGAAAGTGCTCAGTCGATTAGACAACTATGGTGTCTTCGAAAGACAGTATGGGTTAAGATAAGTTGAACTACAAAGAAGAGCTAGTTCAGGTGCTAGTACAAAAGCTAAAGAAGTTAAAATATAAAAATATCTCATTAGTACTACTGAAGTAGAGGTTTCTCAAATCGTTAGAGATGATTTGGCTACTTGAGGAGGAGTTGAGGACAAACTACCTTAGTTATTTCAACCCGATGCAAATTTCGAGGACGAAATTTTTGTAAGGAGGGTAGATTTGTAACACCCCATTTTGGGGGCTAATTGTAAAGCATGTAATAAGATAGGAAGGCTAAAAGATACCAAGTTGTGCAAGTTATGGTTTGGGGGCTAAAATGCTCATGCATAAAAGTGAGAGGGTTAGATTGGGGTTTGATCAAGTCAAATTATGTGAAGTGGGATAAACCCATATTTGAGAAACTTTCGGCCGAGAAGAGAGGGTTTGGATAACCACTCTCAATTCAAATTTTATCTTTAAATAGAGAGTTGTGTTGCCCTTATTTCTGGTGGGTACGAAAGGATAAGAAAGGATCAGCCGAGGGAGAAAGATTCAAGCTTCCGAGGACGTCCAAAGGCGGATGCGGCGGCATCAATTTGGTGAAGAAAATCGTCCCTTGGGTAAGTGTTTTCTTCCGGTTGATTCATTGTGGGTACGGGTTCCAACCCAAGATGTTATACATCGTTTAATGTCGAGTTAGTGATCAAGTGATGCCGCGAACTCGTCGATTTGATGAGTTCGTACAATCCTCGCTTTTAAGGAAAATAGAGGTGGCGGTCGAGAAGTAATGTAAAGGTGGTCCGATTGCCTTGAGATCATATATATATGTATATATATATGTATATAGTAAAGTTGTTATATATAGTATCATAAATCGTACGGAGAATCTCGAGTTTTAAAGTGTCGTTATATATATAAAGCGTCGTCGAACCATGGCCAGAACCCCAACATCCCGACAGGCAGTAGGCCGAAACTGCAGACGATGATGCACCTAACGACGGCCAAAGTTGGTTGTGGGTGGTGCTGCGTCGGAGAGGTGGCTTGTGAGGTGAGGAAGGAAACCCACAGTTCCTCCGGTTGCGGATATGCAAATAGGGATGGTGACGATAGTGGGCAGGGTAGTGAGGCTACGGCCGCACCCTGCATGCAAAGGTCGTGGTTAAGCAAAGCATGGCATAACAACTTATATAGTTCCTTTGAATCCATATTGATGTGTTGGCCATGCATATGCTGGACACGTGAGTCCATCGCTCATTTGATTAGTTCATGACATTATTATTAATAATAAATGTTTTATTTTGAAAAAAAAGTATTTATGAATGAAATAAATAAATTGTTTTTAGATCAAGTTTTCAATTTAAGTTTTGATTTTCATTTTGATAATCAAAGTATTTAATGATATTATTTGCAAGGTTGATTTTCAAAGTGATTAAATGTTGATATCTATAGCGATGACCCTTAATTTTATAAAATATGTTTAGGGTCCCATGATATTTAGTATTTCGAAACTCCTGACAAGTCGAACTGGAGATTTATAATTATTCTTTGATTTGAGAATTTTATTAAAACGTCTATGTATAATACATAGAACATATTTTGAAACGAGATAATATTTATAGAAAGATAGAAATGATTTATAGACTGTTAGCTTGTTTTGAAAGCTTCCGGGAGTTCGGGCAATAAGTAGGCGGGGAAACAAATCCTTGTTTGACCATTAAAAAGGTTATCAAAGCAAACGAGTTTTCTTTGGGATTTTATTTAGCCTTTTGACATGAGTTAAATATTAACCGGATGAGTTAACGAAATCTTATATAAAGTAAAGGTCGAGTCTAGAGGGACTTATTAAGTTGGGTAGTCACTTAAGTGATCGACCGAGTAGAAGCACGTATTAGTTAGATAATGGTCTTGTTGACCGAGAGAGTAGTTTTATGAAAGTACATAGAAAAATCGTTATGATCTGTGTAGATGCAAGTTTGAAGAGATCAAAGAAGCCTACAAATCCCAGGTGAGTTCATGTGATTTATAAAACGGAGATGCATGCATAGTATGCAAATATGTTGCAAAAGTTTATGTTCAAGTTATATATGTTTTTAGTATTTTCAGTTACATGCTTTTTCATGTGTGATAGGTTTTGAAAGATATATGAGATATGTGATTTTATGTGATGTGTGTCGGGTTTCCGACGGATAGGGCAGGTTACTGCCAGAATAGCTTACCGGTATGGATTTGGTCGTTGCTTGGGGAGATAGCCCGTATAAGCACGACAACCCCGGTATGATTTTTGGTCGTTGCTTGGGAAGATAGCCCTATAAGAGCGGCAACCTTGGTGTAGTATTTTTGGTCGTTGCTTGGGAAGATAGCCCTATAAGCGCGACAACCTTCGTGTAGGCCAATAGCGTGGTGAGATAGCACCTATACGCTTGGCGGACTAGCTATGTTTGTGATAAAGTATATGTTTTGTTGGGTCACCAAAGATTTGAAATTGACTCACCGATGTTTTCCCTAAAATCATACTTAGAATATTTTAGCATGGTTCTTTGAAATGACTTGTACAAGATAGCAACTGTTCGGTGAAGTCGAAGATCAACCGAAACCAAGCATGAAGAGTTTCTCATTGCGGAATTAAGAAGACTTCTTAAGACTCATACAAGTCAATGTCCACCGAATTGTGTCTTCACACATCGGTGGACATCCTCACCACCGATGGTATCTTCACACATCGGTGGACATGCTCACCACCGATGTTGTCCTCACACGTCGGTGGACTTGCTCTCCTCCGATGGTGTCTTGACACATCGGCCAAATGCATCCCACCGATAAGGATGTTCATCTCGGTGGGATCTTTGTGTAATTAGATTTTCTTGCAAATGATTTTTTGAAGACCAATGACAGTTTTATATCGGTTGAACCTCACCAATAAAATTGTCTTGAAAAACACATCAAGAAGATCCTCCAGGTTTGGAAATAATCCAGTGGTTGGTAAAAATGTCAACCTAGTACTCTCCACTTTTAGATGACGTCTAAATCAGCCTGAGCACACTTCCTGGTTCCAAGGAAAAAGGTGATTTGGAAACATCAACTTTTCAGAGTACTACACCTTCCACCCAATCTCCTTATGACAAGTGTCCTGAGCATTTAATGCATAGTACTTGTATCTTCACTATAAAAGGAAGTAGAAGGCTCCATGCAAACCACGCTTTCTGGACATCTCTCTCAGTGCAAGAAATCTCCATATTGCTTCTAAACTTTATAGCTTTGTTCTAAGTGTTCTTAGTTGTTTTGTTAGTATACTTTGTGTAAGATTGTTAGAATAGTTTATCTGTTCTTTTCCGCAACAGTCTTAAGTTTTCTATGTGTAATTCTTGTTGAAAGATTTTCAATAATAGAATTAAAATTGTGAAAATTTTAAGTATTGTATTCAAACCCCCCCCCCCCTTCTACAATACTTGTTATAGCCATCTGGGACTAACAAGTGGTATTAGAGTAGAAAAGTTTAACTCATAAACTTGATCTGCGATGGCTGCCTCATCATCTTCAACTGTTGAAAAGTCTTCTCAAAACAACTTTGCTGAGAATGGTTCCATCACCAAACCTCCTAAGTTTAACTCTAATAACTTTTCTCTTTAGAAAAGCTGTATGATGCTATTCATGGAAGGAGTGAATACTAGATATCCAACCATTCTCAAAGAGGGACCCATTATCCCTAGAGTCTGGGCTCGCTATGAAACACAGAGGTCTGGTAAGGAAACCGCTGAAAAGGAAGTCTCTAGTGACTCCGATGATTCTGAGCCTTCCGACAAAGAGAAAGCTAAAGGTACTAGACGTTATATTCTAAAAAATCCAAAGAAATATACTGATGAAGAAAAACGTCTTGTTACTCTTGATTCAAAGCTTAGAGCAATCATTGCCCTCTCACTTCCTGATGAAGTCTATCATTCTCTAGTTAACTTTGAAACTGCTAAAGAGATGTGGACCACTCTATGTGTCCTGTACGAAGGTACAGAGGAAGTGAAGAAATGCAAAAAGATTTCTCTCATAAGAAAGTATGAACTCTTCACTCATGAAAAAGGTGAATCTCTTCCTAGCTATTATAATCGTTTTAACTCTCTTCTGAATGATCTGAAGTTACTAGGCAGAGTCTATGATAATGAGGAAGTTTTAAACAAGTTCATGGATTGTCTCCCAGACTTTTGGGAAAACATGTGTACTTGTATCAAAACTTCCAAGGACCTTGAGTACATGCCTTTAACTGTTTTATATGGAACTCTCTTTAACTTTGAACAAACCAAGTTTCAAAGGAAATCTTTCATCAAAGATATAAAGGGCACTTCTATTGCTTTTGTTAGTGAAGATTCCAAGAAATCTCAAAGTATTCCATGCATCACCTATCCGTCATCAGATTCTGAAAATGAAAGCCAAAGCAACTCTTCTCACCAATCGGAGGCATATCTAAGTGATGCCGATGATGAAGGTGAAGAAATGTCTGTCAAAAGGTTGTCTGATGAATTAGCCATGTTAGCTGGTTTTAAAAACAAATATTGTTTTTCGAACAAATCCAAATCTTTCAGAAAACCCTTCTCCTCTACAAAAGCTTCCTCAACTGATAAAACAAATGAGGAATGTTTTAATTGTGGAAAGAAAGGACATTTTGCAGCTGAGTGTAGAAGTAAGCGTGTGATGAACTCTAGAAATTCATCGTCTGACAAGTTCTCTTCCAAGTATGAAAAATCCAAAAATAACTCTTTCAAATCAAATCTTGCCAAGAAAGATAACCAATCCTCTTCCCAAGATCTTCAAGAAAGAGCTGAGAAGTACAAAGCCAAATACAAGAAAGAAAAGGAAAGAAATGAAGGTCTCCTTAAGAAAGGAAAGGGTCTCATGGCCGAAATACATGATTGGGAAGAAGAGACTTCTGACAGTGACAACTCTCCCAACAAGTGCTTCATGGCCATCTCAGAAGATGTGGAAGATTCTGAAAAAGCGACCTCTCCAATGGCTTTGGTGTCAACTGGGTGCTCGACATCATACTATCAGGTACATCCCTTTAATGATATGACTGACATTGAAAAGATTAATGCTTATGAATCCTTAACTAAAGATTTTTACTCAATGAAGGATGGCAAGAAAAGAAAATCTGATCTAGTCAAAAATCTCACATCTCAACTTGAAATATGCTTGTCTAAACTTGAAAATTTTGAAGAAATCAAAGCTGAGCTTGAAGACTTGAAAACCATAAGTCATGTGATTTCAAAAGAGAAAAACAAACTTTTTAAGAAACTAAAAAGAGAATAAGAGACGATTCAGAAATGGACAAGCTCTTTAAAAATTATTGAGCAAATCTTTAAAGATCAAATTTCTGTTAACAATAAATTTGGCTTAGGCTATGGAAATATCATCTCTGACGCCTCTTCTCAAACTCTAGAGCCTACCTCTAGTGTATGGGATGATACTTCAGAATCAAGTTCTTTCGACTCTTTTTCTTTAAACTCTTTAGATCTAAGTGAAGCTTTAAAGTTTGGAATGTTTATAAAAGCTAAAGATTCTTTGTCTGTTCAAAACATGGAAAAAGAGGACTCCAAAGATATTTCAAAACCCATCCATGATCTTTTAACAGATTTAGCTATTGATGAATATGTCCCTCCGTCTAATCTTTTAAAATCAACGTCTGTCAAAAGAGTTAAATCCAATTCCACCGAAGTGAATTCTCCACCGATATGTAATTCTCCCACCGATTTTCTTCCCAGATCTGTGAGACTTACAAACTCAAAGGGGAAATCGGTGGAGCTTAGAAAAAATCATTTCAAAAATTCTTCAAGAGATTTTTCCAAGTTTGCCTCCACCTCAAGTGATGGGACTTTAAGATTTCCCTCTCACTCCTCTTCCTTTGGTCCTAAAAACGTTCAAGTTAATGTCATGAGAAAAGGAAAAGAAGAATTGCAAAAACCCAAAAAGATTTTTGTTTACAGAAAGTGTTATAACTGTGGTGACACTTTTCATCTTGCAAAGAATTGTCCAAAGGATAGAATTGAAAGAATCAAACCCAAGGACTCTTCCTCTTCTAACCCAAAAGGACCCACCACCAAATGGGTACCTAAGAACTAATCTGTGTGTGCATGCAAGATTTTGAGCACCATCAAATTTGGTATCTGGATAGTGGGTGCTCACGCCACATGACGGGGAATAAATCTCTTCTCATCAACTATGTGTCTGGAAAAGGTCCATCTGTAACTTTTGCTGACAACTCTAAAGGTTACACCAAAGGATATGGAACTCTCACTAATGGTTCTGTCACTTTCAACAAAGTGACACTTGTTGAAGGTCTCATGCATAATCTTCTCAGCATTAGCCAACTGTGTGATCTTGGATATAAAGTTATATTTGAACTTTGTATCTATACTGTTGTGGACAAGAACTTCAATGTGGTGTTATCTAGAAAAAGGATGGAAAATGTCTACATCATTGATATGGGACTAAGTAACAATTCATCCAATGTCTGCTTTGTGTCAGATGACACAGCCAAAAGGAACTGGCTGTGGCATAGACGTCTATCTCATTTGAACTTCAAAACACTCTATAAAATCTCAAACAAAGAACTGGTGACTGGCATGCCAAAGTTGAATTTTGTCAAAGAAAAGCTGTGTGATGCATGTGAAAAAGGGAAGCTCACCAAAACATCTTTCAAGACCAAGCAATGTTCCTCCATCACTCTTCCTCTTCAGATGTTACACATGGATCTATGTGGACCAGTCAGCACTCCTAGTCTTGGTGGCAAAAGGTACATTCTTGTTATTGTTGATGAATTTACTAGATACACTTGGGTATTTTTTCTCAGGTATAAAAGTGATGCAACTGAAGATATCATCAACTTTGTGAAGAAAAATGAAGTTCTAAATGGGCAGCTTGTAAGATCGGTGAGAAGTGACAATGGTACTGAATTCAGAAACAGTGCTCTTGAAGACTTCTTTAATGAGAAAGGAATTTCTCAAAATTTCTCTGCTGTCAGAACTCCTCAGCAAAATGGTGTGGTGGAAAGGAAAAACAGAACTCTATATGAGGCTGCTAGATCTATGCTAAGTGAATCAAATCTTCCCACCTATTTTTGGGCTGAAGCTGTTAATACTGCTTGCTTTACCCAAAATAGGTCTGTGATTTCCAAAAGACATGATAAGACCCCATATGAAGTTTTCCATGGCAGAAAACCAAATATTGGCTTTCTTCATGTTTTTGGCTGTGTGTGCTTTATTCTAAATGATCGTGACAATCTTGGGAAGTTTGATCCCAAAGCTGATGAAGGTATCTTTGTTGGATACTCATTATCCTCCAAAGCATATCGTGTGGTCAATCTCAGGAGAAAATGCATTGATGAGTCTATCCATGTCAAATTTGATGACCTAAGATCATCATCTCTTTCAAATGATGATGATGAATTGCACAGGTGGATTTCCTCATGCATAGGTGATGCTCCCATAGTTAACTCCACCAACGCTTCTTTCATTCCTTTAAACCCATCAAATAACCAAGTTGGGTCATCTTCCATTGTGCATCCTTCCACCGATATTCCCTCTCCCACCGACTTAAATCCTACTGCCACTATGCATTGTTCCACCGATCCCATACCCTCCACCGATCCCATACCATATACCGATAATACTGCTTTCCACCGATCCTCTGATCCCACTCCACCGTTTTCTTCCACACAAAATGTTCCACTACCTCTACCTCCTGCCACAAAATGGACCAAAGATCACCCAATAGATCAAATCATTGGTGATCAACACGTAGGTGTCCAAACTCGCAGAGGAGTTAGAAAAATTTGTCTCTATGTGAACTTTCTCTCTCTTATTGAACCCAAGAAGATTGATGAAGCTCTTGCAGATCCTTGTTGGATCAATGCCATGCAAGAAGAGCTTTCTCAATTTCAGAGAAACAAAGTTTGGAGATTGGTTCCTAGATCCCGAATGAAAACAATCATTGGAACCAAATGGATATTCAGGAACAAGATGGATGAAGATGGTACAGTTATCAGAAATAAGGCCAGATTGGTTGCTCAAGGATACCGACAGGAAGAAGGCATTGATTATGATGAAACTTTTGCCCCTGTTGCAAGACTTGAAGCCATAAGAATTTTCTTAGCTCATGCTGCCCACCGAAATTTTAGGGTCTTTCAGATGGATGTCAAAAGTGCTTTCCTCAATGGGGATCTTGCAGAGAAAGTCTATGTGAAACAGCCACCTAGCTTTGAAGACCCAGCTCATCCAGACTATGTGTACAGACTTGACAAAGCTCTATATGGACTCAAACAAGCTCCACGTGCTTGGTATGACACACTTGCTATCTTTCTCTTGAAAAATGGATACTCTAGAGGTACTATTGACAACACTCTGTTTCTCAAGCACACCTCAGGTAATCTTATCCTTGTTCAAATCTATGTGGATGACATCATCTTTGGTGCCACTGATGAATCACTTTGTGATGAGTTTGCCTCTCTCATGATGAGTGAATATGAGATGAGCATGATGGGAGAGCTTACTTTCTTTTTGGGCCTTCAGGTCAAACAATCTTCAGAAGGAATTTTTATAAATCAAAGTAAATATATTTGTGACCTTCTGAAGAAATTCAACTTTTTGGACAGCTCTCCTATGAAAACTCCCATGGCACCACCTTTGAAACTTGATGCTGATTTAAATGGTGAATCTGTGGATGTTACCCATTATCGGGGTATGATTGGTTCTCTCCTTTACTTAACTGCTAGCAGACCGGATATTATGTTTGCTACCTGTCTTTGTGCCCGTTATCAAGCCAATCCAAAGAAATCTCATTTGGATGCAGTTAAACGGATTTTCAGGTATCTAAAAGGTACCATGCACCTGGGTCTTTGGTATCCCAAAGACTCATGCTTTGAACTAATTGGGTACTCAGATTCCGATTATGCAGGTTCCAAGATGGATAGAAAAAGTACCACAGGTAGCTGCCAACTTCTGGGTGGCAAAATAGTAAGTTGGTCTAGCAAGAAACAAAACTCTGTGTCAACTTCTACTGCTGAGGCTGAATATGTAGCTGCTGGAAGCTTCTATGCTCAGATCCCGTGGATGAAAAATCAGTTGAAGGACTACAATCAAAACTACTCAAAAGTTCCCATTCTATGTGATAACTCTAGTGCAATTGCCATTGCAAATAATCCTGTCTTGCACTCAAGATCAAAGCACATAGACATCAGATATCATTTCATCAGGGACCACATTTCCAAAGGTGACATTGAGATGCACTTCATTCCTACAGATCTTCAGCTTGCAGACTTGTTCACCAAACCCTTGGATGAAGCCAGGTTCAATGTTCTGATAAGTGAACTTGGAATGTGCAACCTTTAACAGGTGACTTCAAAAAAAATGGGATTTGCCTTTTCGGTGGAAATGTCCTTCGGTGTTAAATGCTTTCGGTGATCAGCCTCTTCACCAACAAAAACTTTCTAGGTCAATCTTCATCGGTGACTTTGCTATTCACCGAAATTCACCTGAATCATCGGTGATCAACCTCCTCTCCACCGATGTCACCGATCTCCGTGGTAATTCTCCTTCATCGGTGAGGTTTCTTCCACCGACACCTCTTGAATTTCCCCATCGGTGGCTATGTGTTACACCGATTCTCGAGATTACACCGATTCTCTCTAAATTCTTTTTCGGTAGAACATCTTCATCGGTGGCCCCGCTCAACACCGAAATCCTATTCGGTAATCTCCTCCGACGTTTGGTTTCTCATCTCTCCACCGACATTCACACCGATCTACATTGACATTCATCGGTAAGATTTCTACCACCGATGTCTCTTGATTATATATCGTCGGTGAGTAATGTTCCACCGAATTATCTACCGAATTTTTTCAAGATTATCCGGTACGATTCCCTATGCAACCATGAGCCTAAAACAATCCCTAATTGTCAGGGTGATGGATGACCCTTCCCATTCCTCGCCGTTTTTGACCACACATCCCCAAATCCCTCATCATTATTTTTTTTAATATTTTTTTTATTTAACCGTTCCCTCTCCTTTTTTGAATCCCTAACCCTATTTCTTCCTCCTATAAAACCCATCTCCTTCATTCATTCTTTACACTTTTACGAAACCTGCAACAAAACCCTAAACTTCACCCTTCTTCTTCTCCTTCACAATCCTGTTCTCCATGGCATCCTCCAAGAATGCAATCCCTACGTGCTTTGAGGACCTCAAGTTTAACTCATGCAATCACGTCGCGCGCTTCGAAGCTGACCCGTCTCATCCCGAGTTCTCTACTGTGGCTAAATTTCTCACTTGGTCTCCTCTCCTTCATGCTTTTACCTGCAACCCAAAGATGAGCAAAATGCTCATTGGTAAATTTTGGTTAACATGTGTGTACGACCCCTCGAACGAAGCTATCCACGCCTCAATCCTCACTGAAGAAGAAGGTGATCACGACCTTACCTTTGGGGTCGATGATGTTCGTCTAGCCCTCAAGATTGAGGCCTTTACCGCCTATGATGACATGTATGTAGATAACTTACATGAAGAAGTTATTCGGACGACTGCTATGTGATCGACGATTCTTCCAAAGGCTCCAAAGGCCCTGGTACTCTTCTTCGTGGCAAAATGGGAGGAGTATGGAATTTCTTCTTTGCCCATGTGATCCATTGTCTCTCTAGAAAGACAAGTGGGCACGATCAATCTCCATCCTACATCACTAAGCTAGTTCATGCTCTAATCTTCCAAAGACATGTGGACTTTGCGCAATACTTCTTCACTGAACTCACTGAAGTGATTAAGCACCCCAAGAAGTGTTACGTGCCTACCCGCGCTTCATCTCCATGATCATTCAGCACAAGCTTGGAAAGGCTTTGGAGGTCGACCGAAAATCTCCTTCTCCCCGATTTTCTTTTGATTGGACTTCTCCAATAGTCGGGGTCAAAACTCTCAATGTTGGACCTCTCGCCACCGATCGCCCGTTAAGACAAGGTATGATCACTTTTGCTCTCTCTCCCGATCTACATTAGGGTGATGCGGAAATCCCCGGATTTCAACACCCGAAAATTCCCGAAATCACTCCAAATGTAGTGGTCCCTTCTCCCCGTTCCCGAGTTAAGTCGGGTGGCACTCAAAAGAAACAACGTAAGGCCACCGACACCTCCGCACCCGCTTCTCGAACCACGCCACCAAGAGATCCCTCGGAGGCTTCCCCGGTTCACATCCCTTCTCACAAGCGGAGGCACTCATCATCCCCTTTGAGATCTCCTTTAAAGAGGTCTCGAAAGCTTTCGGCCCCACCGACTAAGCCAACTGACGATTCTCAAAAATCGCCAGTTGTTGAACTTCAACCCTCCGGGCCAAGGGAATCCGTTATTAACCCCACCGACTCCTCCATTGTCTCTCCACAGACCTCGGTTGTACATTTGGAGGAACCACACTTTACCTCCCCACGCACTTCTTTGGGTGGAGGAGATGACTTCGGGGTCTCTCCCCTCGAAGGCTCTGATTTTTCACTACACAGCCTTTCACCCGATCAGTTTATGATCGATGACATCTCACAACCCGATCAGGGTTCCCCCCCACAGAATCCCCCCTCCCACATGACTTCTTTGATTTTCTTTTGGGTGACACTGGTTCTCCCCGGACCATCCCTTCCACCGAAGAAAACCCCACCGAGTCCCCAAAGCAAGTTACGCCCCAAAGATCTCCAACCCCACCAAAAGAACCCACACCCCGACGATCTCCATCTCCACCGAAAGAACACACACACCGACGTTCACCCACACCGTTACGTGAGGCTTCTCCTCACCGAAACCCCTCTCCACCAAAAATACTATATCCCAATGTGTTGTCGAATTTTCTCTCCACTAACACTCCCGAAGAAGATCGACTACGACTACCATTCCGTCTCCCGGAATTCGGTGGTGTTACCTCTTCAAGTTCTAAGCCACGCCCTGAACTCCAAGATGATATTCGGGAATGTGCTCATCAATGTGGGCTCGTCAGCACTAAGCTTGAATCCCTCAAGGAATCAACTCTTTCAATAACTACACAGGTAAACTCAAGAATCTCCGTGATCGAGTCTCAACTGCCGCAGATACTCGTCGATGCTCTTGCAGCTGCTCTTCAGCCTGTCCAGAATTCCATTGTTTCCTTATCTTCAAAGGTGGAATCCTTAACAAATTCTCATGTGGATCTTGCTACATCGTTTGGTACCTTCAAGGCATCCTTTCTCGTCAAGGATACTGAACTCCTGAGACTCATTCAAGAAGCCAAGTCTCATCAAGATCTTAAACAAAGCATAGTCAATTCTCTCAACTCTCTTCACACCAAATCTGACGACATGCAGGAGAAAGCCCAATGGGAAATGGACTTGGGTGACTTTACACTGATCTCCGATGACACCACTCGGAGTTTGGCTCATCTCCACTCCAAGTTTGACAGCGTGTTCACTCAGTTGGGTTTTAAGATTCTGGCTGCTGCTGAGGGAGAGAAATCTACAGATCATTCAAAATTGCCCTCCATTAAAAGAACTATCAGCAACATGCCTTCACCGAAACCCTCTCCTCCGAAACATACAGGTACCATCGATGTTATCTTCACTCCACCGAAATCACCATCGGTGGAAATCACACATGCAGCTGTTGAGGGGGAGAAAATCCATGCATCTGCTAAGGGGGAGCAAAAGTCCAAAGACAAAGGTAAAGAAACTCTCACAGCTGAACAGTTGGCCGAAGAAGAAAAGAAAAGCAAAGAATTGGCAAAATATGGAACTCGACCTGCCGATGCACAAACCTTGAAGCTAAAACCTCCTTCTCAACAATCTCAGGAATCCAACCTTGGCTTGACTCCTCAGGAGATCGAGGAAGCCAGATCAGCTCAGAAAGCCTTAGATGATTCCAAGGCTCTCTCTTTAGAAGTTGCAAAAAAAGAGGCCCTCAAAGTCAAGTCTGCCAATGCACTTTCGACCCAAAAATCGGTGCTAAGTGAAATAGAAAAAGAAAGAAATGAAGAGATCAATTGGTACAAAAAGACCATGTACCACCGAATCAACAGCTCCTCGATCTCAAACGTCAAAATTGCTACCTCTAGATCCAACCCAAAGGATATCAGGCTGATCATCGATAGAGAAGATGGCTCAATGAAAAGTGTGAGAGATGTTCACCTCAAACATTTCGGTCTCCCCGAATGGTATGAGATCTCTCGACACTTGGTCAGAAGTGCAAACCCAAAGAAAGACATCTTTGTCAAATACATTGATGGTCTGATGAAAAAGATGAAAGAAATTAAAAGAAAACACAACATCACTCTTTCCACCGATGAAAGATCAAAACTTCAATCAATGAAAGAAGAAATCATTCTTCCCAAAGTCAAGAATCCTATCGACAAGGTGTTCAAGGAAATGGCAACTGAAGGGAAAATTCCAAACATAAGCAACCTAAATTTGTCCATCCCTACATCTGTGTCTTATCCCACTACGACTTTGTGCCTCTCACCGATTCCAGGGTTATTCTTCAATGATGGTTTTGGTCATCGGGCCTTTTTCAGATTTGCACAAATCTCCATCGCCGATACTTTGTTCCTTGAAGGTATCTCCAATCTTTTTCCCTACATCACCGAAGCTCAACCTTTCTACCGAAATGTGTTAGATGAGATCAAGCGCCGACAAACTTCCAAGAAATAGATCTTCATCTTTCTATGTGGTACGTGTAAAAGTTTGTTTCTCCTTTTGACAAATGTAAGAGAAAAACTTATCCAAATACAAGTACTTGTTTTTTTAATTCTCTTTCTGCATATAACTTCTCTTTACTTTTACGTGTAAATATTGTAAATTGTATACATACTCATACAAAAGAAAAATAGATCAAAAAGAACAAAAAGAATGGTCTATGTGAAAAGAACCCAAAAAGAGTAAAAAGGGTCAAAATGATTTTTACCTTTCAACACTCTTAAATATTCTAAGGAAGAAGCTCAAATTCAAATAGGGGGAGATTGTTGGGTCACCAAAGATTTGAAATTGACTCACCGATGTTTTCCCTAAAATCATACTTAGAATATTTTAGCATGGTTCTTTGAAATGACTTGTACAAGATAGCAATTGTTCGGTGAAGTCGAAGATCAACCGAAACCAAGCTTGAAGAGTTTCTCATTGCGGAATTAAGAAGACTTCTCAAGACTCATACAAGTCAATGTCCACCGAATTGTGTCTTCACACATCGGTGGACATCCTCACCACCGATGGTATCTTCACACATCGGTGGACATGCTCACCACCGATGTTGTCCTCACACGTCGGTGGACTTGCTCTCCTCCGATGGTGTCTTGACACATCGGCCAAATCCATCCCACCGATAACGATGTTCATCTCGGTGGGATCTTCGTGTAATTAGATTTTCTTGCAGATGATTTTTTGAAGACCAATGACAGTTTTATATCGGTAGAACCTCACCAATAAAACTGTCTTGAAAACACATCAAGAAGATCCTCCGGGTTTGGCAATATTCCAGTGGTTGGTAAAAATGT
Source organism: Saussurea involucrata (assembly GCA_033807775.1). Classification (NCBI taxonomy): domain Eukaryota; kingdom Viridiplantae; phylum Streptophyta; class Magnoliopsida; order Asterales; family Asteraceae; genus Saussurea; species Saussurea involucrata. The sequence continues at coordinate 7,845,390 of CM066317.1, read as the reverse complement.
CAACCTAGTACTCTCCACTTTTAGATGACGTCTAAATCAGCCTGAGCACACTTCCTGGTTCCAAGGAAAAAGGTGATTTGGAAACATCAACTTTTCAGAGTACTACACCTTCCACCCAATCTCCTTATGACAAGTGTCCTGAGCATTTAATGCACAATACTTGTATCTTCACTATAAAAGGAAGTAGAAGGCTCCATGCAAACCACGCTTTCTGGACATCTCTCTCAGTGCAAGAAATCTTCATATTGCTTCTAAACTTTATAGCTTTGTTCTAAGTGTTCTTAGTTGTTTTGTTAGTATACTTTGTGTAAGATTGTTAGAATAGTTTATCTGTTCTTTTCCGCAACAGTCTTAAGTTTTCTATGTGTAATTCTTGTTGAAAGATTTTCAATAATAGAATTAAAATTGTGAAAATTTTAAGTATTGTATTCAACCCCCCACCCCCCCTTCTACAATACTTGTTATAGCCATTTGGGACTAACATGTTTAAAGTTGTATGTTTTATTTTCATATCTCTATAATTCAAAGCATGTTTTTAGCTGATTATTTATGTGAAGCATGTAAGAAAACCGTGAACTCACTAGGCGAAAGCTGACGTTTTTAGCATGCATCTCTCAGGGGGCGTTATAGCGGGTAACTCGAAGGGCAAAGAGAAGATCCAAGTATGATTCGAGGACGCTCCGTTAGCAATAGTTATTGTAGTTGATGATTTGAGTATTTTCTTTTAGTAGACCATGTTTATGTTTATACTTCCGCTGTTGAGTTTTAGTCCGATTTATTATTGTTTTAGATATTTTTGCTAGTATTATTAGTAGTCACGACCTCTGGATTTTGGGGTGTGACAAGTTGGTATCATAGCATTAGTTTAAGCGAACTAGGTTATTTTAGCTTAGACTTAAACTGAAAGTAAGAATGAGAAACGGCTTGAGGTGTTACCTAAGATTGGTACCGTGTAGTAAGAGCCTACGTTTTAGTGAGTTAGGTTATTAGTAACCTAAACATTAACCGAAAAGGGGAGATGTATGGTTCTCGTAGAAGTAAGACTTAAGATCGATTATAATTAAGTGACGATGATAGTGGTTTATGTGAAAATGGTTTTGTTAACTGATTCTTAAACTCATAATTCAGTTGTGAAGAAATGAGAGGACTTAAAGTCCTATTATTGGCTATTATGACATTGATAAAGATGTCGAGTATGATTTATGGAAAAAAAGCATGGTAAGATGAAATATAGATGTATAATCCTTCTTAAATAAGGGTTTGTTAATGAAGTCATCGTAGTATGTTAGAGTGACAAATAAAGACGTTAAATTCAGGGAAGAGATAAGTTATAGGTATAATGGCACATAAGAAAGAGAGTATGTGACTCATGGTATGTTTGCCTAGGAGTAGGGCTATACCAAGTAGGAGAAAGTATAAGTATGAGGTTGATGAAAAGTAACAATATGGTAACATCGTATGAGGATTTTATGCATAAATGCACTTGCAATAGTGCAAATATTAGATGTCTTCTATAGTAAATGAAATTACGGTAAATAAGTTTCATCTAAATGAAGCATGCATGAAGTAAAGAAGTAAGAAGGTGTAGTTATAAGTTTATAACTACGAGCAAGGTGGATAATATGTAACACCTATATATCCTACAAATGGATGAGAAGACTAAGTGTATGCCTTAGATCACTAAGAGCAAATAGTGATCTATGTGAATAGTTTAACTGGTTAGTTGGCAGAACAGATAATAAATTCAAACAAGGATGTGTAGCTGACTCCAAGGAAGATATAGTTGACAAAATGGTTTAGATTAAAAGACGAGGAGTAATGAGTGAGATGCGATAGAATGTAAACTTCAGATGGAGGATAAGCCATAAGTTAAACTATGTAATCTGAGTAAGGTGGATGCAAATATGACTCTGTGGGAGAATGAAAGTACATTGGGAGATTGTTGACTGACTAGTGAGATTGTCAAAGTTAATAAATAGGGGATGTGATCTATGGATGTGAGTAACTAAATGGTTAAGTAATTAAAAAGGTGATATAATCGAAGAATGACAGTATTAATGTGCGGATGAATGCTTGGGCATCGGTAAGTGAATTTGCATGGAAAGTGTTAAGTACATGATGTAATAAAGGGTGGACATTTATAGTCATTAAGAGAAACTAAAGGTTAAGTAAACATTTATGTAATGTGAGCATGGCATGTTTTTTTGTGAAAGATACTAAGAGTATTTATGGATGAAGTGAATCATCAAATAAGAGATAGCATAATAGATTTAAAGGTATGAGGTGACGCATGATTGAGATAGTAGGGAGGCATTAAAAAATGCACGTATATATAGTTTTCAAATATCTTCGAGGGAATGAACTAGAGGATGATGTGTGGGAAAATCCAAGGTGATCGATTAAGTTATTTGTTTATATTCAATAGCGTGTGGAGGAAAATTTGTAAGTATGGATTCCACGGAAGCACCTAATGGACTTAACGCTCCTTTGAGTATTTGAGACTCTTAAGATATAAGCATGATTTGGGAGTTGTTGAATTCAGCATTGGTGATATTACGATTTGGTGGTCAAATATTGCATGTAACATGTCAACTTTTAGCCAAGGTTGATTATTAATGTTAGCAATGATCAATGGATGAATATTAGTAAGTAACGTTAAGTGGACCATTTGGTAGTGATCAAGATTAAGTGAGATAAGAAATTTGATGGGAATTTAAGAGGTAGTCAATAGTCTTGGAAATAATCCAAAGTATAGAATATGCTGAAGTGTTTAGCATTTATGAAGCAAAAGATGTCAAGTATCCAAGTTGGTGTACAAGCATATGATGATTTATATTTTGAAGGGAAAGGAGATACAAAATTCTTAGGGGTGAATTTATGGTGTTAGAGGGTATAAAGAATAGATAGAAAGTATGAGAAGCCAAGTAAGATCGATATCGAGTAACAGGAATAAAGGAAAGAAATACTTCGATGAGATTATTATCATCCACGAATGGGATGCAGTGGGGAATTAGAAGAGACACGTAGTTCTAACCATCGTTGTAGTGTTGAAAGAATGGGAATATGATGTCAAGATAAATTAGAATATACACGAATTAGCGAAGGTTTCCGAAGTTATTAAGTCATTGACTTAAAGAGCAATGTTAATAAATTGATGCTTTCAAGGATATTTAGAGTCCATGAAGCCTTGGACCCTAGAATTAGTTGCAAAGGTGATAGCTAAACCTATCAAGTGAGATTTTAAGCACATTTAGATGGAATATTGGTACCTCCATGTGTTGAATTTAAGAAAGTGCTCAGTCGATTAGACAACTATGGTGTCTTCGAAAGACAGTATGGGTTAAGATAAGTTGAACTACAAAGAAGAGCTAGTTCAGGTGCTAGTACAAAAGCTAAAGAAGTTAAAATATAAAAATATCTCATTAGTACTACTGAAGTAGAGGTTTCTCGAATCGTTAGAGATGATTTGGCTACTTGAGGAGGAGTTGAGGACAAACTACCTTAGTTATTTCAACCCGATGCAAATTTCGAGGACGAAATTTTTGTAAGGAGGGTAGATTTGTAACACCCCATTTTGGGGGCTAATTGTAAAGCATGTAATAAGATAGGAAGGCTAAAAGATACCAAATTGTGCAAGTTATGGTTTGGGGGCTAAAATGCTCATGCATAAAAGTGAGAGGGTTAGATTGGGGTTTGATCAAGTCAAATTATGTGAAGTGGGATAAACCCATATTTGAGAAACTTTCAGCCGAGAAGAGAGGGTTTTGATAACCACTCTCAATTCAAATTTTATCTTTAAATAGAGAGTTGTGTTGCCCTTATTTCTGGTGGGTACGAAAGGATAAGAAAGGATCAGCCGAAGGGAGAAAGATTCAAGCTTCCGAGGACGTCCAAAGGCGGATGCGGCGGCAGCAATTTGGGATAAGAAAATCGTCCCTTGGGTAAGTGTTTTCTTCCGGTTGATTCATTGTGGGTACGGGTTCCAACCCAAGATGTTATACATCGTTTAATGTCGAGTTAGTGATCAAGTGATGCCGCAAACTCGTTGATTTGATGAGTTCGTGCAATCCTCGCTTTTAAGGAGAATAGAGGTGGCGGTCGAGAAGTAATGTAAAGGTGGTCCGATTGCCTTGAGATCATATATATATATATGTATATAAATATGTATATAGTAAAGTCGTTATATATAGTATCATAAATCGTACGGAGAATCTTGAGTTTTAAAGTGTCGTTATATATATAAAGCGTCGTCGAACCATGGCCAGAACCCCAACATCCCGACAGGCAGTAGGTCGAAACCGCTGCAGACGATGATGCACCTAACGACGGCCAAAGTTGGTTGTGGGTGGTGTTGCGTCTATGTCGGAGATGTGGCTTGTGAGGTGAGGAAGGAAACCCACAGTTCCTCCGGTTGCGGATATGTAAATAGGGATGGTGACGATAGTGGGCAGGGTAGTGAGGCTACGGCCGCACCCTGCATGCAAAGGTCGTGGTTAAGCAAAGCATGGCATAACAGCTTATATAGTTCCTTTGAATCCATATTGATGTGTTGGCCATGCATATGCTGGACACGTGAGTCCATCACTCATTTGATTAGTTCATGACATTATTATTAATAATAAATGTTTTATTTTGAAAAAAAGGTATTTATGAATGAAATAAATAAATTGTTTTTAGATCAAGTTTTCAATTTAAGTTTTGATTTTCATTTTGATAATCAAAGTATTTAATGATATTATTTGCAAGGTTGATTTTCAAAGTGATTAAATGTTGATATCTATAGCGATGACCCTTAATTTTATAAAATATGTTTAGGGTCCCATGATATTTAGTATTTCGAAACTCCTGACAAGTCGAACTGGAGATTTATAATTATTCTTTGATTTGAGAATTTTATTAAAACGTCTATGTATAATACATAGAACATATTTTGAAACGAGATAATATTTATAGAAAGATCGAAATGATTTATAGACTGTTAGCTTGTTTTGAAAGCTTCCGGGAGTTCGGGCAATAAGTAGGCGGGGAAACAAATCCTTGTTTGACCATTAAAAAGGTTATCAAAGCAAACGAGTTTTCTTTGGGATTTTATTTAGCCTTTTGACAGGAGTTAAATATTAACCGGATGAGTTAACGAAATCTTATATAAAGTAAAGGTCGAGTCTAGAGGGACTTATTAAGTTGGGTAGTCACTTAAGTGATCGACCGAGTAGATGCACATATTAGTTAGATAATGGTCTTGTTGACCGAGATAGTAGTTTTATGAAAGTACTTAGAAAAATCGTTATGATCTGTGTAGGTGCAAGTTTGAAGAGATCAAAGAAGCCTACAAATCCCAGGTGAGTTCATGTGATTTATAAAACGGAGATGCATGCATAGTATGCAAATATGTTGCAAAAGTTTATGTTCAAGTTATATATGTTTTTAGTATTTTCAGTTACATGCTTTTTCATGTGTGATAGTTTTTGAAAGATATATGAGATATGTGATTTTATGTGATGTGTGTCGGGTTTCCGACGGATAGGGCAGGTTACTTCCAGAATAGCTTACCGGTATGGATTTGGTCGTTGCTTGGGGAGATGGCCCGTATAAGCACGACAACCCCAGTATGATTTTTGGTCGTTGCTTGGGAAGATAGCCCTATAAGCGCGGCAACTTTGGTGTAGTATTTTTGGTCGTTGCTTGGGAAGATAGCCCTATAAGCACGACAACCTTCGTGTAGGCCAATAGCGTGGTGAGATAGCACCTATACGCTTGGCGGACTAGCTATGTTTGTGATAAAGTATATGTTTAAAGTTGTATGTTTTATTTTCATATCTCTATAATTCAAAGCATGTTTTTAGCTGATTATTTATGTGAAGCATGTAAGAAAACCGTGAACTCACTAGGCGAAAGCTGACGTTTTTAGCATGCATCTCTCAGGGGGCGTTATAGCGGGTAACTCGAAGGGCAAAGAGAAAATCCAAGTATGATTCGAGGACGCTCCGTTAGCAATAGTTATTGTAGTTGATGATTTGAGTATTTTCTTTTAGTAGACCATGTTTATGTTTAGACTTCCGCTGTTGAGTTTTAGTCCGATTTATTATTGTTTTAGATATTTTTGCTAGTATTATTAGTAGTCACGACCTCTGGATTTTGGGGTGTGACATTATTGAAAATTTTGAGAGACCATATCCTAAAAATGAAAGTACTATGAGAGACCAAATCTGTTAAAGTAGTTGGAGGGACTAAACCTGTTAATAAAAATGAAAGTTGAGGGAGAGGAGGGTCACTAACGGAAATTAATTGACGGCGTTAGAGTGAGGGACCTTATCCGTTATAAAACATGAAACTATAGGGACGTTCTTCGTTAAAAGAAAAGTTCAGGGATCTTACTCGTTAATTTATGTAAACCACAAGGACCTAATTTGAATTTAACTCAATATGACAATATGTAATTTGATATGATTATGATATAACTATGATACATATCATAACACACTAAATTATATGACATGCAAACAAATAAATGCTTTTAGTTTTTGTAATTAAGTTTTTATTAATCAAAATTTGAAAGTATTTTGGTCAATAATATATCTTTACTTTAAAAATATTACCAAATAATATATTTGAAAAACGATAAATTGGCAAAATGTATATTTAAAAAAGTGACACAAAACAAAAAAAAGGTTCAAATAACATATTTATTATAATAGCAGGGACAGACCTACTTAAGAACATATGGTAGCATGTGCTATCCTTTTATGGGCCTGTCTTAATAGGAAACATTTATGTCATTTCGTTGAGTATATTATAAAACAAATGATTTTTATTCACAAAAAATATCCAGATAAATTTTGGTCGATGTTTTCCAAGCATCACCCACAAAACACAAATGTTTTCGGTGATCACCTACAAAATCCCTCCATAATTTGAATTTACCCACCAACTTTATGACAACTTTAAAGACATATTTCCCGGAAAAATGCCTTATGTAAAAGTCTTATATTTAGAATCGTTGTCCTTGTATTATTTTAAGTTATCGACAAAGTTGGTTTACGTGACTTTTTCCCCTCATCCATGTGTGGGTTTGAATATAATCTTGTATGTATCAACATAGTTTTTTAGCTTTTAAATAAATAAAAAACTGGGATAAAAATCTATAAAATACTCGAACATTGGATCTTACACACGTTTTGTAAGAGCTATCTATAACTTTATTTCTTATAGTTAAATGGTACCACCGCTAGAAAAAATTCTTTGGAAAATTAAATGAGGTTAAGCCTCGAGCCTAAACGAATGACGACGAGCATGAATACCTTAAGGTATCGAGCTTGAATACATGTTCATACTATTATTATTCAATGATATATGGACTTATAAAAGTATAAAACTTGAAGAAGTAAAAACGCTTAGCGGCACTATGGTGCACCATGCCACACCGATGGCGGCACCTCGATCACCTTAATAAGACACTATGTGGGGTTAAAGGGACATGAAAGATGTGTCTTGTTACATGGTGCACATTTTAGGGACATGAAAGATAAAACTTTAATACAAAATTTTCAATAATCAAAACTTGAAAAATAAAACTTTAATACAAAATTTTCAATAATGTAGATGCTCCGCCACTGAACCAATGACGAAAAATGTCCGTATATTCTAGTAGTGTTTTTTTGGTTTAATAAAATTTGAATATAAAATTGAACGAAATAATAGACTTTTTTAACAAAATTCCAACATAATTTTGATAGTATTTAATACAAATGATATTGATTGCAAAGTTGAATAATCTTAAATTTTTATATAAAATTAAAAAAAAATTATATATTTTATATATAAAATACCCGTACCCGCCCGGGGCCAGGGCCAGGGCCGGGGCCGGGGGAGGGTTTTAAAAACCGGGGTCGGGGATAGAGAACCCCGCCCCATACCCGCCCCGTTGCCATGCCTAGATATGGTCCCAATAGTATGCAAATTTTATGGCATTAGTCTTTAGACTTCATTTATTATGTAGATTACCCGATGTTACACATTTTTCACGGATTTGGTTGCTGGACCAAACGACCATCACTACAATAAAATTAGGTTTATAGGATGTTTTAAATGTTTAAGCAATAGGTTTATAAGACGTTTTAACAAAATTTTAGGACATTTTCAAAATAAAGTATAGTATTTGTCATTTTACGAGACACTATTTGAAAAAAACATCCTATAAACACCTAAATGTGTGTGCTATAAACCTATTTGTAACACTTTTAGATATGATATTCTATAGTTTAGTTCAATAAACTTAAGCCGTATAAAATATGCTATTATGACGCTTAGAGCATCTGATCTCCAATGGAGTTATGGAGGTTCTTGTAATAACCTCATTTTTACTCTTTTTATTGTCACCTAATTTTCAACTCATCAAACTAAGAATTTTTCTCAAAGTGAAAAGTCAACAATGGTAGTTCTTATAAGAACCTTTTTTATAGGTCCTGTTTAGTTTTTCAACATCAATTAATAATTATATATGTGCAAGATATATTAATAATTACAAAGTCAAGAAAATAAAATAAAATATAAGTAAAATGTCACTTGATCCAGATTTCATGGTAAGAACCAAAGTTTTTATTTAAGAATCTAAAGAAAATGTGATGCATGTGGAGCGCCGAAGGTGGTTAGAGGGTGAACGTCGTCGAAGTATAAGGTAAAAGTCATCAGATTATTTGTGTTTGTGTATATATATACTTACATATATAATATAAGGGGTTGTTTGGCAGTTGCTGAATGGTTTGGTGCAGAATGATTAAGTGATCAGAATGATTACGAGACTTTTATGATATAGTGCAAAATGAAATATGACTGTTTAGTAATTGTTTAGAATAAAATCAGGATGCTAAATGGTTAAGAGAGGACCAAGATGTTAAATCATTCAGAGGTTTTTAGAACCATTAAGAAGCAGACATTTTTATTTTGCCAAACAAGATTTACCTCTTAGCAATTCAGAGGTTGCCTCTTAATGGAACTATTAAGAGGTAAACAAACATCCCCTAATATTAAAATAATGAATAGGGGAAAGATAAAACACAAAAAGGCAAAATAAGTATTAGAAAGAGAAATTAATTAAAATACCCTAAGTTTGACCATGTTTTACTGAAATACCTAAAATCTCTCCCACTTTGCAAAAATACCCTAAAAATCCGCGATGGGAGCCCGCGATCGCGGGCCAAGGACCTTTCTGACACTTTTTTAAACTTGCAAGGACCATTTTTGAAAAATGGAATCCCGCGATCGCGGGCTCATCCCGCGATGGGGTTATTTTTGTGACTTTTCAATTGCAAGGGACCATTTTTGAAAAATTTCAGGGACCATTTATGAAAATTTTGATATTTTTGGCACTGTTCACCCCATTTCGTCCATTTTTACGAATTTAAAATGAAATGTTACACTTTCAACCCCTATACTTATTTACTAAATTTACTTTATACCTTTTACTTTCATTATTTTAATTTTACATTTAACACAATAATCGTTTATTAACTAAAATACGTTAAAAAAATACGTTTTAATTTTAACAAATTACACCATTATAATCGTCTCTTCGATACGTTCGAAATGAGCCCAATCTTGAATTTTTTTGGATTTATATATTTTAATATATATCATATACAGTTATACACTATATAAAAAAAATTTATATTTAAAATTCATACTCTTATAGTTAATTATTTAATTTATGGTACATCTCTTATTTTTTTTCAATTTTGTTTTACACTCCTATCGCATTAACATAATAATCATATATTAACTAATTCATTAAATCGTTTTAAATTATTATTATTTGAATGTGTTTATAGATTTCGTCTGAAAAAGTTGCCTGCATGATTCCACTGAAAAAGTAACTGCAATATTCGTCTGCTCTTGAATAAAGGTCTTTCATTAGGCAGAAAATTAGTCTTTAAGTAGTCAAACATAGCTAATTAATGAGAATTTAGATCAGATTTATATGGTACTATCAAATGCAAGTTTCTATAATATAGATATTGTTCTACATTACATGATACCAATTTTTGCATCATATGAATCACTTACAGACAACAAGAACCAATACCCCAATAATCAAGAAATAAATGCTTGTTCATCCAATAATCTCTGTATTAGGATTATCGCAAGTTTCATAAACCTACTTACTAGGTGTTGGAAATATGGGTTTTACTAAACTTTGGACGCATTTAAATTTATATATATGTGTTATATATAACTAACTTTTAGTAGGTTTATGTTCTTCTATATGAGATCTTCGAAATGATATATAATGCGTCCAAAATAGAGTATGTGTGAAAGAGATATCGATACTCAAAGTTGAGTAAATGGATGAAATTAGCAAAAACCAAATGAAGTAAATAGTAAGTCAATCACAATACTTTAACAAAATAAGTTAATACTAAAAATAACAATTATTTAATGTTACATAAACAACCTAACGTGGCCCTATTAGACAATGCGCATAAATTGACTCCGCCATATGTCGGCGGAAATTCATTGCCTCATCGTCGGTTTCGTTAGGGGGTACCCATATCTCCTCGTTATTTATCAACTTTTGGACATTACGGCATACCCATACACCGCAATCCGCATATAACCCGGTCTGCTGGGGTACTTGGCCGGCCATCTTTGTGCGAAAGATAGTTGACACTTCGCGACGTCTATGATCCCCGATCAATGAAAAGAACGTATATAGTTTTGTTTTAAACGATTGCATCTGCTCTGTCAATTGTTGTTTGCAGAGACCGTCCTTTTCGCTGTCATATAGGGTCATGACCATAGTGTCTAGTTCAAACACTCCAAGCAACCAATGTCTGGGATGCAAGCATATGGGGATGTACACCTGAAATATTACAATATATGTCATATATGTTATTAAATAAAATAACAGTAAAACGATTTGCATACCCTATCGAGGAGAGTCCAAGAGGTCCCTTCCGAGCCATTGCATATTTCGATCACGGAGGCGGGACCTTGATGGTCCATCAGTATACACTGAAAGAACATAGTGTGCATGATGGTCCACCTCGTGTCTACGCCACGATGTTTTTGCAACAGGCTAACCCAAGAATCGACGTGCTATGCATAAAAAATAGATGGTTAGACATGTAATATAAATATATTTGATTATATATGACTATAATTTAACTTCATACTAACCGTATCGTCTAAGTCAGAGTTCACAGGGTCATCCGCAAGCAATGTTTCAAAAAACGAGGGGTTGATTTCTAAGCCCCCGTAAGGGGTGAATGTCAAGTTGGGGAGGCGACCAGTCCGGCACATCCTCAATATTTCTGATGCCGGTTGAGGCTCCGGTGAAGGCACCTTTCCCTTTTTCTTTCCTCCCTTCTTTCCCCCCGCTTTCTTTGCTTGTTTTTTAGCGGGCGGTGGTGTCGTAGATCCTTGTTGGCCAAACGGGTGACGAAACCATTGTGAAATTTTATGCGACCGCTTTTTAGGGAGCGGGGTCACCTGTGGTGGTGGATCTACAACATCCATCGAGTCATCGCCAGGCTCCGAGAAGTGCTCCGAGAAGTGATCCTGGATAATAGGAGACCCCGTCTGAAAATTACGTTACTCAATGTTTTAAGTACAATTTAGGAAATGTTCACAATTAAACCAAAACTACCAAAATAACTTACAGTATGCATTTTCGGCCTGTAATAGTCATCGGCCGAATGACCAAAGATGTTTGTGATTGATGTGGTGGCGAACGGCGGCGGCATCTGCGAGGTGTATGCCCCCGACATCCCGGCCTGCGTGACATTGATCATTAAAATAGTTACAAAATTAGGATTATCGATATATAACTATAATGGTTACTCAGTGTCACTAACACTCTCCGGGATAGTAGAATATGATGTGGTGGCGAACGGCGGCGGCATCTGCGAGGTGTATGCCCCCGACATCCCGGCCTGCGTGACATTGATCATTAAAATAGTTACAAAATTAGGAACAAACATATAACTATAATGGTTACTTAGTGTCACTTACACTCTCCGGGATAGTAGAATAGGATGTGGTGGCGAACGGCGTTTCCGTCATCCCGGCCCCCGACATCCCGGCCTGCGTGACATTGATCATTATAAGAGTTACAAACTTAGGAACAAACATATAACTATAATGGTTACTCAATGTCACTTACATTTTCAGGGAATGACGGATAGGATGTGGTGGCAAACGTCGCCTGTGCCCCCTGTCCGAACGGAGCGGGGATCGGTGTCGTACTCGACAGCTAAAACAAATTTAGAACGTAATATTAATATACAAACTAAATAAACGTGGCCAACAAATTAAGTTAAACACTAACATTGACAGCGCTAAACTGTCTGTAGAATCCCTCCAGAAGCTGTACACGTGACTCTAGCGGCCCGTGGACGTAGTCCCACAGGTGCTCATGAGAGCCACGCTGTGGCTCGTAGGAAGGGGCCGCCTCATATGGATTGTAAGAGGAGGAATGGGGCGGCTGGTAGGAGGAGGAACGGGCCGGCTGGTAGGAGGAGGAACGGGCCGGCTGGTAGGAGGAGGAAGGGGGCGGCTGGTATCCACCGGAAGGGGGCCTGTGGTCGTCTTCCTCATCTTCGGAAGTAAGGGGACGTCGAGCCCTTTCCGCCTCTGCGTCAATAAAGGCCACACTGTCTCTGTACCAATCTGTGCCCATCTCGTCGACAGTAGGCACAAGGCGATCGAAAGGCAAGAGTGGCTGCTAAATATATGATAAAACATAAAAGAAATTAATAAGCGGGACTAACGTATGCAAATTGTAAACATAGTAAAAGAACTTACATTTCTAGACGCATTGAAGAACTGAAACCAAAGCGACCTACTTAGGGTAACACGCTTGTCCCAACGGGTTCCCCTAAGTACTCGATCGTCGCGCTTGATGAAATATCGGATTGATGCGGGAAACATCTCCAAGATCCATATCTGGAATTAGACAAGAAGAGCAAGTACGTAAAAAGAAAAGCCAAACAGTTTGTATGTATTATTAACAATTGTTATACTACGTATCTAACCTTGAAGGCGTATGTAAAACCACAAAGATTCATCTTTGCATGTCGATCAACGCGTCTGGCTATGGCTCGGTGCAGAATAGAGTAGCAATGTGTCCAGATATGGCTACCCCACGGGTAGCTGTTAAACAACTCAAGGTCCTCGACGGCCCTAAGGACCGTCTCAGAAGCATACTGGCTATACTCACGGCCCAGGAAGCCCATATCCACGATCACCACCAAGCATACACGGACAACATCGTCGTCGGTTAGGGCACTAAGGCCCTCTTTCATCATGTCCCGGGCTGCCTTCAGCTTCAAACGAGATGCTGAAATGCCCCAAACCCTAGGAACGAAGGAGCAGTCTTCTAAGGGAGGAAGGGGGGGAGCCTCTCCAAAACGTAGTCCTGTAATTAGACAGAACTCACGACGCCCAAAATGCAATTGAGAGCCGAAGAAATCAAAATGCATCTCCTCCGGCTCAGCGTTGGCGTCCTTGACCTCCAACTGTAGAAACATGTGTACTAGCGTAGGGTCGCCACCAGAGTAAGACACATCCATCCATGGCCCGAACGGTGTCCCTCTATAGATGGTCTCAAGGGTATCCGCGCGATCACCTAATCCCCTAAAGAGCGCTTCTAATTCCTCGATGTAGGAAACTTTGCACCTTAGCGTCAAGTCGATGTTAAAGAAATCCTTCTACATAGTCATTCACAGATGTTATAGTTAGTGTTATATATAGATGTTGCGGTTTATTTTATTTTATATAGATGTTGCGGTTTATTTTATTTCAACGTATCATATTGTTATATATAGATAAAGTGCGGTGGTATTTTATTTCAACGTATAATAGTGTTATATATAGATAAAGTGTGGTGGTATTTTATTTCAACGTATAATAGTGTTATATATAGATAAAGTGCGGTTTATTTTATTTCAACGTATCATATTGTTATATATAGATAAAGTGCGGTGGTATTTTATTTCAACGTATAATAGTGTTATATATAGATAAAGTGCGGTTTATTTTATTTCAACGTATCATATTGTTATATATAGATAAAGTGCGGTGGTATTTTATTTCAACTTATAATAGTGTTATATATAGATAAAGTGCGGTTTATTTTATTTCAACGTATCATATTGTTATATATAGATAAAGTGCGGTGGTATTTTATTTCAACGTATAATAGTGTTATATATAGATAAAGTGCGGTTTATTTTATTTCAATGTATCATATTGTTATATATAGATAAAGTGCGGTTTAGGAACCCTATTTGTCATTCTTAAAAGTTTAGGACCTAATTGGCATTCTTAAAAGTTTAGGGACCTAAGTTGTCATTCTTAAAACCGTAGGGACCTAAGTTGTCATTCTTAAAAAACACATTCTTAACAATTTTTTTATAAAAACACACCCTTAACAATTTTTTATAAAAACAGTTTTTTATAAAAAAATTGTTAAGAGTGCTTTTTTATAAAAAAATTGTTAAGAGTGTGTTATTATAAAAAAATTGTTAAAAATGTGTTTTTTTTATAAAAACACACCCTTAACAATTTTTTATAAAAACACACTCTTAACATTTTTTTTATAAAAAAACTGTTTTTTATAAAAAATTGTTAAGGGTGTGTTTTTATAAAAAAATTGTTAAGAGTGTGTTTTTATAAAAAAAAACACATTTTTAACAATTTTTTTATAATAACACACTCTTAACAATTTTTTTTATAAAAAAACACTCTTAACAATTTTTTTATGAAAAAACACACTATAACAACATACACATTATAACATACAAATATCACATTCAAACATAAAACCATAAAACTATAACAATTTTTTATAAAAACACACTCTTAACAATTTTTTATAAAAAATTGTTTTTATAAAAAATTGTTAAGGGTGTGTTTTTATAAAAAAATTGTTAAGAGTGTGTTTTTATAAAAAAAAAAACACTATAACAACATACACATTATAACATACAAATATCACATTCAAACATAAAACCATAAAACTATAACAATTTTTTTTTATAAAAACACACTCTTAACAATTTTTTATAAAAAAACTGTTTTTATAAAAAATTGTTAAGGGTGTGTTTTTATAAAAAAATTGTTAAGAGTGTGTTTTTATAAAAAAAAACACATTTTTAACAATTTTTTTATAATAACACACTCTTAACAAATTTTTTTATAAAAAAACACTCTTAACAATTTTTTTATAAAAAAACACACTATAACAACATACACATTATAACATACAAATATCACATTCAAACATAAAACCATACATATCATGTTAAACATAGAACATATTCAAACATAAGTTATAAACACTATAACAACCTACAAATCATATATCTTAACTTAAAATAACATACAAAAAATAACAAAAAACATAAGGAAAACATACCACAGAGGTAATACGAGACATCTTCACAAAACCCGAACGCGTATTCCACACGACAAAATTGAGAGAGTGGGAGAAAATTGAGAGAGTTTGATTAAAAATTGAGAGAGTTATTAAAAAAATGAGAGTGGCCGGTTTTTGGTCCCCCCCTTATATAGTGCGGCCGAAGAACAAATTTAGGGTTTGGTTCGTCAAAATGAAATTAGGGTTAACCCTGTGCCGACACGTGGCACTTTTGCCTGCGATCGCGGGGGGTCAAAAAAAGTCAAACGCGGGCAGGGACCAAAACTGCACACGCGGGCATTCTTGAGGGGGGAAAGCTGGACCGCGGGCATTCTTGAAGGACCAACGCGGGCAAAGTGGGCAAACTTTGGACACGTGTAGCCCGCGATCACGGGGGTCAACGAGAGTCAAACGCGGGCAGGGACCAAAACTGCGACCGCGGGCATTCTTGAGGGGGGAAAGCTGGACCGCGGGCATTCTTGAGGGACCAACGCGGGCAAAGTGGGCAAACTTTGGTGACACGTGGCCTGGAGCCCGCGATCGCGGGTTCCATCGCGGATTTTTGGGGTATTTTTGTAAAATGGGAGAGATTTTGGGTATTTCAGTAAAACGTGGTTTGACTTAGGGTATTTTAATTAATTTCCCTATTAGAAAACCAAAATTTAGTATTAATTTTTTTTACCCCTAAGGCATTGTTTGGCAAAAAAAAGCTAGCTTATTTTTTGGTACATGTTTGGATAACCATAAACTAGCTTATAAGCTAGCTTTTTGAAAAGATACTTGGAGTAGCTTATGAGTATCTTTTTGTAAATATTTCAATTATGCTCTCATTAATATTAATTATTATTTATTAACTATTTTTTTAATATGTCATTTTTTGTTATTTAAATGCTTCTAAACTACTTTTTGCCAAACGTGACTTTTTCATTAGCTAGCTTATCAGCTACCAGCTAGTTTATAAGTCATAAGCTAGCTTATCAGTTAGATTGTCAAACATATCCTAAGTCTAATGGAGCTATTAGACGACTGCTTATTCTGGAGACTAAACCTATTAAAAATTACGAACCAATATGTGTTCTATGTAATAAATAAAGTTTAAGAACCAATTTTATAAAAAATATGCATACCATAAGGGCCAAATCGGTAATTTATCTAAAAACTAAAATAAATTTTTTAAAAACTCAACGAACAATCTGATTTTGAATGTTTAAGTCCTTAAACTATTTTTTTGAATGATAAAACCCTTAAACTTTTTAAAACCGGTTAAATACATTCTTGTAACTTGTATAAACAGGTTAATCTGATACAAATTTGGAAAAAGTCTATAAAACCCAATAAACTATCTGATTTTTAATAATTAAGTCCCTGAATTTTTTTGACAAATAAATTTATAAACTTTTTTCGACCAAATATATTCTTGAACTTTTTTTAACAAATAAATCCCAAACTTTTTTAGAAGAAACAAAATTAATCCTCTCATCGACAACAAAATAAACTAACCAATTAAACGGAGAAAATTATATTATTCCATTACTAATTTGTAAAAAGATGGATTTTTTAAATACTTTGTGAAAGAGGCACGTTTTTTTGTATATTTTCTGAATGATAATGAGGATAATTTTGTATGTATCCATTTATGTTTTAGACACAATTTTGAATGTTTTAGAATTAGTAATAATGAAATGGTATAATTTTCTGTGTTTAACTAGTTCATTTTTCTTGTTGTCGGTGAGAAAAATTGTATATATTTTGTTCATAATTGTGTTCAACAAAGTTCGATTTTTTTTTTCAAAATTAAGTTCATTATTTCGTTTAAAAAAAGGGAGGGTTTATTTGCTAAAATAAGGTTCAAATTTTATTTGGTTAAAAACTTAGGAAAATATTTAAAGATTTATTTGTTAAACTTTTTTAGAAAAAAAAAATGTAAAAATTTATTTATTTAAAATTTTAGGGACTAATCATTCAAAATCAAATAGTTTAATGGGTTTTTGTAGACTTTTTCCAAATTTTGTATCACATCAACCTGTTTTTACAGGTTACAAGGATGTCTTTAACCGGTTTTAGAAAGTTTAAATGTTTTATCATTCAAAAAAATAGTTTAAGAAATTAACCATTCAAAATCAGATTGTTTGTTGTTTTTTTTTTGACTTTTTCCTTAAATAAACAATACCCTAAAATTGTTCCCTATGCTTCAAAGACTTTGGACTATTTTGGTATCAAATCTACGTCAAAAATGTCCAGTTGATGGCCTCTTGTATGCATCCAACTTCTTTTTTTAAATTTTAATTTATCATTATTTCATCCTAGTTTAGAATCATCATTTTGGTCTTTTAAGTTTATGGAGTTGACATAGACTAGGGGTGCTTGTGGGTTGAAGACACTTGATCAACAACTCAATCCAATGTTTGACGGTTTGAAAAATCTCAACCCAATGTCATAGACTGTATCTCTAATATAAACCAAATTACGATATCTAAATTCCCACTTTCGAAGGAGAGATGTAACGTTTCACAAGGACGCCTATGCAGGGTGCGTTTGGTACGCAGACATGATAGAACAAGGCAAGATGAGATAGGACAGAACAGTTGTTCAGCATTTGGTAGACAGAACTGGACATAACAGAACATATAACATTAGATAAAATTTAATAAATAAAATTTAAAAAATAAATAAAATATAAAATAGAACGTGTATTTGATGTTTTAGAAGAGAATTAGATTTTATTTTGAGATTATATTGATAAAACATAAGTCTATTCCAGCTTGTTCCATGGGGTGGGGGTGGAACAAGCCTGTTCCAGCTTGTTCCACTATGTTTCTGTCTGTTCCACATAAAAGTTCTGTCAAACATGGAACAATGATATATGTTCTGTTCTGTTCTGTCTTGTCCAGTGTACCAAACACACCCGCAATGATCAAATATGGGGTTTTCACAAAGCGTGTTAAACATTGATCTAACTTTTTATTAAGATATAATTAATCGAGAGGTTGGTTTTAGTGGTATTTGAGTATATACAGTTGAACATGGAAACATATTTTCTCGTGAATTACAAGTAGGGTTGAACATCGAAACTGGGTACCGCCTTTGAAACCGGAACCGCTTCGAAACTGCGGGTTCCGAAACCGGAACCGATGTGATTGGTTCCGGTTCCTAAAACACGGAACCGATTAATACTGATTCCGGTTCTGGTTCTCATTTTTTTGGAACCGTTACCCGTTGGGTACCCGTCGGACCGGTTCCAGGACCGGGTACCCGGTCCCGCTGGGTACCCAGAGCCGCAACCGACGGGTACCCGCTATTTTTAATAAAAATTATTTATATATTTAAATATTAATGATGTGGTATTGGTTTTGTTAGATGTTTTGTTCGTTTTGATCCAAGTGTTTTACTTGTTAGATGTTGACGTAAAGACGTGATGTGTTATGAAATCGTTTTGTTGATGTCAAGACTCAAAACTTGAGAGTTTCTAATTTATTTATGTAATAATTAGTTTTTATCGGATTAGTTTTCGCATTTGCTATATTTATTACTTTAAGTTGGTACTTTGTAGTTTGCAATAGAATTAAAATTACATTTTTATTGTATAAAGGTTAAAAAAAATAAAAAAACAATTGACACCGGGTACCCGGAACCGGAACCGGAACCGGTTCCAAAATATAGAGAACCGATGTAAGCGGTTCCGGTTCTTTCGTTCTAGGAATCGCCGGTTCCGATTTCGATTCCAAGAAATTTGGCCGGGTACCCGATTATGCTCACCCCTGATTACAAGAAGCTATATAAAATGTATATTGATTTACAGTATAACATTAAATATTTATATAACTTAATTTAGAGGTTGGTTTTAGTGGTATTTGAGTATATAAAGTTGAACATGAAAAGGTATGTTTTCGTGAATTACAGGAAACTGAATAAAAGTACTTCAATTTACAGTATAACATTAAATATTTATATAACTTAATTTAGAGGTTGGTTTTAGTGGTATTTGAGTATATAAAGTTGAACATGAAAAGGTATGTTTTCGTGAATTACAGGAAACTGAATAAAAGTACTTCAATTTTCAATTTACAGTATAACATTAAACATTTATATAACTTAATTGAGAGGTTGGTTTTAGTGGTATTTAAGTATATAAAGTTGAACATGAAAAAGTATGTTTTCGTGAATTACAGGAAACTGAATAAAAGTACTTCAATTTACAGTATAACATTAAATATTTATATAACTTAATTTAGAGGTTGGTTTTAGTGGTATTTGAGTATATAAAGTTGAACATGAAAAGGTATGTTTTCGTGAATTACAGGAAACTGAATGTAACAACTCATGTCCACAAATTCAGAAGCATTTGGGAAGTTTGGGGCTAAAGTGTGAAAATCTAACTTTTGGACTAGATAGCAAAATCTGTAAATTAAAAAGGGTATAAACCCTAAACCCTTCTCCATTTTCTCATATGAACGTATTGGAGGCTAAGAGAGGAAGCTAGAGAGGATTTTGGGAAGCTTTCATGGAAGAATTGAAGAAGGAAGTGGATGTTGGTGAAGTGCTCTTCATCTCCTCCAAGGTAAGCATCCTCACCTTTGATTTCTATGGTATTGGTGAGATTCATATTGTATATTTTGGGGATTTCATTGTTGAAGTGTATTGGGACAAAAACTCAATGAGAATTATAGGATTTGATTGGTATATTGTTGGTTTTCATTTTGGTTTTGAACAAAAACCACCATTGATGGTGTATTCTTTCAAGGATTCTTCATTTATGTGATTTAGGACAGATGGGTTATTAAAAGATGAATCAATGGATTGATATTATTGCGGTAATTGTGTTTTGGAGGTTGGTTTTTGGTTCCTAAAGGTTTGGGTATCGATAACCATCGATTTTGGAAGTTTTCAAGCATTTGGGAGCATTTTGGGAGTTTTGGGGTGGATTTTCGAGCTGGATTTCATTGAGCAGACCTGGAAGTCTCAAACAGAGACTTGCAAGGTTTTCCACGCTGTTTGAAGTAACGTGGAAAGTGGCGCAACTTTCTGTTTGATGTGCTTCTTCGGTTTGCTTAATTTTTCGAGTCTAGAATCGAGGCATCGTGTGGGGGATTGTCTTAGGGGCTGTAGAGATGCTTTGGGATATAATTAGATGGTTTAACACCATTCTTATGACGTCCAATTCAGGTGTTCGGTTTGGGATGCAGTGGGTTTTGGAGCGTGTGTTGATTTGCTAAAGCTAAGGTGAGTTCCCTTAACTCTTTTGTGCAAATGAAATATTTTTCCTAAAGTTTTCATAACTTAATTTGGTATTGAGCATGACGGCATGACTTTACACTATGAAAAGCTTTGTTATTGCATGATGTAGGATTGTTTATAAATACACGCATGTTAGGAAAATGTTTATAAATGCACATGTTTGGCTTACGTGATATTATCCATTACTTGACATGATGTTTTGGAGTCGGGTTGCATAGTGAGAGTAGTGTACCTTGGGATATCATATATCCCTTGGGAGTTGATTTATTCACCCCGTATGTATGGAATCTGTTTCCTATGTATGTGGGAATGGGGAGTCTGCTTGGGCCCCGTGGGCGAAAGGGGTGTCGGTTTGGGCCCCGATCGTGGATACAACCGTGTGGTAGAGGTTGTCTATGAACACTATGCAATTACCCATGTGTGATGTTGATTGGTGGAATCGTTTTAATGGGCCTTTAAGGCGGTTTGCATATCGATATATGTGGTTGTTAAACTGTTTTCGGGAGGGGATTCACTAGACCTCATGGTCTAACCCTCGCTTTTCAAAAAATTAAAACCATTTTCAGGTTAGAGTTTTGTTTGGAGTTTCATCTAGAGAAGATGAAAAGTGGTGACGCTGTAAAAGAGGAGTAGTCTAGTGGTGGCTTGCAGTTAGCCGTCGGGCTTCCTGTAGCATCTCAGTTGTGAAGGGGTTTATCCGCTGCGTACTTAGAGTTAGAATCGTTGTAATGTGTACAATTTTGGGACCGTTTTTGTTGTAATTCTTGTATTTATGTTTTATGGATTTTGGGTTGTTACAAATGGTATCAGAGCCATAGTTTAAGGGATTTAGGTGACCGGTTGGGCCTAAACTTAAACTGTAGAGTAGAGGGAGACACAACTGAGATATAGGAAGCCAATAGGAAATACCTTAATCATAGGATATCTTGACAATGGTAGTGAGAACCCTCATGTAAGGTAAATTCAAAATCGTATCTGGCCAATGCTATTATGAATTTACAGGTGCATGGGTGTACTCAACCTCTATTGTTGGGATGAGTGGTGATTATGATAGTATGTAGAAAGTTCTAACCTGACAATTGATAGCAAATGATTGATGTGTTATGGGAGATCACTTGTGATGTCATGTTTACCTTATAGAAGAAGTGTTGTTTGGAATATTAAAGAGTTGGCTAGAGGTATAGTTTCTGGGATTCAAGATGAATGAGTGGTTGGTTAGGGGAAAACTCCAAGTTTCTAGTGCGTCCCCACTCTTGGAATTGATGTGTTGATTAGTTGGGATAAGAAGTGAGGACTATGTTGGAATCTTGAATGCTTTAATTCAAGATCGGGTGCAAGATCGGGTGCAAGAATCGAGTCTTTGACTCTTAAGTAAAGTGGTTTAGGGACAAGGATAATTAAGGAAAGATATCAGTGTTGTATCGAAGTATGCATAAGAGTAGAAGGTTAGATATTTGGTCAATTTGTAAACCATGTGGAGTGATCGATCAGGTGGGTTGTGAAGCACTTGTATAACAAGTTGTAGCAAGGGTAAGAAAGCGGTTGTTGGTCATAGTATGGTGTCAACGATAAGTTTAGGTGAGTACAACGGTTGACCTTGTTCGAGCGAGTAGCCTTCAATTGCACATTGAGTTTCATGCATTATGTCATTAAATGTGTTACATGGGTTATTTCATGTTCAAAGTATGTACGCTCATAACAAATTTATTATTTTGGAAATAAGACAATGTGTGCAAGCGTGTGTTTAAAGAAAAAGACAAACTTGTTTACGTTGCATGATAAATTTTGAACTTAGTAATTTGTGAGTTATTTCATGCTTTTTCATGTTGAGAGAACCTTCGTTGAGGAAATCAAGGAAATGCCTAATTGCAAAGTTTTTATGACTAAAATGAGTATTGACACACTATTATCATATCAACGAGTGTTGGAGTTGACTGACCCGCCTTGTGTAAGTGATTTCGTTCGGAACGTTTCTAGTTGTATTTGAAAGGGTTCCATTGGAGACCATTGTTTTGCCGACATCGATTTGGTTGGACAAGGTTGTGAATTATCATAGGGTTGCATGTGAGCGATCCTGGCGGTCGTTGTGTTTTTCTATTCAGCTTGAGAGGTGTTGTGTCATGCATACTCAACCTTGTTTTATGATGTATCTTGAATTTTCAAACGTGCAAAATGATTTCAATTGTTGTGCCATCGTGCATGAAGGCTATGAACTCACTAGGTCGGGGAGGATATTACGATTGAGATTAAGGAAAGGTTTGGGGAGTTCAAATTGTCGGTTGAGCAAATTATGGTCGAGTTATGACCTTCGTGTTTCCGTTAGAAGAGGGCGACGGATAGCGGGAGTCTTGGGCAGTGATTTCAGAAAGGTTAGTATGATTGCAGTTTAGACCCTGTTTGGTTATTTGAGAATGCTTATGTTCGGGGGAAATTCGAAGTTATCGAAGTGCTTCTGTTGGATCATTTTATTAAGTAGCGTTACGGTACTTAATGAAATGTTATCGACTTGGGATTAGAGTATTGAGGGGTCTTGTACTTAGATTTTGTGCTAAGGAAGTCTTGGGTTCTCCTCAAGTGAGAACAGTGGGGTATAAGTTGGTTATAATGCATGGAATGGAGTGGGTTTCGTTGGAAATCCTGGTTCGTCGGAAATTATGGAAATATCATCATGTTGCCTATTGATATTGAAGTCTGCGACTGTTTAATATATCCTAAGTTGGAGGTATTGTCAGGAGATTGAAACTTGAGAAATAAATTTGTTGCGTGTGGACGTATGAGGTCGTTCGGGGAGGTGTAAATGGTATCGTGTTGGACCACCTCGTGTGGGCATTAGGAGAACGGAAGATCACCAATGTGGGTGTGACTTCCAATGAGGTTTTTGATGATTCGTTTATGCGTGAAACGTTAGCACAACGGAGATAGATCGCGAGGATTTGACGAGAAACGAGGACTTGTTGGAGTGAGTTAGATGATCACGATTGGTTCATTTAGATTCGAGAAAGATGAAGATGTAATGATGGTTTGCCGTTTTGTTGCAGTGTGAGAGTTGTGTAGACAAGTTGGTTGCAATTCATGCTAAGGGAGTTGTGTAAGCCTTTGTTGTGATAAGGAATTGCCGTTATGTTGGGTGGTGGACCGAGGTAGTAATGGGTGATAAGTTTAAGTGTGAATCATGGTGTGGAGAGTTACGGGAGGTAATCAAGGAAGGCAAGTATGCTTGATCGAAGTGTATGGATTTGTAGTCTATATAGTGCTTTTGCTGTTTTAGGACAAAAGATTGAGTGGTAGTAGGTGTTAATCCCAAAAATCGTCCAAAATGATAACTTAAGGTTGATTGTGGAATTTAACAACTAAAGAAAAGAATCTTTTGACAAAGCCTGCGACAAAGACAGAAATGTAAATGAGACAAAGATTTTGGTGACGTGGGAAAAACCTCAACGAGGAAAAAACTGACGGACGACTATGGAAGTCGTCGCTGCACTATGGTCGCCAAACAGGGGCGATATCCTTATGTTTCGGGTGTCGATCGTACGGTGATTAAAATACAAATGAAAGAAAGACTTTAAATGTAAAGTAACAGGTGTTTCGAATGTAAAAATAACGTGCGTCGTGTGTAAAAATGAAGTGTCGTGCGTGAATGCAGTGCGTCAAGAGCGATTCTTCGGGAGAGAATTCCTTGCTTCGAATGTTCTTCAAAGTTCAGATGATTCTATGATGTGTGGTCGTTTTTTTCTGATGTTGATTAAGCCTGGCTTTTATAGTCTTCGGGCGCTTTAATTGACTCTTTAAGTGCTTCATGTAACGGACGTAACGGTCGTCGACTTTAATGCCGTTAATGGCCTCCACCGGTTATAGCCGTTGGTCATCAATGATATTGATTCCTGCATTAAACACTGAACAAACGTAACAGTCATATTGTACGTTAGTCGGTCGTGGTCGCAAGGTCCTATGCGACGGTCGTGTGTACCGGACGACGTCATGGTCGAGTGTCGTGAGGTGAGTATCTTTTGATTTCAATTATGATCAGAAGATAAAGTATTAAGATTTTACCTTATTGTGAGGAAGTGTAATGAATGTTTTCCTTACCTCGGTCGTGGTCGAGACTGGTGAAATTTTACCCAAACAGTTTGCCCCTAAAATTTGAAAATAGAATGGCAAATTCAAATTTTAAATTTTGTCAGTCGGTCGTCTAGGGTCGTGACACTTGTCGAAATTTACCTTAGTTGTCTTGGAACTGGATCGGTTCGATTCTAACTAAAGAGGAAGTCGAAAAGAGGATAAGATCGTGACGTCACGCTGACGCACGATTATGCTTAGCAGCCGTCTTTGCCAGGTGTCGGCGATCCGTGTGGTCATAAGAAAAGACAAGGACGCGTGTCGATCATCGAGGTACTGGACCTGACACGATCGTTTACATAAATAGAGACCACGATGGATCTTTTCCTTTTTACGATTTCAGAGAGTTTTAGGCAGGGATTTCTTCTTGATTTTCTTGCCGCTCTTCGTCCAATCTTTTCTAAACCTGCAAGAATCTCCGAATCAGTTAGGATTTTCGAGATCTAGAGCGCCTATATAAGGTACGATTTCTTTTATCTTTTTAAGTCCGTTTAGAAATGTCGATGGAACCCGAAAGCTCTATTCGAGAACAATCGGATCTCGATGATCTTAGAAGTCTAGAAAAAATCCCTGCGGGGGTTAACTTAATCCGAGCAGGTCAGATTCGACCAAATAAATGTCCCGAGGGGTATATCGTGATATACGAATATCCCTTTAAGATAGGTTTCGAATGGCCCTACTCGCCTCTGGCTAAGGCTTTTATGCTAGAATTCGACTTAGCACCAGGCCAACTAATGCCCCAGTTTTGGCGAGTCGTACAAGTAATCGAGCGCCTCACTGAAAAATGGGAATCTCCCATGAATGTACGCGACCTCCTCTTGGCTTATCAAGTCAAGAAGGACAGATGTCATCACTGTAGTTTATACTCTAGGTATAAGGGCGATCGTACCTTGGTCCTAAAGACTGCTGTTAACGATCGTAAATGGAAGACCAGGTACGCATTCGTGCGTAAGTCGACTCTCGATTCTGAGAGCGGTTGGATTAGGGCCGACTGGAATATGTCGGGTAAGTTTTTTCTAGCTTTTTGTCGTACGTCGTATGTTACTTTTCTACTTATTTCTGACCTGTTTTCTCCGTATCGACAGAAATAAAGTTTGAGGACGTAAAGCCCTACGTTAATTCTCAAGCGAAGGTCGACGCATTCTTGGCGTTCAACGTTGTAGAACGGTCATTTGTTGTACGACAATTAGTGGACGACGACGAAGATTTGGTATATTTAGGAGAGAATCGGGGGAGAAACTTGAGGAGGAAGAAGAAGAACAGACAGAGGAAGAGTCGAGAGAAGAAGGAGAAATGACCGATAAGTGTACCTTCACATTCCCTTCGGCTTATTCTTAATCTTTTTCTCTTATGTTTTTTGTAACACTTCTTTCTTTTTTGGATTTCCAAGAGAGTCTCAGCCAAAGATGCCGACTGTCTCTGCTAAAAGAGCAGCTCAGCTTGAGCTTGCCCGTAAGGGCAAAGAAAAGAGACAAAGGACCTCGACCACTGGGTCGGGGGTTTTACCGAAGACAAGAGTGACGATCCCGAGGGAACCGTCTTCGGGGGCTGATGACTCGTCGAGAGTCGTTACGCCTGAGAAGGCGAAGGTCGCATCGCCTATGAAGACGAAAACGCCTTCTAGTGCAATTGTTGCGACACCTATCAGTTCGGCGCCTCCGGCAAAAACAGCGAAGTCCCCGTCTACTGCGTCGGCCGACAAGGGCAAGGATCACACGACGGGAGAGACCAAGGTCACGACGGTTAACTTTACGTTGTCGTCGGACTTTATGGTCGATAATGTCCTAGACGGGACGAACCTGTTTCCTCACTTGGGGAAATATCTGCTCCCTTCTTTCAAGGAGCGTTTCGAGGGGTTCCCGATTGAGGGGACGGGAGCTCATGTCGTCGGGCTGGCGTTCATGGTGAGTCTTTCTTTCAAGACTTGTTTTATTTTGTCGACGTTTTCTTTGTCGCATGTTTATTAATAATACTTGTTTTATGTTTCTACAGGCGTTCTAGTCTTCTCTGGCCTTGCGTGCCCAGACGGCAAAGATAAAGGGTCTGGTGTCTGCTGCTCATGAGAGGGGGAACGCGGCGTTGGACAGGGCGAACGTCGCCGTAGAGCGTGAAGAGGTTATGTCAAAACGTCTTGATGAGGCCCTGAAAGAGTTATGTGACACCCCAAAAACAGGGTCAGCAAAAACTTCCATAAAACGGAAGAGTGATATATAATGCCATTGCACGAGCTATAAAAAGTGAATATACATAAGCCTGTTTACAAACAAGATGTAATATTGACAACTAACTGACAACCGACTAATCTAATCTCTACTATAGAAATAAGATTACAAAAGGTGTCATAATTAGTCCAATGTTTGATCTTCTATCTTTGGCATCTCAAAAGTATCCCACGCTCACAAGTCCCCAACTATGCCTTCTTAATGACGGCACCACTAGAACCTGTGATACACATTAGACAAACAACAAGTGTTAGGCTTTAATTGCCTAGTGAGTCAAACATATAGTAAAACATGTAATTATTTCATATAAAGAATATCAACTTGATCATTTACAATTTGGACTCTATGGGAAGACCCAAACACCAACCCAAGTTACACCATAATTGAAGATATACCTTAGCGTCTACCTCCAAGGTAACGCCTCAAGGCCCGGCACATCGGGACTACCTACAAGGTATACATCCCGAAGGCGTGGATCGATACACAAACCTCCAAGGTAGGTGCCCAAGACTATATCTTCCTAGTGCCTACTTAGGGATTCCTCCAATTTATGAACACCAGCAAATAACTACTCCAAGTAATTCCTAACACCATACATTACTTCCACTAAGACGGTCCAACCATCCCATTAAGCAAGTAATTTCTACATTTAAGTAGCCCTCAAGTTATCTACATATGTACATGTGATAATAAGAGTTTTGTCATCTAGCAATTATACGTATACCAAATTACATATTAAGTCACTTTCATCATGAAGTCATAATCCCTTTATTAAGACATAGCTTAATTCATTAAGCTCTAAACCCTAATATTTGGGTTTAACCAATTCCAAATAAATACTATCATGAAATATACAAATCCAAGTAGAGTGAGCTGTTACATAACCCTATTCTTACCATCAAGCCCATTTAAACCTCCTCTTTAGGGAGACAAGAGCTTATTGACCCAAAATATACTTCAAGGTAAATTTGTTAGAAACAATTGAAATGATAGAGTAAATTACGTATCAAGTATACTTTTGAGTTCAAGTTACTCACCTTAGAAGATTTGTGGTAAAATCCCAAAACCCTAGATGGAGAGAAAGTCTCTTGGACACTTGAGTTCTCTTGAAGATGAGAATCCCTTAACCTAAGATGGAGAAGATTTCTCATGAATGTGATGGGTAGAATCCATAATGGATGAGGGATGATAGAAGAAGAAAACTTACCTACTTGGAAGCCAAAATCGCCCTAAAAGATGGAGAGAGTTCTGGAGCTGAAAGTGATACCCAATGCTCTCAAAATCCTACCAAAACGATATAAGAAACAGCACCTCGACCCAAAATCGCGACTATGCCCCAACGACTTTGCCCAGGGCATTGTCGCGGGGCAATGTCGCCCTCCAGGTACCACTTTCTGCTCGATTTCAACTCATGGGCAGCTGATCGCGACTATGCCCCAGCGACTTTGCCCAGGGCATTGTCGCGGGGCAATGTCGCCATCCCCACCCCAGCTGCTACCCGTCTTCTTTTTGCGTCAAAACTGGTCCTTACGAGGGTATTAGAGTCTGAAATCGTTATTTTAGGCGACAAGACGAGACCCATACATGAGCCTCTAAGAGATTGCATGCACGCACACGAAGTTCTACACTTTACAAAATCTACAAGCCGGGATGGTACATCAAACGGTATAAGAGGAACTAAATTTACTTACGTGAATTTTCCGGGTGTTACAATTCTCCCCAACTTGGAAAAGATTTCGTCCTCGAAATCTGAATCATCCGAACAAGTGAGGGTATCGACGTTTCATTTCCTCCTCTGGTTCCCAAGTCACATTGGCTCCCCGGTGATGCTTCCATTGTACCTTGACCTTGGCTATTTCTTTGTGTCGAAGCTTCGTAATCACTCTATCCAAAATAGCTTCGGGTTCCTCGATACATCGGTTGTCATCCACTCGGATTTCCGATAAAGGTATCACGCTCTCTCCTTCCGCTAAGCATTTTCGTAGATAACACACGTGGAACGTTGGATGGATTCCATCCATTTCCGGAGGTAAATCTAATTTGTAGGCTTGCGAAACCACACGTTCTAGAATAGTGAACGGTCCAAGGAAATGCGGACTTAACTTTCCGCGCTTTCCAAAACGAATTAATCCTTTCCAAGGGGATACTTTCAACATCACTCTTTCTCCTACTTGGAACTCTATCGGTTTTCGCCTCTTGTCAGCGTAGCTCTTTTGTCGATCTTGGGCCGCGTTCAACCGTTCTCTAATGACCTTAACCTTATCGGTCGTTTCTTATACAATTTCCGTCCCAGCAAATTGCTTTTCTCCCGCCTCTAACCAACACGCGGGAGTCCTACACTTTCTCCCATACAAGGCTTCGAACGGTGCCACCTTCAAGCTCGAGTGATAACTATTGTTGTAAGCGAACTCTACTAACGGTAGGTGAGTATCCCAGTTGCCCCCAAAGTCGATTACACACGCCCTCAACATATCCTCCAAAGTCTGAATGGTCCTTTCGCTTTGACCGTCTGTTTGTGGGTGGTATGCCGTGCTCAAATTCACCCTCGTACCGAGTTCTTCTTGTAACGCTTGCCAAAATCTCGATGTAATTCGACTATCCCGATCAGAGACTATGGACACGGGCACTCCATGTCGCGAAACCACTTCATCAATGTAAAGTTTTGCCAACTTGTCCATTGGTAAAGTTTCTCGCATAGCCAAAAAATGTGCACTCTTCGTCAATCGATCCACTATCACCCAAATGGTGTCGTGGCCCTTCATAGTCCTTGGCAATTTAGTCACAAAATCCATGGTGATCTTCTCCCATTTCCACTCGGGAATTTCCAAAGGTTTCAACTCACCATAGGGTAATTGATGTTGAGCTTTTACTTGAGAACAAGTCGTGCACTGCCCCACATACCACGCCACATCTAGCTTCATGACCGGCCACCAATAATGCAGCTTCAAATCCCGATACAGTTTGGTACTTTTGGGATGAATGGAGTACTTGGATTTATGAACCTCATCCATGAGTAGCTCCCGATTCCCACCGATCTTAGGCACCCACACTCGCCCATTGAACAACTTAACTCCACGACTATCTTCGGTTAACTGTTGTTTTTGTTTCACCATTACTTCATCCTTGAGGTTTTCTTCTTTTAGGGCCTCGGATTGCGCTACTCTAATCCGTTCCACTAAGCTTGACAATATGTCTATTCTCGAGAGGTTGGCGCGTAAACTTCCACTATACTCTTTTCGGCTTAAGGCGTCGGCGACCACATTAGCTTTACCCGGATGGTAAAGCAGTTCACAGTCGTAATCTTTGAGTAACTCCAACCATCTTCGTTGTCTCATGTTCAACTCCTTTTGGTCGAATACATGTTTCAAACTCTTGTGATCCGTGTACAACGTGCATTTCGTGCCGTGTAAATAATGACGCCACAACTTCAATGCAAATACCACCGCAACCAATTCCAAATCGTACGTAGGGTAGTTCTTTTCGTGCACCTTAAGTTGTCTCGAGGCATATGCGATCACCTTTCCCCGTTGCATTAACACACATCCCAAGCCCATCTTGGATGCGTCGCTATAGACTACAAAATCTTCCGATCCTTCGGGTAAGGATAGGATTGGTGCTTCACACAATTTCTTTTGGAGAGTACGGAATGCCTTCTCTTGTACATCGGTCTAAACAAAGTTCACATTCTTCCGCGTCAACGCCGTCAATGAAGAAGCAATCTTGGAAAAATCTTGAATGAACCTCCGATAGTAACCCGCCAATCCCAAGAAACTTCGGATTTCTCCCGGACTCTTGGGCGGTTCCCAATTCATCATTGCCTCGATTTTGGACGGATCTACTTTCACTCCATCCCGAGTAATTACATGACCCAGGAATTGGACCTCCTTTAACCAGAAGTCGCACTTAGAGAATTTTGCGTAAAGCTTTTCTTTCCTCAATAGTTCTAACACTTCTCGTAGGTGCAGCTCGTGTTCTACTTCATTCTTGGAGTACACCAAAATATCATCTATGAAGACAATTACTGTCTTGTCAAGAAAAGGTCGGCACACCCGATTCATCAAATCCATGAATACCGCTGGTGCGTTCGTCAGTCCAAACGGCATTACTAAGAATTCATAATGGCCATAGCGTGTTCAGAACGCTGTCTTTGGGACGTCGTTTTCCTTAACTTTCACTTGATGATAGCCCGAACGTAAGTCGATCTTCGAGAAGCATCCCGCCCCGTGAAGTTGGTCAAACAAGTCATCGATTCTAGGAAGTGGATATTTGTTCTTCACGGTTACCTTATTCAACTCCCGGTAGTGTATACACATGCGCATTGTGCCATCTTTCTTCTTTACAAATAGAACCGGCGCTCCCCAAGGTGATGAACTTGGCCTTACGAACCCCTTCTCCAAGAGTTCCTGAAGCCGCGTCATTATTTCTTGCATCTCGGACGGAGCCAAACGATAGGGAGCTCTAGCTATTGGAGCCGCCCCCGGTACCAAGTCTATCTTAAATTCCACTTGGCGGTCCGGTGGTAAACCCGGTAAGTCTTCCGGAAACACGTCAGGAAACTCACGTACCACTTTTACATCTTCTATCTTCCTTTTCTCCAACTTGGCATCGATAACGTATGCAATGAAGGATGCACACCCTTTGACCAAGCATTTCCGGGCCTTCAACATTGAAATAATTGCTATATCCCCCTTCCTTCGTTCCCCATAAATAATTATGTGACTCCCGTCCGGAGAAGGTATGCGAATCAGTTTCTTTGCGCATAAGATTTCGGCTTGGTTTTTGGCTAACCAATCCATTCTGACCACCACGTCAAACCCTCCGATCACTATTGGCATTAAATCGATTGAGAATTTCCTTCCTTCGATTTCTAAAGTGCAACCCTACAAAATACCCCGAACTAAAACTTGACCACCGTCGGCTATTTCTACCACTAGGGCTTCGTCTAAACATTTAGTGGGCATAGACAACCTTTGACAAAAGGACATCGACACAAAAGAAAAACTTGCAACCGAATCGAATAATACACGCGTAGGTACGGAGTTTAGAAGAAACGTACCCGACATTACGTCCGTCGAAGTCTTTGCCTCCTCGGCTGTCATCTGAAAAGCTCTCCCCTTTGCTTTCGGTGGTTCCGCCTTGGGTCCCCCACTTCCGCTCGCCTTCAACTTCGGGCAGTCCCTCTTTACGTGACCCGTTTCACGACATTCGAAACAAGTCAGTCCCTTCGTGGGACAATCCCGACCATAATGCCCACTCTTTCCACACTTGTAACACCCTTGCGAGTTCGAGTGCGATTGGGTATTACATGGGCCAACATGGTGTTTCCTGCATCGGTTACACCACCTTGCGTCACGACGGTTATCCCCGCTTCGATTCCCGGTAAACTGCCTTTGTTGTCGAACGGGCCCGGTCCTTCCCACTTTCTTTTCTCACCTGCATGCCCACTTTCCAACTTTCCCTGAGTCAAATCGTCTTCCACCAACAACGATTCTTCAATTGCTTCCTGTACAGTCGTCACCTTGGCGTTCCTCACGGCCGTCTTCATCTCGGCTGGCAATCCCCGTTGGTACGCCTTTATTTTCATTTTCTCATCGGGAGCCAAATGCTCCACTAAACTTAACTTTTCAAGAAACGTCTTTGAGTAGTCGATCATGGTCATATTCCCTTTCTTCAATCCCTGGAACTCCTCTTCAATCTTGTCTAGAGCCCTCTCACTACAATACTTGTCGAGAATCTTCTTCTTGAACGTTGGCCACGTGAGTCTGGCCAACACTTCGGGCATGAGAGACGAACGGGTGAGATTCCACCAAGTAAGGGCCTCGCCCTTGAGAAGATGAGAAGCAAACTTAACTCGTTGGGATTCTTCGCATTCACTAGCCTCGAACGCCATTTCCATCTCCCGAATCCAATACATACACCGAACAGGGTCGGTAGTTCCGGCGAATTCCGGTGATTTGCAACCAAGGAAAGTCTTATACGAACACCCCCTTTCTCTCCTCCCGTCACGCATGTTTGCTTGCTCTTGTGCTACTGCTACATTCCCAAGACCGCCTGACCCATTTCCTGCATTATCCGCCACTGTCTCAATGCGTCGATGACTGTGGTCCCGGTCCTCCAACAATTTCATGAGCATTTCTTGCTGTTGAGCCATGGCAGAGGTCATAGCTTGAAGCATACTATCCTTCAGTCGGTTTTCGAGGGTATTTTCCTCTATTACAGTATTGGAGGTGCCGATGTGGGTTCTTGGTATATGTTTCGATCCTCCACCTAGGACGGGTGGCCTCGGAGGACGTCCGGCCGCTGCTTCATTAGCCAGTTGGTCGGCCGTAGATTCGGTCGCGGCGTGGCCGTCCAGTGCTGATTGAAGTTGACCTCGCGTGTTCACCATCTTAGTCTGTCAAACATGCGAGAATAATGGTAAGGAATAGACTAAAGTTGTGTACTCATACATTCATTAATCATCACAATAATAGTAGTCAAGCATACTTACGTAACAACGCATTCATAATAGCATTAGCTAGGTGAAATTATGAACATGTTTCACACAAGCATTCTCGTTACCGTCATCATAATTCTCAACAAACGTAATTCCACAATTCCTAACACTCTCCCATCCTAGGATATCTACCCAATGTAGTGATTGTCGATGACTCTTTCTCAGCTTAAGTGTAGGCATACTACAGTCAATACCTAGTTCACTTAAACTAGAGCTCTGATACCAACTTGTGACACCCCAAAAACAGGGTCAACAAAAACTTCCATAAAACGGAAGAGTGATATATAATGCCATTGCACGAGCTATAAAAAGTGAATATACATAAGCCTGTTTACAAACAAGATGTAATATTGACAACTAACTGACAACCGACTAATCTAATCTCTACTATAGAAATAAGATTACAAAAGGTGTCATAATTAGTCCAATGTTTGATCTTCTATCTTTGGCATCTCAAAAGTATCCCACGCTCACAAGTCCCCAACTATGCCTTCTTAATGACGGCACCACTAGAACATGTGATACACATTAGACAAACAACAAGTGTTAGGCTTTAATTGCCTAGTGAGTCAAACATATAGTAAAACATGTAATTATTTCATATAAAGAATATCAACTTGATCATTTACAATTTGGACTCTATGGGAAGACCCAAACATCAACCCAACTTACACCATAATTGAAGATATACCTTAGCGTCTTGATAGGGTTATTTTTATAACCCTATTTATAGTCTTTTTTATTATAATTTTGAGCTCGTTTTTATTCCTCATTGAGTCTTTTTAGTTAACTTTAGTGTCTAATGTAGTAAATAAATGCTTTGGACCTTAGCGCGTCAAAGTGGCATGTTTTATATAATTTTACCTATTTACTCATTTAAAATGTCTTGATTATAGGATGATGGAAAAATGCCGTTTTGAAGTCGATATATATATGGATTGCACGTAGCAAGAGGAAAACGGACGACTTCTCATTTTGGACACGACAACGTTTTGCATCTCTTGGGCCAAAAAACGCAGATTTCGCATGAAACCTCATGGGCCGATTTTTGGGATTACACTTAGACTTTTGGCTATAATAAGCTATGAATTTATTTTGGGCTTGTTTGTTAGGCTTAATCTAAATTTTGTGTTTGGGCCATCTAGATGGATCATGGGCCCCCAAAAAAAGCCTTAGAAAAATTAGTATATATATGTATGTGTAGCAGACATCAAAGGATCGATCAGTTCCATTGTTTTACATTAGATATTATTATCTTAGATATTTATGTAGTTGGTAGAGAGAGAAAGAGCCAAGAGCTCCTTTTCTTTGTTTTCCATTTTGTGGTTTCGACCACTACAGCAGGTGAATCAATTCCATAAACCCAATTGGGTTGGTTCACATTTCACACCCAAGTAATCTCGTTGTAACGCTCGGGTTTGATTTCTCGTTTAATTTAAGTGTGTTTTTATTAATCTAGTGTTTTTACTAATTTTACGATTATCGTTTAAATTCCATTGTTTTTCTTCTCCATACGGTTTTAGCTTAATTTCTCGTTTTTACGGCTTTAGAATTTCTCTCGCTCATCGTTGTAGTTTACGTTTCTCGCAATTTCGTTCTCTAATTCTCGATAGTTTAAAATTTCGGCTTATGTTGTTTTCGAAAACCACTCTTAACTCTCTTTTATAATTCTAAATTACTACCATAAATCGGAAGTCTGAATTAATCTCTTCGGATCCCCAACTAGCTTGGTTCACGATTTGTAGTAACGACGAAATTATAGAAGTTTCAAGTGTTAACGTGTTTTTTGCTTTAAAAATCTTTTCTCATTTCGTTTGTTAATTTTAGATCTTAAATCGATGTTAGAATCCTAATTTTAGTTTTGTGTTTGCTACATTTAAAACAAGACTTTCCATCTCGTTAGTTTATAATTAATTTTCTTCAAACGTAATTTCCAAGTTTCAAGTTTTGTGTAATGAATTGTCCATCTCCATTATTTATTTTCACAATCGCCGTTGTAGTTTTTAGTGCACGTAAAGCGATAATGGGTTCATTGCCTTAGCTTGGGGTATAAAGTGAAGTTGGGACCGAGACCGATAATAAAAATAAAGAGGTGTATCGTATGACATGATTGTCCAAAGTTATTTAAATCAATGTTATATTTTGTGGTGGATCACAATTGACCAATTGACACCCGGTACGTTGTATCATAAAATAGTGGACCCTTGAGATAACTGAGGAATGTCGTCTCATCTTTTTATCTAATTATTAATTTCATCCTAACGGAACTTTATACCCTGTGCTTCTTTAGAATTAAATTACCATTAGTTAATAACCAAACTCCCAACAAAAAGATTACCTTCGCATTCACCATTTGAGACTAGTTTTTATTTATTGGACTTATAAAAGAAGAACTTTTCCCCGCTTCCCTGTGGGATCGATACTCGGTACTTTGTACCATTTATTACTTGTTAAAGGCGATAATAGACTAAGATGTATACTTGCGTCCTGGTTTATTTGTGATATTTTCAGGTACACACCTAATTTTCAACAAGTCAACACGTCTACCTCCAAGGTAACGCCTCAAGGCCCGGCACATCGGGACTACCTACAAGGTATACATCCCGAAGGCGTGGATCGATACACAAACCTCCAAGGTAGGTGCCCAAGACTATATCTTCCTAGTGCCTTCTTAGGGACTCCTCCAATTTATGAACACCAGCAAATAACTACTCCAAGTAATTCCCAACACCATACATTACTTCCACTAAGACGGTCCAACCATCCTATTAAGCAAGTAATTTCTACATTTAAGTAGCCCTCAAGTTATCTACATATGTACATGTGATAATAAGAGTTTTGTCATCTAGCAATTATACGTATACCAAATTACATATTAAGTCACTTTCATCATGAAGTCATAATCCCTTTATTAAGACATAGCTTAATTCATTAAGCTCCAAACCCTAATATTTGGGTTTAACCAATTCCAAATAAATACTATCATGAAATATACAAATCCAAGTAGAGTGAGCAGTTACATAACCCTATTCTTACTATCAAGCCCATTTAAACCTCCTCTTTAGGGAGACAAGAGCTTATTGACCCAAAATATACTTCAAGGTAAATTTGTTAGAAACAATTGAAATGATAGAGTAAATTACGTATCAAGTATACTTTTGAGTTCAAGTTACTCACCTTAGAAGATTTGTGGTAAAATCCCAAAACCCTAGATGGAGAGAAAGTCTCTTGGACACTTGAGTTCTCTTGAAGATGAGAATCCCTTAACCTAAGATGGAGAAGATTTCTCATGAATGTGATGAGTAGAATCCATAATGTATGAGGGATGATAGAAGAAGAAAACTTACCTACTTGGAAGCCAAAATCGCCCTAAAAGATGGAGAGAGTTCTGGAGCTGAAAGTGATACCCAATGCTCTCAAAATCCTACCAAAACGATATAAGAAACAACACCTCGACCCAAAATCGCGACTATGCCCCAGCGACTTTGCCCAGGGCATTATCGCGGGGCAATGTCGCCCTCCAGGTACCACTTTCTGCTCGATTTCAACTCATGGGCAGCTGATCGCGACTATGCCCCAGCGACTTTGCCCAGGGCATTGTCGCGGGGCAATGTCGCCATCCCCACCCCAGCTGTTGTCTGTCTTCTTTTTGCGTCAAAACTGGTCCTTACGAGGGTATTAGAGTCCGAAATCGTTATTTTAGGCGACAAGACGAGACCCATACATGAGCCTCTAAGAGATTGCATGCACGCACACGAAGTTCTACACTTTACAAAATCTACAAGCCGAGATGGTACATCAAACGGTATAAGAGGAACTAAATTTACTTACGTGAATTTTCCGGGTGTTACAAGTTAGAGGCCGTCGGACGTGCGAAGGACGAGGCGAACCATCGCCTGATGCAGTCTCTGTCCGTGATTGCCGATCAGAGGGAGGAGATGGATAAGGTTAAGGAATCATTGGCTGCGACCGCAAAGGAAGCTGAGGATTCCAAATCCAAGGTGACGGGTTTGGAGAAAGAGGTGAAGGATCTCAAAGACGAGGTTAAGACCGTATTTGCTTTGGCTCACCTGACTGCCACGGCGGCGATCATGAGGCAACATTTGTTGGGGAAGAATCCTCTTGCCTCGGCGTCGGAGGAGCTTGCCATCTACCTGAGGGATGTCGGATATGCGAGAGATCTCGACTCAAATAACGAGAAGGAGATCGACGAGGAGGAAATGGATGAAGGTTCAACGGGTGGGGTCTCTGGTAAGGATGCCCCTGACGTTCCTCATCAGCCTTAGGAAGTTTTTGATTTTTGCTTTGATTACTCGACCGTCGGTGGTCGAGTCGTTTGTAATTGATCGTTTGATGGAATTTACATTTCTTATTAAATTGTGCATTATTTTATTGTCAATCCATAAACAAACATCGAGCGTAATACCGATCGAACGATAATTGTAACACCCGTAATTTCGGATAAGTACAACTTCGATTTAGTGAGGAATCGATCTTTTAAGAAAATTATGGAAAATAGGATTTGGAGTTAAATCCTAGATTTGATAGTCTTGTTGGATGGAGAATTCAAATACAAGTCCAACGGGCCTTTCCGGAGCAAAAACGGAGCTAAAACGAAGAAGTTATGGCCAAAACAACTTTCGGTACAATCTCGGCTAAAGTGACCAGCAAAAGTGACACTTGTGTCACTCTCTCCGTGTCACTCTCGCTGGTTTTGTACCGACGGTTTTTTTTGAGGTTCAGCGAGTATGACACTCGCGAGAGTGACATGGTCACTCTCGCCGTGTCACTTTCGCCGTCAGACTCCAGAAGGTTTTAAAACCCCTTTTCTTCTTTCTTCTTCCTCATTTTTCACTCTCACTCTCAAACCCTCTCGGCTCTCTCTCTAAAAATCGCCCCTCTCACCAAATCGGTTTCCTACCCCAAGTTAACCACAAATCCTCCCATCTCCTCTTCATCCTCTCCACTTGAACCACCCCACTCCACCATTGATGTTCATTTTTGGAGCTTAGAGTCGTTGGAAGTTTTGGAGCTCTCTTTTGGAGGATTCAAGTGATTAAGGTAATTTCTAGTTAGATTATCGTTATATTTCACTTTATTTCCTTATTGTAGTGTTATGGGTCGATTTTGGTGGTGATTGATTGGGAAAATCGTTATCCCCTTCATGTATAAAACTAGGGTTTGGTATAAAATGGGTATTTTGGTATGTTATGGATGGATGATGATACCTTATGGTAGGATTGTGATATTGATGGTTGGGGTTTCATAAATCTAGGTTTTGGAAGTTTTGGCTTGAGGATGCAAACTTCATCAAAGGAGCTTACGTTGGAGAAACTCTAGATTTAGCTAAATCTAGCAAGGTGAGTTCAAGTTACTTTGCGAAAACGTTGTACATGCCAAAATGAGTATTTTACAAATATGTGTGTATTTTACTTGAAAATGTATATGGTTGAATTATTTGGTAGATTTAACTCTTTTAAAATGTTATCTTCATAAATGTGTAAAACACCCATATTTGGGACTTTTGGATGTTTAGATGGTTAGAAACCATAAATTGTCTTTAAAAGATTATTTGATGGTTTAATAAAGTTTGTGTAAATGATTTTAATAAACCATTTGTGAAATGCACTTTTAGTGTTATGGGGCATTTGAGAATATTAAGGGTGTGAGTCCTCTTTGGAAATGAGGGTTATCCCGATCCAAGATTTTATTTCGAGTTTTCATGGATTTGAAGTACTCACCGGCAACCGGTGTGTGTTGTTGTACTTAATGACATTTTATGAATTATCTTTCGAATTGGTTGAGCTTGTGGCTCAGTATTGGGCTTTATTACGACTTGAGAACAAGTGTCCGTGTCGATAGCATCAGAGTTGAGTTTTGAATTATGATTTATATTATTTGGGAATTGCATGTTTAATTGCATTTGTTTATATGTTTGGAGTCGTGTAATGTGTTAGACCTTGTTAGCCATGGATCCATAGGCATAGTAATGGCAATAGATCTGGAGTGATTGAGTCATGTAGCACGGGATAAGCATCAGGATCCGTGATAAGTAAGGCATGGGCCTACATGGTCGGGCGTCGTCTCACGGGCAGTAAGGTGTAATCCCAAT
This sequence comes from Saussurea involucrata, assembly GCA_033807775.1. NCBI lineage: Eukaryota > Viridiplantae > Streptophyta > Magnoliopsida > Asterales > Asteraceae > Saussurea > Saussurea involucrata. The sequence continues at coordinate 7,805,797 of CM066317.1, read as the reverse complement.
GTGCTGTTGTGGATTTGGAGTGACCCAACGTATAGACCTGGAGTGGTTGAAGTTGGGGAGCTCCCTAGTCTCGCGGGCAATAGACCTGGAGTGATTGAGCCTAGTTTACGAGATTAGCCACGTGGGTGTTTTTATTACATAGTAAGTGACCCACTTTGGTGTTCCGTCACGTGCGATGTATACGGGTCTCCCCCGTCACCGAAAGGTGTTGTTTTGGGTATTTGTTACTACTCATGTTTTCGGTGACGTGTTCTATTTATATGAATTATTTTCCATGGTACGTAAGTGTGGTTTATATCTCATCCGTATATGATGTTTGGGTATTTGTGTTACCTCCACCTTCAACGGATACGTGTCTTCCCGTTTATGATATTTGATATTTATCACATTTTACGGTTGTGTGAGTATTGCTTCGTTTTATGTTTAATAAAGAGTTATATTTCAGGGACGATTTCCATGTTTGGTGAGTTGGATATATATATTATCAACTGTATTTGAAGGATTTGTCTAAACTAGACTTATTCACGTATTTCAAGTTATTTGTGAAAGTAAGACAGTTTGGAAAACGTATTATAACTTTTGAGGACTTTCTCGTGGAAATGTGGAAATTGAAAATGGTTGGTTGGATTTAAAGTAAACTCTTTTGAAATCATGACTATAGCTTTTACTCTTACGATTTATGTTTTATATATAGTCATGATAAAACGCTTGAACTCACTAGGCGTAAGCCTAACACTTTCTATTTCTTTTATTTTGTCGGCATGTGCAACAGGCTCAGGTTGGGGTAACTCTAGCTACATCGTGAAGTGGCGAATGCTAGTATAGTGCACGAGAGGTGAATAGCTTAAGTTATGTTTCGCAATTACCCTTGGAAAGTAGCACTTGTATTTGGAATAAGCGGTGTCCGAAGCGAGTTTAGTCTTGGTACTAAGACTTAAGTAGTATGTTTTGCTTGGAGATAACCATTATTTGTAATTGGAAGTATTTTACTTATTGTTTCAGATGTAATATCAAAATTTTTAAATTAGTTGCTCTTTCCAAATTTGGGGGTGTTACAATAATAAACATAAGTCATATATAACAAACGTAGGTACGTGCGACGAAGGCATTTATTGAAAGATAACGATTAAAACATAAATCGTGTAAGCAAACATATGTACATGCGTTCGAAGCATTCATTCAGAACATGAGATTTTTCTAAGTTTAAAACACTTAGATCGTGGGTCGACCGTTCGATTAAATCGTGCTGTGAATCTGAATCATGCGTCCATGCGACAAGGTAGTTAAGTCGTACAGTTGACCCGATTACTTATGCTATGCAATCCTGCGAAGTCATTGGATAGACTTAATAACTTATGTCGTGCGACCCTGCAATAAAATATCGTCAGAGGTTGGTCGTTGGCTAACCAACGACCCTCCGATGCTTAAGTCAGTAACCGTCGAGGTGAGTAAAAAATCGTATGAGAGAAAAGGGGTTTAAAAGAAATACCTTTTTAGATGTGTTTCATTCCAGCTACGTGGGATGTCTTGATTGTCGAGGGTTTGGAGCCGATAGGCACCTTTACCCACGACTTCGGAGATACGATAAGGACCTTCCCACTTAATGGAAAGCTTACCTGCATTGAGCTCTTGAGTGTTTTGGAACACTCGACGGAGGACGTAGTCGCTGTTAATGCCAAAAATCGCACAAAAGTACAACTTAAGGTCGATGTGGACATTTAACAACTAAAGAAACGTATCTCGAACAAAATAACACAATTGCGAGGAAAAAGTAAAAGAGACAAGAGATTTGGTGACGCGAAAAACCCCAAAACGAGGGAAAAAACCGCGGTCGACTCTGTGAGAGTCGACAATGCACTATAGTCGCCAAACAGGGGCGAAAGTCCTTGTGTTACAGGTGATTTGTATACAACAGATTACAAATAAATGTAAATATAAACTTAGTCGTGTGCAAACGACGTGGGTCGTGCGTAAATCGTGCGAAATAACTTGTCGTCGTGTGGTCTGAATTGTCGTCGTCAGGTGGTTCGAACTGTCGTCGTGCGATACTTGCGTGTTCGAATGCCTCGTTGTATTGAGAGAAAAATATAGAAGTGGGTGTAAGTAGCTCTGTCTATTCTCCCTTTGCTTGAAGGTGGAGCAGCCTTTATATAGGTTTCGATGGTCATTGATGAGCTTTAATGGTTGGTCTTGTAACCGCTGTCGACATTAAATGCACTTTGATGATTGTCTTTGTAACCGCTGTTGAGTCTTTAATGTCATTAAGGGCTCGATCGTTATTGACCGTTGTACCATAATGGCTTGTAGACCTGCATTAATGAACAAAAGAAACGGCTGTCGACCATTGATAGTTAGTGTAATCGTAAGACCGTCTTAAGTTCTGGACGTCGGTCTTACGGAGCATACGTCCGTTACCGAAATACAAGACTATGTATATGACTGTAAATGTCTTGTAAGACCTTATCTTAGTGTAGGAATGGTCTTATAAAAATGTCGTGAGACTAGGATAAAAATGTCGTAAGACCACTAGGTCGTAAGACCAAGATGATGATGTCATAGGACCAGAGCGATATAAGACCGACGACAGGAGACTGTCGACGTAAGACCAACGAGTCGTAACTGGCGACATAAGACAAGTGACGTAAGACTAATAACGTAAGACTAGTGACATGTGACTGGCGACGGGTGACGGGTGACGGGCGACGGGTGACTGGCGACATGTCGCTAACGATGTATGTCGTGCGACGTGTAACATGCGACACGTGACGTACGATCATGAGATGTAAAGACACTATCTTGAATGACTATTGACATAAGATGTATTTTAATAATCAACTATCGTATGTCGGGGATAAGGCAAAAATGGGTATTACCTTCATCGATCGAGGGTATGACTTTTGTAGGCATTAGGGTAATCGAAGTCCATGGGTCATGTCGAAGGAATTCCCCAGGTCGGTCGAGGGTGTGATTTTTTACCCAAACAGTCGCCTTCTTGAAAGACTTTGATTTTGACATTCTTATTGAAATGTGTCTCGACCGCTTGCTTCTGTGACGCCATTTTAATCAAGGCTGATTCTCTGAGCTCTTCGAGGGCGTCGAGGTCATAACTTAAATCGGCCAGGTTGTGATCGACGGAAGTATGCCTCGAAGTTGGGAGTTGGACCTCGACTGGCAGGACTGCTTCGCAACCGTAGACTAGAGAGAAAGGGGTTTGTCCTGTGGACGTGCGTGGTGTCGTGCGATTTGTCCACAGGACTGAAGGGAGTTCTTCGACCCATTTTCCCTTTGCAGCTTTTAACCTTTTCTTGATCGAAGCAATAATGGTCTTATTGCTTGACTCAACAAGTCCGTTTGTTTGGGGATATCTGGGGGTCGAGGTCGTCGGCTTGATGTTTCTATCTTCACAGAACTGTTGGGTCCTGTCGCTTATGAACTGGGATCCATTGTCGCAGACAATTTCGGATGGAATCCCAAACCTGCATATGATGTTAGTCTGGATAAAAGAGACGACTTATTTGTCCCTAATTTGGGAAAACGCAGCCGCTTCGACCCATTTGGAAAAATAGTCTGTTAGTACAATGAGGAATACCTTTTGTCCTGGAGCAGGTGGTAGCTTGCCGACAATATCCATTCCCCACCTCATGAAGGGCCATGGGATAAGTGTCGAGTGTAAAGGTTCAGAAGGTTTATGAGACATACCTGAATGTCGTTGACAGGGATCACAGTTCTGGACATACCTGACGACGTCTTGTCTCAATGTTGGCCAAAAATATCCTTGTCGAGAGATACGATTAGCCAAACTGCGACCTCTTGAGTGATTGCCACACTTTCCATCGTGCATCTCTTGGAGGATTTTCTGAACTTGACTTTTGCTGATGACGCATCTTAGGTTTAATCCTGTCGATGATCGTCGATAGAGCCTATTTCCGATCATGACATACTTGGACGCTTTGAACCCGATCTTCCGAGCTTCCATCTTGTCTTCCGGGAGTTGGTCGTGCATAAGGAAATTTCGGATATCGCACGACCAGTCATCTTCTTGGACTTTGATCTGGATGACATCGACGTTTTCGATGGACGATGTCGCCAGATGGATCATGGGAATAGTGTCGAATATTGGTTCGACCAGAGCGGATCCAAGGTTTGCTAAAGCGTCGGTCTGAGTATTCTGGTCTCTTGGAATCTGTTCAATAGAAAAAGATTTAAATTTTTCGGATTTTTCTTTTGCTACCTTTAGGTACCCTGTCATCTTTGAGTCTTTGGCTGCGAATTCTCCATTCATCTAATTCACGACCAGAAGAGAATCGCTTTTGACATGTAACGCGGTTGCCCCCTAGTCGTGGGCCATATTCATTCCCACGATCAGGGCTTCGTACTCAGCTTCGTTGTTGGTGGTTTTGAAGTCACATCGAATGGAATACACCATCTTTCCCCCTGTGGCGACTTTAAGACGACGTCTAGTCCTGAACCCCTAGCATTGGACGATCCGTCGACATGTAAAGTCCAGGGCACGTCGTCGTGAGTCGCCACAATAGATACTTCGAGCTCTGCTTCTTTTTCCAGTTCAGGACTGAAATCGGCGATAAAATCCGCCAAAGCTTGCGACTTAATTGCTGTCCTGGGTTTGAAGTCGATGTCGTAACTGCTGAGGTATATGCTCCATTTTTCCAATCGACCTGTCATGTCAACTCAGGTTTTCACAAGACAGACTTAAGAGGAAAGTTAGTTACGACGGTAATAGGATGCGATTCAAAATAATGACGCAATTTCTTTGCGGCTGTAACAAGCGACAAAAGCAATTTTTCCATAGAGGAATACCTGGTTTCGGCGTCCAAGAGAGATTTACTTATATAATAAATTGGCAACTGTTGTTTTTCATCTTCTCGTGTCAGGACGGCACTTACTGCATTAGGACTGACAGCTAAATATAGCTGCAGGACCTCATGATCGTGAGGTTTCGACAGCAAAGGTGGCGACGTCATGTACTCTTTAAGTTTTTGCAATGCTTCCTCATGACCGTCGGTCCAGTCGAAGCCCCTATTTTTCCTGAGGACATTGTAAAACATATGGCATTTATCTGAGGATCGAGAGATAAACCTGTTCAGAGCAGCCACCCGACCAGTGAGCATTTGGACCTCTTTGAAATTTCTAGGAGATTTAATCTCGATGATAGCCTTGATCTGGTCGGGGTTGGCTTCAATTCCTCGTCGAGTGACCATGTAGCCCAGGAATTTTCCGGCATTGGCACCAAAGGAACACTTCGTCGGGTTGAGCTTCATTTTATATTTATGAAGGATATCGAACGACTGCCTCAAATGTTCGACATGGTCGACTGCTTGCTTCGACTTGACGAGCATGTCGTCGATATAAACTTCCATCGTACTGCCGAGGTGATCTTTGAACATCTTATTCACCAGACGCTGGTAGGTAGAACCTGCATTTTTAAGTCCGAAAGGCATAACTTTGTAACAGTAGATACCTCGGTCTGTCATGAACGCAGTTTTCTCCTGGTCCTTGACGTGCATCAGGATCTGATTGTATCCAGAATAAGCATCCATGAACGTCAATAGTTCATGTCCTGCTGTCGCGTCGACCATGGCATCGATATGCGGCAACGGGAAAGGATCTTTTGGACAGGCTTTGTTGAGATCTGTAAAATCAATACAGACCCTCCATTTGCCATTTTTCTTTGCCACAACCACGACATTAGCAAGCCAATCGGGATACTTCACTTCTCGAATTTTCCCTGTCTTAAGGAGGTTGTCGACCTCGTCATTTATTACCTTATTCCTTTCAGGAGCAAATTTTCGTCGCTTTTGCTTGACAGGTTTAAACGACGGGTCGATATTGAGTTTGTGGGAAATGACGTCAGGGTCTATGCCGACCATATCTTCGTGCGACCAGGCAAAACAATCGGCATGCTCCTGCAAAAAAGATATGAGTTTTTCTTTAAGGCAGGGATCGAGGGATGATCCCATGAGGACTTTCTGGTCAGGCTTTCTCTGGTCCAGGATGACTTCCTCCAGGCGATAGTCATCGGCTATCCCAGAAGCATCTTGTGCATTCTGAAGTTCTCCATGCATCTGGGCAACGACTTGTTCTTGGCTTCCGTTACCTGCCATTTTGCTGAAAACAGAACTGTTAATACCAAAAATCGTCCAAAAGGATAACTTAAGGTTGATTGTGGAATTTAACAACTAAAGAAAATAATCTTTTGATAAAGCGTGCGACAAAGACATAAATGTAAATGAGACAAAGATTTTGGTGACGCGGGAAAAACCTCAACGAGGAAAAAACCGGCGGACGACTATGAAAGTCGTCGATGCACTCTAGTCGCCAAACAGGGGCTATATCCTTATGTTTCGGGTGTCGATGGTACGGTGATTACAATACAAATGAAAGAAAGACTTTAAATGTAAAGTAACAGGCGTTTCGAATGTAAAAATAATGTGCGTCGTGTGTAAAAATGAAGTGTCGTGCGTGAATGCAGTGCGTCGAGAGCGATTCTTCGGGAGAGAATTCCTTGCTTCGAATGTTCTTCAGAGTTCATATGATTCTGTGATGTGTGGTCGTTTTTTTCTGATGTTGATTAATCCTGGCTTTTATAGTCTTCGGGCACTTTAATTGACTCTTTAAGTGCTTCATGTAACGGACGTAACGGTCGTCGACTTTAATGCCGTTAATGGCCTCCGCCGGTTATAGCCGTTGGTCATCAATGATATTGATTCCTGCATTAAACACTGAACAAACGTAACAGTCATATTGTACGTTAGTCGGTCGTGGTTCCAAGGTCCTATGCGACGGTCGTGTGTACCGGATGACGTCATGGTCGAGTGTCGTGAGGTGAGTATCTTTTGATTTCAATTATGATCAGAAGATAAAGTATTAAGATTTTACCTTATTGTGAGGAAGTGTAATGAATGTTTTCCTTACCTCGGTCGTGGTCGAGACTGGTGAAATTTTACCCAAACAGTAGGCGACTACCTAAAAGAAGAGCATGTATTCTTCGCGGTTGTGTTGAATTTTAGGTGAGTTCATCTATTTTCGAGTGGATGTCGATGAGAATGCCATATTCGATTAGTTGGTGATGTTGCGTGGTAGATTTAAAATCCGTTGGGAAGGTTGAAATATTATGGGGTATAAAGAACTTCTAGTGAGTAGGTTAACTCGGTTTGGAGAATGGGAAACCCGCGGTGCTTTCGCGCACTGGGTGTTGTTTCAAGGATGACTGACTGATTATCGCAGGTGAGAATTGTGGTACAACCAGTTGATTAGCCATAGTAATGTAAATGTACTATCGGCACGCTTGAGATGGTCGGAATAAATGGAGTGGGTGTTGTTGGGGGAGCGGTGTTTCATGCTAGCGTAAAGAGGTGAAGATAGTATGTCTGAATAAGTGGGTAAACCGAAAGTAAGAAGATTGGTAAACGACACCGAATAAGTGGAGCAATATCTAAAGCTATGTCGTTGGCAAGCATATGAATTCTTAGCGAGGGTATGATAAAAGGATCATGGTATATGTTACGGTTCAAGTATGAGAAACCGATTTTGTGCGACTGATCTAAAACTTACACCGAATAGGGAGCCGTTCTTTGGAAGCGCGTTTATTGTTTTCGGGAAGAAGAGGAGATATGTGGTCGAATGTAATGTTCTGGATGAAAGACCATTGCATTAGCCGTAGTATCGTCGGGAAAGAAAATGTTTCGAGTGAACTTGTTTTGGTTGTTAAGAGTATTTGGAATAATTTTATGAGAGTATGGTCACTCTCCCTAGTGGGCAAGTGAAGTTTGAATTTATTTCGAAAAGGTGGGCGTATTTTGCAGATGTTAGATCGTGAATGCCGTCTTGTTATAATTATGTATGGAAAGCGAGTAATGGTGTGTTCATTAACTTTAGGGTGTGATCAATGGAGTTACAGAGAGTGAAGTTGGGCGCTAGACCCTTCATTTGGACGCGTTTTAAAATCGTGAGTCTCGGCGTGGACAAAGCGGTCGATACTTGGTGCGTTTGGTATAGTTGAACGAGGAGATTACAAGTATTCATAATTTGCAAGTTACCGACATAAGAATGTCATGGATAATCGTGTGGCGATCTTGGAAGATATCGTACGTCGTTGATTTTGATCAGGAACGTCTGGGTAATTATTTGGAGTTAAGTTGATTAGATTGGGAAACATGAGTATTTAAATCTCAAGTCGGGGGACAGCTGGATGCGGAAACATCCCCATAGAATGGAGTAGCGTGTTTCAAGAGGAGAGTGAAATTAGGCCACAGTTTATTGGATCTATGACAGTCATCGAAAGAATTGGAGAGATAATGTATGATTAAGTGTACTCGGTGAAGTTAGGGAACATTCATGGTGTGTTTCACGCCTCTATCTTGGAGAGTGTCGGTTGGAATTTCGGTACAGTGTTACTTTTGCAAGCAATGCGAATGGATGAAGAGTTGGTTTTGTCATAGGGTCGGAAAACAATCATTCGGCCGGAAATTCGAGAAGTTAAGACACAAAGAAGGTGGTCTCGTGGAGGTGCAATTGGAACTCTTTAAGAGTTGTTAGATAATGTAAGAATTGGAGTCAGAAGCGATTCCAAATACCCGCATTTGTTCGGCAATGGAATTCCGAGGACGGAATTCTTTTGAGGGGGAGATGTAGTAACAACTCATGTCCACAAATTCAGAAGCATTTGGGAAGTTTGGGGCTAAAGTGTGAAAAATGTAACTTTTGAACTAGATAGCAAAATCTGGAAATTAAAAAGTGTAAAAACCCTAAACCCTTCTCCATTTTCTCATATGAACGTATTGGAGGCTAAGAGAGGAAGCTAGAGAGGATTTTGGGAAGCTTTCATGGAAGAATTGAAGAAGGAAGTGGATGTTGGTGAAGTGCTCTTCATCTCCTCCAAGGTAAGCATCCTCACCTTTGATTTCTATGGTGTTGGTGAGATTCATATTTGTATTTTTGGGGATTTCATTGTTGAAGTGTATTGGGACAAAAACTCAATGAGAATTATGGGATTTGATTGGTATATTTTTGGTTTTCATTTTGGTTTTGAACAAAAACCACCATTGATGGTGTATTCTTTCAAGGATTCTTCATTTATGTGATTTTGGAAAGATGGGTTATTAAAAGATGAATCAATGGATTGATATTATTGGGGTAATTGTGTTTTGGGGGTTGGTTTTTGGTTCCTAAAAGTTTGGGTATCGATAACCATCGATTTTGGAAGTTTTCAAGCATTTGGGAGCATTTTAGGAGTTTTGGGGTGGATTTTCGAGCTGGATTTCATTGAGCAGACCTGTAAGTCTCAAACAGAGACTTGCGTGGTTTTCCACGCGGTTTGAAGTAGCGTGGAAAGTGGCGCAACTTTATGTTTGATGTGCTTCTTCGGTTTGCTTCGTTTTTCGAGTCTAGAATCGAGGCATCGTGTGGGGGATTGTCTTAGGGGCTTAGTAGGGATGCTTTGGGATATAATTAGATGGTTTAACACCATTCTTATGACGTCCAATTCAGGTGTTCGGTTTGGGCTACAGTGGGTTTTGGAGCGTGTGTCGATTTGCTAAAGCTAAGGTGAGTTCCCTTAACTCTTTTGTGCAAATGAAATGTTTTTCCTAAAGTTTTCATAACTGAATTTGGTATTGAGCATGACGGCATGATTTTACACTATGAAAAGCTTTGTTATTGCATGATGTAGGACTGTTTATAAATACACGCATGTTATGAAAATGTTTATAAATGCACATGTTTGGCTTACGTGATATTATCCATTACTTGACATGATGTTTTGGAGTCGGGTTGCACAGTGGGAGTAGTGTACCTTGGGATATCATATATCCATTGGGAGTTGATTTATTCACCCCGTATGTATGGAATCTGTTTCCTATGTATGTGGGAATGGGGAGTCTGCTTGGGCCCCGTGGGCGAAAGGGGAGACGGTTTGGGCCCCGATCGTGGATACAACCGTGTGGTAGAGGTTGTCTATGAACACTGTGCAATTACCCATGTGTGATGTTGATTGGTTGAAACGTTTTAATGGGCCTTTAAGGCGGTTTGCATATCGATATATGTGGTTGTTAAACTGTTTTCGGGAGGGGATTCACTAGACCTCATGGTCTAACCCTCGCTTTTTAAAAAATTAAACCCATTTTCAGGTTAGAGTTTTGTTTGGAGTTTCATCTAGAGAAGATGAAAAGAGGTGACACTGTAAAAGAGGAGTAGTCTAGTGGTGGTTTGCAGTTAACCGTCGAGCTTCCTGTAGCATCTCAGTTGTGAAGGGGTTTATCCGCTGCGTACTTAGAGTTAGAATCGTTGTAATGTGTACAATTTTGGGACCGTTTTGGTTGTAATTTCTTGTATTTATGTTTTATGGATTTTGGGTTGTTACACTGAATAAAAGTACTTCAATTTACAGTATAACATTAAATATTTATATAACTTAATTTAGAGGTTGGTTTTAGTGGTATTTGAGTATATAAAGTTGAACATGAAAAGGTATGTTTTCGTGAATTACAGGAAACTGAATAAAAGTACTTCAATTTAAAGTATAACATTAAATATTTATATAACTTAATTTAGAGGTTGGTTTTAGTGGTATTTGAGTATATAAAGTTGAACATGAAAAGGTATGTTTTCGTGAATTACAGGAAACTGAATAAAAGTACTTCAATTTACAGTATAACATTAAATATTTATATATCGTGAGCCATGAAAACAATATACATGTGCTTAATTATTTGAGAACCCTATAATGTGTTAGATCGGTTTCACCCATTCATTTTATCTAATCATTCATTAAATAAATTTATTTCAAAACTAAACATATAGGGGTAATAATAATAATGAGAATTGTCCAAACGTGTAATCACGTTTGAACCGTTTGTTGCGTCACATTTCTGTGATCACTAATTTTCAATTATTAAAAAATGTCTTATATTTTATAATTTATATGGTAAAGTCATTATCATTTCATTTGATAATGCTAGTAATAATAATCGATGTGTGGATAAATTAAAGTTGACACATTTAGTTATTTCATACGGTAATTTTTTGCAAATAGTAAAAGAATGCACGCGACGCATAAAAAACTTTGTGAAGATATTGGTTTTAGTCTTTTAGAGCTTTGGAACCGAACGTTGATATGCCCGTTCGATAAAATTCGACTTATTTTATAATTGAAAATTTGCTAAAACAAAGAAGTTATTTGTAAATATTTTATAATATTCATTACACTAATAATTCTATTGGAAAATTTGATTGGTCGTGCTTGAGGGATTATACGGTATTTTGGACGATTTAAAAAATGCAACAATTATTTTATCGATTATTTATTACCCAACAATCCTTTTACTTTTAAATCAATTATATATTTTGGCAAATAAATTTCACAATACGAATACCATCACGATTGGGGAACGTTGATGAGTTCAATGAAAGCAAAATTGTCAAAATATATATAGAAAACATTTTTTTACCTTTAGCGACGACATGCCATCGCAGTAAATAAAATATAAATTTTTAACATTTCACCTACTATGACGACATGTAGGTAAAAAAAACTATATTCTATATATTGCGGAAAAATGTAGTGGAAGTAGAGAGCTATAACTACGAGCCTTTAACCGCAGACGATATTACCGACGACGGTGGTAGCAGTTAACCTTGTCGTCGCAAAAGGCTAGCTTTGTTGCAATGGATTGAAGTTCAATTGAAAAATCCAGATCCATGTGATTGATGTCGTGTTGTATGTGTGTGTGGTTGGTCAGGTACGAGTACCAGAATTAACGTGTGTATGGTTACGTGGTTTTCATGACACTGATTCACTGACTGAAGGAACGGTGGTGCCTCAAACCTCAAAATGGATTTAAAATCATATGTCCCGAACTTTCATACCTCGTTTATGTCATACTAATCATGTAATGTTGGCGTTTCTATTATTATTATTTAATATTAATTTATTTTGACAAAAAGGGTAAGAAAAAGGTTAGGGACAAAATGGTGGAACATGAAAGGGCATTTGATGAAAAAATCCCTCTCCCCCCAAAGGAGCGTGATATAAATTAGAAAACTATATTTTTTTTCTTTTTAATTTCGTCCTTAAATGTCATTTATCTTTTTGGTAAAATGATATTGATCTTTCTGTAATTATAAATTGCCACTTTATTTTCGATCATTGATTACATGAGATGGGAGGTTAAGATTTATTCTCGTTTTTCCCATCATTGCTTGAATCCATCTATTTAACTATAATACATATATATATATATATATATATATATAGGGTCAGGGTCAGGGTCAGGTTTAGGTTCAGGAGAAAACCTTACAAAAACGAAAAACTAAGGAACACTTTGGTAACCCTCCATCTGGACGATATGCAATTGTACATACATGTAATTTTAATTTGTAACATGCACACGTGCATACCGTGTAGATGAAGGGTTATTAGGGTGTTCTTCAATTCTTCATTTTTTTGAGGTTTTTCTTTGAACCTCCCTATATATATATATATATATATATAAGACAGATTCAAACGAGAAGCTAAACCTAATGCGAGTATTATGATATCATATATGATATACAAGCTTAATCATATATGATTAAACACATGTTGCATTAACAATACATAAAGGTTTAATCATATATGATTAAACACACTTACATGCCGTGTAATCATATATGATATCACACTTCTCGCATTCTCGCATGATTATTCCTCTCTCTCTCTCTCTCTCTCTATATATATATATATATATATATATATATATATATAAGGGCGAGTTTGAACGAGAATTATCGTTAATGTACAAAATCATACATGATTCACGTATAAATCATAAATGATTCATGCGACTTTGTCTCCAAAAAATGGAAATGATTCACGTACAAAATCGTAAATGTATGCACAAGTGCATATTGTCTAGATGAGGGGCTATTTCATCAGTTTTCCATATTTTTAGGTTTTCCTCTGAACCTGACCCTATACATACATACATACACACACACATACACACATACACATATACATAACCCACACATACACATACACATATACACACACACACATACATACATACATACATAATGTTGGGTCACCTAAGATTTGAAGATGACCTCCAGATATTTCATCTTTACAACATTTCATACTTAGAATATTTTAGGTTCTTTATAACAGCTTAGTCATATATCCAAAGTTCGGTGAAGTAGAAGATTAGCCGAAAAACAAAGAAGAAGTATATCTACCAATGCGGATTAAAGATGAACTTCTCAACTAACGCCTAAGCTGCTTCTGTCGATCCATCACTCAACACCATCGGCCAGATGGCTCTGTCGATCCATCACTCGACACCATCGGCCAGATGGTTCTGCCGATTTCTACTTCAAATCGGTGGAGTCTTCCTCCCACCGAATTTGTCTATGACAAATCGGTGGGAACTCCATCGACGTGTCATGTACTTGTCTTTTTGCTAAAAAGAATATTTTTGATATCTTGCATTGATGGAGACATTATCTAGAGTTCAGAAAAGGTAGTTTGGTTTTTACATCCTTCTCAGGAAAGGTCTATACCAAAGTCTGCAGGTCAATTCTGGTTCCCTACAAGACAAATTGACATCATACCTTGTTCAAGGACAACCTGTCTTCCTATGTCTTCCTACCCCTGCTTGACAAGTGTCCCATCCATTTAATGCACATGGGAGTATATAAAGAGAAAGACCATTTCCATGCAAGGTGACCAGTTTTTGAAGACTTCTAAGTGAAAGTGTGCAACATCGGGCAGGCCCGTTCTCTCACATGTTAAATTTGTTCATATGAACAGGGGCCCCAAAATATAGGGCCCAATTATTTAAGAAAAAAGCGACCGTGTGAAACAATACAATCGTCGCCCTCATCTCTCTTCAACCTACAGCGACGTGCGACCGATTTATTCGACGATTGAACTTCTCAACGCTATGATGAACGATTCGGTTGATTCCGTTTTCCAAGCAACGGCTAATTGTAAACGGAAACTTCCTCTTAAACTTATCGGTCGTATCCTTTTTTCAACAAGACATCAATCAATTTACAATAGACTTTCAATCGGCTTTAATCGACAAACGAACAGTTTACAATCAGTTTACTGTTTACAATTGGGTTTACAATGTAACACCCCAAAATTTCAATATTTATCAAGAGGTCTATGTGTGATTTCATGCATGCAAGCTTTACCGTTTAGCCAACTTAGTTCACGAGCTCGAAAATCGGTTTCAGAATGGAAAAGGGGCGTTGGACAGCAGATGGGGCATGGTTAGCGACTATGACCAGCGACTATGCCCGGGGCATAGTCGCATGTGTCATTGTCGCGATGAGAGGCCAAGGTTGGAAAATCTAACAGAAGGTTGGTGGTTGATTGCGACTATGCCCCGCGACAATGCCCAGGGCATTGTCGCCCTGTCAATGTCGCGCTAGGGGGCTGTACTGCTGTTTCAGATCGGGTTTTATAAGGGTTCAGCTAGCTTCTTTCTCATTTCTCATCCAAGGTCGATTCTACTCCTGTTTGGGGCGATTTTGCTGTCAAGTGTGGGTAAGTTCTTTTCTCCTCTCATCTCTCATCATTTATGGATCTCATCCACCACATTTATGAGAAATCTTCTCCATCTCTAGGTCATTAAGTGATTCTCACCTTCAAGTAAACTCAAGTGTTCAAAGGGCTTCCTCCTCCATCATTTAGGGTTTTGAGTTTTTGTAAAACCCTCTAAAGGTGAGTTGTATTCTCACTCTGTGCTCTATACATGTCATGAATGTTAAATCCCCATCTTATTTCTTGTATCTACTATCATTACATGATTTACATATATAACCTAAATTGGGTTTGTTTGAGAAAGCATGAGACCTTGTTGAAATAAAAGATGATAAAGATGAATGGTGTAAACATCTATTGATTTCCAAGTATTGTTGTTCTTATCCTACATATTTTATCATCTAAAAGTAATTTTGACCAACCTAGGTCAAAATTAGGGTTTTGGACATATTTGGGGTTTTCAAGAAGATGATGTTCTAATTAAAAAGAGTTTATGTTATAAAAGAGGACAAAAGCTTAGATTGGGAAATCTTGACGTTTGGTAGACGACTATGGTAATTGTATACTTAATACTCCCAAGTGGATGGTAGATTTTAATGTTACTAATAAGCTTGTATTTGTAAAGATTGTTGTTGTTGAACTAAATAAGAGTTGTTGTTGGTCGTTAAGTGTAATGGATCCATAGGCACTAGAGTCTTAGCACGGAATAGGCATCGGGATCCATTATAAGTAGGATGTGGACCTATACGGTCGGGCATCGTCTCATGGGCAGTAAGGTGTAATTCCAATGTGCTGGTTTGTGGATTTAGAGTAACCCAACGTATAGACCTGGAGTGGTTGAAGTTGGAGCTCACAAGTTATAGACCTCCGGGGTTGCGCTTGTTTCCGTTTAATTGATGAATGTGATAAATGCTACTAACGTTCCCATGGCTATCTTGTCTTATAAAATTTGTTTGATTATCAAGATTTCCATCCACACTTGAAGCATTGGATGTTCGATGGTCCACTCCATGGGTTAATTTGATTTATCTCGTATCTTGTATATATTATTAATTGTTACAAGTGTAGATTCTTATCCTCGCGTTGTTAGACTAACACTTATTCTCTTGGGTGTATGTCTAGGGTCTTCAAGCGGTGGGGCTCCTCAGACTTGAGTGAAGAGAGGAGTCGATGTATAGCATTTTTGGGAGTACTTGGAGGCGTACAAAATAGAAGTTAAATGTTGATATTTTGGTAGCAATTAGACGACACCCGATTGTAATCTAAGTTATGTCAATTTAGATTAATAGGTTGTTGGATCATCAATTGCTCACTTTTGGTTATTATATACGCCATACTCTATTTCCCCACTTACTTGGGTGATTTATTAATTCTAGAAGTTTATTTTCCGGAACTATCTATGTTTAAATTTTACCCAAATTTTAGGGTGTTACAAGTTGGTATCAGATCAGTAGTTTAAGTGAACTAGGTATGTAATTGAAGTACCTAGACTTAAGCTGAAAGATTAAGTATGGATTTGCGAGCTTGGGTAGAACTCCTAAGATAGGATGGTTTTAGAGTCGACGGAGGTACATAAATTGAAAGTTGTGACATTGGTAACGAGAATCCTTATGTGAAGTATATTCATAATTTCAGTTAGCTACTGCTATTATGAATGTATCATTGCGTGAGCATGCTTAGATTGCTATTGTTATGATGATTGATGCATGTATTAGTACGTTTCCTTATGTTTAAATTAATATAGCATATTTCTCACCTCATTCTCGATTGTGTGGCAGACTTCGATGGTTAACACTCGTAGTAGGGTGGAAGGTCATGATGCTACGATGTCCACGGTCGATCAACCGAGGGTGACGGCGGCGGAGGGACCCCCACTTAACACTAACTTGTTGGGTGGTGGACCCTAGCATGTCCCTCGACGTAATCTGGAAACTTATGATCCCATTCTGGAGGAGGCAACGGCCGAGACACGAATGATGGACAGGATGATGGCGGCCATGAGCAGGGCCATGAATCAACAGCAAGAGCAGTTTTTGAAATTCATAGAAGATCGAGATGCAAGCAATCGTAAGCACGAGGCGGTTGCCGAGAACATTCTGGTGGCTGGGTCTGGGGGAAATGAAATTCCCACTGATGGATTGGGGACGTTGGAAACCGGGCAAGAAGGGAAGACTTGTTCTTTCAAAACTTTTTTGAGCTGTAGACCGCCCGAGTTCAAAGGGGCAGATGATCCGGTTGTCTGTACGAACTGGATAAGAGAAATGGAGCAAGCTTTTCGTACTAGTGAATGCGGGGAGAGCCAAAGAGCAAAGTTTGGTTCTTAAATGCTAAGAGGGGCGGCTCTTACTTGGTGGAATGTATACTCCGCGTCTCTAGAGGCCAGGGTATTGGCCAAACTGAGCTGGGCCACCTTCAAAGAAAAATTATTGGAGGAGTATTGCAATGAGAGGGCTATGGATCGGATCGAGGAAGAGTTCCGGAATTTGAAAAAGGGTAACTTGACAGTTAAGGACTACAACCGGTTGTTCATGGATAAATTGGGGTTGGTGGGACATTGATAACGCCACTTTTTGGCGTTATTTTCAGTCCATAAACCATCGAGATTGGCTTGTGTTGAAGTAAAAAGGCGGAATTTGATGGTGTATCTAGTGAAATGTGCAGGTTATCCGAAATAAGACAGTCATCGAGAAAAGGAACGAAAAAGAGCCAAAAGAGAGTCCATACCAAGCCCAAGACCCGTGCCCGAACCATGAACCAGAACCTGACCCGGAAACAAACAGAAGCCGCGCGGTTTATCACGCGGTTTACAAACCGCGGCCAAAATCGCGTATGTCCCTGGACGATTTTCTATACTTGGTGTTTTCCGGATTTAGGTCACTATCTCGACACGTGCGACGGTAGGCAGAGGAGGGGCGATTTTCAGAGCACTTTCACGTATTTTGGAGCCACGATAGAGGATTAATTGAGGAGAGTTCACTACCCGAAGTGGATTAGAGCCGAGAGAGAAGGGATTTCATCGTACATTGTTCACGTTTACGTTCACTATGATTTCACACACCACTTTATACCTTTTTCTAGTGTTTTTATCCACCCCAACATGAACTAATCTTTAGATGTTGGGGGTTGGAACAACTATGGATTTTATGATGGATGACGTATAACCGAAGGATTCTCTTTACTTGATTTGATCTATGAAAGCATTTGAATTCAGTTTTAATTATCAATTGTAGTTTGATGACCTTCAATTGACTTTTATGGTTGTTGATTAAGTTTGAGAAAATTAATTAAAGGCTAGATCAAGTAATCAAGTGCCGGAAAGGAGATTCAGGTAGAGATAGCCGAATCACTTTCCGCTCGGAATAGTTTGACCTAATATATTTTAGAACCCTAGGTGTTGATCGAGAGATAAAACCTACGTGTCTTGAAATAAAATTTGTTATTGCTTGAGAAAGAATAACAGTGACTTTTACAAACTCGGGTTCATAGAGATAATCAGTATAATCATCGTTCGGGTATTCGTTCATCAGTAGTATTTCCATAGGAAGTCCAACCCTCAACCTTTTCTCTATCAAGAGTCTTTCCAAAAACCTGCTGTTAATCGATTGTCGTGCTTATTTAGTTTTTTTTAAAACAAGTTTCTTACCAACAACTCAAAATTTCGACCGTTTAGTTAATAGAACTTATAGTCATTGTGATACTTAGTTCCTAGTTCCCTGTGTTCGATACTCGTACTTTCAGTACTATTACTTGATTTGACCTGTACACTTGCGGTTAGATTTAGGGGGTGTAAACCCCGCCTATCAGACATCTGGTCCCGACAGAGAAGGAGAAGATTAAGGCATACATCAAGGGTCTTCCATCGGACATGATGACTATGGTCCGAGTTTCTAAGGCTTCTACCCTTCGTGAGGCGGTGGAAGAAGCTCAATTGGTGGAGGATGCCTACGGAAGAGGCAAGGAAGAAGTTGCTAGGGTACCTGAAAAGAGGAGATGGGAAGGGCAATCTGTACCCTTCAAGAAACCAAGGGTGTTTGACAACAACTACTGGGGAGCCGACCCGAAGAGGGAGGCTAGATGGTGCTCCAAGTGCCGGAGCAAACATTTCAGTCCATGCAACTTTGTGTCGGGGAAATGCTATAAGTGTGGCAAGGCCGGCCATTCTATCAACTCTTGTCCCGTCAGAGGATCGATGTGTTTCGAGTGTAAGGAGTCGGGTCACATTAGGAAGGATTGTCCGAAGTTAAAGTCGGGCGAAAGCGGAGGGCCGAAGGTGGAACCTCCAAGAGCAACGGGGAGAGCTTTCCAAATGTCGACCGAGGAGGCGAAAGCTTCAAAGGACGTAGTGTCGGGTACGTTTCTTCAAAACTCCGTACCTACGCGTGTGTTATTTGATTCGGGTGCAAGTTTTTCGTTTGTGTCGACTTCCTTTTGTCAAAAATTGTCTATGCCCACTAGTAGTTTAAAAGAAGCCATAGTGGTAGAAATAGCCGATGGGGGACAAGTAGTGGTTCGAGATATTTTGCGGGGTTGCATGCTAGAAATCGAAGGGAAGAAATTCTCGATAGACTTAATGCCCATGGTAATCGGGGGGTTCGATGTGGTGGTTGGAATGGATTGGTTAGCGGGAAATCAAGCCAAAATCTTGTGTGCAAAGAAATTGATCCGTATACCCTCTTCAGATGGGAGTTGTGTGGTCATTTATGGGGAACGAAGGAAAGGAGATGTAGCAATCATCTCCATGTTGAAGGCACGTAAATGCTTGTTCAAAGGATGTACGTCCTTCTTGGCGTATGTGATCGATGCTAATATGAAAAAGAAGAAGCTTGAGGACGTGAGAGTGATACGCGAGTTTCCCGACGTATTTCCGGAAGACTTGTCGGGCTTACCACCGGACCGTCAAGTAGAGTTCAAGATAGATTTGGTACCGGGAGCAGCTCCGATAGCTAGAGCTCCCTACCGTTTGGCTCCGTCCGAGATGCAGGAAATGATGGCACAACTCCAAGAGCTTTTGGAGAAGGGGTTCGTGAGGCCGAGTTCCTCTCCTTGGGGAGCACCGGTCTTATTCGTGAAGAAGAAAGATGGCACTATGCGGATGTGTATCGACTACCGAGAGTTAAACAAGGTAACCGTTAAGAACAAGTATCCACTTTCTAGGATCGACGATCTATTCGACCAACTTCAAGGAGCGGGATGTTTCTTAAAGATCGACTTGCGTTCGGGCTATCATCATGTAAAGGTTAGAGAAGACGATGTTCCAAAGACGGCTTTCCGGACGCAGTATGGTCACTATGAGTTTCTAGTGATGCCGTTCGGGTTAACAAATGCACTGGCGGTGTTCGTGGATTTGATGAACCGGGTGTGCCGACCTTTCCTCGACAAGTCGGTGATTGTATTCATAGATGACATTTTGGTGTACTCCAAAGATGAAGTCGAGCACGAGTCTCATTTACGGGAGGTGTTGGAAGTCCTAAGAAAAGAAAAGCTTTACGCAAAATTCTCCAAGTGCGAATTTTGGTTAGAAGAAGTGCAATCCTTGGGTCACGTAGTTACCCGAGATGGAGTGATGAATTGGGAACCTCCTAAAAGCCCGGGCGAGATTCGAAGCTTCTTGGGTTTGGCGGGTTACTACCGAAGGTTTATTCAAGATTTTTCTAAGATTGCTTCTTCGTTGATGGCATTGACACGGAAGAATGTGAAGTTTGTTTGGACCGAAGCGCAAGAGAAGGCATTCCGTACTCTCCAAAAGAAATTATGTGAAGCGCCAATTTTATCCTTACCCGAGGGATCGGAAGATTTTGTGGTCTATAGTGATGCATCCAAGATGGGTTTGGGGTGCGTGTTAATGCAAAGGGGGAAGGTGATCGCCTATGCTTTGAGGCAACTTAAAGTGCATGAAAAGAACTATCCTACGCATGATTTGGAATTGGCCGCGGTGGTGTTCGCGTTGAAGTTGTGGCGTCACTACCTTTATGGCACGAAATGTACTTTGTACACCGATCACAAGAGTTTGAAGTATGTGTTCGATCAAAAGGAACTGAACATGAGACAACGAAGGTGGTTGGAGTTTCTCAAGGATTATGATTGTGAATTGCCTTACCATCCGGGTAAGGCCAATGTGGTTGCCGACTCCTTGAGTCGAAAAGAGTATAGTGGAAGTCTACGCGCCAATATCTCAAGGATCGACATAGTGTCAAGCTTGATAGAACGAATTAGAGCGGCTCAATCTGAAGCCTTGAAGGAAGAAAACCTCAAAGACGAAGTGATGGTGAAACAAAAGCAACTTTTAACGGAGGATAACCGTGGAGTCAAATTGTTCAACGGACGTGTGTGGGTGCCTAAGATCGATGGGAATCGGGAACTACTCATGGATGAGGTGCACAAGTCAAAGTACTCCATTCATCCCGGGAGTACCAAGATGTACCGGGATTTAAAGCTAACTTATTGGTGGCCAGTCATGAAGTTGGATGTGGCGCATTATGTGGAGCAGTGTACGACTTGCTCACAAGTGAAGGCTCAACATCAGTTCCCCTATGGTAGCTTGCGACCTTTGGAAATCCCTGAGTGGAAGTGGGAGAAAATCACGATGGATTTTGTGACTAAGTTACCGAAGACCTTGAAAGGTCACGACACCATCTGGGTGATAGTGGATCGGTTGACAAAGAGTGCACATTTCTTGGCTATGCAGGAAACTTTGCCTATGGACAAATTGGCAAGACTCTACATTAATGAAGTGGTTTCGAGGCACGATGTACCCGTATCCATAGTCTCCGATCGGGATAGCCGGTTCACATCAAGATTTTGGCAAACACTACAAGAGGAACTTTGTACAAGGGTAAAGTTGAGTACGGCGTATCATCCACAAACGGATGGTCAAAGCGAAAGGACCATTCAAACCTTGGAATATATGTTAAGGGCATGTGTAATCGACTTCGAGGGCAATTGGGATAATCATCTACCGTTAGTAGAATTCGTTTACAACAATAGTTATCATTCGAGCTTGAAGGCGGCACCGTTTGAGGCTTTGTATGGGAGAAAGTGTAGGACTCCCGCGTGTTGGCTAGAGGCAGGAGAAAAGCAATTTTCCGGACCGGAAATCGTACAAGAAACGGCCGATAAAGTCAAGATCATTAGGGAACGGTTGAAAGAGGCCCAAGATCGGCAAAAGGGCTACGCTGACAAGAAAAGGAGACCAGTAGAATTCCAAGTGGGAGAAAGGGTGATGTTGAAAGTATCCCCTTGGAAGGGATTGATTCATTTTGGAAAGCGTGGGAAGTTGTGTCCTCGTTTCCTTGGGCCATTCACCATTCTAGAACGTGTGGGTTCGCAAGCCTACAAGTTGGACTTACCCATGGAAATGGATGGAATCCATCCAACCTTCCATGTGTGTTACCTACGAAAGTGCCTAGCGGAAGGAGAGAGCGTGATACCATTGTCGGAAATCCGGGTGGAGGACAATCGTTGTGTCGAGGAGCCCGAAGCTATTTTGGATAGAGCGGTTACGAAACTTCGACACAAAGAGATAGTCAAGGTCAAAGTGCAATGGAGGCACCACCGGGGTGCCAACGTGACTTGGGAACCGGAGGAGGATATGAAGCGCCGATACCCTCATTTGTTTGCATTGCTTGAGATTTCGAGGACGAAATCTTTTCCAAGTTGGGGAGGATTGTAACACCCCAAATTTTCAATATTTATCAAAAGGTCTATGTGTGATTTCATGCATGCAAGCTTTACCGTTTAGCCAACTTAGTTCACGAGCTCGAAAATCGGTTTCGAAATGGAAAAGGGGCGTTGGACAACAGATGGGGCGTGGTTAGCGACAATGACCAGCGACTATGCCTCGGGCATAGTCGCATGTGTCATTGTCGCGATGAGAGGCCAAGGTTGGCAAATCGAACAGAAGGTTGGTGGTTGATCGCGACTGTGCCCCGCGACAATGCCCAGGGCATTGTCGCCCTGTCAATGTCGTGCTAGGGGGCTGTACTGCTGTTTCAGACCAGGTTTTATAAGGGTTCAGCTAGCTTCTTTCTCATTTCTCATCCAAGGTCGATTCTACTCCTGTTTGGGGCGATTTTGCTGTCAAGTGTGGGTAAGTTCTTTTCTCCTATCATCTCTCATCATTTATGGATCTCATCCACCATATTTATGAGAAATCTTCTCCATCTCTAGGTCATTAAGTGATTCTCACATTCAAGTAAACTCAAGTGTTCAAAGGGCTTCCTCATCCATCATTTAGGGTTTTGAGTTTTTGTAAAACCCTCTAAGGTGAGTTGTATTCTCACTCTGTGCTCTATACATGTCATGAATGTTAAATCCCCATCTTATTTCTTGTATCTACTATCATTACATGATTTACATATATAACCTAAATTGGGTTTGTTTGAGAAAGCATGAGACCTTGTTGAAATAAAAGATGATAAAGATGAATGGTGTAAACATCTATTGATTTCCAAGTATTGTTGTTCTTATCCTACATATTTTATCATCTAAAAGTAATTTTGACCGACCTAGGTCAAAATTAGGGTTTTGGACATATTTGGGGTTTTCAAGAAGATGATGTTCTAATTAAAAAGAGTTTATGTTATAAAAGAGGACAAAAGCTTAGATTGGGAAATCTTGACATTTGGTAGACATTAATACTCCCAAGTGGATGGTAGATTTTATGTAATCCTTCCTTAAATAAATTTATTTCATAACTAAACATATAGGGGTAATATAGTAATAATGACAATTATCCAAACGTGTAATCACGTTTGAACCGTTTGTTGTGTCACATTCTGGTGATCACTAATTTTCAATTATTAAAAAATGTCTTATATTTTATAATTTATATTGTAAAGTCATTAACATTTCATTGATAATGCTAGTAATAATAATCGATGCATGTATGGATAAATTAAAGTTGACACAGTTAGTTATTTCATACAGTTGTTGTACACACTAATTAATTTAGCCGCTCAAAACTATTTAAAATACTTGTAAACACATAATATATAAGTTTATAATTATGTTATGGCAATTTTTTGCAAAAAGTAAGAGAATGCACGCGACATATTAAAAATTTTGTGAAGATGTTGGTTTTAGAGCTTTGGGACCGAACTTTGATATGTCCGTTCGATAAAATTCGACTTATTTTATAATTGAAAATTTTCTAAAACAAAGAAGTTATTTGCAAATATTTTATAATATCCATTACACTAATAATTCTATTGGAAAATTTGATTGGTCGTGCTTGAGGGATTATACGGTATTTTGGACGATTTAAAAAATGCAACAATTATTTTATCGATTATTTATTTTCCAACAAGCCTTTTACTTTTAAATCAATTATATATTTTGGCAAATAAATTTCACAATACGAATACCATCACGATTGGGGAACGTTGATGAGTTCAATGAAAGCAAAATTGTCAAAATATATATAGAAAACATTTTTTTTACCTTTAGCGACGACATGCCATCGCAGTAACTAAAATATAAAGTTTTAACATTTCACCTACTGTGACGACATGTAGGTAAAAAACTATATTCTATATATTGCGGAAAAATATAGTGGAAGTAGAGAGATATAGCTACGAGCCTTTAACCACAAACACTATTATCGACGACGGTGGTAGCAGTTAACCTTGTCGTCGCAAAAGGCTAGCTTTGTTGCAATGGATTGAAGTTCAATTGAAAATTCCAGATCCATGTGATTGATGTCGTGTTGTATGTGTGTGTGGTTGGTCAGGTACGAGTACCAGAATTAACGTGTGTATGGTTACGTGGTTTTCATGACACTGATTCACTGACTGAAGGAACGGTGGTGTCTCAAACCTCAAAATGGATTTAAAATCATATGTCCCGAACTTTCATACCTCGTTTATGTCATACTAATCATGTAAAGTTAGCGTTTCTATTATTATTATTTAATATTAATTTATTTTGACAAAAAGGGTAAGAAAAAGGTTAGGGACAAAATGGTGGAACATGAAAGGGCTTTTGATGAAAATATCCCTCTCCCCCCTCCCAAAGGAACGTGATATAAATTGGGAAATTATTTAAAATGCCTCAAGTTGATAAATCGGTTATCAAAATGCCCCAAATCTCTTTGGATTTGTCAAAATGCCCCATAATTTCGTGATTTATCCCGCGATCCCAGACTCTGACTAAACACCCCTCAAATTTGACCCGCGATGTCCGTTATACCCCTGATCCGCGATGCAATTTACATTTTAACCCCCTGGTCCTGGATGAAAATTTACATTATTGTGGACTAATTATTTAACACACATATAATTTCATTTCATACTCCTATAATTATTTAATTAGTTTACTTTATACCTTTTATTTTTCTAATTTTCATTTTATACCTTTATCATATTAACACATATAATTGTTTATTAACTAAAATACGTTAAAAAATAAATTTTAATTTTAACAAGTTACACAATTATATTCGTCTCTTCGATACCTTCGAAATGAGACCAATATTGAATATTTTTTGATTTAATTTTATTAAATATCATATATATATTACATAAAAATATTTTTAATATTTACAATTCATAACCTTATAGTTAAACATTTAATTTATGGTACATTCCTTACTTTTCTAATTTTCGTTTTACACTCTTATCACATTAACATAATAATCATATATTAATTAAAGAGTAAATTATGGATTTGGTCCATGTGGTTTTCTAAAATTTTAGATTGGGTCCCTCTTAAGATTTAATTACTGATTAGGTCACTGTGGTTTTTGTTTTACTTCAGATCAGGTCCTTCACCCAACTCCAGTTAGATAACTGACGTTCAACCCTCCTCATGTGCCCTCCACGTGAGGGCATCTTTGTCATTCTAAAAAACCTTTATTTTTTATACTTATTTTTGAACCCAAATCAAATACGTTCAAGTTTCAGAGAAGACGCTTTGTGGTGGAAGGAATCGGGACAAGATCGACGTTTTGTTGCTGCTACCGGAAGGAATCGACGTTTTGCTGCTGCTACCGGAAGGAATCGACGTTTTATGAGTTATTCGATTTCGACTTCGACGTTTTCGATTTATGTTCTACAAACACCATATAATCATAGAGTGTTCTACAAACACCAGATGATCTTGCAAAGCATACGGGTACCATCAGATTCGGATGAGAGAGGGAGATGAGTGGAAAACCGCGTTCAAAACCAAGCTTGGATTATATGAGTGGTTAGTTATGCCATTCGGTCTTACGAATGCACCCAGTACTTTCATGAGATTGATGCACGAAGTTCTCAAACCTTTTTTGGGTAAGTTCGTGGTGGTTTATTTGGATGATATTATGATTTATAGCAAAAACATGGCCGATCATCTAAATCACCTTAAAAGCGTTTTTGAGGTTTTGAGAAAACAGAAACTGTACGCAAAGATGGAAAAGTGTTATTTTCTTGTGCGAAGTGTTGTGTTTCTTGGCTATATTGTGTCAAAAGAAGGTGTTTCGGTTGATCCATCTAAGGTGGCAGCAATCAAGTCTTGGCCGATTCCTAAAAACATAACAGAGGTTAGATCGTTCCATGGCCTCGCTTCGTTTTATAGAAGATTTGTGAAGAACTTCTCCAGCGTAGTCGCACCTATGACTGAATGTCTCAAAAAGGAAAAGGGGAAGTTTGAATGGACAAAGGAAGCTCAAAAATCGTTTGACTTGGTAAAAGAACTCTTATGTCAAGCGCCTATTCTGGCATTACCAGATTTCTCATGCCCCTTTGAAGTCGAAACTGATGCTAGTGGAGTTGGGATTGGGGCTGTTTTAGTCCAAAAGAAATGCCCTATTTCGTACTTTAGTGAGAAATTGAATGGAGCTCGCTTAAACTATTCCACGTATGACAAGGAGTTTTATGCAATTGTGAGAGCTCTAGATCACTGGAGTCACTATTTGAGGCCAAACCACTTTATTTTGCATTCGGATCATGAAGCATTAAAGTACATACATGGTCAACAAAAGCTTAATCCACGACATGCCAAGTGGGTTCAATTCCTTCAATCTTTCAATTTTTCATCAAAGTATAAGGAAGGTAAAACTAATGTGGTGGCCGACGCCTTGTCTAGAAGACATGCAATGCTTGGTGTTCTAAGTTTCAGGTTGCTTGGGCTTGAATTGATCAAAGAATACTACAAGGAAGATGGAGATTTCAGGCCTATTCTGGAACAGTGTTCGAAGGGATCTATAGGCTCTTATGTACTACAAGATGGATTTCTCTTCAAAGGAAATCGAATATGCATTCCTAAATGTTCCATTCGAGAGCTGTTGGTACGCGAAGCTCATGGTGGAGGGTTGGCAGGTCATTTTGGCAATACGAAAACTTTAACGATGTTACAAGAGCACTTTTATTGGCCAAAGATGTTGGGAGATGTCGAAGCTGTGATTTCAAGATGTGCAACTTGTCAAAAGGCTAAAAGTACGTTTCATCAAGGCTTATATACTCCACTACCAGTTGCGGAGTTTCCCTGGGAAGATGTATCTATGGACTTCATTGTTGGACTACCTAGAACGCAAAGAGGCACGAATTCGATCATGGTGGTGGTGGACAGATTTTCGAAGATGGCTCACTTTGTTCCATGCCAAAAAACGGATGATGCCATGAAGGTGGCGTATTTGTATTTCAAAGAGATTACCCGGTTACATGGAATACCTAAAACCATTGTAAGTGATCGAGATACCAAGTTTATGTCTTTCTTTTGGAAATCCTTGTGGAAGCTTGTAGGGACAAAGTTACTTTTTAGAACTTCCTATCATCCACAAATGGACGGTCAAACCGAGGTGACGAATCGTACTCTTGGTGTTCTTTTGCGTGGTTTGGTGAACAAAACTCAAAAGGATTGGGACGTAAAACTGGCACATGCAGAATTCGCTTATAACAGATCACCCACTCATGCTACGAAGCATTCTCCATTTGAAGTGGTTTATGGAGTTAATCCACGATTACCAGTTGATTTTGTGGCTGTTCCTAAACAAGAGTGGATTCATGAGGATGCCAAGGCTAAACTTGAGTTTATGCAGAAGCTCCATGCACAAGTTCGTGCAAGAATTGAGAAAGTGAATGACATGTACAAAGCACGGGCAAATAAAAATCGCAAACAGCAGGTTTTCGAGATTGGGGACTTAGTTTGGCTGCACTTGCGAAAGGAGAGATTCCCAAGTAAAAGGAAAAACAAGCTTATGCCCCGTAGTGAAGGACCTTTCAAAATCGTTGAAAAGATTGGAGATAATGCATATAAACTTCAGTTACCTGGTGATTATGGAGTTAGTGCCACATTCAATGTTGGGGACTTGACTCGTTATATTCCAGATCAAGAACTTCAAGGTTTGAGGACAAACTCTTTTAAAGAAGAGGAGGATGATACGAGTATGAAGAATGACGGGAATCTACTCATTATATACGACAACAACATTGGGTTGGATTTTAATTCAATCGGGTCCTTAAATTCACAATTCGAGCTGAATTCAAGAAGTAGAGATCTCTGCATTGTTTCGTACTCCATTTAGTTATTTAAATCGTTTTCATGGTTTGTTTTACCCACTGGGTTTTTGGGTTTCACTTGAAACCGGTTTTACCAGGTTTGGGATTAGGTTTATTTGATTATTAGTATTATGATAGGATAAGGATTTGAATAGATAGTTTCCTTTTATTAGTTTCCTTAGTTTCCTTTTTAGTAGTTTCCTTATTTTAGCCTATAAAAACTCATGTACTCCACAAGATTTAGGGAATGAAGAAAAGAGTGAATTTTCAGATTTTCGTTTCTTTACAAACGATTCTTTCTTTGCAAGTTGGTGGATTTAATCCTTTATATTTGCATACGGTTTGTTCTTGTTCTTGAGGGTGCTTTTGCTGTAATCAAGAATTTGATCATTCCAACCTCTTGTTGAGGATCTGGTGGCGTGGCCTTTAGGATTCAAAACTAGAGTTCTATCATTCGTGTGTCGTTTTCTTAATCTAGTTAAGAAGATTTCACTTCAACTTTGGTATCAGAGCTGCGTTGGAACATCCTAGAAGATTTACTACTTCAAGAAGGCTGCAAGATCGAATTCTTTTTAAGATTTCGAAAGATTTGATCAAAGGAGGATGACTAGCGAAGAAGATACAAACGAAAAGAAGGAGATCCCCAGGGGTCTTACATTCGAACAGGACAAAAACCTACGAAGAGATCAACAGCTTGAAGAACTCGAAACTAAGATGAATACTATCTTAGGGTTTCTGGAGAAGCAAGCAAATTTGTCCAAAACTAAAATCAGATCTGATTCGGGTTCCGAATCTCCAAGCAACGATTCATCAAGAACTAAGCTAAGGAGGAAAAAACATGACACGTCTTCTAGTGAAGAAGATCACCGGTATAGATCAAGAAGAAAAGACAAGGAGAAGGATGATGATCGTAACCTAAGGCTTGACATTCCAGAATTTAACGGAAGTTCAGATCCAGAAAAGCTGTTAGATTGGATAAGGCGTGCAGAACGTGTTTTCAGATTCAAAGACTATGACGATCGAAAAGCCTACAGAATTGCAGAATTAAAACTCACCTCCTATGCAAGTCTATGGTTTGATAACTTCCAGCAAAAAAGACGCAAAGAAGGAAGAAGTCGAATTGATTCTTGGAGCAAACTCAAGAAGTATCTCAAGAAAAGGTTTGTACCTGATGATTATGAGCAAGTTAATTTCATAAAGATGCAAACTTTGAAACAAAACTCCATGACCGTTGAAGAGTATATTACTGAATTCGAGCGGTTGAGTATGCTTTGCAACCTCGAAGAGAAAGAAGAACACAAAATGGCCCATTTTATTGCTGGATTGGACGAGTATATCACTGATAAGGTGGAATTGCAACCTTACTGGTCGAGTGAAGAGGTTTTCAAGGTGGCTGCAAGGATTGAAAGGCAAGCAAAAGCAAAAAAGCTGAAAACTTTCATTAAACCTTTTGATCGCAACAAGGAAAAGGCAACTTCAAGTTCGAGCTTTCCCAGGCTTGATTTTTCAAAGTATGATAAAACAAGACAACCCAAGGAGAAGGTCGTGAATTCCAAACCTCAGGAAATTCCATAAGATAAAAGGATGTGTTTTAAGTGCAAGGGTTATGGACACATACAAAGCAATTGTCCCAGTAAGCGTATCATGACTCTAAAAGAGATTCAAGAGATTCAAGACGTATATGGTGAGAATTTGGGTGAAGAAGAGGAGCTTAAAGAAGAGAATGAGCAAAAAAACGAGCATGAGGATGAGCACGTGAGCGAAGTGGAACCAGAAACAAACGGGAAGGCCCTTGTTCTACGTCGAAGTTTGCACTCTAAGCTGATCCCGTTAGAAGAAACTCAAAGAGATAAATTGTTCGTGACCAGATGCAATGTGAAAGGTCGTCTCTGTCAGATAATCATTGACACGGGTAGCTGCACTAATGTTGTTTCCACAACCTTGGTCGACAAACTCAAGTACCCAACGACAGATCATCCAAAACCGTACAAGTTGCATTGGCTCAACGACACCAATGATGTTAAGGTACACAAACAAGCCCTAATTTCTTTTAAAATTGGGAAATTTGATGACTCGGTGCTTTGTGACGTTTGCCCTATGGATGCATGTCACATACTATTGGGTAGACCATGGCAATATGACGGATTTGTCAAGTTTGATGGTCGAACCAACGTGTATGTGGTTAAAAAGAGTAAGGACGCTAAACCTTTTGCCTTGACACCGGTTGTTCATGATGAAACTGTCAAGACCACGGAAAATAAAAGGGAAGTTCTTTTGGTTGGTGAAAAGGAGATCGACAAAGAGTTTGCGTCAAGTGGCGTATGTTTTGCAATAATTTCCAAAGAAGTTGAAGAAAAATCTAAAGCCATAATGCCACCCGTTCTGAGCTCCTTGATAAATGAATTTAGTGATGTGTTTCCCAATGAACTACCCCCTGGTTTACCTCCGATTCGCGGTATCGAACATCAAATCGATCTTATCCCGGGAGCACCAATACCAAATAAAGCAGCTTATAGGAGTAATCCGGAAGAAACAAGGGAATTGCAGAAACAGATTGAAGAACTTCTGGAAAGAGGTTATGTGCGCGAAAGTATGAGTCCATGTGCCGTACCTACCTTATTGGTGCCAAAAAAAGATGGGGGATGGCGTATGTGCATTGATAGTAGAGCGGTAAACAACATCACAATCAAGTATCGTTTCCTATCCCAAGATTAGACGACTTACTTGATGAATTGAATGGATCTAAACTATTCTCAAAAATAGATTTGAGGAGTGGGTACCATCAGATTCGGATGAGAGAGGGAGATGAGTGGAAAACCGCGTTCAAAACCAAGCTTGGATTATATGAGTGGTTAGTTATGCCATTCGGTCTTACGAATGCACCCAGTACTTTCATGAGATTGATGCACGAAGTTCTCAAACCTTTTTTGGGTAAGTTCGTAGTGGTTTATTTGGATGATATTCTGATTTATAGCAAAAACATGGCCGATCATCTAAATCACCTTAAAAGCGTTTTTGAGGTTTTGAGAAAACAGAAACTGTACGCAAAGATGGAGAAGTGTTATTTTCTTGTGCCAAGTGTTGTGTTTCTTGGCTATATTGTGTCAAAAAAAGGTGTTTCGGTTGATCCATCTAAGGTGGCAGCAATCAAGTCTTGGCCGATTCCTAAAAACATAACAGAGGTTAGATCGTTCCATGGCCTCGCTTCGTTTTATAGAAGATTTGTGAAGAACTTCTCCAGCGTAGTCGCACCTATGACTGAATGTCTCAAAAAGGAAAAGGGGAAGTTTGAATGGACAAAGGAAGCTCAAAAATCGTTTGACTTGGTAAAAGAACTCTTATGTCAAGCTCCTATTCTGGCATTACCAGATTTCTCATGCCCCTTTGAAGTCGAAACTGATGCTAGTGGAGTTGGGATTGGGGCTGTTTTAGTCCAAAAGAAATGCCCTATTTCGTACTTTAGTGAGAAATTGAATGGAGCTCGCTTAAACTATTCCACGTATGACAAGGAGTTTTATGCAATTGTGAGAGCTCTAGATCACTGGAGTCACTATTTGAGGCCAAACCACTTTATTTTGCATTCGGATCATGAAGCATTAAAGTACATACATGGTCAACAAAAGCTTAATCCACGACATGCCAAGTGGGTTCAATTCCTTCAATCTTTCAATTTTTCATCAAAGTATAAGGAAGGTAAAACTAATGTGGTGGCCGACGCCTTGTCTAGAAGACATGCAATGCTTGGTGTTCTAAGTTTCAGGTTGCTTGGGCTTGAATTGATCAAAGAATACTACAAGGAAGATGGAGATTTCAGGCCTATTCTGGAACAGTGTTCGAAGGGATCTATAGGCTCTTATGTACTACAAGATGGATTTCTCTTCAAAGGAAATCGAATATGCATTCCTAAATGTTCCATTCGAGAGCTGTTGGTACGCGAAGCTCATGGTGGAGGGTTGGCAGGTCATTTTGGCAATACGAAAACTTTAACGATGTTACAAGAGCACTTTTATTGGCCAAAGATGTTGGGAGATGTCGAAGCTGTGATTTCAAGATGTGCAACTTGTCAAAAGGCTAAAAGTACGTTTCATCAAGGCTTATATACTCCACTACCAGTTGCGGAGTTTCCCTGGGAAGATGTATCTATGGACTTCATTGTTGGACTACCTAGAACGCAAAGAGGCACGGATTCGATCATGGTGGTGGTGGACAGATTTTCGAAGATGGCTCACTTTGTTCCATGCCAAAAAACGGATGATGCCATGAAGGTGGCGTATTTGTATTTCAAAGAGATTACCCGGTTACATGGAATACCTAAAACCATTGTAAGTGATCGAGATACCAAGTTTATGTCTTTCTTTTGGAAATCCTTGTGGAAGCTTGTAGGGACAAAGTTACTTTTTAGAACTTCCTATCATCCACAAATGGACGGTCAAACCGAGGTGACGAATCGTACTCTTGGTGTTCTTTTGCGTGGTTTGGTGAACAAAACTCAAAAGGATTGGGACGTAAAACTGGCACATGCAGAATTCGCTTATAACAGATCACCCACTCATGCTACGAAGCATTCTCCATTTGAAGTGGTTTATGGAGTTAATCCACGATTACCAGTTGATTTTGTGGCTGTTCCTAAACAAGAGTGGATTCATGAGGATGCCAAGGCTAAACTTGAGTTTATGCAGAAGCTCCATGCACAAGTTCGTGCAAGAATTGAGAAAGTGAATGACATGTACAAAGCACGGGCAAATAAAAATCGCAAACAGCAGGTTTTCGAGATTGGGGACTTAGTTTGGCTGCACTTGCGAAAGGAGAGATTCCCAAGTAAAAGGAAAAACAAGCTTATGCCCCGTAGTGAAGGACCTTTCAAAATCGTTGAAAAGATTGGAGATAATGCATATAAACTTCAGTTACCTGGTGATTATGGAGTTAGTGCCACATTCAATGTTGGGGACTTGACTCGTTATATTCCAGATCAAGAACTTCAAGGTTTGAGGACAAACTCTTTTAAAGAAGAGGAGGATGATACGAGTATGAAGAATGACGGGAATCTACTCATTATATACGACAACAACATTGGGTTGGATTTTAATTCAATCGGGTCCTTAAATTCACAATTCGAGCTGAATTCAAGAAGTAGAGATCTCTGCATTGTTTCGTACTCCATTTAGTTATTTAAATCGTTTTCATGGTTTGTTTTACCCACTGGGTTTTTGGGTTTCACTTGAAACCGGTTTTACCAGGTTTGGGATTAGGTTTATTTGATTATTAGTATTATGATAGGATAAGGATTTGAATAGATAGTTTCCTTTTATTAGTTTCCTTAGTTTCCTTTTTAGTAGTTTCCTTATTTTAGCCTATAAAAACTCATGTACTCCACAAGATTTAGGGAATGAAGAAAAGAGTGAATTTTCAGATTTTCGTTTCTTTACAAACGATTCTTTCTTTGCAAGTTGGTGGATTTAATCCTTTATATTTGCATACGGTTTGTTCTTGTTCTTGAGGGTGCTTTTGCTGTAATCAAGAATTTGATCATTCCAATCTCTTGTTGAGGATCTGGTGGCGTGGCCTTTAGGATTCAAAACTAGAGTTCTATCATTCGTGTGTCGTTTTCTTAATCTAGTTAAGAAGATTTCACTTCAACTTTGGTATCAGAGCTGCGTTGGAACATCCTAGAAGATTTACTACTTCAAGAAGGCTGCAAGATCGAATTCTTTTTAAGATTTCGAAAGATTTGATCAAAGGAGGATGACTAGCGAAGAAGATACAAACGAAAAGAAGGAGATCCCCAGGGGTCTTACATTCGAACAGGACAAAAACCTACGAAGAGATCAACAGCTTGAAGAACTCGAAACTAAGATGAATACTATCTTAGGGTTTCTGGAGAAGCAAGCAAATTTGTCCAAAACTAAAATCAGATCTGATTCGGGTTCCGAATCTCCAAGCAACGATTCATCAAGAACTAAGCTAAGGAGGAAAAAACATGACACGTCTTCTAGTGAAGAAGATCACCGGTATAGATCAAGAAGAAAAGACAAGGAGAAGGATGATGATCGTAACCTAAGGCTTGACATTCCAGAATTTAACGGAAGTTCAGATCCAGAAAAGCTGTTAGATTGGATAAGGCGTGCAGAACGTGTTTTCAGATTCAAAGACTATGACGATCGAAAAGCCTACAGAATTGCAGAATTAAAACTCACCTCCTATGCAAGTCTATGGTTTGATAACTTCCAGCAAAAAAGACGCAAAGAAGGAAGAAGTCGAATTGATTCTTGGAGCAAACTCAAGAAGTATCTCAAGAAAAGGTTTGTACCTGATGATTATGAGCAAGTTAATTTCATAAAGATGCAAACTTTGAAACAAAACTCCATGACCGTTGAAGAGTATATTACTGAATTCGAGCGGTTGAGTATGCTTTGCAACCTCGAAGAGAAAGAAGAACACAAAATGGCCCATTTTATTGCTGGATTGGACGAGTATATCACTGATAAGGTGGAATTGCAACCTTACTGGTCGAGTGAAGAGGTTTTCAAGGTGGCTGCAAGGATTGAAAGGCAAGCAAAAGCAAAAAAGCTGAAAACTTTCATTAAACCTTTTGATCGCAACAAGGAAAAGGCAACTTCAAGTTCGAGCTTTCCCAGGCTTGATTTTTCAAAGTATGATAAAACAAGACAACCCAAGGAGAAGGTCGTGAATTCCAAACCTCAGGAAATTCCATAAGATAAAAGGATGTGTTTTAAGTGCAAGGGTTATGGACACATACAAAGCAATTGTCCCAGTAAGCGTATCATGACTCTAAAAGAGATTCAAGAGATTCAAGACGTATATGGTGAGAATTTGGGTGAAGAAGAGGAGCTTAAAGAAGAGAATGAGCAAAAAAACGAGCATGAGGATGAGCACGTGAGCGAAGTGGAACCAGAAACAAACGGGAAGGCCCTTGTTCTACGTCGAAGTTTGCACTCTAAGCTGATCCCGTTAGAAGAAACTCAAAGAGATAAATTGTTCGTGACCAGATGCAATGTGAAAGGTCGTCTCTGTCAGATAATCATTGACACGGGTAGCTGCACTAATGTTGTTTCCACAACCTTGGTCGACAAACTCAAGTACCCAACGA
Organism: Saussurea involucrata; assembly: GCA_033807775.1. NCBI lineage: Eukaryota > Viridiplantae > Streptophyta > Magnoliopsida > Asterales > Asteraceae > Saussurea > Saussurea involucrata. The sequence continues at coordinate 7,770,672 of CM066317.1, read as the reverse complement.
CAGATCATCCAAAACCGTACAAGTTGCATTGGCTCAACGACACCAATGATGTTAAGGTACACAAACAAGCCCTAATTTCTTTTAAAATTGGGAAATTTGATGACTCGGTGCTTTGTGACGTTTGCCCTATGGATGCATGTCACATACTATTGGGTAGACCATGGCAATATGACGGATTTGTCAAGTTTGATGGTCGAACCAACGTGTATGTGGTTAAAAAGAGTAAGGACGCTAAACCTTTTGCCTTGACACCGGTTGTTCATGATGAAACTGTCAAGACCACGGAAAATAAAAGGGAAGTTCTTTTGGTTGGTGAAAAGGAGATCGACAAAGAGTTTGCGTCAAGTGGCGTATGTTTTGCAATAATTTCCAAAGAAGTTGAAGAAAAATCTAAAGCCATAATGCCACCCGTTCTGAGCTCCTTGATAAATGAATTTAGTGATGTGTTTCCCAATGAACTACCCCCTGGTTTACCTCCGATTCGCGGTATCGAACATCAAATCGATCTTATCCCGGGAGCACCAATACCAAATAAAGCAGCTTATAGGAGTAATCCGGAAGAAACAAGGGAATTGCAGAAACAGATTGAAGAACTTCTGGAAAGAGGTTATGTGCGCGAAAGTATGAGTCCATGTGCCGTACCTACCTTATTGGTGCCAAAAAAAGATGGGGGATGGCGTATGTGCATTGATAGTAGAGCGGTAAACAACATCACAATCAAGTATCGTTTCCTATCCCAAGATTAGACGACTTACTTGATGAATTGAATGGATCTAAACTATTCTCAAAAATAGATTTGAGGAGTGGGTACCATCAGATTCGGATGAGAGAGGGAGATGAGTGGAAAACCGCGTTCAAAACCAAGCTTGGATTATATGAGTGGTTAGTTATGCCATTCGGTCTTACGAATGCACCCAGTACTTTCATGAGATTGATGCACGAAGTTCTCAAACCTTTTTTGGGTAAGTTCGTAGTGGTTTATTTGGATGATATTCTGATTTATAGCAAAAACATGGCCGATCATCTAAATCACCTTAAAAGCGTTTTTGAGGTTTTGAGAAAACAGAAACTGTACGCAAAGATGGAGAAGTGTTATTTTCTTGTGCCAAGTGTTGTGTTTCTTGGCTATATTGTGTCAAAAAAAGGTGTTTCGGTTGATCCATCTAAGGTGGCAGCAATCAAGTCTTGGCCGATTCCTAAAAACATAACAGAGGTTAGATCGTTCCATGGCCTCGCTTCGTTTTATAGAAGATTTGTGAAGAACTTCTCCAGCGTAGTCGCACCTATGACTGAATGTCTCAAAAAGGAAAAGGGGAAGTTTGAATGGACAAAGGAAGCTCAAAAATCGTTTGACTTGGTAAAAGAACTCTTATGTCAAGCTCCTATTCTGGCATTACCAGATTTCTCATGCCCCTTTGAAGTCGAAACTGATGCTAGTGGAGTTGGGATTGGGGCTGTTTTAGTCCAAAAGAAATGCCCTATTTCGTACTTTAGTGAGAAATTGAATGGAGCTCGCTTAAACTATTCCACGTATGACAAGGAGTTTTATGCAATTGTGAGAGCTCTAGATCACTGGAGTCACTATTTGAGGCCAAACCACTTTATTTTGCATTCGGATCATGAAGCATTAAAGTACATACATGGTCAACAAAAGCTTAATCCACGACATGCCAAGTGGGTTCAATTCCTTCAATCTTTCAATTTTTCATCAAAGTATAAGGAAGGTAAAACTAATGTGGTGGCCGACGCCTTGTCTAGAAGACATGCAATGCTTGGTGTTCTAAGTTTCAGGTTGCTTGGGCTTGAATTGATCAAAGAATACTACAAGGAAGATGGAGATTTCAGGCCTATTCTGGAACAGTGTTCGAAGGGATCTATAGGCTCTTATGTACTACAAGATGGATTTCTCTTCAAAGGAAATCGAATATGCATTCCTAAATGTTCCATTCGAGAGCTGTTGGTACGCGAAGCTCATGGTGGAGGGTTGGCAGGTCATTTTGGCAATACGAAAACTTTAACGATGTTACAAGAGCACTTTTATTGGCCAAAGATGTTGGGAGATGTCGAAGCTGTGATTTCAAGATGTGCAACTTGTCAAAAGGCTAAAAGTACGTTTCATCAAGGCTTATATACTCCACTACCAGTTGCGGAGTTTCCCTGGGAAGATGTATCTATGGACTTCATTGTTGGACTACCTAGAACGCAAAGAGGCACGGATTCGATCATGGTGGTGGTGGACAAATTTTCGAAGATGGCTCACTTTGTTCCATGCCAAAAAATGGATGATGCCATGAAGGTGGCGTATTTGTATTTCAAAGAGATTACCCGGTTACATGGAATACCTAAAACCATTGTAAGTGATCGAGATACCAAGTTTATGTCTTTCTTTTGGAAATCCTTGTGGAAGCTTGTAGGGACAAAATTACTTTTTAGCACGTCCTATCATCCACAAATGGACGGTCAAACCGAGGTGACGAATCGTACTCTTGGTGTTCTTTTGCGTGGTTTGGTGAACAAAACTCAAAAGGATTGGGACGTAAAACTGGCACATGCAGAATTCGCTTATAACAGATCACCCACTCATGCTACGAAGCATTCTCCATTTGAAGTGGTTTATGGAGTTAATCCACGATTACCAGTTGATTTTGTGGCTGTTCCTAAACAAGAGTGGATTCATGAGGATGCCAAGGCTAAACTTGAGTTTATGCAGAAGCTCCATGCACAAGTTCGTGCAAGAATTGAGAAAGTGAATGACATGTACAAAGCACGGGCAAATAAAAATCGCAAACAGCAGGTTTTCGAGATTGGGGACTTAGTTTGGCTGCACTTGCGAAAGGAGAGATTCCCAAGTAAAAGGAAAAACAAGCTTATGCCCCGTAGTGAAGGACCTTTCAAAATCGTTGAAAAGATTGGAGATAATGCATATAAACTTCAGTTACCTGGTGATTATGGAGTTAGTGCCACATTCAATGTTGGGGACTTGACTCGTTATATTCCAGATCAAGAACTTCAAGGTTTGAGGACAAACTCTTTTGAAGAAGAGGAGGATGATACGAGTATGAAGAATGACGAGAATCTGCTCATTATATACGACAGCAACATTGGGTTGGATTTTAATTCAATCGGGTCCTTAAATTCACAATTCGAGCTGAATTCAAGAAGTAGAGATCTCTGCATTGTTTCGTACTCCATTTAGTTATTTAAATCGTTTTCATGGTTTGTTTTACCCACTGGGTTTTTGGGTTTCACTTGAAACCGGTTTTACCAGGTTTGGGATTAGGTTTATTTGATTATTAGTATTATGATAGGATAAGGATTTGAATAGATAGTTTCCTTTTATTAGTTTCCTTAGTTTCCTTTTTAGTAGTTTCCTTATTTTAGCCTATAAAAACTCATGTACTCCACAAGATTTAGGGAATGAAGAAAAGAGTGAATTTTCAGATTTTCGTTTCTTTACAAACGATTCTTTCTTTGCAAGTTGGTGGATTTAATCCTTTATATTTGCATACGGTTTGTTCTTGTTCTTGAGGGTGCTTTTGCTGTAATCAAGAATTTGATCATTCCAACCTCTTGTTGAGGATCTGGTGGCGTGGCCTTTAGGATTCAAAACTAGAGTTCTATCATTCGTGTGTCGTTTTCTTAATCTAGTTAAGAAGATTTCACTTCAACTTTGGTATCAGAGCTGCGTTGGAACATCCTAGAAGATTTACTACTTCAAGAAGGCTGCAAGATCGAATTCTTTTTAAGATTTCGAAAGATTTGATCAAAGGAGGATGACTAGCGAAGAAGATACAAACGAAAAGAAGGAGATCCCCAGGGGTCTTACATTCGAACAGGCCAAAAACCTACGAAGAGATCAACAGCTTGAAGAACTCGAAACTAAGATGAATACTATCTTAGGGTTTCTAGAGAAGCAAGTAAATTTGTCCAAAACTAAAATCAGATCTGATTCGGGTTCCGAATCTCCAAGCAACGATTCATCAAGAACTAAGCTAAGGAGGAAAAAACATGACACGTCTTCTAGTGAAGAAGATCACCGGTATAGATCAAGAAGAAAAGACAAGGAGAAGGATGATGATCGTAACCTAAGGCTTGACATTCCAGAATTTAACGAAAGTTCAGATCCAGAAAAGCTGTTAGATTGGATAAGGCGTGCAGAACGTGTTTTCAGATTCAAAGACTATGACGATCGAAAAGCCTACAGAATTGCAGAATTAAAACTCACCTCCTATGCAAGTCTATGGTTTGATAATGTTGGTGCAAGTGTACCACATCTCTATATATTTTATATATTTATTTTGATGATTACAAACACACCGTATTATTGTTTTTCTAACAATTTTATCCAAGTGTGCAGTTAATTGGACAACATGAAGATTTTATCTGAAGAGTCCAAGACTGGTGTTTACGTCATCATATATCTCATAATAATAAACACCCTAAAATAATATACCACTTGGATATTTCAAAAACCTAACCCAACACTATTTTTAAACTAAACTAAATCTTTGATTTAAATTAATTTAGAAATGTTTTGAATTTAAAATTGAATTATTTAATTTTAAGCCAAAAGAATAATTGTTGACTCTTTTGGAATAATGCAAAAAGAATTCAGATACTATTTTTAGCTATGGTCTTTCAACAATCGATGTGACTCCTCTCTGGCGCCGAGCTACTTTTTCAGGCGGTATACCGCGTGGTGTATGGCGGTATACCGCGGCTCTGTTACGTATGGCAGGTTCTTGCAGGTTGACCTTCCTGCTGTCAGCCACCTTTTTCAGGCGGTATACCGCGTGGTGTATGGTGGTATACCGCGGCTCTGCTGCAAGTGCTGCAGGTTGCTTTTGCAGGTTGACTTCTTTATGTCAGCTTTTTCTGGGCGGTATACCGCGCCCATATAGGCGGTATACCGCGGCACCCTCTCGACCGTTGCTGCTCCAAGTATATATACATGCAGCTTCTCAACTCCATGCAACACAATACATATTGAAAAATCTATCTCTTGGAGAAATTACCAGCTACACCCATCACTTATTCAATATATTTTTTGAGTGATCAAACCCTCAAAGATCCAAGTGTTATACTTATACAAGAGTGATTAATATTGTGAGATATATTCTCTTGTAAGTATTTGAATAGTGTGAGTGATTCACGTTCTCGAGCAAAAGCAAGAGATTTTATTATCATTGTATCAAGGTTTGTGTTCTACCATAAAGAACACTTATAGTGAATCAGTGTGTCGAGAAGTGTCTCGGCAAGTGGACTAGCCAGCCAGTTGGTGGTGAACCACTTTAAATCTCGGTGTCAGTATCAATATTCTCTACCCTTATCTCTTTATATTCCCGTTGTGCACTTAATTTTATTTATATATTTGTTGTGCATGCAATATTTGTTGTTGATTTTGATAAGAGAATTTGTATTTGTGAAATATTTTTAAATACAACCTTTACCCCCCCTAAGGTTGTCCTAACAATTGGTATCAGAGCGGGTTGCAAGTTTCTTTAAAAATATTTGTGCTTTTTAAAAACTTGTTCTTGTATTTTAAATGGCAACCTCTGAGGGAATTATTTCTACAAAGATTCCGCAAATTGACACCGAAAATTTTGGTCTTTGGGCAAATCTTTTTGAATGCTACGTTCGTGGCAAAAGTCGAAAAATTTGGGACATTATTAAAAATGGAGATTATAAACCCACCAAAACCAAAGATGGAGTAATTAGTGAAAAACCAGTAGCGGAATGGTCCGCCGCTGAGGATGCTTGGGTTTGCTTAAATTTTGAAGCTAAAAATATTCTTTTTTCGGCACTTACTAAAGATGAGATTGAACGTGTTTATTCTTGTGAAACTGCTCACGATATTTGGGAAAATCTAAATAATACTCATAGAGGAAATTCTCAAGTCAAAAGCTCAAAAATAAATATTCTTGTACATGATTATGAAATGTTTGAGATGTTAAAAGATGAGTCAATCGACTCAATGTTTAAACGTTTTAACCTTATCATGGTGAGCTTGAAAGGTCTTGGTAGAACATATCCTAACGAAGATTACGTGCGAAAAATTCTTCGAGCGCTTCCTCCGGAGTGGATGCCGAAAATCACATCCTTGGAAGACTCACGTGACCTCTCAATGATGAAATTAGATGATCTCATTGGAAATCTCAAAGTGCATGAAATTGCACTAAAAAGGAACAAAGATCGGGAGCATGATAAAAAGAAATCTTTGGCGCTTAAAGCTTCAACTTCAAGTGACGAGAAGGAGAAGAAGAAAAAGAAGGAGAAAGCTAGCCCCTCAAAGGATCAACTCGAACATCTTGACGATGTAGCCATGTTGGTAAGAAATTTTTCTAAATTTTTAGCTAACAAAAAGTTTTCAAGAAATGATAGGTTTCAAAGAAAAGGAGATTATCGCCGTGGTGGAGAAAACCGAAGCCGAAAGTTCCATAAACGGAACGACAAAATAAATAAAAATGGCGAATCAAGTGATGATGAAGAAGCCAAGAAAAAGAAGGGCTTTTGCTACTCATGTGGAGACAAGGATCACTATGCCAACGAGTGTCCAAAAAGAAATAAACCTAAAATCAAGAAGGAGAAAGCCTTCGTTGGAGGCGCGTGGAGCGCAAGTGAAGATGAAAATGAGTATGAAGCCATTTGTCTCATGGCGGAAAGCGACGATGAGGTAAACTCGTGTTACTCAAATTACTCTAGCGATGATGAATGTAATGATGATGATGATCTTGATATGTTAAATGATGCCTTTCAAAAAATGGTTATGCTTACAAATAATTATAAAGATGAGAACGCAAAATTAAAGGAAGAATTATTATTAAGTAAAAAGGAAATTCATGATAGCAAACAAAAAATTGCATGCGATAATGAAAAAATCATAAATTTAGAAAATAAATTAAGTGAAAAATATGTTTGCAATTCTTGTGACATTTTAAATAAAGAAATTGCATGCCTTGAGAAAAGAATAGTTGAAAATGATTTATGTGCTAATTGTGATGTGCTTAAAAAGGAAAATGCATGTTTGAAAGAAAAATGTGATAAACATGAAAAAGATAATTTGTTAGCACATGCCTTTCAAAGTAGCAATGAGAAAGTGCTTAAAATGTTAAATATGTCAAATAGCACTAATTGTAGAAAAGGCGTTGGTTCCGATACGTGTAAAGATAAGTGCTTATGTATGCCTATCAAAAGATATTTTGAACCACCTAAAAATGTTGAAATGAGAAAACCGTATGTGCAAAAATCCTCATATATGTCCAACATAAATAATGTGAATTATAAGTCTAGGAAATCTTATGCATGCATGTATAATAGTAAATTTTCTAGACCAAAAAATAGTGTGAATATGCATGCTCCTTTTTACGTCTTTGATAAATATGATCGTAAAATTAAAATGGTACCAAAGTGGATTCCTAAAGGCTCCTTTAGTGTTGATAATCCCGGTGGCATGCGTTTATGGTTTTAAATTTTTTTTATATATATATATTATATACATATATATATATATATATTCTGTGTTTGAAAATTATGAATCAACTCCGAATAGGCTCACCTATTTGGATACGGTGTCTAGGAAAGATAAAGGCGAATTCTTCGAATTCTAATGAGGTCGGTTTTTTAAAGTGCCTTCGCGCTTACCACCCTCACCGTCTTTCCTGGTCGCTTCCAAGTAGAGCTACCGAAAAGGGTTGAGTAAATAATTTTCTTGTCTGTATATTTTTTGTGAAAATATATTTATTATTATATGTGGTTTTCTATGCTAACTTTCAAAGGACCCATAAGATGTGGGGACCATAAAAGTTGTACTTTAAATGTTGTAGATAAATCTTGATATGGATTGGATTCTTGATAGTGGATGCACACGTCACATGACCGGTAACCATAATCTTTTTTCATCATATGAGTCATGTGATGGTGGACTAGTAATCTTTGGAGGAAACTCCAAAGGAAAGGTAATTGGGAAAGGTACAATTTCTTGCAACAATGTTACATTTTTAGATGTTACGCATGTTGATAATTTGAAATTTAACTTGCTAAGTGTTCGTCAACTGTGCAAAAATGGTATAATTGTTGTTTTTGAAGAAGACTCTTGCAAAATTCTGAAAAATGGTAAAGTTCTTTTGAATGGGGTTATAAAAGGAAATCTTTATGTTTGTAAAACTGATGTAAATAAAAATGTTTGTTTATCTTCCGTATATGATAATTCGACCTTGTGGCATAGACGTTTAGGTCACGCTAACCTTAGATTAATTCAAAATTTGAAAAATAAGGAGCTTGTGAGTAACCTTCCAAAATTAAAATTTGATAATCATTTTTGTGATGCATGTCGTGTCGGCAAACAAACTCATGTTTCTCATAAATCAAAAAATGTGATTTCAACTAAAAGAGTTTTAGAACTTTTACACATGGATCTTTTTGGCCCTATGGCCATTCAAAGTTTTGGAGGAAATTATTACACTCTAGTAATTGTAGATGATTTTTCCCGATATACGTGGACTTTGTTTTTAAAACATAAAAATGAAGCTTTTGAAAAATTTAAGATTTTGGGAAAACGAATTCAAAACCAACAAGGTTGCACGATTGTTTCGATTCGTACGGACCATGGACGCGAATTCGATAATGAAACTCAATTTGGTGCGTTTTGCGACAAATATGGTATAACGCACAATTTTTCTGCTCCTCGCACTCCTCAATCTAATGGGGTTGTGGAGAGGAAAAATAGAACCCTACAAGAAATGAGTAGGACAATGCTCAATGAACATCAAGTTCCCCAAAAGTTTTGGTGTGATGCCGTAGCTACCGCGACCTATGTCCTCAATCGTGTGCTAATTAGGAGTATCCTAAATAAGACCCCTTATGAGATCCTACGTGGTAGAAAGCCTTCTTTAGCCCATCTTAAGGTATTTGGTTGTAAATGTTTTATTTTAGATACCAAATCTTATTTGACCAAATTTGACCCAAAAGCCTATGAGGGAGTATTCCTTGGTTATTCTTGGAATAGCAAAGCCTATAGAGTCCTTAATAAAGAGACCATGGTTGTAGAAGAATCCCTAAATGTAAGCTTTGATGAAAGTCCTCCTAAACCTAGTGCACCCTTAGTAAATGATAATGGTTGTGAAGGAGATGCATTAGCCCAACATCTTAGAACCTTGGACTTAGGAACCCAATCTCTTACAAACAATGTAGAATCTAGTGATGCCCCTCCATGTTATGTTCCACAAGGAGTAGATGATCCTAACCTTAGAACATCTAGAGGCCATCCCGTAGATCAAATCATAGGTGACCTAAACCAAAGAACGACTAGATCACAAATCCATACCCTTTGTGCCTTTCACGCCTTTATCTCAGCCATAGAACCTAAAAACATAGAAGAAGCTTTAGGTGATGAGGATTGGATAATGGCCATGCAAGAAGAGTTAAACCAGTTTACTAGGAATGATGTGTGGGACTTAGTTCCTTGCCCTAGCGGTCAAACCATTATTGGCACACGATGGGTCTTTCGTAACAAGGTAGACGAAAACGGTGAAGTCACCCGAAACAAGGCACTTTTAGTTGCCAAGGGGTACAATCAACAAGAAGGTATCGATTATGATGAAACCTTTGCACCAGTTGCAAGGTTAGAGTCTATTCGAATGCTTCTCGCTTTTGCGAATGCTAAAATTTTTAAATTATATCAAATGGATGTCAAAAGTGCTTTCCTAAATGGTTTTATAAATGAGGAGGTATATGTTTCCCAACCTCCCGGCTTTGAAAATTTTGAAAATCCGACGCATGTTTATAAATTAAAAAAGGCGCTTTATGGTTTAAAGCAAGCTCCGCGTGCGTGGTATGATAGATTAAAATCTTTTTTAATTACAAGTGGTTATATTATGGGTAAAATAGATAATACTTTGTTTGTCAAATATGCTCAAAATGATATTGTGGTTGTGCAAGTGTATGTTGATGATATTATCTTTGGTTCTACAAATGAAAATCTTTGTAATGAATTTGCTACAAAAATGACTAATGAATTTGAAATGAGCATGATGGGAGAATTAAAATTCTTCTTAGGATTGCAAATAAAACAAAGTGAAAATGGTACCTTTATAAGTCAATCAAAATACTGTAAAGACATGCTGAAAAAGTTTAATTTTGAAAATGTCAAACCCGTTGAAACTCCGATGACCACCAATCTAAAATTATCTAGTGACGAAGAGGGAACCATTTTTAATGAAAAGATTTATCGTGGCATGATTGGTAGCTTATTGTATTTAACTGCTAGTAGACCTGATATCATGTATAGTGTGTGTTTATGTGCTCGCTTTCAATCTTCGCCTAAACAATCTCACTATGAAGCCGTCAAGCGTATTTTTAGATATCTTAGAGGTACTACGAATCTTGGACTATGGTATCCAAAACAACCCGAGCTAGAAGTAACATGCTTCACCGATTCCGATCTTGGTGGCTCGATGGTTGATCGAAAAAGCACTAGTGGAGTATGTGCCTTTATAGGTCTCTCGCTTGTGTCTTGGTTTTCCAAGAAACAACATTCCGTAGCCTTATCCACTACCGAAGCGGAATATGTAGCCGCCGCGAGAGCGTGTGCTCAAGTTCTATGGATGAAGCACACACTTACCGACTTTGAGGTACGTCAATCCAAAATTCCAATTATGTGTGATAACTCAAGTGCCATAAACCTAAGTAAAAATCCCGTTTTACATTCTCGTACCAAACATATTGAGTTGCGACATCACTTTCTACGAGATAATGTTCAAAAAGGCCACATTGTGCTTGAAAAAGTTGATTCCGAAGACAACTTGGCCGATATTTTTACTAAAGCCCTAAACAAAAAATCGTTCTTTAAATTAAGACTTGGTTTAGGCATGCTTGAGTATAACCCATGAGATAATGCTACTCTCAATTATATGCATATTTTGAGGGGGAGCATCTCTCGAGGGGGAGCATAAGCGACCTTCTTAACCCTTTTTGCTTCGACAAAAGGGGGAGAGAAACCGAGTATGCTCTCGTGTTTAGCGGTTGTGTTTGTCATCATCAAAAAGGGGGAGATTGTTGGTGCAAGTGTACCACATCTCTATATATTTTATATATTTATTTTGATGATTACAAACACACCGTATTATTGTTTTTCTAACAATTTTATCCAAGTGTGCAGTTAATTGGACAACATGATGATTTTATCTGAAGAGTCCAAGACTGGTGTTTACGTCATCATATATCTCATAATAATAAACACCCTAAAATAATATACCACTTGGATATTTCAAAAACCTAACCCAACACTATTTTTAAACTAAACTAAATCTTTGATTTAAATTAATTTAGAAATGTTTTGAATTTAAAATTAAATTATTTAATTTTAAGCCAAAAGAATAATTGTTGACTCTTTTGGAATAATGCAAAAAGAATTCAGATACTATTTTTAGCTATGGTCTTTCAACAATCGATGTGACTCCTCTCTGGCGCCGAGCTACTTTTTCAGGCGGTATACCGCGTGGTGTATGGCGGTATACCGCGGCTCTGTTACGTATGGCAGGTTCTTGCAGGTTGACCTTCCTGCTGTCAGCCACCTTTTTCAGGCGGTATACCGCGTGGTGTATGGCGGTATACCGCGGCTCTGCTGCAAGTGCTGCAGGTTGCTTTTGCAGGTTGACTTCTTTATGTCAGCTTTTTCTGGGCGGTATACCGCGCCCATATAGGCGGTATACCGCGGCACCCTCTCGACCGTTGCTGCTCCAAGTATATATACATGCAGCTTCTCAACTCCATGCAACACAATACATATTGAAAAATCTATCTCTTGGAGAAATTACCAGCTACACCCATCACTTATTCAATATATTTTTTGAGTGATCAAACCCTCAAAGATCCAAGTGTTATACTTATACAAGAGTGATTAATATTGTGAGATATATTCTCTTGTAAGTATTTGAATAGTGTGAGTGATTCACGTTCTCGAGCAAAAGCAAGAGATTTTATTATCATTGTATCAAGGTTTGTGTTCTACCATAAAGAACACTTATAGTGAATCAGTGTGTCGAGAAGTGTCTCGGCAAGTGGACTAGCCAGCCAGTTGGTGGTGAACCACTTTAAATCTCGGTGTCGGTATCAATATTCTCTACCCTTATCTCTTTATATTCCCGTTGTGCACTTAATTTTATTTATATATTTGTTGTGCATGCAATATTTGTTGTTGATTTTGATAAGAGAATTTGTATTTGTGAAATATTTTTAAATACAACCTTTACCCCCCCTAAGGTTGTCCTAACAGATAACTTCCAGCAAAAAAGACGCAAAGAAGGAAGAAGTCGAATTGATTCTTGGAGCAAACTCAAGAAGTATCTCAAGAAAAGGTTTGTACCTGATGATTATGAGCAAGTTAATTTCATAAAGATGCAAACATTGAAACAAAACGCCATGACCGTTGAAGAGTATATTACTGAATTCGAGCGGTTGAGTATGCTTTGCAACCTCGAAGAGAAAGAAGAACACAAAATGGCCCGTTTTATTGCTGGATTGGACGAGTATATCGCTGATAAGGTGGAATTGCAACCTTACTGGTCGAGTGAAGAGGTTTTCAAGGTGGCTGCAAGGATTGAAAGGCAAGCAAAAGCAAAAAAGCTGAAAACTTTCATTAAACCTTTTGATCGCAACAAGGAAAAGGCAACTTCAAGTTCGAGCTTTTCCAGGCTTGATTTTTCAAAGTATGATAAAACAAGACAACCCAAGGAGAAGGTCGTGAATTCCAAACCTCAGGAAATTCCAGAAGATAAAAGGATGTGTTTTAAGTGCAAGGGTTATGGACACATACAAAGCAATTGTCCCAGTAAGCGTATCATGACTCTAAAAGAGATTCAAGAGGTTCAAGACGTATATGGTGAGAATTTGGGTGAAGAAGAGGACCTTAAAGAAGAGAATGAGCAAAAAAACGAGCATGAGGATGAGCACGCGAGCGAAGTGGAACCAGAAACAAACGGGAAGGCCCTTGTTCTACGTCGAAGTTTGCACTCTAAGCTGATCCCGTTAGAAGAAACTCAAAGAGATAAATTGTTCGTGACCAGATGCAATGTGAAAGGTCGTCTCTGTCAGATAATCATTGACACGGGTAGCTACACTAATGTTGTTTCCACAACCTTGGTCGACAAACTCAAGTACCCAACGAGAGATCATCCAAAACCGTACAAGTTGCATTGGCTCAACGACACCAATGATGTTAAGGTACACAAACAAGCCCTAATTTCTTTTAAAATTGGGAAATTTGATGACTCGGTGCTTTGTGACGTTTGCCCTATGGATGCATGTCACATACTATTGGGTAGACCATGGCAATATGACAGATTTGTCAAGTTTGATGGTCGAACCAACGTGTATGTGGCTAAACCTTTTGCCTTGACACCGGTTGTTCATGATGAAACTGTCAAGACCACGGAAAATAAAAGGGAAGTTCTTTTGGTTGGTGAAAAGGAGATCGACAAAGAGTTTGCGTCAAGTGGCGTATGTTTTGCAATAATTTCCAAAGAAGTTGAAGAAAAATCTAAAGCCATAATGCCACCCGTTCTGAGCTCCTTGATAAATGAATTTAGTGATGTGTTTCCCAATGAACTACCCCCTGGTTTACCTCCGATTCGCGGTATCGAACATCAAATCGATCTTATCCCGGGAGCACCAATACCAAATAAAGCAGCTTATAGGAGTAATCCGGAAGAAACAAGGGAATTGCAGAAACAGATTGAAGAACTTCTGGAAAGAGGTTATGTGCGCGAAAGTATGAGTCCATGTGCCGTACCTACCTTATTGGTGCCAAAAAAAGATGGGGGATGGCGTATGTGCATTGATAGTAGAGCGGTAAACAACATCACAATCAAGTATCGTTTTCCTATCCCAAGATTAGACGACTTACTTGATGAATTGAATGGATCTAAACTATTCTCAAAAATAGATTTGAGGAGCGGGTACCATCAGATTCGGATGAGAGAGGGAGATGAGTGGAAAACCGCGTTCAAAACCAAGCTTGGATTATATGAGTGGTTAGTTATGCCATTCGGTCTTACGAATGCACCCAGTACTTTCATGAGATTGATGCACGAAGTTCTCAAACCTTTTTTGGGTAAGTTCGTAGTGGTTTATTTGGATGATATTCTGATTTATAGCAAAAACATGGCCGATCATCTAAATCACCTTAAAAGCGTTTTTGAGGTTTTGAGAAAACAGAAACTGTACGCAAAGATGGAGAAGTGTTATTTTCTTGTGCCAAGTGTTGTGTTTCTTGGCTATATTGTGTCAAAAGAAGGTGTTTCGGTTGATCCATCTAAGGTGGCAGCAATCGAGTCTTGGCCGATTCCTAAAACCATAACAGAGGTTAGATCGTTCCATGGCCTCGCTTCGTTTTATAGAAGATTTGTGAAGAACTTCTCCAGCGTAGTCGCACCTATGACTGAATGTCTCAAAAAGGAAAAGGGGAAGTTCGAATGGACAAAGGAAGCTCAAAAATCGTTTGACTTGGTAAAAGAACTCTTATGTCAAGCGCCTATTCTGGCATTACCAGATTTCTCATGCCCCTTTGAAGTCGAAACTGATGCTAGTGGAGTTGGGATTGGGGCTGTTTTAGTCCAAAAGAAATGCCCTATTTCGTACTTTAGTGAGAAATTGAATGGAGCTCGCTTAAACTATTCCACGTATGACAAGGAGTTTTATGCAATTGTGAGAGCTCTAGATTTATTCGTGCCTAAGCGATACAACATACATTTGTAGAAAGAAACATCGTACGAACGGTAAGTCTAGCGGGTCAAGTTTAGTAATCTGGATATCGTAAATGTTATCAACTTCTTAAGAATCATATTCAACTAATTAAAAAGCTTGTCTGATGCTTATAGAGTATGTTTAGTATGAATGTTATGGATTAATTGATCTAAAAGTTGTCATAAACTATAAAAAAAAAGTAATGCAGGCTTTAGCTCTAGAATTATGCTTCAAATTTTGCACCTTCCATTGGTGCACATAGGATGATGTATTCTCTTTTGTATATATATAGTTACATGATTGATTAATACATTGGTATAGTCCAAAAACTCACATAATTGATTAAATGTGTTCATCTATGAATTGATTTGATAAATATGATACATGTAAACCACAATTATTGGGTAATTAATTATGTAGAATATTGAACATGGTACTAAAAATCCAAGTAGATATAAAACATAATAAGTGGAGTCATGTTGATTTATTTGCATGCCCAACTCACCTTGTCTAATACATACAAACCCAAGCATTTTTTATTTGCATTCTCACATGCCTTTTACTTTGAAAACAAATATAATAATTTGCAATTTTTTTATTTACACTCTTATCACATTAACATACATAATTACGTTAAAATATGTTAAGGAGTTCGATATATATATATATATATTAGTTATTTACCTGCTGCAATGCAGCGAGACGTCTAATCCAAATAATTTAATGATTTAATCAATTAAATCAAAAATATTCTATATTGAGCTCATTTCGAAGATATCGACGAGACGATTATAATGGTATAAATTGTTAATATTAAAAAATATTTTTTAACGTATTTTAGTTAATATATGATTATATGTGTTAATATAATAAAAGTGTAAAATAAAAAATAGAAAAAAGTATAAAGTAAATTAACAAAATATCCTATTAATATACTATTAATGTTTTTTAGAATGGTTTTATTGACCTTGAATTTCACAATTTCATTTTTCGATATTTTTAAATACTATTTGATTTAATCATTTTAGAGCATTAAATTTTCGATAAAAAAAATATTTGTTAAAAAAATATTGTCTAAAAATACGATTTTGCTATCAAAAAGTCAATTGAGAAAAAAAAAACTAATCCATTAGGATGAGGGCATTTCTGTAATTTTACTATCCAAAAGTCATTTTCTAATCCAAAAGTCAGGAATGTGTGACTTATGAAAAATCACGTTTGCTCCCAAACCCAAAAGCAGATTTTAAAAGCACTTTTGCTTTTGCCAAACAAGAAATTTAACTTATTGACTTTTTGAAAAGCCAATAAGTCAATAAGCAGATTTTAAAAGCACTCCCAAACACCCTCTTATTCGATTTCGATTTCGACGTTTTCGATTTATGTTCTACAAACACCATATAATCATAGAGTGTTCTACAAAAACCAGATGAAATCGAAATCGAATAACTCATAAAACAAGATCGACGTTTTGTTGTAGAATCAATTTCGACTTCGATTTCAGGAGTTTGGTGAAAGCTATTTTCCTGATCACTTCTAGAAACACCAGATGAAATAAATGACGATGAGAATTTGGGGTCAAAGGGTATCCAACAAACAGTTTCAACTTTCAAGTATATAGGCAAAGGGAGAGGTTGAGGATGATGTAAGCACCACATAAATGCAGGGTGGCTATGGTGACAGGTTAAAGGCTGTTCGAGAGCTTCTGTTTCGTCAACAATTTGTGTATCGGTGTAAGCCTTTCGATTAATTGCTTAATTTTACTTGCTATCGTCTGATTCATGGTGGTTTGCTCCTTGCAAACCACTGCACATAGCAACTGCTACTTAGGGGTCGTTTACCTAATCACTTACCCGAATAAGTGCTTATCGGAAAATTCAACGGTATCACTTACTTCCCGGGTAAGATTTTAGTCCACCAAAAGGGCATCGTATGCAACAATTTAGTCGGTAAACGCTAACTTGGTAAGAGTCGTCACATTCCCTTACCGGGTAAGACTCTCGGTTCTTTGCTACCGCTCTTACCGAGTAAGATTCTTGGTCTTTGACATATTCATCCGGTAAGCTAATGTGACTTGGTAAGTACTTACCCGGGTAAACGTTTTATAAACGTCCCCTTACTGTTTGGTCGTGTATGGTTGTTGTGAGTTTTGTGGTTGTAAGTTTGGTTTGGTATTAATGAAATTGCTTTTCAAAGAAAGAAAGAAAAAAAGGTGGCTATGGCGACGAGCTGCCATGGGGGTGTTGTGTGATAAGGTGAAACTAAACTGCAAGGTAAATTCTAAAGGGTAGCCATTAGACTAGCCATGTTATATGCTTTGTGCTTTGTGCATGACAATCATATATCTTGTAAATTCACAATTATGATCTTGCAAAGCATACGGCAACAAGGATAAAGCGATTATGGTGTTTCTTTCATTATACATATGGCAAAAGGGTTTTGATTAAAAAAACTAAAAAATGAATTTTTTAAATGACAAAAATACCCTTCACGTGGGTAGCACGTGAGGGAATTAACGAACTTCAGTTAAACCCAGTTAGGTTGAGGGACCTGATCCGAACCAAAACAGAAACCACAGTGACCTAATCAGTAATTAAATCTTAAGAGGGGCCCAATCCAAAATTTCAGAAAACCACAGGGACCAAATCCATAATTTACTCTTTAATTAATATATGATTATTATGTTAATGTGATAAGAGTGTAAAACGAAAATTGGAAAAGTATGTTAATGTGATAAGAGTGTAAATAAAAAAATACGTTTTAACATATCACATTAACATACATAATTACGTTAAAATATGTTAAGAAGTTCGATATATATTAGTTATTTACTCGATGCAATGCAGCGAGACGTATAATCCAAATAATTTAACGATTTAATCAATTAAATCAAAAATATTCTATATTTAGCTCATTTTGAAGGTATCGACGACACGATTATAATGGTATAACTTGTTAATATTAAAAAATATTTTTAACGTATTTTAGTCAATTGCATGTCCACGAACAGATGCAAGTGGTAGTGGTTGGTGGGACTGTGATATGGAAGGCATTGACAACGAAGAAGTGGGTTTCAATGAAGTCTGGGAGGGCGTTGGCACGGCCACAATGGGTGGACTTGATTGGCATTAATCCAACAATTGTCCCGAAGAATGGACCATCAACAAGAAATTGGATCCCATTCGGTACAATAGTCGCCTGAATCCCGAAAAGGTACACCTTTTGTATAAATTAGGTTCGTTTTAAGCATTTGCATTACTAGCCAAGTTATGTTCTATTGAAAATGTCAATTTATTCGTGCCTAAACGATACAGCATACATTTGTAGAAACAAACATCGTACGAACGGTAAGTCTAGCGGGTCAAGTTTAGTAATCTAGATATCGTAAATGTTATCAACTTCTTAAGAAGCATATTCAACTAATTAAAAAGCTTGTCTGATGCTTATAGAGTATGTTTAGTATGAATGTTATGGATTAATTGATCTAAAAGTTGTCATAAACTATAAAAAAAAAGTAATGCAGGCTTTAGCTCTAGAATTATGCTTCAAATTTTGCAACTTCCATTGGTGCACATAGATGATGTATTCTCTTTTGTATATATATAGTTACATGATTGATTAATACATTGGTATAGTCCAAAAACTCACATAATTGATTAAATGTGTTCATCTATGAATTGATTTGATAAATATGATACATGTAAACCACAATTATTGGGTAATTAATTATGTAGAATATTGAACATGGTACTAAAAATCCAAGTAGATATAAAACATAATAAGTGGAGTCATGTTGATTTATTTGCATGCCCAACTCACCTTGTCTAATACATACAAACCCAAGCATTTTTTATTTGCATTCTCACATGCCTTTTACTTTGAAAACAAATATAATAATTTGCAATTTTTTTATTTACACTCTTATCACATTAACATACATAATTACGTTAAAATATGTTAAGGAGTTCGATATATATATATATATATATATATATATATATATATATATATATATATATATATAGGGGTGGTATCGGGTACAAACCAACTAGTTTGTACAAACCCGTACAAACTCAATCTACCTTCATGAATTTGCAATTTTTTTCATTTGGCTTCATGAATCTATATTTTGGCTTCATGAATATAAAATTTGGCTCCATAACTTCTTTTTTATTTATTTATAAGAGTATTTTAGGGCTCTACCGGAAAATATAGATTTATGAAGCCAAATTTTATATTCATGAAGCCAAATTTTATATTCATGAAGCCAAAATATAGATTCATGAAGTCAAATTAAAAAAATTGCAAATTCATGAAGGTAGATTGAGTTTGTACGGGTTTGTACAAACTAGTTGGTTTGTATTTGATACCCAGCCTATATATATATATATATATATATATATATATATATATATATATTAGTTATTTACCCGCTGCAATGCAGCGAGACGTATAATCCAAATAATTTAACGATTTAATCAATTAAATCAAAAATATTCTATATTGAGTTCATTTCGAAGATATCGACGAGACAATTATAATGGTATAAATTGTTAATATTAAAAAATATTTTTTAACGTATTTTAGTTAATATGATTATATGTGTTAATATAATAAAAGTGTAAAATAAAAAATAGAAAAAAGTATAAAGTAAATTAACAAAATATCCTATTAATATACTATTAGTGTTTTTTAGAATGGTTTTATTGACCTTGAATTTCACAATTTCATTTTTCGATATTTTTAAATACTATTTAATTTAATCATTTTAGAGCATTAAATTTTCGATAAATATCCAAATATAAGTTTATATTTGCAACATATCCGACCCAAATAAGAGTAAAGTTCTTTTTTAGTCCCTAACGGTTTTGTCCTTCAATTTCGTTTTAGCATTTATAACCCTTGTGTTTAATACATCGTAACGATTTTCCTTCCTCCTCGTAATAATCATTTACTTTTTTCGTAAAGTCCAATTAAATAAGAGGTATTTCGATCATTTAAATTTAAATAGAAAATCAAACCAAAGGCCAAAACTATAATTTTATTTTTCTATTCAGAGGTCAAAACAATAACTTTCTTCATGTCATCTTCGGTCATCTTCTCTGGCTAATGTTCTATCTTCCGCCACAATAACACAAAACTCCCAAATCTTTATTAGAATTTTTCTGTAACCGAGCAATTTTTTCTGCCATATTTTGGTCCCTGTAGTATACATTTTCTTTTACTTATTAATTTAAAAAAAATTATGAAATAGGTAAAATGATTAGAATACCCTTCATTAAATTGGATTTATCATAAAAAGTTAACGACCGTTTAGATTAAATGACGAAATCTGTTGGAAGTTGACAACCCTCACACACAAGTCCATGAAAACAAAACTGAAAGACAGGAAATCATTGAAAATGACAAACGTTATGGACCAAAACTAAACTTTACTATATTTGAATATTTAATAATCAAAAATTAAAATTAACAAATTACCCCCTGACCTTCTATAAATATGACCTCCACCAGCGACACCACCGGCCACCACACTTAAAATGACGATATCTCGTTTATCCCCCTCCTCTACTTCTCCCGCATCCTCTCCGACCGTGAAAGCTCCGTCACCGTTGCCACCACCACCCATGTTACCAACTCCATCGGCAACACCACTTGCCACCGCACTCGACTTGACGAATTCTCCTTCACCCCCAGACCTGTTAACTACTCCACCGGAGAAACCACTTACCACCGACCTCAAAACGCCGAATCCTCCTGCATCTCCACATTTTGTCCTGTTCCCATTCATGTCTCAAGGCCACACCATCCCCCTCATCTACTTCTCTCGCATCCTCTCCGACCACAACATCTCCGTCACCATCATTACCACCCCCGCAAACTACTCCGCCGTTAAATCCACCGTCAAGAACGACTCCATCTCCGTTATCGATATCCCTTTCCCAGAGGATCTCCTCGCTGCCCCTCCGAGAATAGAAGTTGGAGACAAGTCATCAGCCATGACATCGTTCATGAACTTCGTTGAATCCACCGAGAAACTCCAACCTGGTTTTGAAGAAATCATTCGCAGTCTACCGAAAGTCAACTGCATAATCTCCGATGGGTTTTTAAGTTGGACTCAGAACTCCGCCGATAAGCTCCGGATTCCCCGTTTGGTTTTCTATGGAACCAACGTATTTTCCATGACCATGTGCAACATAATGGCCAAATTCAAGCCACATGCAGCTGTTAGTTCCGACAACGAGCCGTTTCCGGTACCGGACTTCCCTCGGCTTAAGTTGACGGTCAACGACTTCGAACCACCGTTTAACGAGGTCAACCCTAAAGGCCCGAGTTTGGATTTTATCATCAAGCAGCAGGAAACTTTCGCTAAAAGTCATGGTATGGTGGTTAATAACTTCTACGAACTTGAACCAGAGTTTGTTGATTACTGGAACCAAAACTTCGAACCCAAAGCTTGGTGTGTCGGACCTTTTTGTATAGCCAAACCAGTTGTACCAAAAGAGATGGTGGAAAAGTCAACATGGGTTCAGTGGCTCGATGAAAAGGTTATTGAGAAGAAGGCGGTGTTGTATGTGTCGTTTGGGACACAGGCGGAGGTGTCGCCGGAGCAGTTACGTGAGGTGGCCGTTGGTTTGGAGAAGTCGAACGTGAGCTTCATGTGGGTAGTGAAGCCGAAGCAGTTAGAGTTGATAGGAGGTGTAGGGTTTGAAGAGAGGGTGAAGGGGAGAGGAAAGGTGGTGAGTGAGTGGGTTGACCAGGTGGAGGTACTGAGTCATGAAAGTGTGGGTGGGTTTCTGAGTCATTGTGGGTGGAACTCGGTGTTGGAGAGCATTGGTGCGGGTGTGGCGGTGTTGGCAATGCCGTTTATGGCGGAGCAACATTTGAATGCTCGGTTGGTGGTGGAGGAGATAGGGATGGGGTTAAGGTTGTGGCCACGGGAGAAGGTGGCGCGTGGGTTGGTGGGGGCGGAGGAGGTGGCGGAGATGGTGGTGGAGTTGATGGAAGGGGAAGGGGGGCGGAGGGTGAAGGAGAAGGTGATGGAGTTGAAAGAAGGTGCATATTGTGCGATGAAAGAAGGAGGGTCTTCATGGGTGAACTTGGACTCATTGATTAATCATGTTCGTGGAGATGTTAATTAGTAATTAGGGAATTTATGATCATGCATGCATCTATCTTACTTTGCTTTTTATATTATCGTCACGTTTTTCGATGTTGATCGGTTAATATAATCTCTAAATAAATTAGTGTTTATACCCGTCCGTTGATCAGATATGCATCATGACTTTAATCTAGATTCAGTTTTTTGATTGATCACTTTTTATTTACTTACATATTTAATTTGGAATGGTTGGTGTACAGTTGAGATGGCTAACGGCCGAAGCCATCATTATATGGCATGCAAACAAAACCCCCCGGGAAATTTAAAAAAGATTAATTCTAATTATCACCTGATTACAAATGTATTTTAAATTAATGATCCAATTAATTAAAATTTGTCGTAATTTTTTTAAAACTATAGTTTTTATAAAGCCACTGGCACATTTAATCAATCAATTAAATTATGTCGGTAATTTATCAGTAATTTTAAAGATCTAAAAGTATAATTATTTTAATATGGCAAATTTTATACCGATTACCAACAAAAGTCAACAAATCCGGAAAAGGTCAACTTTTCCGGATGTAGATGCTCCGCCACCGCCACTGAACCAATGACGAAAAATTCCGTCATTAAATGTCCGTATATTCTAGTAGTGTTTTTTTGGTTTAATAAAATTTGAATATAAAATTGAACGACATAATAGACTTTTTTAACAAAATTCAAACATAATTTTGATAGTATTTAATACAAATGATATTGATTGCAAAGTTGAATAATCTTTAATTTTCAACCTTTATATTGTTAGGTCGTTTATTTGAAATTTCTAGAAAAAGTTGAACGATCGATTAAGTGTATGAGATCGAGTCCATGATCATATATATTAAAATCAGATGAAATTTTGTCTAATAAAATTAGGGTAAATTATGGATATGGTCCCAGTAGTATGCAAATTTTATGGCATTAGTCTTTAGACTTCATTTATTATGTAGATTACCCGATGCTACATATTTTTCACGGATTTGGTCGCTGGACCAAACGACCATCACTACAATAAAATTAGGTTTATAGGGTGTTTTAAATGTTTAAGCAATAGGTTTATAAGACGTTTTAGGCGTTTTAACAAAATTTTAGGACATTTTCAAAATAAAGTATAGTATTTGTCATTTTATAGGACACTATTTGAAAAAAAACATCCTATAAACACCTAAATGTGTGTGCTATAAACCTATGTGTAACACTTTTAAATATGATATTTTATAGTTTGGTTCAATAAACTTAAGTCGTATAAAATATGTTATTATGACTCTTAGAGCATCTGATCTCCAATGGAGTTATGGAGGTTTTTGTAATAACCTCATTTTTACACTTTTTATTGTCACCTAATTTTCAACTCATCAAACTAAGAACTTTTCTCAAAGTGAAAAGTCAACAACGATAGTTGTTATAAAAACCTTTTTATAGGTCCTGTTTAGTTTTTCAACATCAATTAATAATTATATATGTGTAAGATATATTAATAATTACTAAGTCAAGAAAATAAAATAAAATATAAGTAACATGTCACTTGACCCGGATAAGAACCAAAGTTTTTAGTTAAGAATCTAAAGAAAATGTGATGCATGTGGAGCGCTGAAGGTAAAAGTCATCAGATTATTTGTGTTTGTATATATATATACATACATAAATAATATAAGGGGTTGTTTGGCAGTTGCTGAATGATTTGGTACAGAATGATTAAGTGGTCAGAATGATTAAGAGGCTTTTATGATATAGTGCAAAATGAAATATGGTTGTTTGTTAATTGTTTAGAATGAAATCAGGGTGTTGAATGTTTAAGAAAGCCCCATGATGCTAAATCATTTAGAGGGTTTTAGAGCTATTAAAAGACAAACATTTTTTTTGTCAAACAAGATTTACATCTTAGCGATTCAGAGGTTGCCTCTTAAAGGAACTATTAAGAAGTAAACAAACATCCCCTGGTATTAAAATAATGAATAGGGGAAAGATAAAACACAAAAAGGCAAAATAAGTATTAAAAAAAAACCATTTACCCCCAAGTCAATGGAGCTATTAGACGACCGCTTATTCAGGAGACTAAATCCATTAAAAAATGCGAACCAATATGTGTTCCATGTAATAAATAAAGTTTAAGAACCAATTTTATAAAAATACGCATACCATAAGGGCCAAATCGGTAATTTAATATCTAAAATTAACATGGCCCATAGCAAAAGATGGTAACTTGAATTCAAACATCAACCCTTGTTTAATTTGTTTTTATTAACATTTAAATAAAAGAAAAAGTTTAAAAAAAACTCAACAAACAATATGATTTTGAATGGTTAAGTTCTTAAACTATTTTTTTGAATGATAAAACCCTTAAACTTTTTAAAACCTATTAAATACATTATTGTAACTTGTATAAACAGATTAATATGATACAAATTTAGAAAAAGTCTATAAAACCCAATAAACTATCTGATTTTTAATAATTAAGTCCCTGAATTTTTTTGACAAATAAATTTATAAACTTTTTTCGACCAAATATATTCTTGAACTTTTTTTAACAAATAAATCCCAAACTTTTTTAGAATAAACAAAATCATAAACTTAATTTAGAATAAACAAATTCGAAACTTCATTTTGAACAAAAAATATACAAATTAATCCTCTCATCGACAAAAAAATAAAATTAACCAATTAAACGGAGAAAATTATATTTTTCCATTACTAATTTGTAAAAAGATGGATGTTTTTTTAAATATTTTGTGAAAGAGGCACGTTTTTTGTATATTTTCTTAATGATAATGAGGATAATTTTGTATGTATCTATTTATGTTTTAGACATAATTTTGAATGTTTTTGGAATTAGTAATATTGAAAAGGTATAATTTTCTGTGTTTAACTTGTTCATTTTTCTTGTTGTCGGTGAGAAAAATTGTATATATTTTGTTCATAATTGTGTTCAACAAAAGTTCGATTTTTTTTTCAAAATTAAGTTCATTATTTCGTTTAAAAAGGGGGGGGGGTTTATTTGCTCAAAAAAGGTTCAAATTTTATTTGGTACAAAACTTAGAAAAATATTTAAAGATTTATTTGTTAAATTTTTTTAGAAAAAAAATGTAAAAATTTATTTATTTAAAAATTTAGGGACTAATCATTCAAAATCAGATAGTTTATTGGGTTTTTGTAGACTTTTTCCAAATTTTGTATCACATTAACCTGTTTTTACAGGTTACAAGGATGTCTTTAACCGGTTTTAAAAAGTTTAATGGTTTTATCATTCAAAAAAATAATTTAATGAATTAACCATTCAAAATCAGATCGTTTATTGGTTTTTTTTTGACTTTTTCCTTAAATAAACAATACCCTAAAATTGTTCCCCATGTTTCAAAGACTTTGGACTATTTTGGTATAAAATCTACGTCAAAAATGTCCGGTTGATGGCCTCTTGCATGCATCCAACTTCTTTTTTCAAATTTTAATTTATCATTATTTCATTCTAGTTTAGAATCATCATTTTGGTCTTTTTAGTTTATGGAGTTGACATAGATTAGGGGTGCTTACGGGTTGGGTTGATCGGGTTGAAGGCACTTGATCAACAACTCAACCCAATGCAGGGTACGTTTTGTACGCAGACAGGATAAAACAGGACAAGATGAGATAGGACAGAACTGAACAAGACAGAACAGTTGTTCAACGTTTGGTAGACAAAACTGAACATAACATAACATATAACATTAGATAAAATTTAAAAAATGAATAAAATATAAAATAGAACGTGTATTTGATGTTTTAGAAGAGAATTAGATTTTATTTTGAGGTTATATTGATAAAACATAAGTCTGTTCCAGCTTGTTCCATGGGGTGGGGGTGGAACAGGCCTGTTCCAGCTTGTTCCACATAAAAGTTCTGCCAAAACATGGAACAATGATATATGTTATGTTCTGTCATGTCCAGTGTACCAAACGCACCCGCAAAGATCAAATATGGGTGTTTGGGTAAAAATCCACCAGCTTCGACCACAACCGAGACGTTAAAAACATTTATTACACTTCTCTTGTAAATCGTCAACACTTTGTCCTTAGACCGAAGCCATAGTCGAAAGTACCTCTCGACACTCGACCGTCGTGTAGAAACATACGACCTCGACCAACTAACACGCGACATTTCTGTTACGTTTTCATCATTCAATGCAGGTCAACATCATTCATAGCCAACGGACGAAACCGACAGAGTAGTTATGAGCATTAAAACAACGATGACCGGTACGACCGTTACTAGAAGAAATCATGAAGTCATTAAAGCACTCGAAGACTATAAATACAAAGACAAAGCTATCATTTGCAGATCATCTAACACCAGCAAACTCAAGAATCACACTGCGTACTCAAGAACATCCGAAGCAAATGAATTTCTCTCCAGTAATCGCTCTCGACGCACGACTCACACTCTCGACCAAGAGTTTTAGCACATGACACACTTGTTTTACACTCGATACACTTGTTATTTTTACATTTCAAGTCATTTGTATTGTAATCATTGTACGATCGACACCTGAAACAAAGGACATCGCCCGTGTTTGGCGATCATAGTGCAGCGACGGCTTCCACAGTCGTCCGCGGGTTTTTTCCTCGTTGAGGTTTTTCCCGCGTCATCAAAATATCTGTCTCTTTACAATTTTCTGTCTTTGTCGCACGATTTGTCAATAGATTCCTTTCTTTAGTTGTTAAGCTCCACAATCAACCTTAAGTTATCCTTCTGGACGATTTTTGGCATTAACAGTTTGGTGCCCACCGTAGGGGCCCCATCTAGAGAAAAATCTTTGACAAACGTGTGTCCTACTAACGGTTTCTTGGAAGTTTCTATTTCCTTTTTCATGGCAGGCTTCGAAAATCCCGAGCAAATCACTGCCCGGATGCGCGAAGAGCCCGAGGATGCACAAGCTTCCCCTATGATAGCCGATGACTATCGTTTGGAAGAAATCGTCTTGGATCCGACTAAGCCTGATCAAAAAGTCTTTATAGGATCATCCCTCGATCCGAGCATTAAAGACAAGTTAATATCTTTTCTGCAGGAACATGCCGATTGTTTTGCTTGGTCGCATGAAGATATGGTCGGTATCGATCCTAATGTCATCTCCCATAAGCTCAACATCGATCCATCATTCAAGCCCATCAAGCAAAAGCGAAGGAAATTTGCTCCTGAAAGAAATAAGGTGATAAATGACGAAGTCGACAATCTCCTCAAGACAGGAAAAATTCGCGAAGTAAAATATCCTGATTGGCTTGCTAACGTCGTGGTCGTGGAAAAGAAAAATGGCAAGTGGAGAGTCTGTATCGACTTCACAGACCTCAACAAAGCTTGTCCAAAAGATCCATTTCCATTACCACACATTGATGCCATGATCGACGTGACAGCGGGGCATGAACTACTGACATTCATGGATGCTTATTCTGGATACAATCAGGTCCTAATGCACGACGAGGATCAAGAGAAAACTGCATTCATGACAGACCGAGGTATTTACTGTTATAAGGTTATGCCTTTTGGACTAAAAAATGCAGGTTCTACTTACCAACGTCTGGTAAATAAGATGTTTAAAGATCACCTTGGTGACACAATGGAGGTCTATATCGACGACATGCTCGTCAAGTCGAAGCAAGCAGTCGACCACGTCGAGCACTTGAGGCAGTCCTTCGACGTCCTTCGCAAGTATAGCATGAAGCTCAACCCGACGAAGTGTTCCTTCGGTGTTAGTGCTGGGAAATTCCTAGGCTACATGGTCACTCGTCGAGGAATCGAGGCCAATCCCGACCAGATCAAAGCTATTGTCGAGATCAAATCTCCGAGAAATTTCAAAGAAGTCCAAAGACTCACTGGTCGGGTGGCGGCTTTGAACAGGTTTATCTCTCGATCCTCAGATAGATGTCATTTGTTTTATAACGTCCTCAGGAAAAATAAAGGCTTCAACTGGACCGACGATCATGAGCAAGCACTGCAAAAATTAAAAGA
Source organism: Saussurea involucrata (assembly GCA_033807775.1). NCBI lineage: Eukaryota > Viridiplantae > Streptophyta > Magnoliopsida > Asterales > Asteraceae > Saussurea > Saussurea involucrata. The sequence goes on along the minus strand of CM066317.1, from coordinate 7,742,819 downwards.
ATACATGGCGTCACCACCTTTGCTGTCAAAGCCTCACGATCATGAGGTCCTGCAGCTGTATTTGGCTGTCAGTACTAATGCAGTAAGTGCCGTCCTGACACGAGAAGATGAAAAGCAGCAACTACTGATCTACTATGTAAGTAAATCCCTTTTGAACGCCGAAACCAGGTACTCCTCGATGGAAAAGTTACTCTTGTCGCTTGTTACAGCCGCAAAGAAATTGCGACATTATTTCGAATCACACCTGATTACTGTCGTTACTAACTATCCTATCAAGTCTGTCTTGAGAAAACCTGAGTTGACAGGTCGATTAGCAAAATGGAGTGTATATCTCAACAGCTACGACATCGACTTCAAACTAGGACAGCGATCAAATCGCAGGCACTAGCTGATTTTATCGCCGACTTTAGTCCTGAATTGGGAAAAGAAGCATAGTTCGAAGTGTCTACTGTGGCGACTCACGACGACGTACCTTGGACCTTACACGTCGATGGGTCGTCCAACATCAGAGGATCAGGACTTGGCGTCGTCTTGAAGTCGCCACAGGGAGGCAAGATGGTATATTCAGTTCGATGTGACTTCAGAGCCACCAACAACGAAGCTGAGTACGAAGCCCTGATCGTAGGAATGGATATGGCCCACGACTCGGGGGCAACCTCGCTGCATGTCAAAAGCGATTCTCTTCTGGTCGTGAACCAGATGAATGGAGAATTCGCAGCCAAAGACTTAAAAATGGCGTCGTATCTGAAGATAGCAAAAGAAAAATCAGAAAAGTTCAAATCTGTAACATCCTGAATTTTCAATAATAATATTTTAAGGAGAATTGGGATTTAATTGTATTTTAGTTTTAACTTTGGATCATGTTTTGATTTATAATTCAAAATAGGGGTTAAAATGTTAGTGATCAAAGTTAAGTGTCATTGTTGGAAATATTGGAACTAGAAGGTGTAATTGGTCATTTATGGAAAGTGTGTATAGATAAAGTAGCTGAAATCAGATATTTTATCTCATTTTGGTCTGGGTCGGTTTGGGAATCAAAGAGAAAGAGAGAGAAGTAAGAAAGAAGAGAAGAGGAAGAAAGACAAGAGATTTGTCTTCAAAATTGGTAAGAATTGGATCATGTTTTCAGATATAATTGTTTTAGATGTTGGGTTATAAACGAATCTGTGTTTTGAATAGGATTTCGGAATCGTTTACAACAGATTGGAGCAACAGTTTAAGATTAAAGTGGGTTTTCTTCAAAAATGTGAGTTCATTTGTTGTTTGTGCAAATCAGTGTTTATATGTTAAATTAAACCTTGAAATAGCTGTATAAATTGGTTATGAACTGTATGGAATGGTCTGGAATGAGCTGAATTGAACAGATATGTATCTAGATCGAATTTTAAGCTGCAGGTCGAAGGTTTCCGGATAAAACCATGTATCCGGAAACCGTGGTGATGAATGTCTCCGGACGCGACAAAGTCATCCGGTAAGTTTTAAATTTTGTATAGTTTCCGGATGAAATAACTTACCGGATGGTATCCGGATTACCTTGGTTTCCGGGTGTCATCCGGATTAGTGAAATACCCGGTAAGTTGATGTATCCGGAAAGATGTGAGTTAACCGGAAAGCTGTGTTAACCGGAAAGGTGTGTTGTCCGGACAGTTTAGGGGTATCCGGTAACCTCTGTTGTCCGGACACTTTTGAGAAATTAGAGAATTGCAGGTTCTGATAATCATGGAAAGGTATGATTTAGGAATTGAAACATAAATTGTGTAGCTTGAACATACGTACAATTGAATGGTAGTATGTTAGGCCTATAGACTGTGCTGGTTTAATACTAGGCAGGGGTATAGTAAGTGTAATGGATCCATAGGCACTAGTGTTTGGTAATCACATGGAATAGGCGTGTGGTAATAATCGTTATTCCAGTGATGTGTCTGGTACTAATGTTTATGTGCACGTGGAATAGATGAAGTTAGTCATTATTCTGATGTGTGTGTGGAAACCCTGGAATATGCGTGTGGTAATAATCGTTATTCCCAATTTCTAAGGAAGAAAATGGGATTGACATAAGTGCTTGTAATCTCTACTTCCTTTCCGATAAATTGGCATGTGTAATTGCGATTTATCAGATAAGAGCATTAATCTAGAATCTGAGAAAGATTCGTAGTGTGGCTCTAGAATAGGATATGAATGGAAATGGGCATGTGTATATTGCGATTTCTGGAATAAGAGTATTAATCTAGAATCAGTGAAGATTCGTAGTGTGGCTCTAAGACATGATATGATGATGGAATGTGTGTCAGTCATATTCATGGGATTGGATGAAAATCGTGTTAACGGAATAGAGTTACACGTACGGTAAGGAAATGAGTAATTAGGTTTGTTGTAACTTGTTTACATTGATTTTGCAAATATTATTATTGAAACGAATGTTCTCACTAGGCATTGGCCTAACTGTTTCATATAATGTTTTCTTACCAGGTACTAGCTCGGGAAAGTAAATGGTTGTGGGACGAGCGTTTTGGAATAGCAGAGGTGTCAATTAACAAGAAGAGATTTTGATGGATTGCTTAGATAACTTAATTAATCTGATTATGATGATATGATTAGATTGATAGGTTATATGAAGGATCCTGTTTTGTAAATATACTCTTGATGGTTAATTTCCTTGCTATATTTATATAAGTTGAAGTTTCTTGGATCATAACGTATTATAATTTGAGGTTCAAATTAGCCCTGATTTTAGGGCGTTACAATATGGTATCAGAGAAATAGTTTAAGCGAACTAAGTATGCTGAGGAGATACTTAGACTTAAGCTGTGATGAATTAAGTTATGATTCGTGAGAAATGGGTAGAAACAATAAGATGGGATAGTCTTAAGAGTTGACGGAAATACGTGAAATTAGTACTGTAACGATGGTAACGAGGACTCTTCTGTATAATATATTCACAATTTCAATTAGCTACTGTTATTTATGAATATATTGTTACATAAGCATGCTTGTTTCTAAATTGTTAAGTGACTAATGATCGGTAAAGTACGTTTTGCATGTCTATACTCGTATAACCATTTTTATGGTTATCTCTTTGTGTTATAGTAGAACGATGGTGGATACGCCACCAAGGTCCTTCAATTCTTTGAAGATTAGATCAGTAAATGATTGGGGGTTGGAAAGACAACCTGGAACTGGCGGGACTCATGAAAGTCCGCCGAGGCAAACTTTAATAGTATGAAATGGTTGAGTAAGTGGGCCATGGAATGCATGTATAGTAAGTGTTATTGGGTCACCGAAGATTTGAAATTGACTCACCGATGTTTTCTCTAAATCTTACTTAGAATATTTTAGCATGGTTCTTTATAATGACTTGTACAAGATAGCAAATGTTTGGTGAAGTCAAAGATCAACCAAAGTCAAGATTGAAGATTCTCTCATTGTGGAAGTGAGAGATCCCACATCAACAACTACAAGTCATTGTCCACCGATGGTGTTCCCACACATCGGTGGACACTCTCTCCACCGACCTCTCTCTATGTCGGCCAACATATCCCACCTATGAAGACTCTCAAATAGGTGGGATCTCAAGAAGTCTCAAAGATGCTTTTCTTCAAAGATGTGTCACATATCTCAAAGATGCTTTTCTTCAAAGATGTGTCACATATCTCAAAGATGCTTTTCTTCAAAGATGTGTCACATATCTCAAAGCATTCATCGGTGGTGTACTCCTTGAAGACAAAATGAGAAGCAAAATTATTATGAGACAAGACAAAATGAGAAGCAAAATTATTATGAGACAAAATCAAATTTGCCAAGAATCATCCCACCGATGATGATGCTTAAATCGGTGGGATCCTTTGTCAAAAGATTTTCTTTGAAGAAAATATCAAGTCTCAAGTAATATTGTCTTGGAAGACACACCAAGGAGACAAGCATGGTATTATTCCTATTTCCAATGAAGTTCTGCATGGGTATTCCTCCTTGTTTCAAGGAAAATGTGATTGTGACTTATCAACTTTTCAGAAGTCTATTGGTACGTAGCAAGTAACTGGAGGATATTCGTACTAAGCATTTAATGCTCAGTACACTCATCCTCTCTATAAAAGGAGGAGGAAGCTCCCATGCAAACCATGCTTTTCTGAAGTCTTTCTATGTGCTAGCATCCTTCATCTCTTAGAAACTTTATAACTTTGAGTCTAAGTGTTCAAGTTATTTTGTTTTCAGTATTACTGTGTGAAAATTGTTATAATAGATTTTATCTGTTCTTTCCGCAACAATCAAATTGTTCTATGTGTTCTATGTGTAATTCTTGATTTGAATATTTTCAATAAAAGAATTAATTAAAGTAAAAAAATTGTGTATTGTATTCAACCCCCCCCCCCCCTTCTACAATACCTGTTCTTGTTCTTGTAAGCCATCTGGGACTAACAAGTGTTATAAAGCCGAGAGGGCGACCACTGGTCGGAAGTAGAGTGTCAATGATAAGTCGCGTGAGTAAAACGATTGACCTTGTTTGAGTGAGTATCCTTCATTTGAGAATAGAGTTTTATGTATGGTGTTTTAGTGTGTGTTACATGAGTTTATATGATTTCAAAACAAATGCATAGACAACAATTTTAGTCGAGGTTGAGTCAGCATGTGCAAGTGTGTATTTAAGGAAAAAGGCAATTCCATTTACGGCGCACAATGAAATTTTGAGTTTAGCAAATTGCAAAATAATTCGTATTTCACATGAAAAGTTGAATGGTAGCAAAAAGGTCAAGAAAGCGTTGGCCAGCAAAACTTTTTATAACCAAAACGAGCATTAACTTGATGATATTATATAAACGAATGTGAGAACCGACTAGCTTACTTCGCGTCGGTAACTTTCTTTTAAACTTTTGTCGCATGAAAAGATTTTCATTTTATTACTGTCGTAACAATATCGTTTGGTTGAGAAAGATTAAGTGTTACGGAAAGTTGTATGCAAACGATTTTCGAGATCGTTGTGCAGTACATGGAGTTATGAGAATGTTGGGGTCATTGGTACCCAAGTTGTTCCTTGTGTTGTTCTTTAAAATGAGAAATTGTGCGAAATGATTCATTTATCAAGTTGTCATGCATGAAGGATATGAACTCACTAGGTCATAGAGTATTACACTATAAGCTAAGAAAGAACTCCGAGAGTGAAGAGATGTTGGATGAATCATTGGAGAATGTTCGTAGTTTTGGAATTTGTGTTCAAGATGAGAGGTGATCAGTGGGAGAGTCGAAATTGGACTTTAGTGTCGGATGTATGAGGGTCTGTACCCATTGTTCGATGACTAGAAAAACAGTTGCCAAGGGACGATTGTGTCCGGAGGAAGGACTAGAAGTCGTCAAGGTGATGGAATAGTGTGGTGAGACAGAAAGGAAACATCCTTGACGTCAAATAAGAAATTATGGTGATCTTGTGATATTAACGTTGCACGAATAAATTGCAGATGAAGACGATGGGATGTGAATTAGATTATGACATGTTGGAAGGATTAGGTTCAGTTAGGGACCTTGTTAAAGAATAAGTTAAGGAAGTATCGACAGGTCGACTATTAACTTTGAAGTCGGCAGTTGTGTAAGGTGTATGAGGCCTTTTGCCTGTCACTGGGTGCGGTCTGGGTGCGTCCCGCGTATGCCTGTGCGGGCAGGAACAAAACCGTGAGCGGTGCCGGCATTCTGTTATGCAGAGGGTATCCGCAAAGCGGACAATATCGTGTACGGTGGACTGGGGATGTTACAGAATGGTATCAGAATGGTATATATTTTGTGAAACACCCACTTTTGGGAAATTTGAGTGATTGACGAATAAAACGCGAGTGAAAGAAATTTTGATTTATTTATCGCATAAGAGAAAGCTATGTGGTCAAATTACGCTTTTAGAGTAATTATGGTTGTACAATAATTATGATGTGATATGTGCTTGATTGCATTTTATTTAAATGAGTGTCGTTTTAAGTATTGGTCTTATGTGAGAGGACCGTTTGATGATCTTGTATTCTTAGTACCTTTGGGACTAATGAACCTTGGTGAGTGATATACATTGTTGAATATAAAAGAGTTGCATATACGTGTACATATAGATACATATATGGATTGGCTTCATTGGGAAGGTAGCAATGAAGGGGTTGTGAGATTATCACGCCTCGGAGCGTGTGTTGCATGATGTGAGTTAGATGTATTTAATTGCATGAGTAGATGTTGATAAATAATCATTGGATCCTTTGAGCAGAGGGCTCGGTTTTGGACTCGATTGAGTATTGGGAGTATTCGCCTGGTTTAAATAAGCTCGACGTAGGCTTGGGGTTGGAATTATATGAATTATATTATAATTGAAGTTTACATGATATGAATACATTGGTTATTTCTGAGATCATGTATGAATATTAAGCCTGGAATCAGAAGATTAAAAGTTAAAGGACCACCGTGTAGGGGTGTTAGGATAGTGAAGGGCTGTTGTTTTAGATAAGCGTTTTCTTTCAGTGTGGATGGTTTATAAAGGATGAAGTATTAGGCACGAATGAAGCGAGTGTATAGACTATGCCGATCCGTGAGGGATTGTGCCCTGTCTATGTATTGGTTTGGAATCACGAAGAGCTAGCAGGAAACAAGTAAGTTGAAATTAATTAGAAACCGCGAGTTGTGGTTCAACTAAAGTTGGGGAGGATTATAATAGTGAAATAGACTCAATTAATCATGCGGGAGAACATGAATGTACGTTTGAATTGTGTACAAATGACCATGAGAGACCTGGTTTGCTGTGAGATGTTATGGGTGGAGAATGTATGAACGAGTAGCGGCATCAAGTGCCAAGATAAGTGTGTCAACTAGTATGTAATGTGAAGTTAGAAATAGGAAGCATCCGATGGAAGTCTTTTCGGGGATTTCAGATAAAGAGTACTATTTTGTCAATAAAATTGTTGGAGTATGTGGTTTGTAAGATGGTGTAGTGATATGGCTAATATCGGAATAGAATGGCGGAAAAGTAGTGGGTGTTTATCCAAAGCGATGTTGGTTGTGTGAGTCGCTAGGTAAGTTTATGTTTTTGAATCCTTGGAAGTTAACGAAAATGATGGATATGTTAGTCAAAATGTGATGTAAAAGATGCAAAATCCTTAAGAAAGATGAGTTGCTTCTTATGTGTGAAAGAATTGTCCGAGGAAGTATTAGTTGCAGATTTAAAGAATGTGTAGTAACTTGGGACGGTATGTCGTTTCAAGATAACTTAGTTGATTGCCTTAAGTTAGAATTTTGGTACAATTGTTTGGTTATGTATAGTAATGAGAAAATGTTATCAGTATGTGGAAAAGTTGGGAGAAAGAGACAAGTAATGTTTGGAGGATAGTACTCCATGCTAACGTAGGAAGAAATGATAAAAAGATCGGACCTAAGAATGTAGTTATACTACACGTTCAATGGAATTATCACCCTTCATATACAACAATTTAACATTTGGTTGCAATATGGTCGCATAGTGCGATAGTGGTGTGAGGAAATGGTAGCACTTTATACTGAAGAAACGTGTGAGTCATGGATGTAATAAAGGTTTGTCGTAATTATCGAAGTATTCAAAAGTGGTGAGTATGCTCAATTTAAGGTGAGTGTAGATTTTCAAACAGTAGATGGTACTATTCTTTTGAGACCCGGAGATCGAGTTACGGTTAATGACGGTATGGTAGCCCAAGAAATAGTCGGGTAAAGATTTGATGATGAACAGTTACTCTAAGGAGGTTTGCAAATCCAAGTTGGGGAGCGGATACTAATGAAAGAGGTAAGGTTCAGAAAATATGAAAAGATGAATTCTTGTTCTTTCTGGACTTTTAATTGTGATTAAGTATGTAAGACTTAAAGGTAAGAGATGTACAAAATATTTCATGTTGGTATGATGTGATTTCTTTTACTAAAGTAAGAGTGGATGAGAAGAATTGTTGTGTGGAAGAACCAGAGGCAATTTTGGAAAGATCGGTTAGAAAGCTACGTAATAGCAAGAAGTAGCTATGTTGAAAGTACAGTGGAAACACCATCGAGGTGCTAATCTGACTTTAGAGTCGGAAGAGAATATGAAGGATAGGTATCCCCATCTGTTTACTTGATCTTGATTTCGAGGACGAAATCATTTTCAAGTTGGGGAGTATTGTAACATCCTGAATTTTCAATAATAATATTTTAAGGAGAATTGGGATTTAATTGTATTTTAGTTTTAACTTTGGATCATGTTTTGATTTATAATTCAAAATGGGGTTAAAATGTTAGTGATCAAAGTTAAGTGTCATTGTTGGAAATATTGGAACTAGAAGGTGTAATTGGTCATTTATGGAAAGTGTGTATAGATAAAGTAGCTGAAATCAGATATTTTATCTCATTTTGGTTTGGGTCGGTTTGGGAATCAAAGAGAAAGAGAGAGAAGTAAGAAAGAAGAGAAGAGGAAGAAAGACAAGAGATTTGTCTTCAAAATTGGTAAGAATTGGATCATGTTTTCAGATATAATTGTTATAGATGTTGGGTTATAAACGAATCTGAGTTTTGAATAGGATTTCGGAATCGTTTACAACAGATTGGAGCAACAGATTAAGATTAAAGTGGGTTTTCTTCAAAAAGGTGAGTTCATTTGTTGTTTGTGCAAATCAGTGTTTATATGTTAAATTAAACCTTGAAATAGTTGTATAAATTGGTTATGAACTGTATGGAATGGTCTGGAATGAGCTGAATCGAACATATATGTATCTAGATCGAATTTTAAGCTGCAGGTCGAAGGTTTCCGGATAAAACCATGTATCCGTAAACCGTGGTGATGAATGTCTCCGGACGCGACAAAGTCATCCGGTAAGTTTTAAATTTTGTATAGTTTCCGGATGAAATAACTTACCGGATGGTATCCGGATTACCTTGGTTTCCGGGTGTCATCCGGATTAGTGAAATACCCGGTAAGTTGATGTATCCGGAAAGATGTGAGTTAACCGGAAAGCTGTGTTGTCCGGACAGTTTAGGGGTATCCGGTAACCTCTGTTGTCCGGACACTTTTGAGAAATTAGAGAATTGCAGGTTCTGATAATCATGGAAAGGTATGATTTAGGAATTGAAACATAAATTGTGTAGCTTGAACATACGTACAATTGAATGGTAGTATGTTAGGCCTATAGACTATGTTGGTTTAATACTAGGCAGGGGTATAGTAAGTGTAATGGATCCATAGGCACTAGTGTTTGGTAATCACATGGAATAGGCGTGTGGTAATAATCGTTATTCCAGTGATGTGTGTGGTACTAATGGTTATGTGCACGTGGAATAGATGAAGTTCGTCATTATTCTGATGTGTGTGTGGAAACCCTGGAATAGGCGTGTGGTAATAATCGTTATTCCAGTGTGTGTATGGAAATTGTGGAATAGGCGTGTGGTAATAATCGTTATTCCCAATTTCTAAGGAAGAAAATGGGATTGACATAAGTGCTTGTAATCTCTACTTCCTTTCCGATAAATGGGCATGTGTAATTGCGATTTATCGGATAAGAGCATTAATCTAGAATCTGAGAAAGATTCGTAGTGTGGCTCTGGAATAGGATATGAATGGAAATGGGCATGTGTATATTGCGATTTCTGGAATAAGAGTATTAATCTAGAATCAGTGAAGATTCGTAGTGTGGCTCTAAGACATGATATGATGATGGAATGTGTGTCAGTCATATTCATGGGATTGGATGAAAATCGTGTTAACGGAATAGAGTTACACGTACGGTAAGGAAATGAGTAATCAGGTTTGTTGTAACTTGTTTACATTGATTTTGCAAATATTATTATTGAAACGAATGTTCTCACTAGGCATTGGCCTAACGGTTTCATATAATGTTTTCTTACCACGTACTAGCTCGGGAAAGTAAAGGGTTGTGGGACGAGCGTTTTGGAATAGCAGAGGTGTCAATTAACAAGAAGAGATTTTGATGGATTGCTTAGATAACTTAATTAATCTGATTATGATGATATGATTAGATTGATAGGTTATTTGAAGGATCCTGTTTTGTAAATATACTCTTAATGGTTAATTTCCTTGCTATATTTATATAAGTTGAAGTTTCTTGGATCATAACGTATTATAATTTGAGGTTCAAATTAGCCCTGATTTTAGGGCGTTACAAAATCATTTTCTATTGAACAAATTCCGAGGGATCAGAATACTCAAGCCGACACTTTAGCAAACCTTGTATCCGCCCTAGTCGAACCAATATTCGACAATATTCCTCTGATCCACTTAGCGACGTCATCCACCGAAAATAACGATGTCGTCCAGATCGAGGAGCAAGAAGATGACTGGTCGTGTGACATTCGAAATTTTCTCTTATACGACAAACTCCCAGAAGACAAGATGGAAGCTCGAAAGATCGGATTCAAGGCATCCAGGTACGTCATGATCGAAAATAGACTCTATCGACGATCATCAACAGGCTTAAACCTAAGATGCGTCGTCAATAAGAATCAAATCCGGAAAATCCTCCAAGAAATGCACGAAGGTGAGTGTGGTAATCACTCAGGAGGTCGTAGTCTGGCTAATCGTATCTCTCGACAAGGTTACTTTTGGCCGACGCTACGACAAGACGCTATCAGGTATGTCCAAAACTGTGATCCCTATCAACGACATTCAGGTACGTCTCATAAACCATCTGAACCCTTACATTCGACACTGATCCTGTGGCCTTTCATGAGATGGGGTATGGACATTGTCAGTAAGCTACCACCTGCCCCTGGGCAAAAGGTATTCATCCTCGTACTTACAGATTATTTCTCCAAGTGGGTAGAAGCAGCAACCTTTTCCCAAGTTCGGGATAAGGAAGTCGTGTCTTTTATCCAGACTAACATTATATGCAGGTTTGGGATTCCATCCGAAATTGTCTGCGACAATGGATCTCAATTTATAAGCGACATGACTCGACAGTTCTGTGAAGACCGTAGTATCAAGCTGACGACCTCGACACCCAGATACCCCCAGGCAAATGGACTTGCTGAATCAAGCAATAATACCATCGTTGCTTCAATCAAAAAGAGACTACAAGCCGCCAAGGGAAAGTGGGTCGAAGAGCTTCCTTCAGTCTTGTGGGCAAATCGTACGACGTTTCGTACGTCCACAGGACAAACTCCCTTCTCTTTGGTTTATGGTTGTGAAGCAGTTCTACCAGTCGAAGTTCAGCTCTCGACATCAAGACATACTTCCGTCGACCATAATCTAGTCGATCTAAGTTATGATCTCGACGCCCTCGAAGAGCTCAGAGAGTCAACGTTGATCAAAATGGCATCACAAAAACAAGTAGTCGAGCGACACTTCAACAAAAATGTCAAAATTAAAGTCTTTCAAATAGGCGACTACGTCCTTCGTCGAGTATTCCAAAACACTCAAGAGCTCAATGCAGGTAAACTTTCCACCAAGTGGGAAGGTCCTTATCGTATCTCAGAAGTCGTTGGTAAAGGTGCCTATCGGCTCCAAACCCTCAACAACCAAGACGTCCCACGTAGTTGGAATGCTACACATTTGAAAAGGTATTTTTTCTAAGTCTTTTTTCTCTTTCATACGATTTTCTCATCGCGACGATTACTAACTTAAGCATCGGAGGGTCGTTGGTTAGCCAACGACCAACCTCTGACATCGTTTTAACGCAGGATGCCAGGATCGCATGATATTAGTTATTAAGTCTGCTATACGACTTTAAATCTCGTCGCATGATACAAATGTTCAAGTCTATGACTCGCTCTGTCGCAGGGACGCACGATTCACGAGCGTCGTACGATCTGGTTATACGATCGTAGGGTTTAACATTCATCCGATCTAAGTTCTTAAAACCAAGGGAAATTTGTATGATCTGGATGAACACGTCAATCGCATATGATTGTTAATATGATTCAAGTGTATGATACATGTCTTGATCATTGTATTGCAGTGAATGCCTAAGTCGCATGTTTTCTTCTACGATTGAAATTCACAATTAAACACTTATGATTACTTATAAGGCATGTAAAACAGGGAGGTGTGCGAGATAAAGATTCCATTCATCAAAACAACTATTACATTAGATAACTCGATCGCCAACAATCGAGCACAAAAAACAAAGTCCATAAATCGTAAATCTATCCCAAATATGAAGATGAATGTCGGTCACATCTTTGCCCGAAGTCTCGACCTTGGAATCCTCATCAACCGTGAAGCGCGATGAAGAACTTATGCAAGGATCAAACGAGTATGGGAATTATTTCCCAACATCGTGCGCCGCGACATGTTGCGGAGGAGAATCCGCAGTATCTTTAGATTGCGGCTCTTAAGATTGCGGCTCTTAAGATTAATGTTAAGGTTGGAGAAAGGAATACGATATTTTTCGTAGCTCTCGACAGTCGACTCCCAGTCCAACATCTTCTCTATCTTCGCAAAAGAAGGTTGGAATATCTGTAAAATACAAAGAAATATATTAACAAACGCTCGATGAAAAACGTCGAAACGTAAGTTTTAGAAACAGAAACTTACTAGGAACACCAATCCGACTATACGTGATTTCGTCTCTACGACGAAAATTCCTCGAAAACGCTCTTCGAAAGATAAGAGCTGATATTTTCCCAGATATGGGAACAATTTCGTCCCAACAAGGACATTGTCAACTAAGGGGTCCAACGGCAACGTAAAGTTGACCATTGTGACTTCCTTCTCACCCTCTCCCGTCTTAACACCCTTGCCCTTGTCGGCCGACGAAAGGGTCGACGTGGCTAAAGGGAACGTCGTCGCCAGTTGCGCAAGATCCACCGATGTCACATCAATCGCGATCATTGCCTTCGCCTTCTCAGGCGTATTGACTCTCGATGAGCCATCAACTTTCGAAGACGGTTCCCTCAGGATCGTCATCCGTGTCTTCGGTAAAACCCCCGACTCAGTTGTCAAGGCCTGCAGTCTTCTCTCCTTGCCCCTACAGGCGAAATCGAGTTGAGCTGCTCTTTTAGCCGAGATCGTCGGCACCTTCATCTACGATTCTCCTGAGAATATATAAAAGATGAACATCACAAGATAAACTTAAAAATGAAAAAGGACAAAAGTCTTCAGAATCAGGGCATTAGCTGAGTCAATGATAAACCCAAAGCATGAATGTCTTAGCTAAAAGACGAGTAAAAGAGTTCAAAACTATGCCCTATATAAGTGCTCAAAAGCCACGAAAAATCTAAGTAAGACAGAGATTCTTACAAGATTGGAAAATATTGAACAAAGAGCAACAAAGAATCCCAGAAGAATCTCGTTCTCAAAACTCTTCGAAATCGTAAAGGGAAAGGATCCGTCGAAGATCTCTATTTATGCTAAAAATCGTGTCAGGTCGAACCCCTCGATAGTTGACACGTGCCCCTGCCTTTTCGAATGCTCGACAGATTATCGATACCTGGCAATGACAGCTGCTTAGTATAATCATGCGTCAGCCTAACGTCACGACCTTATCCTCTCTTCGACATCCCATTCGGTTAGAATTGGACCGATCTAGTTCCAAGGCAACTGAAAGGATTTTTTACACTTGTCACTGGCAAAATTTTAAAAACTTTTGAAATTTGAGTTTGTCACTCCACTTTTTCAAATTTTGGGGGCAAACTGTTTGGGTAAAAATCCACCAGCTTCGACCACGACCGAGACGTTAAAAACATTTATTACACTTCTCTTGTAAATCGTCAACACTTTGTCCTTAGACCGAAGCCATAGTCGAAAGTACCTCTCGACACTCGACCGTCGTGTAGAAACATACGACCTCGACCAACTAACACGCAACATTTCTGTTACGTTTTCATCATTCAATGCAGGTCAACATCATTCATAGCCAACGGACGAAACCGACAGAGCAGTTATGAGCATTAAAACAACGATGACTGGTACGACCGTTACTAGAAGAAATCATGAAGTCATTAAAGCACTCGAAGACTATAAATACAAAGACAAAGCTATCATTTGCAGATCATCTAACACCAGCAAACTCAAGAATCACACTGCGTACTCAAGAACATCCGAAGCAAAGGAATTTCTCTCTAGTAATCGCTCTCGACGCACGACTCACACTCTCGACCAAGAGTTTTAGCACACGACACGCTTGATTTACACTCGATACACTTGTTATTTTTACATTTCAAGTCATTTGTATTGTAATCATTGTATGATCGACACCTGAAACAAAGGACATCGCCCCTGTTTGGCGATCATAGTGCAGCGACGGCTTCCACAGTCGTCCGCGGGTTTTTTCCTCGTTGAGGTTTTTCCCGCGTCATCAAAATCTCTGTCTCTTTACAATTTTCTGTCTTTGTCGCACGATTTGTCAAAAGATTCCTTTCTTTAGTTGTTAAGCTCCACAATCAACCTTAAGTTATCCTTCTGGACGATTTTTGGCATTAACAATGGGGTTTTCACAAAGCGTGTTAAACATTGATCTAACTTTTTATTAAGATATAATTAATCGAGAGGTTGGTTTTAGTAGTATTTGAGTATATAAAGTTGAACATGGAAACATATTTTCTTGTGAATTACAAGTAGGGTTGAGCATCGGAACTGGGTACCCGCCTTTGGAACCGGAACTGCTGGTTCCGGAATCGGAACCGATGGTTCCGGAATCGGAACCGATGTGATTGGTTCCGGTTCTGGTTCCTAAAATACGGAACCGATTAAGACTGGTTCCGGTTCTGCTTCTCATTTTTTTGGAACTGTTACCCGCTGGGTACCCGTCGGGACCGGTTCCGGGACCGGGTACCCGGTCCCACTGGGTACCCAGAACCGGAACCGACGGGTACCCACTATTTTTTTAATAAAATTATTTATATATTTAAATATTTAATGATGTGGTATTGGTTTTGTTAGATGTTTTGTTCGTTTTGATCCAAGTGTTTTACTTGTTAGATGTTGACGTAAAGACGTGATGTGTTATGAAATCGTTTTGTTGATGTCAAGATTCAAAACTCGAGAGTTTCTAATTTATTTATGTAATAATTAGTTTTTATCGGATTAGTTTTCGCATTTGCTATATTTATTACTTTAAGTTGGTATTTGTAGTTTGCAATAGAATTAAAATTACATTTTTATTGTATAAAGATTAAAAAAAATAAAAAAGCAATTGACACCGGGTACCCAGAACCGGAACCGGAACCGGAACTTGTTCCAAAATATAGAGAACCGATGTAAGCGGTTCCGGTTCCGGTTCTTTCGTTCTAGGAATCGCCAGTTCGGTTCCGATTCCAAAAAATTTGGCCGGATACCTGATTATGCTCACCCCTGATTACAAGAAGCTATATAAAATGTATATTGATTTACAGTATAACATTAAATATTTATATAACTTAATTTAGAGGTTGGTTTTAGTGGTATTCGAGTATATAAAGTTGAACATGAAAAGGTAAATTTTCGTGAATTACGGGAAACTGAATAAAAGTACTTCAATTTACAGTATAACATTAAATATTTATATATCGTAAGCCATGAAAACAATATATAGGTGCTTAATTATTTGAGAACCCTATAATGTGTTAGATCGGTTTCACCCATTCATTTTATATAATCCTTCATTAAATAAATTTATTTCAAAACTAAACATATAGGGGTAATAATAATATTAACAATTGTCCAAACGTGTAATCACGTTTGAACCGTTTGTTGCGTCACATTTCGGTGATCACTAATTTTCAGTTATTAACAAATGTCTCATATTTTATAATTTATATTGTAAAGTCATTAGCCCATTTGATAATACTAATGCTAGTAATAATAATCGATGTGTAAGAGAGTAAGAGCGAGATTCTTTTGGGGAGGAGGGGGGGTGTTGTGAAAGTGAGAAAAAGTATGTGTCTTGGGTAAAATGGGGAAAAAACGATACAATGTTTTGAGAGAGGGGGCTTAAAATCGGGGGGCTTGGGTCGTATAATAAAGGGCTATTGGGAAAATGGTGGTGGCGGTTCCTTGTCGAAAAGGACTCGTTTTGGGTCCGGGTGATAAAAAGCTTATATAGGGATGTGGGGGTCTATGGGGTAACACTCTAGGGTTTGATGGTGCAAGTTCGGCGTGGTCTAATATAATCCATCTCGGCGCAGATTTGGACAGCAAAGGGGTCGCGTTCACGGGGTCTTTTGACAAAAAGATTGGAGACGGGTGCGACACCAAAATGTGGAAGGATAGATGGAACGGGACCGAGAGCTTGCAAGTAAAGTTTCCAAGGCTTTTTCGGTTGGAAGAGGAAAAGGAAGCTAGCGTTAGTGATAGAGGAGAATGGGTTGATGGCGAGTGGCATTGGAAATGGAGGTGGAGACGACAACCAAAAGGGAGAGAAATTGGG
Source organism: Saussurea involucrata (assembly GCA_033807775.1). Lineage (NCBI taxonomy): Eukaryota > Viridiplantae > Streptophyta > Magnoliopsida > Asterales > Asteraceae > Saussurea > Saussurea involucrata. The sequence goes on along the minus strand of CM066317.1, from coordinate 7,726,512 downwards.
GAGCTCGACGAACTCACAAATAGCCTCGCGGGAGTAGTATCGATAAGGGAGCGGAGGGATACCATGGAATGGAATCTTGATGGTTCAAAAGAATACAACGTGAAGAGACTAAGAGAAATCTTGGAAGAGCTTGAGAGCATCGATAGTGGGAAACGTTGGCAACGAAATGGTCTACAATTGTCCCTAAAAAGGTATGTATATTTATATGGAAGGTTAGGTTGGGGCGAATACCATGTAGAGCGACGTTGGATCAAATGGGTCTTGACTTGGATTCGTTATTATGTCCGAGATGTGGCGATGCGGTCGAATCGGTGGGCCACGCTATCGTATCGTGTCCAGAGATTAAGAGACTGTGGAACATGAAAAGTTGACACATATAGGGGTAATAATAATAATGACAATTGTCCAAACGTGTAATCACGTTTGAACCGTTTGTTGCGTCACATTCCGGTGATCACTAATTTTCAATTATTAACAAATGTCTCATATTTTATAATTTATATTGTAAAGTCATTAGCATTTCATTTGATAATGCTAATGCTAGTAATAATAATCGATGTGTGAGAGAGTAAGAGCGGAAAAAAAATCGATGTGTGGATAAATTAAAGTTGACACACTTAGTTATTTCATACAGTTGTTGTGCACACTAATTAATTTAGCCGTTCAAAACTACTTAAATACTTGTAAACACATAATAGATAAGTTTAGAATTATGTTATGGCATTTTTTTTGCAAAAAGTAAGAGAATGCACGCGACATATTAAAAATTTTGTGAAGATGTTGGTTTTAGAGCTTTGTGACCGAACTTTGATATGCCTGTTTGATAAAATTCGACTTATTTTATAATTGAAATATTGCTAAAACAAAGAAGTTATTTGCAAATATTTTATAATATCCATTACACTAATAATTCTATTGGAAATTTTGATTGGTCGTGCTTGAGGGATTATACGGTATTTTGGACAATTTAAAAAATGCAACAATTCTTTTATCGATTATTTATTATCCAACAAGCCTTTTACTTTTAAATCAATTATATATTTTGGAAAATAAATTTCACAATACGAATACCATCACGATTGGGGAACGTTGATGAGTTCAATGAAAGCAAAATTGTAAAAATATATATAGAAAACATTTTTTTACCTATAGCGACGACATGCCATCGCAGTAAATAAAATATAAATTTTTAACATTTCACCTACCGTGACGACATGTAGGTAAAAAAACTATATTCTATATATTGCAGAAAAATGTAGTGGAAGTAGAGAGCTATAGCTACGAGCCTTTAACCACAAACACTATTATCGACGACGGTGGTAGCAGTTAGCCTTGTCGTCGCAAAAGGCTAGCTTTGTTGCAATGGATCGAAGTTCAATTGAAAAATCCAGATCCATGTGATTGACGTCGTGTTGTATGTGTGTGTGGTTGGTCAGGTACGAGTACCAGAATTAACGTGTGTATGGTTACGTGGTTAACCATTACTTCGTAATGTTAATCACGCGAAAATTCTAAAACAATTACATGTGATTTTCATGACACTGAGTCAGACTGCAGGAACGGTGGTGCCTCAAACCTCAAAATGGATTAAAATCATATGTCCCGAACTTTCATACCTCCTCTATGTCATACTAATCATGTAAAGTTAGCGTTACTATTAGTATTTAATATTAATTTATTTTGACAAAAAGGGTAAGAAAAAGGTTAGGGACAAAATGGTGGAACATGAAAGGGCTTTTGATGAAAAAATCCCTCTCCCCCCCAAAGGAACGTGATATAAATTAGAAAACTATTTTTTTTTCTTTTTAATTTCGTCCTTAAATGTCATTTATCTTTTTGGTAAAATGATATTGATCGAGATGGGAGGTTAAGATTTATTCTTGTTTTTCCCATCATTGCTTGAAGTATACCTGACAAACGTGTCGTGTCGTGTCGGGTTCAAAGTTAAACGGGTTGAGAGTGCATGACACTAACCCGACCCGTTTAATAAACGGGTCAGAAAATCTCAACCCTAACCCGATCCGCCTAAGCCGTTTAACATTCATAAACTAAAAATTAAATATTGAAAATTTACAAAAAAATTACAAATCCAAAATTCAAATAAAAACATTATAAATCTAAATTTTATAGTTCAAATTTATAAGTTCTAACCAAATTCAAAACATTAAAAATCCAAACGATTAAAAAGAAAACTTTATATATATAGAGAGAGAGAGAGAGGAAAGTTCAAATAAAAACTCATTTTCAATTGTGAACATGAGGACAGATCTTGGCCCTTCCATCTATATTGATCCAATGACTCATATTAAATAGAGTTTTTAATTGAAATTATTAATTAAGGTGATTAGGGGTAAAAATGGAAGATAATTAAAACACACGCCTACCATGTTTGACTTTTTATTTTCTTTTTTAATTAAATTTTTTTACCTCCCCTTAAAGTTTAAAATAAATGTTGTTTTAACTGTTTTTACGTGGAATGTCATATACGTGTTATATTCGGTATGAATATTTATGTATGTTCAAGTGCGTACAACATCTCGACACCATAAGTCCGTAACTCGACATCACCTTCTACAACACTTTCTTCAGCGTCCTAAGGTATCGTGTTCTTCATTACCGTAACCCAACACCTATCGAGATGAATCGGGAACCTATCGAGTTTCGATTGTGAACCGATGAACAAAAGAGAGTGCGTCACGTCTCCACACCATCGAGTTTCGAGATGAATCGGGAACCTATAGAATTGAATCAACCATGGCAATACAAACAAACAACTTATAAAGATGCATACGTTCTAGATGATTAACTACAATAGAAAGAATCAAGAACACTTACTTGTTTCTCGTGATTGTCGAAAACACAAAGATGACTTAACCTTGTTCTTGCTTCTTGGATGTCAAGGATCAATAGTGTGAATCCCTCTAGTGGCTCACACTTAAGAACACCAAACCAACAATCAAGATTGAAGCTTTAAACCCTAAACCCTTATTTAGGGTTTACGATTTTAGGAGGGAGGAGAGGGGAGGTTACGGCCTCAATAGAGAGAGAGAGAGAGAGAGAGAGATTGATCAAAAAACTCATTAGGGTTTGATCCCTAGTAGTTTATTTAAAATCCCCTTATTTACACCTAGCCCCCTTGAAACGATAAGCTTGTTAAAAAACTCTTTTAACCAGTTATCATTTAGTCCCTATAATTAATCCAATTAATTATATTGTAGCTTATAATTAATTTATCATCAAATGACAAATTAATAAAGTAACTACTTTAACTCCCTTTCATTCTTCTGATTGTTATTTGGGTCTTAAGGGCAACACAAAAGGACCCTGATATTACTAGAAATATTACCAATAGTTAATGACTCTAGACACTATGTCCAACAGTCTCCCACTTGGACAAGTTATTAACTCTATTTGGTTTAACGCTTTCAAATAATCAGCAGAGAGCAAGCCATCCAATGCAGCTGCCGAACTCTGATAAAGATTCGGTCCTAAGATAAGTGATTTAATGTTCCTTTGTTCTACAAGATATCATATGAACCTGAGACATGGATAAATGTCTATCTCATGGATTAAGATTATGTTTCCCGATTTCCGATATGTGTTGAATTCATCAGACTACGCAATTGAACACATCAATTCTAGTCAGGGTTTGGCCAACCACTTAATGTCAACACCAAATCATCGAGGGGCCCATGGATATCGCTTCTCCTGTTAAGGCAGAAGGAACAAATAAACTTTGACTACACAGTTCATTTCTACTCATCATATTATACATGGACATACCCTGTATAACTGCCAGTTACGGTCAGCGTTGGAGCACACCAAAGCATAACAGAATCATAGAGCAAAACTCTATGTATCTCCGTTTGAAGAACATAAAATATTATCATCTCAAAATTACTCTGACTTAATCCTTGAAGTAAACTTTTGAGTGCGGGTTGTTCCAATACCCAAATCACTATTAAGTACTCATGAATGTTAGTTGCATTCTCTATGCTTCTAACACTCCATGACAGTCTTGAATCACTACTTACTTCCAGGAGTATGACTGACTGTGGAGGTTTAAGTAAATTAATACTCAGGAAGTTGGTTCTAAACATGCAAAACGAAAACACGATAATAAATTAAATGTAAATGGACGCAATCCAGCATATATTATAATCTCCATATAATAATCTCCAAATCAAATACAATTTATTACGTTTTCAATACATCAAACTAACAACTAAAACATTCAAGGTATTTTGATAATTCTAATACCTATGGCTTCAGTATGATACTCCCCCACCGTGTCCTGCTTGAAACTTTTCCAAGTCACGGCCCCACCATTCAACAAAAACACCTATCCTGACTGCGAGCGGGAATCATCCCGATCTGTCTGGAAACTCGCATCAGTATAACCTGTTACTCGTAATTCATCTTTTCCACCATAGACTAAGAACACATCTTTAGTCCTCCGAAGATACTTAAGAATGCTATTTACAGTCGTCCAATGACTTCGCCTGGGTTCCCTTGATATCTACTCACCATGCTTAAAGCAAATGAGACATCAGGTCTAGTACATGTCATGGCATACATGATCGATCCTATAGCAGATGCATATGGAATTCGACTCATTCTGTCCAGTTCTTTACTAGTGCTGGGACATTGATCTTTACTCAATCTTATGCCATGTTGCATGGGCAAATACCCTTTCTTGGATTCACTCATATTGAATTTCTTCAATATCTTATCCAGGTATGTACTTTGGCTAAGTCCAATTAAACGCTTGGTTCTATCTCGATAAATTCTTATTCCAAGTATTGTATGCTGCATTTCCCAAATCTTTCATAGCGAAACATTTCCCGAGCCAGACCTTTACATCTTGCAACATCGGAATATTGTTTCCTATGAGTAGTATGTCATCAACATACAAGACTAGAAATACAACATTACTCCCACTAGTCTTAACATATACGCATGACTCATCTTCGCTTCGAGAAAATCCAAATTCCTTGACCTTTTCATGAAAACAAAGATTCCAGCTACGAGACGCTTGTTTAAGTCCATAAATGGATCTTTCAAGCTTACACACTTTATCTGGATACTCGGTATGTACAAAACCTTCAGGTTGTGCCATATACACATCCTCATCAAGTTTCCCATTGAGGAAAGCGGTTTTTACATCCATTTGCCATATTTCATAGTCATGAAATGCAGCTATGGCAAGCAATATCCTGATAGACTTAATCTTTGTCACTGGTGAGAAGGTTTCATCATAATCAATTTCTTGAGTTTGAGTGTAACCTTTTGCAACCAGTCTAGCCTTGAATGTGTGCACATTCCCATCCATGTCGGTCTTCTTTTTGAAGATTCACTTACACCCAACTGTCTTGCGACCTGGTGTGTGATCAACCAATTTCCAAACTTGGTTATCGTGCATAGATTGAATCTCGCTTTCCATGGCCTCTTTCCATTTGGCAGCCTCAGGGCCTACCATCGCTTCCTCGTAGTTGGATGGCCCATCCGCACTATCAAATGTTTTATCATTGACTAGTGTGTCTCCTTCCTTTGTAATATGAAAACCATAATAAAACTCAAGAGGTTGACTTACTCTACTAGTTCTGCGAAGAGGTGGTGGAGGTATGTTAGTTTCCTCAACAGGTGGTTCAACCTCATGTTGAGGGCTAGTGTCAACAATAGGTTCATCATTGGTTGTTTCTTGAATTTCTTCAAGATCAATGCTGCTCCCACTATCCCTTTTGGAAATGAGCTCCCTTTCTTGGAAGACTCCCCTTCTAGCTACAAACACTTTGTTCTCCGAAGGTTTGTAAAATATATATCCAAAGGATTTGTAGGGATAACCAATGAACCGACACTTCTCTGCTCTAGGTTCTAGCTTGTCGTTAGTTTCGCGCCGAACGAAGACTTCACAACCCCAGACCTTTATATGTGCCAACGAGGGACGAGTCCCAGTCCCAAATGGGTGTCTTTGCAACCTTCTTAGTTGGAACGAGGTTTAAGATATGAGCTGCAGTTTCTAAGGCATAGCCCCAGAACGATATTGGAAGTGTAGCACGACTCATCATGGACCGAACCATATCAAGTAGCGTTCGATTTCTTCTCTCAGCAACACCATTGAGTTGTGGTGTTCTGGGAGGAGATAATTGCGAAACTATTCCACAATCCCTTAGATAGTCGTAGAATTCATGACTCAAGTATTCTCCACCCCTGTCGGATCGGAGCATCTTGATCTTCTTGCCCAGTTGGTTTTCTACTTCATTTTTGAATCCTTTGAACACTTCAAAGGTATCCGATTTGTTTTTCATCAGATAGATAAATCCATATCTACTGAAATCGTCAGTAAAGGTAACAAAGTATCTTTCACTGTTTCTTGTGGCAGATCTGAATGGTCCACATACATCTGTGTGGATTAAGTCCAACAGATCCTTACCCCTTTCCATTTTTCCTTTGAAAGGTGCTTTCGTCATCTTGCCAAGTAAACAAGACTCGCATTCTTCATCAGACTTTAAGTCAAATGGTTCCAAGACCCCGTCCGATTGGAGCTTGGCGATGCGTTTCTTGTCTATGTGGCCAAGACGATGATGCCATAACGATGATTTATCCAATTCACTATTGGAGGAACCAACATTTAGAGTTAAGTTATTATTATTTCTACCAACACAAATCACGCTTTCATACACACCATTACAAGGAGAGGCTTTAAAATAAAAACAACCATGTTTATAAACCAAAATGCAACCATCATTATTATCAAATTGAAATTCAAAACCATCCTTGTACAATGCATGAAAAGAAATAATGTTTCGAGCCATTTCTGGCGAGTAGCAACAATCTAATAACTTTATTGAAAAACCACTACTAAGCATGAGCTCAAAATCTCCAATCTTGGTAACAACGGCAGTCATCCTGTTTCCCATGATCAGATTCAGCTCCCCATGCTTCAACGTTCTACTTCCCTTTAGTCCCTGGAAATTAGAGCAAATGTGAGTACCACATCCCGTATCAAGGACCCAAGAGTTAGAAATCGAAGTACTATGGAGTTCAATTGTAAAAATACCTGAGGTGCCACACCCTTTGACCTTGTTCATTTTCAAGTCCTCCAGATATTTTGGGCAACTTCTCTTCCAATGGCCCTTTCCTTGACAGTAAAAGCATATGGCCTCTTTAGGGTCACTTATGGGTGGTATGTCAGAAGAATCAGCTTTTCTCTTAAGGCCTTGGTTGCGTGGAACAACTTTACCCTTTCCCTTCCCTTTGGGATGAGAAACTTTCTTCTTCTTATAGCCACCTTCCCTAATGGCCAGGACGGGAGCAGTTGAGTGACCACTTTGGGTCTTACCCATACTTGCTTCAGCAGATCTCAACATGCCATGGAGCTCCATCAAGGTCTTGTCCATATTATTCATATTGAAGTTCACTATGAACTGTTTATATGCCCCACTAAGAGAGTTTAGCACCATGTCAATGGCAAGCTCTCTTGGGAAATCGACAACTAGATTGCCTAACCTGTCAATGTACGCTTTCATCTTTTGCACATGCGCACATACAGGGGCACCGTCCTGTTGCTTACATTCCATAAGCGATTTTACGACTTGGAACCTTTCTTGCCTCGCTTGCTCCTGAAACATTTCACGAAGCTGCTCATTTAGTTCAAACGCCCCCATGTTCTCCAAACTCTTTTGAAGTTCCGGGGACATGGACGCCAACATGAGACACGCGACTTTTGTGGATTCTGCGAATTGCTTATTGTATTCAGTTACTGATTCAGGGCTTGCATCATCATTAAGTATAGGAAGATCCTCGTCGAGCAAATACTCTTTGTCTTCGTACCTCAAGGCAATTCTCAAGGCACGGATCCAATCCAAGTAGTTTGGCCCAGTTAGCTTATATGTACTTAGGATAGAGAGTAACGTAAGGTTGGATGTTGAGTGAGAAGGAGGAGGAGGAGGATTATTTTCAGCCATCTGTAGATATAGATTTTTCGTTAGTTTGATATTTAACCCTTAAAATAATTTTCCAAAAATATTTAACAAGGCTAGGATCCATATTTTATCTTATGATGTGAAAAGGGATGCCGTAATCACATCACAAGGTTATTTTAGGTAAACAAATGCTATTTGTTAATTTCATTCACTATGAAACTCCTAGGTCTTTTGAGATTCATTGACTTATGTCAATGGCATGTTAATCTCGATTATGCTTATTTTCCTTTTGTGACTGGGATGCCGAGGATCACAAACAAGATAGTGAATCGACCATGGAAAAACACATGGACCCCTTGGCTCAAGTACGCTTGAGAATCACGAGCGCTGTTAATGCCAAAAATCGCACCAAAGGGACAACTTAAGGTCGATGTGGACTTAAACAACTAAAGAAAGAATCTTTCGACGAGACGTGCGACGAGGATAAAAATAAAGAAACAAGGGATTTGATGACGCAGGAAAAACCTCAATCGAGGAAAAAACCTGCGGACGACAGGGGATGTCGTCGCTGCACTATGGTCGCCAATCAGGGGCAATGTCCTTGGATACTGGTGTCGATCGTACAGTGATTACAATACAAATGAAGAAAATGCTTCGAAATGTAAAGTACAAGTGTTTGAACGTAAAAACAGGTGTTTGTCGTGTGCGAAACAAAGTGCGAACAGCTGGTCGAGGGCTGTTGTCGTGCGTCGAGAGCGATACTTGGAATAATGGTTCTTCACTTCAAGTGTTCTTGAATATTGCTTCGGTTGTTAATCGCCGGATATTCGATGTGTATCGGATGTTAACTGATGATTCTTGATGTGAAGACTTAGCTTGGTATTTATAGTCTTCGCGTCATTAATTAGCTCCATTAATGCTTTGATCAACGGCTACAACGGTTGGAAACGGTTGCCGGAGTGATTATCCATGATGATCTTCGTCCGTTACGGCTATCGATCGTTGATGGTTGCGTCGGTTATATCCGTTGCTCCTTAATGACTTTGACTCCTGCATTAAACACTTAACAAACGTAACAGTCATGGTTAACGTTAGTTTGGTCGAGGTCGCATGGTTCTATGCGACGGTCGTGCGGGACGGGCGATGCTATGGTCGAGCGTCATGGGGGACGTACGACTTACCTTCCAGGAGGGACGACGGATGTCTTATGGGCCTTTGTCGAAACCTTATCTTAATACAAGATATAGTTCTTAATCATACGTCTTACCTGTTCCGGTCGCGGTCGAGCGACGTGATTTTTTTCCCAAACAGTTTGCCCCCAAAATTTGAAAATTGAATGTCAAATTTAAGTTTTAAATTTTGTCAATCAGACGCATAGGAAATAAGACAAGAGTTTAGAAATTACCTCGATCGCCTTGGAACTAGACTGGTCCGTTTCTAACTGAACGAGAATTTGAAAAGGGAACGAGGTCGTGACGTCATGATGACACACGATTGGGCTTACCAGCTGTCGATGACAGGTGTCGACGATCCCTGCGGTCATACGAAGGGACGAGAGCACGCGGCGGTCATCCAGGGATTCGATTTGATGCGATTGTTTGTATAAGTAACGGATCTTTTCTTGCTATACTTTGAAGTGTTTATTTGGGAAGAGATTTCACCTTGATTCCTTTCCATTCTTCGTCCGAACTTACTCGAATCGTTGCAAATCTTCGGCCTAGTAGAGATTGTTCGAGGTTTAGAGTGTTTATATAACGCATTGCTCTTCCGCTTTGGTTTTTATCGATCGTCTCCTTCGTTTGATAAACAATGTCGATTGAACCAGAGAGTTCTATCGTGAGTCAGGAGGATTTAGATGCCTTTAGGCGTCTAGCGAAGATCCCTGCGGAAGTAGAGTTAACCATTCCAGGGGATATACGTCCTGAGAATTGTCCCGAAGGATGCTTCGTGATATACGAGTATCCCTTCAAAATAGGGTTTAAATGGCCGTATTCGGTTTTATCTAAGAATTTCATGCGATATTTTGGCCTGTCACCAGGGCAGTTGATGCCCCAACTTTGGCGGGTTTTTCTGGTTATCGAGCGATTGTCTGCAAAGTGGGATCCACCTATGACCCTGAATGATTTCTGGTTGGCTTATCATGTTAAGAGAGATAAGAATTGGCGTTACAGTCCGTATTCCAAGTTCAAAGGTGACCGTACCCTGGTTTTGGGAACTGGCGTCAATGATCGTGGGTGGAAATCGAGGTATGTTTTCGTGCGTACTGACTCGCTTGACATCAATAGCAAATGGATTCGTCCTGACTGGAACATGGGAGGTATGCTTTTTCGATATATGTCACTGTTTGGTTCTTCCGCTTTCTATTTACTCATTGTTTTTTGTCGTCTTCAGATATTCAGTACGATGCCTTGCACCCGAACGAAGGTTCTCGAGCCAAGGTCGACAGATTCCTGAGTTATAGTACTGATGATCGATCTTTCGTCACGTGGCAACCGGCGGCCGAGGACGAGGACGCGATGGGAGATTCTGAAGAAGAGGGAGAGGAGGATGAGAGGGAAGATGTAACACCCCAAAATAGGGGTTAACAAAAACTTCCATAAAACGGAAGAGTGGTACACATTACTAAAGTGAAAGTATACATAATCACCATTACAAAACCATTAATACAAAGATTTAGTTAATGTATCACTACCAAAAGACTACTTGCTTGTTTGCTCAATACTATAGCAATCCAAGATCAAAAGGATGTCGGGAAGTTCTAATGTCAATCTTCCAATTCTTTAACCTTCCAACATCAATCCCAAGCTCACTCCCCGTCCTACACTTTCTTGTGTCCGGAACCACTAATATCTGTAATACATAAAACACATAACAAGTGTTAGGCTTTTAAAGCCTAAGTGAGGTTTACACATAATACATAGATTATAATCATAACATGTAGGAAGAACAATTCGGTACATTCACAAATTGGATTCCATGGAGAAGGTCCATATCGCTACCCAGTTACATCATAATCGAAGATATACCTTGATCGATACCCCACGGTATTGTCACAAGGCATAACACAACGGAAAACCCCAGGGTATCCGAAGGTATGAACCAAATACATTTACCCCACGGTATGTATGAATATATCCTCCAATGCATACTAGGTGCTCCTCCAATTAAGTGAATACCAAATATGTTAATCCAAATAAGATTCAAAGCATATTAAGCACTTTAACAATGGTCCAACCATTTATCATTATCATTTCTACTTCCATGTAGTTCACATACATCCACATGTACTTTTATTCACATTTAATAAGAATTCAATAATAAACCACCATGTTTACAACTCAAGAATAAGTCCATTAGGACCATTAAGCCATCAGTTCATCATTAAGACATCTATTAAGCCATCATCTCAATTTCACATACCATTGATATATAATCAAAGTTAAACCCTTAGCATCACATTTAACATAGTATACTAAGTAATTAAACACAATTTATCCACATAACTTACTTGAAACTCCTCTTGTTTCTCTCTTAACCATTAAGGGTATATAACTCAAGATTTCACATTGACTATACAAAATCAAGATGAGGAATAGTATATAAATGTAATACAAATAATTAATTACAAGTTACTCACCTTAATTCTTCAATTAGTATAACTCTATCTTGAAGTCTTGAACCCTAATACTCCAAATCAGGAAGATGAATGATGTATAGCCCTAAATGGAAGTTAAATGGTAAGATTCATCTTTGCAATTACTTGTTTTGGATTAGGATTGAGAGATAAGAATTACCTTTGGATTTAGATGAAGAATCGCCTAAGAGAAATGAGCAGAGAAATCATCTGATTTTCGTGAGTTCTAATGAGATAGTGAGATGACTAAGGACTAAGGGGTGGGTTTAACCCCCTTTTGGCACGTCAGGTATTCGGCGCCGATCATCCGCGCCGATGCATCGGCGCCACCCCATCGGCGCCAGCTTCTGTTTGCCAAAACTCCCAACTTCCACTAATTTAGTCGTAACTTCTTCGTTAGAACCCCGTTTTTACCCCGGAAAGTACCGTTGGACTCGTATTCAAATTACCCATCCAACTAATCCATAAAATCTAATATTCCACTTTATCTTCTATTTTTCATTAATTTTCTTAAGAATAAACTTACTGATTTCTATCGAGAATTATCAAATAGCAAGTCAAAGTCACATAAATTATTTAAGATGTCCGTCAAAATCTAAAAAGTCAAAATATTATTAAATATTAAACTTACTATTACTTACGAGGATTTTCCGGGTGTTACAATTCTCCCCCACTTGAAATAGATTTCGTCCTCGAAATCTTAGGTTTAAGAAAACAAATGTGGATATCGTCGCTTCATATTCTCTTCCGACTCCCATGTGATATTAGCTCCACGATGATGTTTCCATTGTACCTTGACCATATTAATTTCTTTGCGTCGGGTTCCTTTAGTCGTACGTTCCAAAATAGCTTCGGGTTCTTCTATACAATGCTTATTCTCCACTCTTACTTCCGACAATGGTATCACATTCTCTTCATGACCAAAACACTTTCGCAAATAACAAACGTGAAAAGTCGGGTGGATTCCGTTCATCTCTGGAGGTAAGTCTAACTTGTAAGCTTGCAAACCCACACGTTCCAAAATAGTAAACGGGCCAAGGAAACGAGGACTCAACTTTCCCCTCTTTCCAAATCGGATTAGCCCTTTCCACGGAGATACTTTTAACATTACCCGCTCCCCCACTTGGAATTCAATTGGTTTCCTCTTCTTGTTTGCATAACTCACTTGCCGATCTTGGGCCGCTTTTAATCGTTCTCTAATAACCTTTACTTTGTCTGTCGTTTCTTGAACAATTTCGGGTCCAGCAAACTGTTTCTCTCCCGCTTCCAACCAACAAGCCGGAGTTCTACACTTTCTCCCATAGAGTGCTTCAAATGGTGCTGCCTTCAAGCTAGAATGGTAACTATTATTGTAAGCAAACTCTATTAATGGTAAATGTGCGTCCCAATTTCCACCAAATTCGATTACACAAGCCCTCAACATATCTTCTAGAGTCTAAATGGTCTTTTCGCTTTGACCATCTGTCTGCGGGTGATAAGTCGTGCTCAGATTCAGTCTAGTACCAAGTTCTTCTTGTAGTGCTTGCCAAAATCGTGACGTGAACCGACTGTCCCTATAAGAAACTATGGATACAGGCACACCATGACGTGAAACCACTTCATCAATGTAAAGTTTTGCTAACGAGTCCATTGTAAAGTTTTACCAGAAGAAGCGACTGGTAAACATACCGTAGTTTTTATTTTACTTTGTTTACTCTATCCGCCTGACGCTTCATGTATTTCCTGATTAGTGCCGACCAAGAGGAAATCGGTCTCTAGGGCGAGAGGGGAGCAGGTTATGCGTGCCCTTCGGGGTGAAAATGTTTCGACAGCTGGGTCGAGCGAAAAGAGAACCCGGAGGACAGTCCTGAGGGAACCGTCGTCTAGGGTTGATAACTCACCGGGAGTTGTTCTGCCTAAGGAGGCGAGGGCGTCATCCAGCCGTCCTGGCGCGATGGACGCGACACCGGCAAGTTCGGCGCTTCCGGCGACAATGACGAGACCGGTGTTCAAGATGCCAACCCCATCATCTGCCGTCAGGGGCGAGGGGTCGTCGGCCGAAGTCGCGACGGTTAATCTTTCATTGCCGTCGGAGTTTATGGCGGATGGTGTCCTAGACGGGACGGCGTTGTTTCCTCACTTGGAGAGGTGTTTGCTTCCATCTTTCAGGGAGCGTTTTCACGGGGTTCCGGCCGGAGAGATAGGATCTCAGGTTGCCAGTCTGGCGTTCTCAGTAAGTGTCAATCTTTCATGACTTGTTTCAACGTTCGATGTCGTTCGTTGTCTGACACTTTTTCGTGTATTTTTAGACGTTCCAATCGTCTCTGGCATTGTACGTCGAGACGTCGAAAGCCGAGGAGTTGGTGGTGTCTGCTTTGAAAAGGGAGGCGGCGGCGTTGGAGAGAGAGAAGGCGGCTTTAGATAGGGAGAGGTTTGCCTTAACGCATGCTGACGAGCTAACCATCCAGCTCTTCGATGCTCAGTATGAACTGCAGGAGATTCGTGCGGGAGGAGTGGCAGATGAAGGTCCTCGGGTCGGGACTTCGAGCAGGGATACGACCGATGTTCCCCCTGCCGTCTAGAATTTTCCTTTCCTTGTTTGTTTTGCCATTCGACCAGTCGAATATGTATATAATGGCTTTATTCATGCGACTAAGGCACTCATTGTAATACGATAATAAGAACGTAAAACAAATAAAAACATGCGATTAAAGCATCCATTCAGGGTATAAAAGCTAAGAAACTTAGATGTAAGTTATTTAGGCTTTGCGATTGTACGACGAGATCGTACGAGGAATTTGCGTCGTATGCCCCTGTGGAGAGATGGTCAGGGAAGAAGATCCTGATTGTTTATGTCGTGTGATTTTGCGAATTTAAAGTCATCTAGTAGACTTAATGATTACTGCCGTGCGATTCTGCGATAATCTGTCGTGCGATTCTGCGATAAAACGATGTCGGGGGTTGGTCGTTGGCTAGCCAACGACCCTCCGATGCTTAAGTCAGTAAACGTTTTGTGAGAAAAATCGTATGAAAAAGAGTTAGAGAACGTACCATTTCAGACTCTCTCTATTTGCCCCCTGTCATTTATTACCTTATTCTTTTATGGAGGAGAAGATAGGTTTTAAATGACAGAATGACACAGAGAAATATTGTCCTGCGTTGACTATGTTGTCGTGCGACCGGGCACCATAGTAGACTTATCTCTGTGAAAAATATATTAATTTAGGGATAGAGGAACGAACCTGTCGAGAGCTTGATCTTGTGACTTTGGTTTATTTTCGCGGCTTCAAGGTAGACTTGTAGCACTCACGAGCGACTTTTGGCTCACTCTTAATCTCCTGGATTCCCCATGGCGTAGGGAATTTCAATATTTGATGATACGTCGAAGGAACGGCTTTCATATCATGGATCCATGGTCGACCTAAGATGATGTTATAGGCTGACGCACAATCGATGACACTGAACTTGGTCTGCTTGTTGACTCCTCCGGCATAGACGGGTAGGATTATCTCTCCGAAGGTGCTCGTCGCTTCTCCGTTGAAACCGACAAAGGTCGTCGAACGTCGGGTGATTTCCGAGCGATCGATTCCCATGGCTTTGATGGTGTTGAGAAAAATGACATTTGCTGAGCTGCCCCCGTCGATCAAGACTCGACGCGTTAGACAGTTACCGACTGTGAGCTGAATGATCAACCCGTCGTAATGCTTCTGATACGAGTCGCCAAGGTCAATGTGGTCGAACACAATCTTCATGGCTTCTAGCTCCAAATCTCCTTTGGGTCTAAACGAGCGAGGAATAGGCCGATCATCGGGCGCCTGACTGGCATGACGCTTGGCCGCTGAATACGTCAGACCACACACATCTGAACCACCGGTGATGCAATTGACGACCTTCGCATGCTCGGGGGTCGTCATTCGATGTCCGTTAGCTGAAATAGCGACATCGTCGATGATATCTTTGAGATTTCCTTTCGTAAAATGATATGTTGGTTCCTTCTTCAATGTGATACAATTGTCTGTCGCATGACCATGATCGACGTGGAAGTCGCACCACTTTGATTTGTCTTTTTTAGCATCGTCCAGGTCGGACTTCTTTAGCCATCGAATGGTCGCTTGGGAACTTTTCAGAGCTTCGACTAGGTCCTTTGCAGATCCTTTGAATCCGTAAGAGGATATCTTGGGGTACTGAGTGAACTTAGTCGCGGTCTTGGCCTCTGCTTTCGTCTTGAAACGAACATTTGAAATTTGGCGCGCTGGCTCTATTCTGGAAACAACCTTTGTCTTGAACTCTGGCTTTCTGACGCCTAACGACTTATTGTCGTCAGTATGCTTGCGACGAAAGGCGGCATCATCTTCGACCCTCATATATGCTAAGGTTCGAGCTCGGACGTCTTCGAAAGTCTCTGGGGGATACTTGGTCAGATCGATATATAGACCTGAACTATCGTCTAGACCACGCTTATAAGCTTCGAGCGCAGTTTTGATGTCACAATTGCGGATACTGATCATTTCGGCATTGAATCTATTGAAATAACTTCGAATAGACTCATTGGTCTTCTGCACGACATAGTACAGATCACTAGTCTGCTTTTCCATCTTACGACTGCTAGCGAATTGTCGGGAGAATTGGTTTACCAATTCGGCGAACGACCCGATAGATTTGGGTTTGAGATTGATCAACCACTGGAGAGCTGGACCAGTGAGAGTCGCCCCGAAACTCTTGCACATGCATACTTCCTGGTACATGTGTGGAATCGAGATTGTCCACATGAGCTGCTTATACTGCGTGACATGCTCGGTTGGATCGGTTACACCCGAATATTTTGGAGTGAAGGCGGGAATGTTATACTTCTTTGGGACCTTGACGGTGGCGATCTCGTCGATGAAGGGCGACGCCTGATACCCCGAGCGAGGCTCGACGTCTACAGGCACGGCTGCCCCAGGCAACTTGGCGAGCAAGGACAGGACGCGCTCATTTTGATCTTCTAACATCTTCAATCGCTGGGCAACAGGGTCGTTAAGATCAGGATTTGCCCCTGTCGAGGGATTGGTCCCTGGACTAGTGCCATTACCATGCGATGATCCATTGGTGTCCCCGTTGAATGGAACAAAATATGGCTGCGACCCGTAGTGGAATTGCTGCGGTCCATTCTGAAACGATTGTGGTCCCTGCTGAAATGGTTGCGATCTCTGCTGGAAAGATTGCGATCCTTGCTGGAAAGGTTGCGGACCACTTTGGAACGGCTGGGAAAACGGCTGGGATCCATTCTGAAACGGCTGGGCGCCACCTTGCAATGGTTGGGATCCATTGTTCAAGGGTGGTGGTCAGATGTGCTGAGGGGGAATCTGCCCAGACTGGGGATTCGGAATGAACGGACCCGGATGCTGATTCTGCATGAATGGACCTGGATGCTGGTTCTGCGCGGACGAGCCTGGTCCCGGACTTGGATTCTGGATGAATGGTCTAGGACCATTCTAGGGTCCAGAAGGATTCCTTAACCGCGCGATCTCTTCAGCTGCTATGCGATTCTGCTCTGCCATTGCATTGAGTTGATTCCTGGCAACCTCGAGCTCCTGATACATCTGAGCGACGGCTTGCTGCGGATTTCCAGGGGCTGCCATTTTCCTGCAACAGAAAATAGAGGAAACTCCAAGAAACTATTAGTAGAATGCACGTTCGTCGAGGATTTTCTCTAGATGTAGTCCCACGGATGGCGCCAAACTGTTAATGCCAAAAATCGCACCAAAGGGACAACCAAAAATCGCACCAAAGGGACAACTTAAACAACTAAAGAAAGAATCTTTCGACGAGACGTGCGGCGAGGATAAAAATAAAGAAACAAGGGATTTGATGACGCAGGAAAAACCTCAATCGAGGAAAAAACCTGCGGACGACAGGGGATGTCGTCGCTGCACTATGGTTGCCAATCAGGGGCGATGTCCTTGGATACTGGTGTCGATCGTACAGAGATTACAATACAAATGAAGAAAATGCTTCGAAATGTAAAGTACAAGTGTTTGAACGTAAAAACAGGTGTTTTTCGTATGCGAAACAAAGTGTGAACAGTTGGTCGAGGGCTGTTGTCGTGCGTCGAGAGCGATACTTGGAATAATGGTTCTTCACTTCAAGTGTTCTTGAATATTGCTTCGGTTGTTAATCGCCGGATATTCGATGTGTATCGGATGTTAACTGATGATTCTTGATGTGAAGACTTAGCTTGGTATTTATAGTCTTCGCGTCATTAATTAGCTCCATTAATGCTTTGATCAACGGCTACAACGGCTGGAAACGGTTGCCAGAGTGATTATCCATGATGATCTTCGTCCGTTACGGCTATCGATCGTTGATGGTTGTGTCGGTTATATCCGTTGCTCCTTAATGACTTTGACTGCTGCATTAAACACTTAACAAACGTAACAGTCATGGTTAACGTTAGTTTGGTCGAGGTCGCATGGTTCTATGCGACGGTCGTGCGGGACGGGCGATGCTATGGTCGAGCGTCATGGGGGACGTACGACTTACCTTCCAGGAGGGACGACGGATGTCTTCTGGGCCTTTGTTGAAACCTTATCTTAATACAAGATATAGTTCTTAGTCATACGTATTACCTGTTCCGGTCGCGGTCGAGCGACGTGATTTTTTGCCCAAACAAGCGCCACATCATTTTCAACTATAGTTTCACATTAACGTGCCGGTAAACCGCACACGCTTCGTTAACAAACTATAAGATTATGTGTGTTCTTCATCATGGGTAGCATACGACTTTCACATTTCTTAGTATATCTAAATGGGATTTTCGTTTCATACTTCATAGTTAATACTTTTAACTTGTCACATTGACCTATCAAACCTTTTCGGTAATTCCACTAGTCCACACAAGAGGCGGTGAGTTTGGTAACGCATGGCGTTTTAAAAACCCTTGACTCATTCGATAACCATATTATAGGTAACCTCCTTAAACCCCCTTAGAGTGTTTATAGTGAGTACGCCTAGTCTCGGTTTGACTATCAATGTATTATTTAATCATATATATAATTGAGGTCTAATATATATATATATATATATATATATATATATATAATTGAATAGAATTTTAAACAATTTAAAATTATGATTATCCAATTAATTCTAATTAACCATGCGAGCACATATTTAACAATTAATATAATTGTTTCTATATTTGATTCCAATCAAACATATGAGGACACATACTAATAATTAATGTGAATATTTGACATATAAATTATATTCACTATATAAATAATGTCAATATTTATCTTACAATATTTATTCAAACTTGAATATATTTGCTTATTGTAAGAAGGTATTTAAGATTATCTTATTCAATTCAAGATTATCCATTCGATGTTTGCCATAGCTTATTATTGATGTGTTTTCTTAGGTAAGTTAGGAAACTAGCCATACATAATTAGGATTATCTATTCAATTTAAGATTATCCATTCAATATTTTCCAAAGCTTATTATTGATGTGTTTTTCCTTAAGCAAGTTAGGAAACTAGCCATACATAATTATGGTATAACATGCAAAAATAAAACGACTATTACGCCATACACAATTATGGTATAACATGCATAAAAAAACGACTACTACCCTATACCCTTTAGGGATACCAATAAAACTTTAATCGCTAAAAATAAAAACTTTTCATGCAAGCAAAAAAAAATTTAGTTTCCAAAAAACAACCTTTGAGGTTAAGACCATGAAACCCTAATTTAGAGATTAAGCAATTCAATGGCTACAAACTTACTGCACTATGTCGAAAATAAAATAGGTGTCTTCTGGACCTCAAACGATTAATCCAACCGTCCAGAAGGTAACACAGAATGTCGTGAAACTACTGTCCAAAAATCACGACGATCCGACGGTTCAAACTCCGGGAATAGGTAAAACGGTTCGTTGCGTTTTTTCAGAAAATTCAATACGAATTTTATGCTATTGAGCTAAAATCTAAGAATTTTGGCTCTGATACCACTGTAAGGTTTTGTTAAACCGTACTACCACATGATATAGGCAACGGAAGCATATTTAGAATTGAATCATCCATGGCAATACAAACACACAACTTATAAAGATGCATACGTTCTAGATGATTAACTACAATAGAAAGAATCAAGAACACTTACTTGTTTCTCGTGATTGTCGAAAACACAAAGATGACTTAACCTTGTTCTTGCTTCTTGGATGTCAAGGATCAATAGTGTGAATCCCTCTAGTGGCTCACACTTAAGAACACCAAACCAACAATCAAGATTGAAGCTTTAAACCCTAAACCCTTATTTAGGGTTTACGATTTTGGGAGGGAGGAGAGGGGAGGTTACGGCCTCAATAGAGAGAGAGAGAGAGAGATTGATCAAAAAACTCATTAGGGTTTGATCCCTAGTAGTTTATTTATAATCCCCTTATTTACACCTAGCCCCCTTGAAACGATACGCTTGTTAAAAAACTCTTTTAACCAATTATCATTTAGTCCCTACAATTAATCCAATTAATTATATTGTAGCTTATAATTAATTTATCATCAAATGACAAATTAATAAACTAACTACTTTAACTCCCTTTCATTCTTCTGATTGTTATTTGGGTCTTAAGGGCAACCCAAAAGGACCCTGCTATTACTAGAAATATTACTAATAGTTAATGACTCTGGACACCATGTCCAACATTATTCAGGGTGAATAATGTGTTATTCAGGGTGAATATTATAATGTGTTATTCAGGGTGAATAATGTGTTATTCACCCTGAATATTTGATAGGCGGGTTTCACCCCCCTAATTCTAACCGCAAGTGTACGGTGTCGAAATCAAGTAATAACGTACGGTAAGTACGAGTATCGAATCCACGAGAACTAGGAACTAAGTATCACAATTACTATAAGCTCTATTAACTGAACTATCGAAATTGAATTGGTTGGTGTTAAACTAATCAAAGGCAATTAAACGAAATCAAACACGGAACAGGGACAAATTTGAAGACTTCGATAGAGAAAACAGTTGAGAGTTGGAAATCCTATGGTTTTCATATACAAACATCTAACTCAAAACAATTACCAGTTATTCTCGTTAATGAATACCCAATCTTTTAGATCACCGTTGTTCTTTCTCAAGCAACACGGGTTTTAATTCAAAGCATGGTTCTTTCTCAAGCAACCACAGTTTTTTATCTTGGAAAACATAAGTTAAATCTCTCAATCTTAACCTATGTAGTTCAAAACACATTAAACACAAGATTATAATGGGACTAAGGTTTACTCGGAATATTTCTATCTCCTTTCTCGCCTTAGGCATGCAATTTGTAATTCTAAATAACAATCTATTCTCTGGAACTTAATTGTTAACAACAAATCAATTGTAAATTGGCCAAACTCACAAAAGCGTTAAGAACGAAATCACATGCTTCATTAATTAAGAAAAACTGATAAGAGTTCAAATCATCTGTTCATATGTTCAAACCATATTCATTCCAACCCCCAACATCTAAGAATTAGTTCATGTTGGTGGTGGATTCAAACACAAAAGAAAGGAAAGAAACTATGAGCGAAAACATTGCAAACGTGATCGTGGTGAATGGAATGATGTACTCCCTTCTATCGTGTTTGTATCTACTTTGCTTGATGAACGTGGCTCCGATTGATCCTCTAACGTGACTCCAAAAGCTCCGAAAAGTCTCCCAAAATCGCCCCTAAACTGCCTCTGGTCGTCCTCGAAAAGCTGCGCCAAGAATGCCCTAAAATTCTGAAATTCGCCAAACTTAAACAACCAAACAGTGGGATGCGCGACTTCTGGCGCGACTTGCAAGTCGCGCAGAAAGTCGCGCGGTTTTCTGATGCCGCGTGGGTCGGTTTCTGGTTCGCGGTTTGGGTCCTGGTTCGGGCGCGGGTCTTGGGCTTCCGTTGGGCTTCGTTTTGGCTCTCTTTTGGACTCTTTTTAGCTTCTTTTCTCGATGATCACTGCCTTTTAAATAGCCTGCACATTTCACTAGATAAACCATAAAATTCCGCTTCTTTGCTTAAAAACAAGCCAATCTCATTGGTTTGAGAACCGAAAATAACGTCAAAAAGTGGCGTTATCAATATTGTATTATTCATCATGAATAGTGAATGAACGTTCACCTTTGTTATTCATATTGAATGTGGACACCTGAAGATGTGCATACATATTCATAAAGAATAAAACCAAGTTTCGGTTGTGAATCGGAAAACAAAGAGAGTGTGTCATGTATTCAACCTTCACGGGTCATTCATATATTATTCAACATGAATAATGTGTTATTCGGGGTGAATATTATAATGTGTTATTCAGGATGAATAATACACGATTCATGTTTAATAATACATGAATCAGGAATTCGTGTATTATTCATCCTGAATGTTGTATTATTCATTTTGAATACTGTGTTGTTCGTCATGAATAGTGAATGAACGTTCCTCTTTGTTATTCATACTGAATATGCACACCAGGAAACGTGCATACATATTCATACCGAATATAACACATACATAGCATTTCACGTAAAAACGGTTAAAATGAAGAAAAAACTATATCGAGATGGATGTCATATCGAAGAGCACGAAATTCTCGTTTTTTTGATGTAATTTGTTTGATTAAAATATTAGTAATTTTTAAGATAAATTATTTTAAACTTTAAGGGGATAAAAGTTTTTTAATTAAAAAAGAAAATAAAAAGTCAAACATGGTAGGCGTTGATTCAAATTTCCAGATTTGCCCCTAATCACTTCTCAATTGGTTTAATTAAGTTTTAACCATTGATTAATTTTCCAAATCTTGATCAATGGTTGTGACTTGTCCTCATGTTCACAATTGAAAATGAGTTTTCATTTGAACTCACCCATATATATATATATATATATATAGGGTACAAATCAAATACAAACCATGTATTTGTTGCACCCCTTACAAACCACAGTCTGCATATGTGCAGACTGGTTCTGTATATATGCATTGTCTCATATGAATGTATGTCCATTATATGCATGTATATTCTTGCACGTATTCATATGCATATATGCAGAACCAGTCTGCACATATGCAGACTGTGGTTTGTAAGGGGTGCAACAAATACAAGGTTTGCATTTTACGGAACCTCTATATATATATATATATATATATATATATATATATATATATATATATATATATAAACGGGTTATTCGGGTCATTTTCGAGTTGAAATTTTTGACCCTGACCTTACCCGTTTAATTTCCGTGTCGTGTCGTGTCAACCCGTTTACTTAAACGGGTTGAAATGTATTACCCAAACCCGTTTATTTCGTGTCGAGTTCGTATCGGGTTAACGTGCCGTGTCAGTTTTTGTCAGGTCTAGCTTGAACCCATCTATTTAACTATAATACATATATAAGTAATATATATGCTTGAACCCATCTATTTAACTATAATACATATATAAGTAGTATATATATTAGTGTTATTTTTTTGGTCTCACGGGTCTCACGGAAATGGCTTGGTCTCACATGATCTCAAGTCTATATATATATATATATATATATATATATATATAGAGAGAGAGAGAGAGAGGGGGTGGGTTCAAATGAAAACTCATTTTCAATTGTGAACATGAGGACACGTCACAACCATTGATCAAGATTTGAAAAACTAATCAATAGTTAAAACTTAATGAAACCAATTAAGAAGTGATTAAGGACAAATATAGAAATTTGAATCAACGCCTACCATCTTTGACTTTTTATTATTTTTTTTTATTAAAAAACTTTTACCCCTTTAAAGTTTAAAATAAATTATCTTAAAAATTACTAATATTTTAATCAAACAAATTACATCAAAAAATCGAGAATTTCGTGCTCTTCGATATGACATCCATCTCGATATAGTTTTTCTTCATTTTAATCGTTTTTACGTGAAATGCTATGTATGTGTTATATTCAGTATGAATATGTATACACGTTTCCTGCTGTTCATATTCAGTATGAATAACAAAGAGAAACGTTCATTCACTATTCATGACGAATAACACGGTATTCAAAATGAATAATACAACGTTCAGGATGAATAATACACGAATTCCTGATTCATGTATTATTAAACATGAATCATGTATTATTCACCTTGAATTTTGTATTATTCATCCTGAATGATACATTATTCATGAGGAATAATATATGAATGGCCCGTGAAGGTGTGAACACATGACACACTCTCTTTTGTTTTCCGATTCACAACCGCGACTTGGTTTTATTCTTTATGAATATGTATGCACATCTCCAGGTGTCCACATTCAGTATGAATAACAAAGGTGAACGTTCATTCACTATTCGGGATGAATAATACAATATTCAGGATGAATAATACAGTATTCAGTATAAATAATACATCATTCAGGGTGAATAATACACGATTCATGAATCGTGTATTATTCACCCTGAATGATGTATAATTCATACTGAATGATACATTATTCATGAAAAATAATACATGAGTGACCCGTGAAGGTATGGAGACGTGACGTACTCTCTTTCGTTCCTCGGTTCATAATCGAAACTCGATAGGTTCCCGATTCATCTCGATGGGTGTTGGGTTACGGTAATGAAGAACACGATGCCTTAGGACGTTGAAGAAAGTGTTGTAGAAGGTGATGTCGAGTTACGGACTTACGGTGTCGAGATGTTATAAACACTTGAATACATAAATATTCATAATGAATATAACACATATATGACATTTCATGTAAAAACGGTTAAAACAACAAAAAAAACTATATCGAGATGGATGTCATATCGAAGAGCACGAAATTCTCGTTTTTTTGATGTAATTTGTTTGATTAAAATATTAGTAATTTTTAAGATAATTTATTTTAAACTTTAAGGAGGGTAAAAGTTTTTAATTAAAAAAGAAAATAAAAAGTCAAATATGATAGGCGTGAGTTTAAATTATCTTCTCGTTTTACCCCTAATCACCTTAATTAATAATTTCAATTAAAAACTCTATTTAATATGAGTCATTGGATCAATATAGATGGAAGAGTCAAGATTCGTTCTCACGTTCACAATTGAATTTGAGTTTTCATTTGAACTTTCCTATATATATATATCTATACTACATATATAAGCATATACATCAATTGTCTTAAACACAACCCTTAATGCATTGTGTACCACCATTTTATGCATAAAATTCAAAAAACTCTTAATTACTACTTCTTATGCATAGTGTACAAGTTTTTTATGCAAACTTCCAATATTACCTAAAGTACATACTTTCTTTCTTTTCTCAGAGCCATACCACCATACGCTTCCAAGAAGATTTCTTCACGCCTTCTTTCTTGCCAGACCCATACCGCTGCCCATGCTCCCCGATATGATGATTTGTGCTTCAATATGGTATAACTCGATTAGGGCTCTCTTCTATGTTTGCTTTATTCTTCTGAATCGATTCTCCATCGCTCCTCTCATCCGGTTAGGGTTCTCATCAAATTTCGCTCAATCTTCTTCTGATTCGAGGTAATTACGTGTTATTCTCTCTTCTTATGTGTTTAATCACAAATTGTTACCGATTTGTTGAAATTATTCATGTCGAGATGGCATTAGTTGCCAATAACCTTTCTTTTCTTTCTTATGTGTTCAATCAGGACGTGGTTGGTTTCAAAATCTGGTTTTGAAATCGATTTTGGTTTCAAAATTGATTGATGCTAGAAATCGATTGGAGCTTTTATGTTTACACCTTGAAGTTTTGCACCTCACTATAAGAGTATCATTTTCTTATGTTGTTCTTGGTTTCAAAATTGATTTTGGTTTCACTTTTTCTCAGGTACGATTCTGGCTGGAAACGGAAGGGGAGGGGAAATTTATGTTTGAGCACTTTAGGGTAATTACCAGGTAATTTCTTTTCCATCTTCTAATTCTCAAAAAATTGTTAAAATAACAATATGTTTGAAGGTGTGTTGTTGTTAAAATAACCATCTGTTTGAGTACAGCCTGTGTTGTTATTCGATGCACATATATCATCTGAATGGTTTGCTCTGTGGTTTCCCCAAATGTTTAGTATTTGTTTATATTTTTAGTCAGTAATTTTTTTAGTATATTTTAGTTACAAAGTTTACTTGTGATAAATGAAACTGCATGTGTAGACCCATCTTTGATGAAATGAAGGGATTTACTTACTTGACAGTGGGTATAACGTATAACAACAAAAAGTACCACATGGTTTGGAAGGCTAATCCAGATAAAAATACCATCTGCAGTTAAACATGCATAGAAGTTCACTCCGGAGATTGTGCATTCAATGAGGATTAACGAATATCTACATGTGAGGTGGCGAGTTACATAATTGGTTTTGTTGCTGAAAATGGTGGTATAGATTCTTTGCTCATTTGTATTGATGACTCTGGTGTACAGGGGAACAAAGTTGTGGCTAAAGCTTGTTGCTCCTTGTTAACCAAGGTTTAACCAAATCTTCTAAATCCTGATAATTTTGATCACCTGTTTTATGCTTCTTGACTACTTTAAAATAAAATAAAATAAAATAAAATAAAAATATTGTGCTTGTTGAGGTATTTTTTGATATATTTGACTTGGGTAGTTGGCTGGAAGTGACTTTAACAAGAGTGCCATCATTGAAAGGGGAGGTCTGAATAGACTCATAACGCTTTCTAGCAGACTTGCTGATGATTCTTCTGTCATCCAAGAGGTAAACTGCTCAATGGATTTTTAATTTGTTGATATGAAAATCAAGTAACCAAGACAATTTAATATTAGGGAAACAAAAACAAAACTTAATGATGGAATTTCTGACTTTAAAACAAAACTTAATGTTGCAAATACATACAGGTAATGTTAATTATATGTAGTATGTGCCTACGATCACCACAAAATGCAGCATTGGCAATGGAAGCTGGAGCAGGAGAGCTGGCTATTCAGTCTATGCAGACGTTTCCTATATCAGCTGCAGAAGAATTCTTGTCTGATGATTCGTAATCTTGTTGCCAGGAATCTGGAAAACAGGCGGATTTGTTGTTTGCTTAGGTGATATCTTTTTTACTTGTTCTTTTATGGTAAAAATGGGGTTCTTTTTGTTTGTTGTTGTTGGGTAGGTCTATTTTGCTGAGTAATGGTATTGAGAAGATTATACGAAATGCAAAAGAAAGCCACAAAAGCTGTAGAGATGCGGCCACTGATGCACTTAGAGACTTGGGGTTAGAAAACTACAACTCGTAGCCGGATGAAACAAAGAGGAAGAATACATGCGAGATTGGTATACAACTTGATTTTGTATAAGAAAGAGGTTTCTTGTTTTTGTGTGGGAGTGAAATATGAAGGATGGTTGATGATTTTGGTCAAAGTTAAAAGTTGAGATACATTGTATTAATACTTACTTCCACCCTAACTCATTGGACAATCAATCCACAAGCACCAAAGGGCTGCCACTAGGGCTGATCATCGGGTCGGGTCGGTCGGGTTCGGCCCAAAAACCCACCACTACTATAGTTTTTGCACTACTCTCTGCATCTCCAAAAAGTGCGCATTTGATTTGTGAATATTCTGTAACATTATATTATTTCGAATGTGGACTTTTACTTTACAGTTTTTCATAATCTACAATGCGTCATAATGTTTGTAGAATTGGTATTTGATGATATGATAGATGGGGAATTGCCAAGGCTACTGAATTTGATATATGATTTGTGTGGCCTACTACCAGTATTTCAGAAAGAGCAATGGTTCTCTTTATTTGAAACTGTATCATTATAAAATTTAACTGAACATCGCGTATTTTTTATATGACATCATGTTTAAAGTTTTTGCTATACATGATAATTGATATATTATGCTGTTTCTGTTCTACTCGGATGAATTAGACTCGTGAACAGGAGAGTAGAGAAACAGTTATTTCAGTCACTGAAACAGTAATCTTCATGGCTGCTAAGAAACAAGACTTTTTAAACTGCAGTCTCAATCAGGATTACATGGCTATGCATGAATGGTGGTCAGATATGAATCTTATTATGGAATGTAACGAAGGTAGACATGAAACAAGTTCTGATAGTGAAAGAGCTGAATGGTCAGAGATGAATCTTTGTATAAAATGTAACGAAGGTGGTCTGTTGTTAGTTTGTAGTTCTGACTGCCACTTACGGGTTCACGAGAGTTGTTTGGGCTCTGCCGTCACACTTGATGAAAATGGGGCGTTCTTCTGCCCATATTGTGCATATTCTCGTGCAATGTCCAAGGTCGTGGAAGCTGAGAGGAAGGCTCTTCTGGCCAAAGAAGATCTACAAGCTTTTTCTAGCTTCACAGTCAATAGTAAACCAAACAAGTCATCTACAAGAGAAGATCCTTTGATGCCAGTTGTTAACGATGATCCATCTTGTGGAGAAAAGGAGGCAGTTGTAGCCAGTGCAGATACTTCCGTGCTACCTGAGCCTTCGACTTCATGTCTTAATGGGGTGTCTGTAGCTGATCAAAGTATGAAAGAAACTGAAGAGGTGAGGCTAAATGTGGGTGAAGGGTGTGAATCTCCTACAAGGATCGAAGAACATCAGCAAACTACTGAGTTGCCTCAGAATTCAATACCCCAACCAATAAGACTCCGCGAACCAATAATACTCCGCGAGAGGAAAGTGCACTTGTAAGTTTTTTTTCTTCCAGAAGAACTCTTGTTATTTTGCAGTTTCGTTTCTTTATAAATCAAATATGCTATTTCTTCATGACATTTTAGTGTTCCCCCACCTGAGTAAAACACTTGTCTCTTATTTTAATTTGTAGCACCTCTACATCAGTTCCGTCTTCAAGGCGTAAACCACTCCCATGGACGAAATCAGAGGAAGAAAAACTGAAGGTACTTGGATTTCTGAATATGTTTATTTTATCTATGGAGTGGTAGAGATGTAACCCATGCCCATTGTTTCAACCTTGTCAGGAAGGTGTGCAGAGTAAAGGACATGCATGGAAGGATATTGATACGAATCGGATCGACGATCAGGCTACGGATGTATCAGACGGGCTCGCCAACAGACCCAGACGTAACATTAGGCGTCCAGCCTGATATGCGGACTAGGCCCATTATTCGTTACTGGGAATTGAAGCATCCATGGGTTTTGAAGACTTGGTCCTCAAAAATAGTTACCAGCATGAAGGAGTCATCATCAGTTCCTTAATTTTAGCCTTTTTCCTAATAAAGTGCATGCATGTTCTCTTTTACAAAGTAGTGGATTAGTAGTTGCATTATTTTCAGTTCTATAAATTATGTAGTCGTCTTTTTTAATGAGATATGAGAAAATTGCCCCAAGCTCACTCTCTCTTTCTCTTAATATTTCTGGGAGACTGACCATCTCGAACCCGGTTGCCATCAGATATCTTAGATTTTGGACGCAACGTGTTCCACAAAGACCGTACAACTGTCGACCTAAAAGACAAATGGAGAAACGTATGCAACAAAGGAAACTGTAGAAGTGTTTGATGTTGATCATACTATTAGGTGTACAGTTTCAGGGCTTAACCCATCTTGGCATCATTGGAATTGCACACTTAATATGTGGAGTGAAAGAGAAAGAGAGCAAACCTTGCAACTTTACGAAGGTCAATTTGTGTTAAGCATCAAGTATAGTTAGTTGTTTTGTTTGGAGCAAACCAGCAACTTTATTTTATTGGAGGGAGTGCATAGTATTACATCCTATATTTGCTTAATGTAGTTCATTCTTGCTAAATCATGAATATGTTGCTCTATTATTTTCAAATGTGGTTAACCACTTTTACATATATGATTCGTATGTTTTGAGGAATTGTCTGAAAGCTACAAAGCAAAAACCACAATCTGAGACTCTGCCTTAACCTGTTTAAGATATTTCTACCACAACCGTGAGATCCATAATTGGGATTTG
Source organism: Saussurea involucrata (assembly GCA_033807775.1). Classification (NCBI taxonomy): domain Eukaryota; kingdom Viridiplantae; phylum Streptophyta; class Magnoliopsida; order Asterales; family Asteraceae; genus Saussurea; species Saussurea involucrata. The sequence continues at coordinate 7,697,083 of CM066317.1, read as the reverse complement.
CCTAAAGATTATTGTAATTACAAGGTATGTGTGCTAAACCAGTTTTCTTCTCATTTGAACTTTTGATCTGATCTCTAAATTTTTTTACAAGCTCATAAGAATTGGTATACGAACGAATTGATGGGAAGGTTAGTGCTGGGGAAAGACAAGTTGGAGCCGGCAACAACAAGTCAACAACCCAACAAATCTTCCGTTTCCTATTTTCGAAAGTTGAAACGATGAATGCTTGCAGGTGCTATAGCTTGTGCCATTTATTGTGAATCGTTCTTGCTTGCTTTAATCTACTTTTGTAAATGAGTTTGTGGCATTATCCAATTTTGGCTCTGTTCAGTGCTTGTTTAAGGTTTGTTTTGAGGATGTTAACAACTTATTCATTGTGTTTTGCTTTGTAGTGCCAATTATGAGCTTCGTCTGCCACATGTGTTAATTTCCTCCGGTTCCTTCTTTTTATGGTTTATGGTTTCTATCTCCAGGTCTTTCTCATGTAGTTTATGGTCTATCCTTTTTCGATATCACATGGGAAGGAAGTCATCTGTCTCTGCCTTATGTTCCACATCCCTTTCAACGTGCTTTCTTCCATTTAAATAGCAAGACTTGTATAATAACTATAACATGATATTTACATACAAGATAAACAAATTTAAAAGTTCAAATAGTTGTAGTAAACATCCTGCTTGATGAAATAACACTCTAGCTATCGAATACCTGTCATCCAATGAAAATTGCAATGTTTTACCAGCTAAATTGTTTCAAAGTATTGTTTAATTAAGGTTTCAAGAACTTACCCTCCAATAACATTTTAGACACAACAGAAGAAATTTATGAAACTAAATCAATATCATCAACTAAGTTGTGTTTTGTATGACTTACTTGCTTCTTTTCACAACACCACACCATCTCCATTTTATCCAATTAAATGAATTCAGATAAGATAAACCAGATCATATTTACACAATAACAAATTTCATTGTTTGTTTGTGGTCATCGATTCGAGTCTTGTAAGGTTGCTGAGAATTTTGCTAGCTCTTCTCTAGGATCTTGGGGATTAGTCGGGTCGGGGTGCGTGCGAGCTGCGCGGATAAGGATCAATCATTAAGGTAAATAAGGGTGATGAGTCATGTCGTTAAGCGTTTACTTGGTAAACGTTTGGTAAATGGCAGCTAAGTGTTTATCACCTTAGGAAATATTTATTTGAACCTGAGCAAGAGAGAGAGATTCAAGTCGTCTCTCGTAGAATTCGAACTTGACCAAGGTGACAAGGTCCTTTCACCCATTTTCCAACTGAGCTCCACGTCCGAGGGCTTTTCATTTTCCATTTAGAATACAATTTCTCACCCCGTGCATTGCACGGGTAAACTACTAGTATATATATATATATATATATATATATATATATATATATATATATATATATATATATATATATATATATATATATATATATATATATATATATATATATATATATATATATATATATATACGTGTGTGTGTGTGAAAAATCAAAAGAGAAGCCCATAAAATTTATGAATGTGAGAAGAGATCTCAAACATTAGATAAGATTTTTCAATGACCAAAAGCATAAGTTATGATGTCGAGGCGTCGCCTTGCCGCCACGTTTATTCACTTGGTGTCGAGATAAGACGTGTAACTCGTTATGACGCAGATCTCTTCATTAGCTGGGGGAAGAATCCGCCCGAATCGGATATTTTAAGACGTCATGGCACGCCAATTTTGGTATTTTAATTTGAATAAAAAAATATTTTATTACACTGTTTTAAAATTTGAAGTCTAAGTTGTCCCATAAAACCGATATTATTATAGTGATATAGACTATTATTAGTCAATTTTGGTATTTTAATTTGAATAAAAAAATCATTTTTTGCAACACCTCTTCAAAAAAAGTGATATCAATTTCATATATTTATTAGGAAAATTAATTAAAATACCCCAAGTTTGAAATTGACTTACCAAAGTACCCTAAAAAATGAAAAGTTTATCAAAATGCCATTTTTTTCGCGGAGGGAGCCCTCTATAGCGGGCAGGGACCAATTGTGAAAATTTTTGCAAGATTATTTACACTTTCAGTCCCCATCGCGGGCCTCGATCGCGGGCCTCGTTCGCAGGCCAGGTACTGAAAGTGTAAATATATTTTGCAAAAAATTTCACAATTGGTCCCTGCCCGTGATAGCGGGCTCCTTTCGCGGAAAAAATGGCATTTTGGTAAACTTTTCATTTTTTGAAGTATTTTGATAAGTCAATGTCAAACTTGGGTATTTTAATTAAATTCCCTATTTATTATCAACTTTCTTATTACTGATTACTGAGATTTTAATAGCGTCATAACGACATCTTAAAAAAAAGGACTTCAAAATTCAGAATAAAATATCTTAATTTTTTATTAATAAAACCAACAAACTCCAATTTATTTTCCAAAAATGGACAAATAAGCAAAGAGAATAGACAATTCTCCATTTTGGGAGGAAAATAAGGCGTTATTAATTGTTTAATTTTTTTTTTAGTTTTCAACAGGAAAATTGTTAATTTTTTTTATAAAAAGTTTTTAAAGTTTATTGGGTATAAAATTAATATTAAATGTTACTTGTATTTCCAGCCAGAAAAAAAATTAAATTTTTTGCTAAAAATAAACGAAAATTTTAATATTTACAGCTTAATCAATCATTTTATTCAAAAATATATATTATTAATTATATACTTCATATATCTATAGTGTATTATAAAGTATTTAAGAAAAAATCTTAAAAATAAATTTTTATGCATCATGTACCATTTATTGATACATATTACTTAAAATTCAAAATTACATGTAAATGATCCATAAATACAACTTTTTAAGGCCACATATTTGAATTCATAACTAACTAATGGATAAACATAATCAATAAATCAAATGCAGAATAAACATCTCAACCTAAGGGGCTGTTTGGTTGGTTTTTTCATTAAGTCCTGTATGAATAAAGTTGTCTGTGTGGATTAATATGTCTGTATAGATTGGAAAAGTTTTTGTTTGGAAGGATGTTTTCATAGATGAAAGGACCATGTTTTTTAATTGAAAGAGACTGGTTTGGACAAAACTTGGCTTTTTGTATAAAGCTCCCTCCTAAAAGCTTAATAAATAAGTCACTTTCTATATCATTAAGCCACTACCAAACAGTCATGAATAGCTGACTGAATAAGCTATCAGTCCCATTAAGCTCATTAAGCTGCTAACAAAGAGGCCCTAAGTATAAATAATATAAAATATAATTAAGATAATTACTAAATTCAAACAGAATATCTGATTATTTTTTCATAAAAAATATTATATTATCAAGGGAAATTAATTAAAATACCCATACTTTGACTTTGACTTACCAAAATACATATTTTCTCGCCAATTTTACCAAAATACTCATTTTTTCCGCGATCGGGTCCGTGATCGCGGACTAGGGGGTATTTTGAAAATTTGTCTCCCGCGATCGCAAGAGGAGTCCCGCGGTGCATGTGATTTTTGATTGTTTTGATTTCATATTTACACTTTCAACCCCTATAATTATTTACTTACTTTACTTTATACCTTTTACTTTCCTAATTTTAATTTTACACATTCATCATATGAACACGTATAATCGTTTATTAACTAAAATACGTTAAAAATACGTTTTAATTTTAACAAGTTACATCATTGTAATCGTCTTTTCGATACCTTCGAAATGAGTCTAATATTGAATATTTTTTGATTTTATTATTTTATTATATATCATATATATTACATAAAAATATTTTTAATATTTACAATTCATAACATTATAGTTAATTATTTAATTTATGGTACATTTCTTACTTTTTCAATTTTTGTTTTACACTCTTATCGCATTAACATAATAATCATATATTAACTAAAATATGTTAAAAAAATACGTTTTAACATATCACATTAACATACATAATTACGTTAAAATATGTTAAGGAGTTCGATAAATATATATATATATATATATATATATATATATATATATACTAGTTATTTACCCGTTGCAATGCAGCGAGACGTATAATCCAAATAATTTGACGATTTAATCAATTATTAACTAAAATACGTTAAAAATGCTTTTTAATTTTAACAAATTACACCATTAATATCGTCTCGTCGATACCCTCGAAATGAGCCCAATATTGAATATTTTTTAATTTAATTATATTATACTTATTTAGTTAGTTTACTTTATACCTATTAGTTTTTTATTTTTCATTTAGTTAATATAAGATTATTATGTTAATGTGATAAGAGTGTAAAATAAAATTGAAAAAATAAGAGATGTACCATAAATTAAATAATTAACTATAAGGGTATGAATTGTAAATATTAAAAATATTTTTATGTAGTATATATGATATATAATTAAATAATTAAATCAAAAAATATTCAATATTAGGCTCATTTCGAATATATCGAAGAGACGATTACAATGGTGTAACTTGTTAAAATTAAAACGTATTTTTTTAACGTATTTTAGTTAATAAACGATTATATGTGTTAATATGATGAAAGTGTAAAATTAAAATTAGGAAAGTAAAAGGTATAAAGTAAAGTAAATAAATAATTATAGGGGTTGAAAGTGTAAATATGAAATCAAAACAATCAAAAATCACATGCACCGACTGGACTCTCTTGCGATCGCAGACAAATTTTCAAAATACCCCCTGGTCCGCGATCATGGATCCAAAGGGCTTATGCTTAATTGTTGTAGCAAGTGATGGAGACTATAAATAGGTCTTTACTTGTAGTTTGTAAGTAGTGAATTCATTAATACAAGATGTAGATCTCTAATCACTTTGTGTTCTCTCTAGGTTAGATTTCCTTTTCAATAATGTTCTTCATCATCTTGTTACACAATACTTGGATTGTATGAAGATCATGGACCTAACACAAAGTGAAAGTATGGGTATTTTAATTAATTTCCCTATTATCAAACTTAAAATCAATTTCATCAATTAAACCTAAAATAATTTTAAATTTTAAATTTAAATTAAATAAAATTGTATAATAAAGTTAACATAGACAAAATATAAAACAAAATATTAATATCAATAATCTTTCGATGTATTGCACGAGTTACATCTATATATATCTAAAAGCAAAACCTAGAGTTGCTTAGGTGGCACAATGAGAAGACTCCTTTCTTATTTTTCTTTTTTCTCATAGTTTTGAATTTCTTTTAAATAAAAACATTTTTCTTTTTTTTATTTCTTTCTTTTCATTGATGAATATTAATTAACTACTTATGAATTACATTTATTTGCAAAACCTTTCATCTCCTAAAACATCCTCCTCTAATTTATGGTATTTGTCTTTTCTTCTACATCTCTCTATATATGTCCATTTATCAACATATTTGTCGATAGGGTTTGATGAATGATTAATGTTTCTTTTTTCTACTTTTACTTCGTCTCCGTTTCTCAATGTTAATTGAAGGTTAGCCCCTCTATCTTTTTATCTGTAATGTTTTAATTTACCTTTTTATATTGGAAAGTGAAAGAATGTTTTCTTTAATTTATACATAGAAGGGATGATTTTTTTAATAGTCTTGATCAAACTTGATAAATAAGATTTAATTTCTAGAATCAAAAGCATGCAATCATGTTATTTGTATTGTATTTAGGTTTTCAGGTTTGGCAACATTCGATGCATGCCAGTTTGGATTCGAGAAAGATAAAGAGTAAACTGAAGAGTATATGGCAGAAACAAATGGCTTTGTGGGTTTTACAACAACCACGTATAGGAACAAGTGAATAATTTTTCTTTATTTGTTTTCATCATATATTTGAAAATTGGGTTGAATATGAATTCATATATTTTAGAGAAATGTTTACAAGTTGAGTATAGATTCAATAGTATGTACGCTTCATGTTTTTGTTTCTGGAGTTAAATTGATTAGACTAATTAGCTTTACACCGGTTACACCCAATTTTTTTATTATTCTATTTCACATGACTCAGTTTTTCATTTACACAACAATTCTTGAATATATATATATAATCAAAATATTTATAAGTTCATTATATAAGTGAAATTACGACGAATATATGTATATTTTATTTACATAGTTGAATATTATAATATATCATATTTATGCTTAGACTTGAATATAATATTATTTATATAATTATTTACTTTTTTCTTAATCTTTATTTTTTATTAATGTAATTATTAGGAAACATTAAATTAATTAAACTATTTATTTTCATAATCACACTCAAATTTCTTTATTTCGTTTATTCCTCACGACTCAAGTTGTTTATCTGTATAACATTCAATGAATGCATATAATCAATATATTTAAAACTTCATTATATAAATGAAATTACAGTTAATATCTATAATTCAATTTACATAATACTTCATGAATAAATAATATGAACATGATGCTTATAATACCTTATGATCATTGTCGGTTATATTAGTTACACAACACTCTTTATATACATTATTTAAAAAACTATATATATACTAAAAGACCGTCCACACAAATCTCGGTCATTTTCTTTGATATATATTGATTCGTATTATCATTTAAAATAATATTAAAATTAATATATAAATGAAATTAGAGCCAGTATATATATAAATACTACAATAAACATATAAGTAAATCTTTATTATTAACTCCTCATTAATACATACAATATTTATTACATTTATCGTCGCTAATTATAATTAATATGTGATTCATACTTATTATTAACCATCTCATTAATAAATACAATGCTTATTACATTTAAAATCATCAATACATAAAATAAATAATATATAAATATATCTCAAGTAGATCGAAAAACACAAAAAAATGAAATGAAAAATTAACAACTCAATTGAACTTGCCTAGAATCGAAATGGTGACAATACAAACGACTAATGTTACTCTTCGTGCAATTGTAAGTTTGTGAAGGAAGGGTTTCAAAGAGGGTTTTTGACAAACAGTTGCAAACGAGTACATCACAACAAGTGTAAGAAAATTATCAAAATGTGTCACAATTATGCAAAACTAGGAAACAACATTACATCTGTATGGTAAATCAAATATTTAGTTGGAATATATGTAGGGATATAAATCAATATATAATGAGTTATGACAAAACAATTTTATTATATACCTCATTATTATAATCAATAGTCTCACACATTTCTTTGATCATTTTGAGTCACTTACAAAGTTTGATGATGTAGATATTATTAATTAATTATGTATATCAAAAGAAACAATCCAGGATGATGAAACTACTTCATATCAAAGGTAATATCAATTCATATTAGTTTAATATATGATATGTGACTATCGCTCATTTATCTTCAATTTTTTCAAAAAAAAATTATCGTTACCGCGCAACGCGCAGTGTCAAACACTAGTATATTCGAAAATGCAAAAAAATATTAAAATACGTTACACTCAACATTTTACAGCAATATTATATGATTAGTTCTAGGAAAAAAAACTAAGGGATCGTTTACCAAATGTCTATCCGAGTAAGCGTTTATTAGTAAAATTAATATTATCACTTATTTATCGGGTAAGATTTTAATTTACCAAAACGATATCATATGCAACAATATTTTCGGTAAGCGCTAACCGTGATAAGAGTCTTCACAATTACTTACCAGGGTAAGATTCTCGGTCCTTGCCTTGACTTTTACCGGGTGAGATTTTTGGTTCTTGTCTATTCATCCGTAAGATAATGAGACTTGGTAATTTCTTAACCGAGTAAGCGTTTGGTAAACGGCCTCTAAAACCCGTTATAATTATATTTGACTTATTTTAATCTGTTTATACTTGATTTACAAACAAAATCATAAATGCAGATTACTAAAAAAGAACGGGTTCAAACAAGAACGCTAACTATTTAAGAAAAAAAACACGAGAACATAAAATCATTTGTAAAATCACATGTGATTTTACATTAAGAGTAAACTACAATTTTCATCCCTGTGATTTGATGTTTATAACAATTTTCGTCCTTGATCTTTGAAAACTGCTTTTTTTCGTCCCTATAGTTGTTATTTTGATTCTATTTCCATCCCTCATCAAACGCCCTTAAAAATTTAGGGGTTAACCCATGTGCCCACATGTTTAAAAGTCAAAAAAGGTGATAAAAGTAAATTACATATTTGGTCCTTGAGGTGTATAGATTTTTACAAACTTATCCTTTAAATTTCATTTATTACGTTATATTTATTTTACTCTTTTTTTCTATCTTTATTATATTTTAATACTATATTGATATATCTATATATCTATATATATATGTTTTTAATTTAGATATTAAGCAAATTTAAGTAATTAATAAAAAAATAGTTGATAATTACTAATTTATTTCACATTTATTCTTATTTTTATTATGGATTAAGTATTCTAGTTTATAGTAGAGATGGCCAAACTGACCCGGCCCGACCCGACCCGGCGGGCTGGCCCGACCCGAAACCGGCCAAGAACCGGTTCTGACCCGGCCCGGTCAAGAACCGGTTTTGAGCCCGAGAGCCGGGACCGGTTCGGCTATATATAGATTTCCTCGGCCCGACCCGGGACCGGTTCGTGGCCCGACCCGGCCCGACCCGATTTTTTTCAAAAAAATAGATCCGTTGGCTAGCCGTTTTATATCCCTTGTGACCGTTTTTTTCATCAAAAAACACCCTCCAAAAATAGATCCGTTTTATAGCCGTTTTATATCCCTTGTGACCGTTGGCTTATGTTACGTCGAATTTTCACAAGAAATAAAAAAACGCAAAACTTATATAAAGATTATTGCAAACAAGTCGGTTTTAAAGCTTTGGGACCGGCGTACGATATGCCGGTTCGATGGAATTCGACTTGGAAAATGATGGATAATTTATTAAGACAACAACAATATATTCAAGCATTTTATAACATTTATTACCCGGATAACACGATAACTCAGGATGATTGGACAAGGATTCATGGCTTTCACGATATTTTGGGCGATTTCAAAACTGCAACAACTTTGTTATCCGGTGTTTATTATCCAACGAGCCCTTTACTTTTAAATCAACTTTATATTTTGGCAAGTAAAATTGCTCAATACGAACAGGATTTGCACTTTCACGACGTCGTGAAACCAATGAAAGAAAAATTGGTAAAATATTTTAAAAAGATCCCCTTCACTTTTCTTTGTGCCGCGGCATTAAACCCGTTTTTAAATGTTACGGGTGTCGAAGTTTTAATACACGCAATATGTGTATCGTTTGGTTTGGATTCTCTTACAAATTCTAGCTTTTCAAGGAAACGCATACAACAATTTAATACTGATTTTCATCAATTATATGAGATTTATAGAGTTAATTATGGGGGAGGAAGCCAACAAACCCCTACACCTCAAATGTTTTCACCGGGTTCTAGTAGCAGTCGTGGCCGAAACCGAGAAGACTTGATGCAAACTTTAATGCAATCGGTTGTCATGGAATCTTCTAAAAAAGCTAGATATGATGGGGATAATTTGGGTGAATTCAATCAATACATACGTACTAATTTTATAACGGCATCCTTCACAAACGTCGTAGATGTTGAATCCCTAGATTTATTAGAATGGTGGAAAAGTAAACAATCAAGTTTCCCAATTATGGCCACTATTGCACTTGATATACTAACAATCCAAGCTAGTACTGTAGCTTCGGAGTCGGCCTTTTCTCTTAGTGGCAGGATCATATCGGAGCGTCGGACAAAATTAACCCCAAAATCGGTGGAGTGCTGCGTATGTCTGAAGGATTACTTGGATGGAGAAGACCGCATTCAAAATCGAACGAACCTGGAGGATGATCTAGAAGGCGTGGAAGAAAACTTATTCGAAAACGAGACGGATGAACTACTAAGTACGCCGTCCGTATCCGATACTTCTGAAGTTAGTAGTGTCGTAGAGGACGAAGAAGTAGACATCGACCCCCTTGACGATCAAACGGCTATTACACGACTGATGCAGTACAATACTCTTGAAGTCTACAATACAGATCAGAATCCATACTACGCTCCATACAATCCATTCAACTATAATCCATTCAATTACTATCCGGGTGATGGGGGTGGAAGTTCGGAAGCGGGACCTTCGAATGTTTAGAATTTATGTATTGTAACTTGTAACTTTATATATAAATTATAAAACGTAAAAGTGTATTTTAGTGATATATATTATAAATAAAACGTATTTTTAAAGTGTATTTTACTTATCCAATGATTCCAATCCAATTTTTTTTGTTAAAGTTTAGTAATTAATTATTATACAAAGAAAGTAGTTAAAAAACATAAAAATCGCGAACCCGATCATAAAACCGGTTCTCGGCCCGACCCGGCCCGGTTTTCCTAAAACCGGGTTCACTTACGCTTAAACGGGTCAGGGGATCTCGGTTTAAACCCGACCCGACCCGGTTTTGGGCTGACCCGGTTCTCTCTGTTACTGTGTGGAACCGGGTTGTCCCCCGACCCGACCCGGCCCGAACCCGTTTTTTGGCCACCTCTAGTTTATAGTAATTCAAGAATATATATATATGTAACAGAAAATACGGCGACAAGTCCGATTGCACTCGTTAATAACGCTACTGACTCGTGTGATTCTTGCCACCGTCGGCTCCCTGAGATTTAACCTTTCACGTGAATACTTATTTTTTTCTATTTTTTATAACCATAAAATTACCAAAGTACCCCTTGACCTTCTATAAATTTGACCTCTACCGGCGACACCATCAGCCACCGCACTGAAAATGACGATTTCTCCTTTATCCCCCTCCGCTACTTCTCCCGCATCCTCGGAATCTCTCTCACTATCACCACCACCACCACCACCAGTGACACCACTTGCCACCGCACTCGAAATGCCAATTTCACCATCACCCCCCTCCTCTACTTCCCCTGCATCCTCTCCGACCACAATATCTCCGTCACCATCACCACCACCCCTGTTAACAACTGCACCGGCGACACCACTTGCCACCGCACTCGAAACGCTGAATCCTCCTTCATCTCCACATTTTGTCCTGTTCCCATTCATGTCTCAAGGCCACACCATCCCACTCATCTACTTCTCCCGCATCCTCTCTGACCACAACATCTCCGTCACCATCATCACCACCCCCACCAACTACTCCGCCGTTAGATCCACCGTCAAGAACGACTCCATCTCCGTTATCGATATCTCATTCCCAGAAAACATCGCCACTGTCCCTCCCAGGGTACAAGTTGGAAACAATCCATCATCCATGACGTCATTCATTAATTTCGTCGAAGCCACTGAAAAACTCCAACCTGGTTTTGAAGAAATCATTCGAAGTCTACCGAAAGTCACCTGCATAATCTCCGATGGGTTTTTAAGTTGGACTCAAGACTCCGCCGATAAGCTCAAGATTCCCCGTTTGGTTTTCTACGGGACCAACATATTTTCCATAACCATGTGCAACATCATGGCCGAGTTCAAGCCACATGCAGCGGTTAGCTCCGACGACGAGCCGTTTCCGGTTCCAGACTTCACACGGCTTAAGTTGACGGTCAACGACTTTGAACCACCGTTTAACGAGGTCAACCCCAAAGGCCCAGAGATGGATTTTATTGTCAAGCAGCATGTGGCTAATGTCAAGAGTCATGGCATGGTGGTTAACAGCTTCTACGAACTGGAACCGGAGTTTGTTGATTACTGGAACCAAAACTTCGAACCCAAAGCTTGGTGTGTCGGACCTTTTTGTGTAGCGAAACCAGTTGTACCAAAAGAGACGGTGGAAAAGTCAACGTGGGTTGAGTGGCTTGATGAAAAGGTTGTTGAGAATAAGTTGGTGTTGTATGTGTCGTTTGGGACACAGGCGGAGCTGTCGCCGGAGCAGTTACGTGAGGTGGCCGTTGGTTTGGAGAAGTCGAATGTGAGTTTCATGTGGGTGGTGAAACCGAAGCAGTTGGAGTTGATAGGTGGTGTAGGGTTTGAAGAGAGGGTGAAAGGAAGAGGAAAGGTGGTGAGTGAGTGGGTTGACCAGGTGGAGGTACTGAGTCATGAAAGTGTGGGTGGGTTTCTGAGTCATTGTGGGTGGAACTCGGTGTTAGAGAGTATTTGTGCGGGTGTGGCGGTGTTGGCAATGCCGTTTATGGCGGAGCAACACTTGAATGCTCGGATGGTGGTGGAGGAGATTGGGGTGGGGTTGCGGTTGTGGCCGCGGGAGAAGGTGGCGCGTGGGTTGGTGGGGGCGGAGGAGGTGGCGGAGATGGTGGTGGAGTTGATGGAAAGGGAAGGGGGGCGGAGGGTGAGGGAGAGGGTGGCGGAGTTGAAGGAGGGGGCATATGGTGCAATGAAGGAAGGAGGGTCTTCATGGGTGACGTTGGAGTCATTGATCAATGATGATGCCGGTGGCGGTGGAGATCGATGTGGTTCAAATAGTTGGGGGATAAATAATTAAGGTTCTCAAATTCTCATCATATGAAGTGGAAGAGGGATGATGTGGATAAATAAGGTTCTCAAATTCTCAAATAAGTTTTCTATGAATTAATAAAATATCGTCAAGTTTTTTATTTTTATTTTTATTTTTGTATTTCACATCCTAAACGATTGATCGAGGCTGATTTAGGCATTGTTTGACAAAAATAAGTCGACTTATAACATAATTTAGTTTATCTTTTATATAAATTAGTTTATAAGCTAACTTATTGGAAATAGTTTATAAGAATTTTGTTTGTAATTCCTTTTCAAATATACTCTTATTAATATTAATTATTATTTATTAACTATTAATTATAAATAATTATTGATTTTTAAAAGTAATTATTGCTAATATTAATAAATATTATTTAATAGTAATTAATAATAATTATTAATTAAATTTTTATTATGTAAATGTTATTTTTAATTATTGTTAATCATATCAATTATTATTATATTAATAATTTAATATTAGTCAATATATTTTAGTTATCAGTTACTATTATTTGCTAATTATTTATTTTTATTTTTATTATATATAATGGTTATTTAAAATCATGAGTTAATGTAGGTATTTTTTAAAATTTGTTCTAGAAAATTCAAAATTTATAGTATATATATATAATAATAAATTGAAGTTCTTTTAACTAACATCATATATTATATAATTTTTCTTTACTATTTTTATTCATTATTATATTATTATAAATTTGTTTTAACTATATATAGAAATATTGTAATTGATTATTTTTTCAAGATGACATTTTTTGATAATTTTACATTTTTATCGGCTAGTTTTTACTAAACATGATTTATTTAATAGTTAGCTTATTAGCTACCAGCTAGCTTATGTGTCATCAGCTAGTTTGCCAAACATATTACGATAAATATCAATATACATATAAATATAGAGAGAGAGAGATAGAGAGAGAGGAACGATCTACTAAACATCCATCTGGACGGTATGCACATGTACATACAAAAAAATTTGTAATATGCATATGTGTCTATAAACGAACAAACACCTTCAATTCTTTGTATGTATATGCACACACCTTTTAAATAAACGGTTACCAGAATGTTACTTATTGTTACTTTTTTAGGGTTTTTCCTGAACCTCCCCCCCCCTCCCCCTATTTCTCTCTCTCTCTCTCTCTCTCTCTATATATATATATATATATATATATATATATATCGCGTTTCATTTGCAAACCAAGTCATTTGTACAAACTATACAAACCCCTATATTAGGAAACAATAGATATATTTATGAATAGTTATTATGATTCATTAATTATATTGAGATATATATGGAAGATGATAAGATTCATTTATTATGATCATGACTTTATATTAGGAAACATAATAAAATCAGATATTTATTAGAGTTGATACATGAACGGCTAAGATTAGTTTGTACAAATGATTTGGTTTGTAAATGAAACGCACCATATATATATATATATATATATGGAAATATTAAAATGAGAATCCATTAAAATTTGAGAAGTTGAGATGGATGCTCAACCATTAGATGAGATTTTCAATAACCAAGATCAAAATAAAAAGTATGTAAATATAAGAAAAAACGTGTCTAATTTGTAGAATCTAATTAGAATGTTGAGGGGACATTTTGAAACTTTTCTTTTAAATTAGATTATCTAAAATATAATTAATAATTTATTTAAATAAATTATAACAAAAAATGAGAATTTAATTACTTTTCATTTAAGATCAGCGATGATATATATTTTTCTTAAGATTCACATATGAAATCTTAAATTGACTCAGAATTCCGCTTATAAATTATACATTGACTCACGTACAATCTTTAATTAAGATCTGCATGTGAATCTATGTTATTATTTACAGGACAACTGGAGTTGATTGTCTCACGTTGGTAGAGGAGACTTTCTATCGAAACTTAATAAAAGTTCACATACGAATCTTAATCTCATTCATAATCTCGGTTATAAGTTTTTAATTGATTCACGTACAAATTAAGATTCACATGTGAACTTATGTTAGAGTTCACATGTGAACCTATGTTTGGCTTCACATGGGAATTATGGATCACAAATCCAACTTTCCTTACTCCAAACACGTAATTCTTATTCCGACTTGTTGCTTGAAGGTTTTTCACAAGATTATGTGTTTTTGGTATTAGGTGTCTTGGTTTCGAGGGGTGCTTTAGTTGGTTTCGGCCGTTTTTGTCTTCTTTCAGGTTGGTTATGCGGCTAGCAAAATCCTTTGATGTTCTTTTGTACATTTCTTTTGTTTCTTAATATTTTTCTGTTTGTCTTTAAAAAAAACATATAAATCCATCAACTAGAGTCCCTACTAGAAAGTAAAACCTGGTTTCATCAACTTCTGTTCACAAAAATCGCCATTGTTTTTAAAATTAGTGGCAAATTATTGATTCATTAAAATTAGTGATGGATTTTAATTAATTGGTTAAAATTTGTCACAAATCCATCATTAACTTTTATTAATTGTGGATCCACCACTATTCTTTTTCAAGAGTAAATTGTGGATTTGGTCCCTTTGTTTTGATGTTTCCTCTTATTATGGTTCCTATGGTATCTTAATTGTGGATTTGGTTCTTGTGATATTCTATTTGTTTTGGTCATGGTCTCTTTGACTAACTTTTTCGTTAACTCCATTAAATTAAGGATCATTTTTGTCTTTTTACCTATTTTTTGTCCCTTTTCTATAAAAAAAAAGAGTAAAAACAAGATTTTTTATATTCACACAAATATATATATATATATATATATATATATATAGAGAGAGAGAGAGAGGGCCCTTCTTTTGTTAACCCTACATTTAGTGTTAACCATGTTAACCAATCTAGACCACTCATCTTAATAATCAATGGCTTAGATTAATTCAGTTATTTTAAAATTTATTAAATGATGAGCTGGCTAATTTAATGTCCTGCATATATGAACAAGGGCAAATTCGTCATAAAGCAAAAAATGTGTTTACAACTGATAAGGAAAGAAACGAGTTTCCTAATTTCACGTTTTCATTAAATGCAAACATTATCATCATCGATCTACACAAAAATCTTCAAACCCACGATTGACAATGATCTTCAAACCTTTTTCGTCTGATTCAATCAAAATCATCTTCGAACATGGAAACGTGAAAGAGAGTGGTGGAAATTAGAGGCGGGTCAAGAATCCCTACTACACCCTCACCTGACTTTTCTTCACGAACCCACATCTACATTCCATCTACAGTTCGTCTTCATATAGCCACTAGTACTCCCAGATTTCTTAGAACAAATCGGCGGTCGCCGCCGTTAAAGATGGTGATGGCCCCCTGTCGGAGACTAACATGGATGATCTCAGCTTTTACGAGCTACTGGGTATCCCAGAAACGGTGACATCTATGGAGATCAAGCAAGCCTACAAGCAATTGCGATGAAGTATCACCCAAACGTCTCATCTCCGGGTCGGGCAGAAGAGTATACATAGAGGTTGTGCATATATGCAGGTTTACACAAATTTATGGTTGTGCATATATGCAAGTTTACATAGATTTATGGTTAATACAGATTTATGGTTGTGCATGTATGCAATTTTACATATATTTATGGTTTACACAGATTTATGGTTGTGCATGTATGCAATTTTACGTTGATTTATGGTTTACACAGAGTTATGGTTGTGCATATATGCAATTTTACATAGATTTATGGTTGTGCATATATGCAGCTTTACACAGATTTATAGTTGTGCATATATGCACTTTTTATCTTCATATATTCAACCGATGTGCATATATGCAATTCTATAATGTGCATATATGCAGTTCTAAGGTATGCATATATGCAATTCTATGATGTGCATATATGCAGTTCTAAGGTATGCATATATGCAGTATTAATATGTGCATATATGCAATTCTATGATGTGCATATATGTAGTTTGAAATCGTGCATCTATGCAAAAAAAACGTGAAAAGAATCTTTGGAACGTGAAGATGAAGATTATGTTTGAAAATGGGTTTTAGATGATTAAGATTATCATTAATAATTACCAAAAATGAAAATGGGGTTTAGAATATTAAGATTATCATTAATGACTACCAAAAATATCTTGTGCATGAAATTAGGAAAGTAAATTACCCATAAATAATTAAAATTATGAAATTACTAAACTACCCCTACCAAACCAGTAACTTATCTTAATTCCTATTGGTCCAAAAAAATTAACACGGTTAATACTAAATAGACGGTTAACAAAAGAAAGAGACCATATATATATATATATGTATGTATGTATATATATAACAATATCAAAATAAATAAAACAAGATATTACTGTATGTTTTAATTTGTTTATTTTTTTTTTTAAAATTAATTATATTAGGTATGATTTAACTTTATTATTTTACTCCAATGGTGAAAAAAGAAGTGGTTTTATTGTTTTAAACTTTTAATCTAACTAAAATTTTAATTTAAACAAATTAAATCATAAAATCTTATGATGTTTTATTTGGAACGAATAAAATAAGATATAGTTTTAAATTTGATTTATTAAATTGAAAAATCTAATTATGTTAAAGACGATTTAAAAAAATCAAATCGTAAAATAATATCTTATTTTATTTATTTTTGATTCCATAATATATATATATATATATATATATATATATATATGTTTGTGTGTATGTGCATGTGTGTGTGCGTGCTTAAAAATAAAGACAAAATAATAGGAAAAAAGTTAAAATGACCCTTGATTTAACGGACTTAACTAAGACGTTAGTCAGAGAAACCATGACCAAGACAAATTAAATACCATAAGGATCAAATTCACAATAAACATACCATATGGACCATGGTCTAAGAAAACATCAAAACACGGGGACCAAATTGACAATTCACTTTATAATTAATTTTTTTAATTTAAACAAATCAAATCATAAAATAATATCTTATTTGGTTTCCTTTTTTTTTAAGAATCATTCAGTTTTCTTATTTTAATTTGGAGTTGTAATGTACCATTATGCCCTATTGTCCTATTTTTGTTAATTTATTATATTAAATTAATTAAATTATTAACATAAATAACCCAAATAAATCTTGGCTGTTGATGGATGATATCAACGGTATCTACAAGGTTTGTAAAGTTTGCATCATAACAGTGGTTTGCAAACGAAACCACCTCTCTCTCTCTCTATCTATATATATATACATATATTTGGGTGTATAAAAATAATGTTTTTATTTTACAGGAAAAAGACAAAAGATTAAGCAAAATGGTTAAAATGACATTTGAAATAACGGAGTTAATGGAGGCGTTAGTCAGAGGGACCATAACCAAAACAAATAGAATACCACAAGGAACAAATCTACAATAAACATACCATAGGGACCTTAGTAAAAAAAATCATCAAAACACAGGGACCATATCCACAATTCACTCTTTTTTTTCAATGAAAATAATGTTTATCGTTTCTAATAATCACAAAATCACAAATTAATCCACCGCAAGTTTATGTGCATGACATTATATGTACATCCAGGAGCTCTAAACCGCATGAAGAAGAAGTATGGCTATATTATGTTTACATTGTTTGTGGTTGCAGTTAAGGCCCAAAAAGAAGATCGAGTGAGGAGTTACAAGTAGAGATGGCCAAACAGGCCTGGATCCGGCCTGACCCGGCAGAAGCCTGAAGCCCAGCCCGCCCAAAGCCCGGGTCTTGGTCCGTCGGTTACAATCGGATCTGGTATTTGGAAGTTTCGTCAGCCCGGCCCGACCCGACCCGTTTTGAATTTAAAAATCTGACCGTTATATAACGACTATATGATCGTTTTTTTGCTGATTTATGACCTTTTTTTGTTTTTAATGGTTTCTCAACACTATAAATAAGATAGTTGGTGTGTGGGTTACATACCAAGTTGCAAAACGCAAAAAACACAATTCTCGTTCACAATTCTCGATTTCTCGCTACCTCGTGTTCGTTTTTCGCATCTTCTCAATCTCTCAATTCTTCCATCTTTCGCTCAAAATAGCCGATGGTGATGCATCAAACGAACAAATTATAATAAAACGTATTTTTTAAGTATATTTGAGCGACCCAATTAAGCATTTTTAAGTGTATTAGATAATTAGAATAACATTTATAAATTAAAAAAAATTGTGAAGGCCCGGTTTTAAGGCCTGGTTTAAGGCCCGGCCCGAAAGCCTAGTTTTATAAAAGCCTAAGTGGGCCCGGATATTTGTGCTCAAGCCCGGCTCGGATCCAACCAAAGCCCGGGCTTTGTAATAGTGTCCCAGCCCGGTTCATCACGAGTCCCGGTTTGGCCCTTTTTTTGGCAACCAACTTACAAGTGATTTATGTGTGATATTAATAAAATTTGGAATATATGCATTTTCTTAATTTTCAATTAGTAATTTTGTTGGTAGGGACCAATGAGAGCAAACTTGATGAATTGTTAGTCTAATTTAGGATTGGTTTTGAAATTTTGGTCCTTTGATTTCTTGGTTTTATTTGCTTAAAAATGTTGTATAGCACGTTAAGCAAAAACGTGCTATGATGATGGGTTGTAACTTGGTACCGGTCTTGCTCGTATAGAGTATCATAATATAGTAAATATATTTATTTTCGGGAACTATGTAATTACGAACGGATAAATCTATCAGTAATTTTTTTTAAAGTATCTACTGAAAAAAAGAATTAATAATTAAACTATGAACGGATTAATTACTAACGAATTTCCAACAAATTATCTGTCAGTAATTTAATAAAAAAAAGTTTTGTTTTCAAAAAATTAATCAAGTTACCGTCCACCGATAATTTAATCTTAATTATTAGTTTAATTAATTAAGTCAAGAAAGTTGAACTTTTTTAGAAAACTCAATGATGGATTTTCGGCGAATCCACTGGAAATGGTTAATATGTCGATAATGCTTGCTGGAAATAGCGCTTTTCAGTGAAGCTTTTACAGAACGCATATCGAAAATGCGCCAGAAATTGTGTTTTTCGCCTACTTGTTTAGAAAAATTTCCCATTTTGTTGTGATGCAAAAGTGAACTAATTTCCTATTTTGATTCTTTTATTTTGTAAAGTGCAAATAATCAAAATTTTGTATATATAGCTCAACGCTACCATTTTTTATGAACGAGTTGGGTTCCAGTGAGAAGTTGAGGTTAACGGAGAAGCGTGAGAAGTGTTTATCAACCATTGGATAAGAAATGGACGCACGTTAGGATGATATGCACTGAGATAAGATGCACCGAGATGTACCAGATCAATTACCTTCTAAGCCGCAATTCATGGAAGGACATTTGATTAAAAGTGATCAACTATACATACATGCATACACGCCTAAACGACATAGAAAACAATGAATCTTTAACGATTAGAAGAACTATGGTTCTTTCCTTTGATCTCCTACTCTTTTCTCTTATTCCATTGTTCGTTCTGTTAATGTTCTTATTACCACCTTTTAAAAGATTTTCATGCTGATTCACTTGGGGAGTGTGCCGATGGTTGTGGCCTCCAGCTAAATCATGGTTTTTTAGGATTTCTCTGGCTGCTTCAGTTGTGGAGGCAGCAGCGAAATCCTGAAAAACCATGATTTAGCTCATGCAGTGGCGGATTCAGGATTTTTGCCGAACGAGTGCACCTTTAAGGTAGATCAAAGATCCGCAAAGTCGTCCAATGTGTTTTTAGCCGAATTCCACCATTTCGAGATATTTTTAAATACTTTTGGTTAATTTCTAGGAAGTTAAGTTTTTTTTTTGTCGATTTCGAGGTAATTTTTCAGTTTTATTGGTTGATTTCGAGGTATATTTTTTGGTTTTTTGGTTATATTTCCTAATATCGTGGAGTACCCTTCAAAATTTAGCGGATGCACATAGAAGTAGCGAATTGAAGGGGATTTGCAGTACCTGATCAAAGAGACGTACACTACGGTTACATCCTCTGCTACTCGTTCCTCGACAATCAACAAAGTATGTGAAATCAAAGCCTTGATCAAAGAGACGTACACTACGGTTACATACTCCGCTACTCGTTCCTCGACAATCAACAAAGTATGTGAAAATTTCACATACTTTGTTGATTGTCGAGGAACGAGTAGCGGAGGAACACAAGTGGTATTTTTATCTTACTGGTCATGGCGACTCCTCATTTCTAGTAGCTCCTTGCTACAACCTACACATTCATCGATACTAGATAACGGTTTTATTTGCAATACTCTTTGAAGATACTTTCATATAGACGAAGGATTGTGAGAGACAAAAGTTAAGGTGAGAAGCATAAGAAGTGATCTGGACTCTTCGCTCATTTTTAATCTTATACCCACCTATGAACTGCGTTTTTCACGGAAATTGATATCCAGTACATCTCATTAGTGTTGATCTTCAATTAGGATTGGTCCAAAGATTCAGATCTCTTCTTACACTTCTCACCATAGGATTATAAAGTATATGAAAATGGATGTCAAATTAACGAGAAAAATATGATTGTTTTTTGATGTAATTTGTTTCTTTCAAATTTTGATCATATTTTATACTTTTTCGAGTACATATATAGCGCGAGTGCAAGATTTTTTAGTTTAAAATAAAGTTGTAACCGTCTTTTAATCACATCTATTTGATACAGGGTTGATAGATAGTCTGCCACTGCTTCTATTTTGTTTACTGTTGGGCCATGTCAGATTAATAATTACTGGACCATTTGTTTTAGTTTTTGAGTAGGCTGAAGAAGGGAGCCCAATCCACTATAATTTTGAGAACTACAATTATTTAAAGTAAATTATGTTTTTTTATTTGTACATATATTTAGTGTTCATTCTAGTCTTTTTTAGAGTATCTTCAACAGCTTCTCCAAAATAGAGAATCAAAAACCAAAATTCCCTCAAAAAAATTACATTCATCTTCAACAGATTTCTCATTTTGGAGAAAAAAACAACGATTATAATAATAAAATATTTCATTCATCTATTAAAATATTATTTACCTCTCTACATATTTATTTTCAAAGTTTTCTATTGGTCATCTCACTTGGTAATCATTTTTGAAGTCATCTCCATATTTAGAGAAAAGCCCACTCTCTCTCCTACTTTCTCCATTTTGGAGATAGTTTTGGGAAAGCTATTGGAGCAAAAGTAGAGCCAAAAATCAACATATTCTCCAAAATGGGGAAGCCGTTGAAGATGCTCTTAGATACTGGTTTTAGTTAAATTGTAATAATTAGTGTAATTACATTACATCCGTCATTCACGTTAGTTTCATGTCGTGTTCGGGTTTCTTTTGCTTTTTCTTGAATTACAGGTCAAACCGACGAAGACGGTGTCCGGTTCAAAAAAGCAAGATCGAGGAGAAGCTCGGAAAACGAGTGAAAGATGCAAGTATAATCAAAGAAAACCTGTAGATTTTTTTTAGAAAATAACATTTTATCTAATCGTTTCTAACATATATATATATATATATATATATATATATATATAGTGTTAGGTTCATTTGAGAAGTCTAAATATTTTGAGAAATAGAGAAGTGATCGTGACTCTTCGATTAAATGTGCTGATTTTGAACACGAAAGGGTATTTTGGTAATTAGTCATCCCGTTTACAAAAAACACGGGCTGAGTTCATATATGAATCTGTGTGATTCACATATGAACTATACGTTCATATATGAACCTTTGTAATTCACATATGAACTCTTTATAACTAATCCATATATGAATCTTGTGATTCATATATGAACCTTTGTGTTTCATATATGAAACTAATTAATTGTAGGTTCATATATGAATCAGTTGAACCAATTAACTGATTCATATATGAATCTTTGTGTTCATATATGAACCTTTGTAATTTACATATAAACTTTTTTTAACTAATTCATATATGAACCTTTGTGTTCATATATGAACCTTAATGATTTATATATGAATTTTTTTTAACTAATTCTCATATGAACAAATTAACTGATTCATATATGAATCACAAAGGTTCATATATGAATTAGTTAAAAATATTTTATATGTGAATTACAAATGTTCATATATGAATCACACAAATTCATATATGAACTTGTCCCGCGTATTTTTTTACGAAACTACCCTAAATACCCCTGAGCGTCGTTTATTAATTAATGTGGATGCACGCATTAATCAGGTGTAACACGAATTTCTTGACCGTGGATTATTTAATCCAATGGATACGATCACTTCTCTATTTCTCAAAATATTTAGACTTCTCAATTGAACAATTCCCTATATATATATATATATATATATATTATCATTTAAAGCATGTCTCCCTTGTTCCACATGGTTTTGGGGTTGAATTTACGTAAAAGGAAAGGGATATTATCTCCTCCCACATGCTTGTCTATCTACACTTAATGACTCGATCACATACACAATTAGATAATGTATAGTATTAGATTTAGGGGCTCTCCATTTAAGGAAAGAAGTTTGTAATAAATGTAAGATCTAATATTAATTATAAATTAAAGATTATATCAGAAAATTAATAATTTTGATTTAAAATTCAAATAAATGAAACTTTAGGTATTTTACAAATTGATGTCCACTTTGATACCGTTGTAATACCCATTGTAACATCAGTTGTTTACAACCTGGTCACAAAACCAAATGTTAACTTTAGTAATACAATATGTGAATGAGAGAGAGAGAGAGATGTTAAAAATTAAATGAAAATATCAAATTACTAATTTACTCTTTTAAATCAGTTTAAAAAATAACATTAAATATCTTAATAATTGACACATTATATCTCACGGTTATCACAAAAATACTAAATTTTCATTTGATTAGGCCATCTGGCCTCTCACTAGATGGTCTAGCATTATTCTTTTTTTTTTAGTTGTAATCTTGCACATATTTTTTAAAATTGAGAAAATAGAAAATAAAAAATAGAAAATAGAGGTATGTTTTCAATTTTATTCTAACATATTTTTATATTGTTTTTTAAAATATGAAAAAACTCCAAATTTAAAGAATTTGTTTATCTATGATGATAAAAAAGATTAAATTAATATTATTTATATAAATTTATTTTAGTCCATGTTTGGCAACTTTAAGTTAGATTATTTCTTAGAATTTAAAAGGCTCGTTTAAATGGAAAAAAAAATTGATAAGCTCATTTATAAGTTAGTTTATTGAAATTCCATATTTTTTTGTCATCTTTTACAATTATACATTAGATTTTACATTAATTGTTATTTATTACTATTAATTGTTAATATATACTAATTATAAATTAATGTTATTAGTAAATTATTCAATATTTTTTTAGAATTTCTATGAATCATATCAATTAATCTTATATTATTTTAATTTTATTATTTAAATATATTTAGTGTCAGAAAATGATAGGCGGGTATCACCCCCCTAAATCTTACCGCAAGTGTACGGGTCGAAATCAAGTAATAGTACTAGAAAGTACGAGTATCGAACACAGGGAACTAGGAACTAAGTATCACAATTACTATAAACTCTATTAACTGAACGATCGATATTTTGAGTGGTTGGTTTATAAACTAATTAATTGCAAACAGAATAAATCAAACACAAGACAGTAAACAGCGTAAGAACTTCAGATAGAGAAAACAGTTGAGGGTTGGAAATTCTATGGTTCTCACATATAAACATCTTACTCAAAACAATTACCAGTTATTCCCTTTAATGAATACTCAATCTTTAGATCACCGTTGTTCTTTCTCAAGCAACATCGGATTTTATTTTAAAAGCATGGTTCTTTCTCAAGCAACCACGGGTTTTATCTTGAAAACACAAGTTTTATCTCTCGATCTCAACCTATGTAATTCAAAACACATTAAACTCAAGATTGTAATGGGACTAAGGCTTACTCGGTATATCTTTATCCCCTTTCTCACCTTAGGCATGCAATTTCTAGTTCTAGTTAACAATTAATTCTCTCAAACTTAATTGAAAACAACAAAACAATTGGAAGCTAGCTAAACTCACAAAAGCATTAAAAACTAAATCACATGCTTCATTAAAATAGGAAAACTGATAAAAGTCTCAAATCACATGTTCATATGCTATAAACCAAATTCATTCAAACCCCCAACATCTAGAATTAGTTCATGTTGGTGGTGGATTCAAACATAAAGAAAGAGGATAGAAAATGTGTGCAAACATAATGATAATGAACGTGACAAGTGTAATGGCGGAATCCCATCTCTTGTGCTCGAATCTACTTTCCGTGGTGAACGTGCCTCCAATCGATCCTCTATCGTGGCTCCAAAAGCTCTGAAAAACCTCTGAAAATCGCCCCCAAGTCGCTGTCGTTCGTCGTGTGTGAGATCTTTCGAGAATGACCTAATTCCGGAGTACATAAGGCCTGAAAAACGAACAGAGTTTTGCGCGGTTTTGGCCGCGGTTTGCAAACCGCGCCAGAAACCGCGCGTGTTTCTGAGGTGTTTCCGGGTCAGGTTTGGTTCCTGGTTCGGGCACGGGTCTTGGGTTTGGATCTCGGGCTTCCGTTGGGCTTCGTTTTGGCTCTTTTTGGGCTCTTTTCAGTTTCTTTTCTCGATGATCACTGCCTTTTATATAACCTGCACATTTCACACGATAAACCATAAAATCCCGCTTCTTTGCTATCAACACAAGCCAATCTCATTGGTTTGAGAACCGAAAATAACGCCAAAAAGTGGCGTTATCAAGAACCCCAAACCAAGCGTTGCTTGTCCTCAAGCAAATTAGCGATAAAAATAGAATAAAAGCATATATCAGTGAAATATAATAACTGCACAACTCCCAATTGGTACCATGTAATGCACTGGTGATTTACCATACCCGTGAATTGCTTATCTCACTCTCGCCTCATTCTTATTCTATTTGATCTATGACCTTCCATTGTAAATTGAACTCGTGACTGCTCTGTTTCCATTAAGGTCGTACTAGGTCTAAACATACTAGGGAAAACATTTCGCCTCGACCCTACCTCACGGGATTCTCTCATTTCGCTCGAACCTAGGTTGTCGCACATGTTGTCATGTATAAGAGGTTATGTACAAGAATACTCGAAATTTACATGACAACTCTCATGAAAGACGTACAAATGTCCAAAAGGTCGATCTCAGAAAGGAATCAAGTAGCAAGACAGGGAATAATGGTAAGGGTAGTCGTATACTCTAATCACGTTTTCGAGAAGATCATCCAGGTCTTTACGAGGGTTGTAACGGGGCTTGGGTTATGGTTAAGAAACGAAAGGGAAAATGGTTCAACGATCCTTGGTGTGTCAAACTTTAGCAATTCTGAACTCTATAGCTTCAATTCCTATCACTTGGCCATTTCGTCATTGCTGGAGTCGCTTTGACTCTCTTATTTTTCAGCTGTAGATAACTGTCTAAACTAACTGTTTTTTTTTTCTGTGGGGCATCATTGGCCCTCTTTTCTATCTATTCTTTATTTCCATGACTGACCTGTATTATTTGTTTTCCGCTCTATCTTTCGTAGTTCATTACCGCCTCTGTTTGACACACTTTCGGATAAGGGTTGGCTAAGGCTTTTGGCTAGGGTTTAATGGTGGGTCTGAAATGAACTGTAATAACCAGGTATTTTACTTTTATTATTTTAAGTTTTATGTTAACTATTTCTTGAGGATATGAGTCAATAGATAAGTTAATTTGTTAATTGGTAGTTTAGAAGTTTAGATGGTCAAGTGTTAGGAGTTGAGGGTTGAATTGGTACTTATGACCAAACCTTTTTACAAACCGACTCATATTGTATATTAGGATAAGAAATCAGTTTTTAGCAAATCAATTTGAGTGTGTGTGTGTGTGCAAAATTCGGTCAAGAAGAGAAAGAAGGAGGAAGGGAATTCAAGAAGAAAACTTGTGATTGAGAGTTAATCTTAAGGTAAATCCTTTCAAATCTGGTGGTCTCTTGTTAATTATCTTCTTTGTGTTTGATTCTAGCTAGAAGGTTTTATATGTTCCATAAATTAGCTTCTGATTTCCAATTAGGTTTCTATGAGTTCTTCATAAATTCAAAGTTAGAAGTGGGTTGGTTGCTAAAATTGGTTGATAATGGAGTTTTGGGATTTTGGGATTTTGGGTTTGAAATTGGTAAAATCAATGATTCGGATTTGTTGGTTTTGCTATTGTTATATGTTAGTATTGGTTCTAAAAGGTCTATAGTACTCAAAATATTGATTTGGGGAAATTTAGAACTGATTTGGGAAGGTTTGGGTTTGAGAAAACCTTGGATTTTGGAGAAGAAACTCGTGCAGGTTTTTGGAACAGAGCTCCGCGCCGATGGGTGGCGCCGATGGATCGGCGCCGAGCAGTTGGCGTCGGCTTCTGTTTGGTTTTACAAAAAAATTCTAACTTTTGGTCGTTTTAGTTTAAAGTCGAGGCATCGTTTAGTAAGTTGTCTGAGGTATTGTTAAGGGTATTTGGATGTATAATTAGACAATTTAATACCATCTTATGTGTCAAATTCAAGTTGTTCGGTTTTGACTTGGTTACATTTTAGGAGTGTTTGGTGAGTTGCTAAGATTGCTATTCATCATAGTAAGTCTTGTATGCATATAGATATGTGATGTTCTACCAATGTGAATGTATTACAGGATCGGTTACTCCTCGTTAGTGTGGTGTGGACATTTGTGGTATTGCTAATAGTACTGTGTGCAAGTACGGGTGACTTCAAGTTATCATAAGGTGAGTTTTACTTCAAAAGTATTTTACTGGAATACATTTATGTGGTTAAATAAATGGTTGATAAAGTGTATGAATATGTCATACGTGTGTGTGATTATGATGTATTTATATATCATGAATTACGTGAGTATTATATTGGGATATAATACGTGGCCGGGCATAGGACCGGTGTGTTAATTGGCTCGCAACCAATGTATTTGGCCAATGGTGGAGGGATAAGGTGATACGGGTGATATAATTCTTGAATGGTATTTGATATGCGTGTGAAGATTATACAAAAGATTTATTAAAACTAACCGGGATTTCCTCACTAGACTGTTTAGTCTAACCCTCATTTTGTTTTAAAACATGTTTTCCAGGTGGTGATTCGAGTAAAGATCAAGTAGTTAGATAAATGGAGGGATGGCTTTTGTGGAGATGATCATTATGA
The DNA here is from genome assembly GCA_033807775.1 of Saussurea involucrata. NCBI lineage: Eukaryota > Viridiplantae > Streptophyta > Magnoliopsida > Asterales > Asteraceae > Saussurea > Saussurea involucrata. The sequence continues at coordinate 7,669,516 of CM066317.1, read as the reverse complement.
AATTTTGGATGTTTTGTACATATAACTTTATCGTTAGTTATTTTGTAACTTAATTATGAAAAAGGCTTGTATTGTTTTTTTTTCTTGTTTATATTTAGTCAGACTGTGGGACCCAAGGTGAAACAAGGTGTATCTAGAAGATGGAATATTTAGATGAATGAAGGTTATTTGGTTATATATGTTGTGGGATGTTACATGAACAAGGTGAGTGTTTGGCTACAAAAAAGGTTATGGGTACACACAAATGGGTAAAAAGGTACGATAGCTAAAAATAGGGTTAAACTTACACACAATGCCTGGAATCATCTCTTAAGGTCCACACGATATGGTCTACTACACCCTTACCCAATATCCCGATGGTTGTCTTTGCTACTCAATGCAATAATATAGCGAGATCATTCTATATTCACGACAAGGAACTCGAAAAAGTGTATATGAATTAAGTGTTTAAATCCCTCGAAATGAAAAGACGTCTTTTAGGCTCAAATCTTGCTAATGGGTGGTCTCCACTAATGTCCCTAGTCATGTCCTTTCCCGGTCTTTCCCTAATGGTCACGTTACTGTCACAAGATTCTTCAAACACTGGTCGGTCTCAATCATCCAAAACAAAAAATTTAGCTAATGTGATCTAAGCATGCAGAGGTGCGGGAAATCTACGTGCATAAACGTGGGCCCGATTGGGCAACCCCAAACCTTACCCACACATTGTCCCCAATGTGCAAGTGTCGGCGTAGGCGATACAAAAACAAGTATCGTTGTGCGGTTATTACAGGTATCAGACAGGTAAGGCATACCATTAAAGCACAAACATCAAAGAGCTAGTCTCATTAAAATGTGGCCGCCCCAAACCTAGGTCGTGGCCTAGGTTTGTCAAATAACGCCAACCCCAAACCTCGGTAAAACTGAGGTTTGCACAGGATTAAAAGTGAGTGTGTAGATGTTTGCAAAGTGAGGCACCCCAAAGCTAAGTGAAACTTAGGTTTGTTGCATCTCGTTTAACTAATAAGAAAACAAAGCATCATACACCACTCGTTACATACAGATTAGGAACATACCTGGTTGCCCGGACGGAGGAGATTCTCTTGAAATTGGATCGCCCGGTTGGAACACATCGGAGAAGGCGGAGAAGGGAATTGCAAAAACAAAAGAAACAAAGCAAAAGACGAGAGAAAGAAAGGAAAACTAAAACACAAAGCAAGATAAGGTAAACACTGCACGAGAAACGACGAAAAGCAACAGGAAGTCGCGCGGTTTGGCGCGGTTTGGAAACCGCTGCACAAACCGCGTAAGCTCCTGTTTCGGAAATCCTCCAGAGACACCCGCGGTTTTTGCGCGGTATGGAAGCCGCGGGATATACCGCGTATGTCCCTGTTTCAGTTTTTTTAATATAAATTCACTCAAGACGAAAAATAAAAGAAATGCAAACCTCGGTGGGTTGCCTCCCACCCAGCGCCGTAGTTAAAGTCGTGGCACGACTGTGTGGCTCTCAACTTGGTTCGGTATCCGCGGAATTAATTCGCCCACACTTGTGATTCTCCGCGGATTCTTTCACATCTGGCTTTTCATGACCATCTCCGTCTCTACGCCTTCCACTCTCGAACATCTTGAACACTACTTTCTCGCCTCCGACTCTCAATGTCATCTCTCCTTCCTCCATATCTATCAGCGCTCTGCTCGTGGCTAGAAAGGATCTTCCTAATATCAGCGGAACCTTTTCGTCTTCATCCATATCCAGCACCACAAAGTCCACCGGGAAATAGAACTTGTCAACCTTGATCAACACGTCTTCTATCACTCCATATGGATATATGAGCGATCTATCAGCGAGTTGGAGTGTCATGTACGTTGGCTTCACCTCACCCAAGCCAAGTTTCCTGAAAACAGATAAAGGCATTAAGTTAATACTAGATCCTAAATCACACAACACCTTATCAAAAGAAAGATTCCCAATTTGAATAGGGATCGAAAAACTCCCTGGATCTTTGAGCTTTGGGGGAAGCTTGTTCTGAATGATTGCAATACACTCTTCAGTGAGTGTAATGGTAGACTGATGCTCGATTCCCCTCTTCTTTGACAGGATCTCCTTCATAAACTTGAGGTATGTCGGCATTTGAGCAAGTGCCTCCGCAAATGGGATATTGATGTGAAGCTTCTTGAAGATGTCGAGGAATTTCTTGAACTGTTCCTCATCCTTGCGTGCCTTCACTCGATTAGGGAATGGTAGTGGTGGCACGAACGGTTTGACTACCGGCTTGACCGGTGGTTGCTTTAGGACCCTTGATTGCTCCTTCTTCTTTTCTTCATCCTCCGGGTTTTCCTCCATCTCAATATCTTCATCGGTCTCCAACTCATCCATGTCTACAGTCTCAACCTCTTTCTCTTTATGATCGGTTTCCTTTGATGGCAGTTCTCGTGTAGGGTCTCCATTCAGCTCCTTGCCACTTCTCAGATAAATGGCATTACATTCTTCCCGGTTTTTCCTTTCGGTTTGACTCGGAAAGGTCCCGGGAGGTCGGTTTTGTAGGGTTTCTGAAATTTTCCCCACTTGTCTTTCGAGGATCTTGATGGATGCTGTGTTCTGATCAGTTGCCGCTTTGACCGTGCTCACCGTGTTTGCCAATTCGCCAACCGTGTTGTCCATCTTGGTCATGAACTTCATAATCATGTCTTCCAGTCCCGGTTTCTTCTCTATGGATGGCCCCTCATTGATATTCCTTTGGTTGAAACCTTGTTGTTGTTGACCGAGTTGACTGCATGAGAAGTTCGGGTGCTTCTTCCACCCTTCATTATACGTGTTCGAGAAAGGATCGTTCCTCGGCTGGTGATTCCGGTTCTGTAAAAACTGAACTTGCTCGGGTTCTTTCGGATTACCACCTTTCAAATGGATCGTGATCGCAGCTAGTTGAGCTTTTATTTCTTTCAGCTCATCCGATTCTTGAACACTCGCAACTCTTCTAACAGCTGATCTTGGAGTAGAAAAACTATGTTCGGCTAAGTTCTCGATCAAGGCGACTGCTTCTTCATATGTCTTCTCCATTAGGGCTCCACCCGCTGCAGCAGTGATATCATTCTTGAACTGCGGGTGAAGGCCTCCAAAGAAAGTTTGGATAATTACCCAGCCGTGCAACCCGTGGTGATGACACTTTTTCAACATATCCTTGTACCTCTCCCATGCCTCGTATAGGGTCTCTTGGTCCCATTGCGCGAAGTGAGTAATGTCGGCCATTAGTTGCGCAGTTCTTCCCGGTGGGAAGAATTTTTGGAGGAATGCGGCCTTCAAGTCTGCCCATGTAGTGATCTGATCCGCTGGTAGGCTCTCTATCCAAATTTCAGCTCTTCCCTTGAGTGAGAAGTTGAACAGTCTTAGCTTGATGGCATCCTCGTTCACCCCATTGATTTTGAACGTGTTGCATATCCTCTCAAATGCACGAAGATGTGCATGGGGATCTTCAGTTGGTGCTCCCCCGAACTGATTCTGTTGTACCATCACGATGGTACTCGGCTTGATCTCGAAGTGATTCGCCGCAGTGGTGGGTGCTTGGACTCCTATTCGTGCGGCTGCCATGTTTGGGTCGGCAAACGACCGCATAGGACGTCTCTCGGGATGTGCTTCGTCACCCATCTTCAGTTGTCTTTTAGCTTTAGTCTCTTTGCGTATTCGACGGGCGGTTCTTTCAATATCCGGATCGATCGGTTCGATTCCTTCCCCTCGGGTTTTCCTTGGCATAAACCAATTAGTACCTGAAACGGGAAGAAAACAAAATTAGTAATCCAAAACTGGAAGTGATGGAACAAAATAATAATAAAAAATGTTCAATGTAATAGCGCTTATAGTTGGTAGTGCTATCAGTTGCAACTAGTTCCCCGACAACGGCGCCAAAAACTTGATAGGCGGGTATCACCCCCCCTAAATCTTACCGCAAGTGTACGGGTCGAAATCAAGTAATAGTACTAGAAAGTACGAGTATCGAACACAGGGAACTAGGAACTAAGTATCACAATTACTATAAAGTCTATTAACTGAACGATCGATATTTTGAGTGGTTGGTTTATAAACTAATTAATTGCAAACAGAATAAATCAAACACAAGACAGTAAACAGCGTAAGAATTTCAGATAGAGAAAACAGTTGAGGGTTGGAAATCCTATGGTTCTCACATATAAACATCTTACTCAAAACAATTACCAGTTATTCCCTTTAATGAATACTCAATCTTTAGATCACCGTTGTTCTTTCTCAAGCAACAGCGGATTTTATTTTAAAAGCATGGTTCTTTCTCAAGCAACCACGGGTTTTATCTTGAAAACACAAGTTTTATCTCTCGATCTCAACCTATGTAATTCAAAACACATTAAACTCAAGATTGTAATGGGACTAAGGCTTACTCGGTATATCTCTATCCCCTTTCTCACCTTAGGCATGCAATTTCTAGTTCTAGTTAACAATTAATTCTCTCGAACTTAATTGAAAACAACAAAACAATTGGAAGCTAGCTAAACTCACAAAAGCATTAAAAACTAAATCACATGCTTCATTAAATTAGGAAAACTGATAAAAGTCTCAAATCACATGTTCATATGCTATAAACCAAATTCATTCCAACCCCCAACATCTAGAATTAGTTCATGTTGGTGGTGGATTCAAACATAAAGAAAGAGGATGGAAAAATGTGTGCAAACATAATGATAATGAACGTGACAAGTGTAATGGTGGACTCCCATCTCTTGTGCTCGAATCTACTTTCCGTGGTGAACGTGCCTCTAATCGATCCTCTATCGTGGCTCCAAAAGCTCCGAAAAACCTCTGAAAATCGCCCCCAAGTCGCTGCCGTTCGTCGTGTGTGAGATCTTTCGAGAATGACCTAATTTTGGAGTACATAAGGCCTGCAAAACGAACAGAGTGTTGCGCGCCGCGGTTTGCAAACCGCGCCAGAAACCGCGCGTGTTTCTGAGGTGTTTCCGGGTCAGGTTTGGTTCCTGGTTCGGGCACGGGTCTTGGGTTTGGATCTCGGGCTTCCGTTGGGCTTCGTTTTGGCTCTTTTTGAGCTCTTTTAAGCTTCTTTTCTCGATGATCACTGCCTTTAATATAACCTGCACATTTCACTCGATAAACCATAAAATCCCGCTTCTTTACTATCAACACAAACCAATCTCATTGGTTTGAGAACCGAAAATAACGCCAAAAAGTGACGTTATCAGAAAACATACTTAACAATTTCAAAAATATTTTTATAAGTTACATAAAAATTAAAGTTATATTTTATTTTATTTCACATACAGTAAAATTTTGATAAATGAGTTCAGACAAATATATAATTTAACCATTAACGTTTTTAGGAAGTACTAATTAAAGAAGATACATAAAGTTGGCTAACTTTTTATTTATATTATATATAAAAATTATTTAAAATTATCATTTAATTTAGATTTTTTTTCTTGAAATTCGTATTTGTTATATACATCCAATATTTATAATAGGGGAATTAATTAAAATTCTCCAAGTTTGAAAGTGACTTACCAAAATACCCCAAAAAATTAATTTCTTGTCAAAATGCCCTTTTTTTCCGCGATAAGATCCCGTGATCGTGGACATGGACCAATTGTGAAATTTTTTGCAAGATATATTTACACTTTCAGTCCCTGGCCCCCGCGATCGAGGCCCGCGATGGCTCTATCGAGGCCCGCGATGGCCTGCTATGGGGACTGAAAGTGTAAATAATCTTGCAAAAATTTACACTTTCAGTCCTTGCCCGCTATAGAGGGCTCCCTCTGCGGAAAAAAGGGCATTTTGGTAAGAAATTAATTTTTTGGGGTATTTTTGTAAGTCACTTTCAAACTTGGGGTATTTTAATTAATTTCCCATTATAATACTATCCCCCCCACACACACACACATATATATATATATATATATATATATATACTTAATAATCAAACCAAAATTTTATTAATTAACATATTATATTATTTAATTTTATTTATCATCTCAACTGTATTAATTAATATGTTATGTTATTAATGTTTATTTGAAATATAATATGAGATTTTAAAATTAACTAATTTTTTACATTGTTGAAGAATATTGTGCCTTCATCAATAAGGAAGTTATTGAAGAGATAATTACCATGTATTGAGAGTTACCATATTGTATGTTTCTTTTTCGTTGTAAGCTCATCCCTATTTAAAGGGTTCATTGTTAATGAGAATAAACGACTTTTGCTCTCTATATCAATTGTTCTACAACACGTTATCAGCACGTTGCTCCGTTACGTAAATCAACTTGCCTGTCGTTGAATGGAATTGTCTCTTCATAGCGTTAGTCAACTGGTCAAGTAAGTAATATTCATCTTTAATATTCTTAGTTATATCGTTATTTTTATCTTTCAAGTACTCCTTTTGTTCAAGTTTGAATACTTGTAGACTTTGAATGTGAATTGACAAGCCTTTTATGTAGATTTATATATAAATTAAAGAAGACAATTGCAACTCATAAATCAAATTCAAAAAAAAAAAATAGTATAACCATCTTAATTTTACTTAACTGGTAATTCTTGGAATAATTATAAAATTTATTTGAAACAATTGCTATTATATTTTTTTAGTGATGATGTTTATATTGCATTAAGGATATATACGAATACATTAATTAAAATTGAAATTTGATTCATTTATCTTTTCTTGTTAATTTATTTCATGATCAATTAACAGATTTAAATTTGATCCAATTACTTTTAATTTTGGATATTATTGATTTTAATTGCTAATTATAATTAAATTGGTTCTATGTTTATTATAAGCATATATTTATGAGCAAGTATTTTCTTTTACATAAAAAAAAATAAAAAAATAATAGTTAGATTGGTTAATTTAATGACATTTGCATATTAAACCTGTTAATATTTATTTTTAATGGGATTTGTTTATAAATGTATTAGATTATATTTTAAGACTTTTATTTTGCATCTTTTGAGGGTCGATGCGTGAAAAAAAAACTTGTTACAATCAGTTTAATATCTTTTAGGTTTTAAAATTATATATTATAATTACTTACCTAATATATGAAGTGTGTATACTTTCTTTCTAATGTAATTATTTAAATTTTTATGGGATTTATTGTATTTTGATGTAATTATCCAAACTAAAATAAAACTATATATCTTTTACCTCGTAAAAGGAATTAAATAGGAAATTTCGTATTTGATAGGGGCATCTTTCTTTATTTAAATAAAGATTGATTTGTTTTCTTTATTATCTTTTTTTTAATTTCAATTAATATATTACAATTCACTTACAACTTTATGAATGTTATTTGTCAATTTATCGTATTGAACGTGTTTAATTTAATTGTTAATATTATTTATTTACATTAGTTTTATTTATTACAAAATGTTTTATATTATTTAATGTTTATCTTAACTTATAATTGTTATAATTCTAATGCTTATGTCGATTATGAGTTCCTACTCATTAATTCCATTCTTATAAATAACTTTTGGATGTTACACTTCCAACCCCCTAATATTTGGTCTTTTACCAAAAGATCCATAAATACCAATAAGATGTTATAAATTTGAATTTGACTTTGTGTCAAAAACTAATATTGATTTGTCTAATGGCAAAATCTCTAAAAATACTATTAAGATATTAAAACATTGAAATTGGCTTCATAAGCCAAACTCATATTCATTTTGGCCTCTTGTCAAAAGCTCTATAATTAACAATGTTATATTCAAATTAATTAAATGGCAAGATATTGATTTGGATTTTGTCAAACGAGTGTAAATAACCCTAAGGTTTATAGGGATTTAAGTAATCCATGTGATTCCCCTACTACCTGGAAATCCAATAGATTAAGTGATTTCTATTCGCAAGTTGAAATAATGATGAAATATTATCAACAAAATGTAATCATACAAAAATCCAATACTATTATGATAATGAAATTTCATGCATAACAAGTATAAACCATAATTCACTATTTTAGAAAATAATATGTTCTCCATTTTCTACGACATCTTTGAATCAAAAGTACTTGATTACCATAAGATGGGTTCGAAAAAAAACACAAGAAAATACGCAAAAGTCATCGAACTATTTTGACCCTAAAGAAAAAAAACACTAGATGTTAAGATAATATTTTAAACTTTTGAGATGATAGATCAGTCACAACCTTCAGAGAGAATAACTAGAAACCCCCAAGAACCGTGGGTAGTCCCAAAAAGGAAATTTGGGAATATTCAGTACCATAAACTTCTCAAACTAATCATACAGTGGAAAGAAACCTACTTACTTGATTACAAGAAGGTAACTGATTTTGACAAAGAAATGTCATGTCTCAAAATGCATCTCAATCTTTGTGGCAAGGAACTCACAAAAGATTATGCGAATCATAACATCTTTTCATCCTTCCTATACCACCAATCATACTAATGAAACAGTATAAATTGCAATATAACCGTTAACAAGCTCATTAACCTAATGCAAGTGGCTAAGAGATGTAACAATGTTTTTTTTAACAACGCCAGACGTACCCGGATAAAGAAAATTCTCGAGGTTAATAAAGCAAGCATTGGAGGTGGAAAGAAATCTAAAGGATAGTGAATTAAACATATTGATCCACACACATATGCTAAATATGTACCATATGGACAAGGTTGTGGAAAGGGTCAATTTCATGGAAGAGTCGGGAACGAACTCCTAATAGAAAATGGAACAAGTTATAAATGAACTATGTCATATCTAAGATTGGTTAAGTATAAGTTTATTTAAATACGCTTTAACTATCAAATTAATTACATTTGTGTATATATACATCTGAGTTTATAACCATTAGAAATGTAAATGATCACATAAAAAACAAATGCAAAACTCTCAACGTTCTTCGTTCCATGTAGGAATGTATCGAGGAGAACTTGATTGTTTTTTTGTGACATATCATACAATCATAAGAAATAGATTGTTATTCATTGAATTAATAATTTTTAATTCCTCCAAACACTTAGACGATGAACTGTCACTTGTTGCTTAATGACACAAGATCAATCACTAAAGCACTATATTAATAGAAACCTTGTTAAGATATTCGTACCAATGGAAAATCATATTATAAGAATGAAAATGGGTATATGTACATCAACTCTAATGATATGAAAGCAAAATATATTAGAGAAATTAATGTATCAAATTAATGGATTATCTATGTTAGTAAATCATATTTTGTCACCAATAAAGAACTTTGGAATAATGACACATATATGTTTTGGCATGACCACGTGGGACACCATGGTCATGACATAGTGATCCATGTATTGAAAAATACACTTAGATACATTTTCTTTCGAGTGAAAGACAAAACGAGGGAATTAACTAAATCGCAACTGTTGACTTCTACTGCACAAGAAGCAACACCGCCATCATAACACGCCCTCTCTAATACCTAGAACTTTTATATACCCTGATCCTTAGCCAAATCAGGAATGAGACCATCCTAAAGCTAATGACATAATATAAAAAATATTTCATTCTTACAACGAATACAAGGTGATAATTATGGACATAAACATCCAGAATGCGGGCCATTAAAGTACTTTATGGTTCTGGTTTTGACACGATGAACACGTGTCGTATTATATTCCACATGAAATGTTGCACTCATACATTAAGGACTCACCACCCTGGTTTTTTTTCCTCTCATCAAGTCTACATGACTTAGAATGTTGGAGAATTTACATCATAAGGATTTGATGATTATTGCATTTGTACCGCATGCGTATATATAAAATGGTCTCGTAGAATGATAAAAGTTGTCATCAAAAGAATTTAGATGGTAGCTAGGGCATTGGTTATGCACACCAATTTATCCACATCTGCATGGGGTAATGCAATATTACATGCAACTTTACTTATTCGTGTTTAGACCCACAACCAACCAACAAAACTTATGCGTACCAGTTGGTAACTGGATATAAGCCTGATATTTTACATTTATGTATGTTTGGTTGTGTTGTATACGTGCCAATTACGCCCCCACAGCGTACCAAAACGGGTCTTAAAGACGATTCAATAAAATGTTGGAAATGAATCCCCAACAATTATCCGCTAACTAGAACCCTTGACGAGTGATCCCTTTACCGCTAGATTTGCGAGTTGTCACTTTGATGAGTCAACCTTCCTGTCGTTAGGGGGAGATAGGAAAAATGATTTTCCATGGGAACGACAGGAAGTGTCGTTGAATATTTCAACTGTGTCTCATTTTGATCCCTAAGAACTTCACAACGTAAAGTTGAAGTCAAACGAATCAGACTCGATACCTGATACGTTTAATATTATCTAGAGTGACAAGATCACATATACGAGCTGCAAACATACTCGCAAGGTCAAAAGTCCCCAAACAAGGGCACAACGTCGCTGGAAGTACGTTGCAATCACACATGGTGGAGGTGTGGTTGAGGTCGTAGCTCCCAAAAGGAAATGGTGGAAGCTACTTGGTTCGATAGATACTCATCTAAAGGAAGAGAAGAGTAAGGCACAACTTTATATCATCAATACATGAGATTATCTCTAATTAAATCTATGTCTATGAATCATTACTGGAGGACGCTCCGAAGTTCTACTGATTCCAGAGATAAAAGAAATCTCAAATGAATATGAGTCGATGGACATATCATAAATACCAAATGATGATATATTTGCATATATCGTTGCTTATGAGATAATAGAGCACGATGTCATCGAACCATGCTCAGTTGAAGAATGTCAACAAAGAGCAAATTGACCTAAATGAAAAGAAGCAATCCAGGATAATTATTTGACAAATGAACAGGTATTTGGTTCGGTAGTGCTAACCGACCAAGTGTAAAGCTTGTAGGACATAGATAAATCATTTGTCAGGGAAGCGTAATGAGAATAATTAAGTCATAATATATAAGGCTCTCCTTTGGCGCAAGGTTTCTCACAACGCACTGGATTGACCACAATAAGACTTACTCTCTCGTGATGGAGAATGTTCTGCTAATTAATTAGCCAAGTAGTTTCCGAAGGACTGGAAATTGCAGCTCAACGATGTAGTTACTACATATCTCTATGGGGATCTAAATACAGAGATATATAAAAGTTCTTGATGGCATTATACCAATATCAAGTAACTCTAAACCATGAAATGCGTTTACAATAAAATTGAAACACTCACTTTATAGAGTAAAGCAATCTGTGCGGATGTGGTATACCCGCCTGAGTGAATACTTGATTGGGAAATGATAAATAAGAACGATGAACTGTGCCCTTGCGTATTTATATAAGAAAACAAGTCCCAGATTTTCATAGTAGCTCTATATGTCGATGTTATGAACATAATAGGCATTCTTGATGAATAAGAGAAAACACACGCTACTTGAAATCTGAATTTGAGATGAAAGATCGTGGGAAAACTTGGTTTTGTCTAGATACTTGAGCTACGACACCGAGTTTGTGGAATATTAATCCACCAATCCACATATGTCTAGAAAATGATCAGGCGACCTAATATGGACAAAGCACATCCGATTAGCACTCCCATGATCGGTCAAAGTGTTGGATATAAGGAAAGATCCATTTTGTTGGTGCAAGTGTACCACATCTCTATATATTTATATATATTTATTTTGATGATTACAAACACACCGCATTATTGTTTATCTAACAATTTAATCCAAGTGTGCAGTTGTTGAAGAACACGAAGATTTAATCTGAAGGGTTCAAGACGGAAGTGTTTACGTCGTCATCATTGTTTATAACTAATAATGATAAACACCCTAAAATAATATACCACTTGGATATTTCTAAAAACCTTTTAAATAAATAAGAAATTTCAGTTCTAGAAGTATCTGCCATGCGTACTGTTTCTGCAACCACTTTCTGACGCAGGTATACCGCGAAGGTAGAGCCGGTATTCCGCGGTGGTACGGCCGGTATACCGCGGGTGTTCAGCCGGTATACCGCGGCAGGCGTGGTGTTTGTTTCTGATTGGTTGGAAGTACTTTTTCTGACGGCGGTATACCGCGAGTCCTAGCCGGTATACCGCGGGTACGTATTCCAGAAGTCAACTTTGCATGAGAGCCGTTGAAGTGTCAGCGTACTTTGTACTGCACGGTATACCGCGTGCATTTGGCGGTATACCGCGGATGCTTGTTTCCGTTGGAAGTGTTGCTATATAATGCATGCGATGGTGGAGAAGAAAAGATAGACAATACAGATACAACCAACACCATCACTGCTCATCTGATCTCTCTCATTTATAATATATATATTTTATAAAACCTTTTTTATAAAATATCCAAGTGTGAGATATCATACAAGAGTGATTACCCATTGTGAGTTATACTCCTCTTGTAAGTATTTGAATAACGGGTGTGTGATCCTGTACATCTCAATAAGCTGAGGCTTAGAGAACCGTTTACTTTGCTCTGTATTTGGTTTGTATTCTACCGTAAAGAATACATTTATTGGATCGTGTCGGGAAGTGTCTCGGCTGCTGGTTTATCACAGTTGGTGGTAAATCAGTAAATCTCCGTGTCAAGTATCTCTTACCTTTATCTCTTTATTTATTCCGCTGTGCTTTATTATATTTATTTATATAAACTGCTTTGCATTTATATTTATTTATATAATCTCTGTGTATTTGTTTATATTTACACTCTTCGTTATTATTTGTATACTCTGATTTATTTATACTGTTTCTGTACTGTATTTATTTGTAAAAGAATTTTTGAAAGTAAAAGATTTAAAATACAACCTTACCCCCCCCTTAGGTTGTCTAACATTTGGTATCAGAGCGGGGCTTTCAAAAATTATCTGTTTAATTTTTTAAAGTTATATCTTTTATTTAATGGCTCAACAAAATGCTTGGTTTTCTAAATCTCTTCTTATTGATTTCGAAAATTTTGATCTTTGGGCAAATTCTTTTGAACGTTATGTTCGTGGGATAAATCAAAAAATTTGGGATATTATTATTAAAGGAAATTTCAAACCCACAAAATTTCAAAACAACAAAGTTGTTGAAAAACCTAGCTCGGAATGGTCCGACGAAGATGAGGCTAATTATTGTTTAAATTATGAAGCCAAAAATTTTCTCTTTTCGGTTCTTACTAACGATGATATTGAGCGTGTTTATCTCTTTGAAACTGCTCGTGATATTTGGGAGAACTTGAACATCACCTATGGTGGAAACTCAAAAGAAAAGAGAGACGAAACCCGAGATCAAAGAAATGAAGAAACGTGTCTCATCGTCGACTGCAAGAAAGAGGTATGTACTTCATACTCAAGTTATTCTAGTTGTAGTGATAACGATGATGATATTGATATGTTAAATGTCTCTTTTCAAAAATTGATTGTTCTCGTAAATAGTTATAAAAATGAGAATGCTAAATTAAAAGAAGAACTATTATTATGTCAAAATGAGTTGAATAATTGTAAACAAACCATTGCATGTGATAATAAAATCAAAAATGAGTTAATTGATAAAGTTATCACTTTAGAAAAGAAAGCATGCGAAAATATTGTTTGCAAATCATGTGATGTTTTAAATAAGAAACTTGCATGTTTAAATAAAAAGTCACATGAAAATATTATTTGTGCAAAATGTGATATTCTTAAAAATGAAAATGCATGTTTAAAAGCTAAATGCGATTCATATGAAAAGGACAATATGTTAGCTAATGCATTTCAAAATAGCAATGATAAAGTGCTTAAAATGCTAAATATGCCTAATCGTATAAATTGTCGTAAAGGCATTGGTTCCGATACATGTGTTGATAAATGTTCGTGTAAACCCATTAAAAGATTTTTTGCATCTCCTAAAGTTGATACGAGAAAACCTCCATATATGTCAAAAATAAAAAATGTGAATTATGGAAGGAAACCGCATGCTCGTATGTATATTGGTAATTTTTCTAGATCTAAAAATAATGCGAATATAAATGCTTCATTTTACGTCTATGATAAATACGATCGTAAAATAAAAATGGTTAGAAAATGGATTCCGAAAGGAATGTTTAATGTTGACAATCCCGGTGGGATGCGTTTGTGGTTTTAAACCATTTTTATGGTTTTATATGTTGTCGTATTTTGTTTTATGTCGACAACATATTTTTTGCAGTTTATGTTTTATACTAACTGTTAAAAGGACCCATAAGAAAAGGGTACCACGAAATATTTTCTTTGCCTTTTGTAGGTGTTTCCTGACGAGGATATAATACGTGTTTCCTGACGAGGATATAATACGTGTTTCCTGGCGAGGTTATAATACGTGGTTACCTGCCGAGGTTATAATACGTGGTTACCTGCCGAGGTTATAATACGTGGTTTCCTGGCGAGGTTATAATACGTGGTTACCTGCCGAGGTTATAATACGTGGTTACCTGCCGAGGTTATAATACGTGGTTACCTGCCGAGGTTATAATACGTGGTTACCTGCCGAGGTTATAATACGTGGTTACCTGCCGAGGTTATAATACGTGGTTACCTGACGAGGTCATAATACGTGGTGATTTTTTTTATCACATAAAATTAACCGAAAATCGAAGCCTTAAGATCCTTTTTGGTGCAAGTGTTTCTTTTGGGTTATTTTGTTTCATGTCATTTATTATGCTTATTTTATCCCTCAAATTTTATAAAATCTTCAATTTAATATCGTTATTAATTTGAGGGGGAGCTTTTTATCTTTACCCATGAGTTTATGCTACCTCAATTATATGCATATTTTGAGGGGGAGCATCTCTCGAGGGGAAGCATACCGTCTTTCTTGACCCTTTTTTTTCGACAAACGGGGGAGAGAAACCGCACATGCTCTTGCTTAGCGGTTGTGTTTGTCATCATCAAAAAGGGGGAGATTGTTGGTGCAAGTGTACCACATCTCTATATATTTATATATATATTTATTTTGATGATTACAAACACACCGCATTATTGTTTATCTAACAATTTAATCCAAGTGTGCAGTTGTTGAAGAACACGAAGATTTAATCTGAAGGGTTCAAGACGGAAGTGTTTACGTCGTCATCATTGTTTATAACTAATAATGATAAACACCCTAAAATAATATACCACTTGGATATTTCTAAAAACCTTTTAAATAAATAAGAAATTTCAGTTCTAGAAGTATCTGCCATGCGTACTGTTTCTGCAACCACTTTCTGACGCAGGTATACCGCGAAGGTAGAGCCGGTATTCCGCGGTGGTACGGCCGGTATACCGCGGGTGTTCAGCCGGTATACCGCGGCAGGCGTGGTGTTTGTTTCTGATTGGTTGGAAGTACTTTTTCTGACGGCGGTATACCGCGAGTCCTAGCCGGTATACCGCGGGTACGTATTCCAGAAGTCAACTTTGCATGAGAGCCGTTGAAGTGTCAGCGTACTTTGTACTGCACGGTATACCGCGTGCATTTGGCGGTATACCGCGGATGCTTGTTTCCGTTGGAAGTGTTGCTATATAATGCATGCGATGGTGGAGAAGAAAAGATAGACAATACAGATACAACCAACACCATCACTGCTCATCTGATCTCTCTCATTTATAATATATATATTTTATAAAACCTTTTTTATAAAATATCCAAGTGTGAGATATTATACAAGAGTGATTACCCATTGTGAGTTATACTCCTCTTGTAAGTATTTGAATAACGGGTGTGTGATCCTGTACATCTCAATAAGCTGAGGCTTAGAGAACCGTTTACTTTGCTCTGTATTTGGTTTGTATTCTACCGTAAAGAATACATTTATTGGATCGTGTCGGGAAGTGTCTCGGCTGCTGGTTTATCACAGTTGGTGGTAAATCAGTAAATCTCCGTGTCAAGTATCTCTTACCTTTATCTCTTTATTTATTCCGCTGTGCTTTATTATATTTATTTATATAAACTGCTTTGCATTTATATTTATTTATATAATCTCTGTGTATTTGTTTATATTTACACTCTTCGTTATTATTTGTATACTCTGATTTATTTATACTGTTTCTGTACTGTATTTATTTGTAAAAGAATTTTTGAAAGTAAAAGATTTAAAATACAACCTTACCCCCCCCCCCCCCCTTAGGTCCTTAGGTTGTCTAACACATTTCGTCTAAAGGATGAGGACGAAGAGGTATTAGGAGCTGGAATTCCATACCTAAGTACAATAGGCGCATTATTGTACTCAACATAATACACTTGACCGTATATTGTACTTCTCACTAAACTTGTCAGCTAGATTTAGCTCAGCGCCAACGCAACGTCATTGGAATAATTTCAAATTAATCTTTTGGCACCATTGACGTGGGCTTATAATTTCCCTACGAAGATAAATGGATTGATAATGAAACTTCAATACCTACTTAGATTGTGAGCGGCAAAGGTACTGGCTCTTATAGAAAAACACCAAACAATGCATTGGTATATATTTGCTGATATTAGGTATATGTTTGACTGATATAAAGGTTGTTCCCAAACTGGATAAGGAATTATCATATGGAACATGTTGATTTCTTGGAAGTAAACTAAGAAAATCCTTAATAGCTATCTTCTTATATTATCAGCAATCTTACTCTTCATGAGACTATTCAAGAGTGTATATGGTTAAGGACTATCATTACACATATAAGAAGAGATAGTAATTTTGAGTTTAACCACTATACAACTTGCATGTATGGAAATAATCATCATGTATCGAAGAAATGAAAGTAAATATATCAAGGGTTATAACACAAAGCATACTTTGCTTAAGTTTTCATATAATCAGTTATCCTCAAGATTCAATTAAACTGAATAAGATGCGAGGAAAATGTGACATGTTTGTTTACCAAATCAATACGTAAAACCATATTTGGGAAACATGTAGAAAGTATTAAAACGAAAATGTTTAAACCTCCTCTGATTAATGCACGAATCAGGGGGAGTGGTAGACAAAAGGGGGAGTCTACTATATATGTAATATTGGTATGTTGTGCTCTTTCCTTCAACCAAGGTTTTATTTTTCCCATTGGGTTTTGTTCCTTGGTGTAAGGTTTTAGTGAGGCAACGGTTTATATACCATATATCACCAAAGTTTTTCTATAATCAGCAACAACAGACTCTCCTTAAGATTCAAGTGAATCAAGTAAGGTCTGAGGAGAATGTGGCTGATTTGTTCACCAAATCACTGTTTAAGGCGACATTTGAGAAGAATGTGGAAAACATTGGAATGCGGAGACTTTCCAAACCCCCTTGATTAATGTATGAATCAGGGGGAGTAATGGACTAAAGAAGGCGTCTGTTACACATGTACGATTGATGGGTTGTGCTCTTTCCTTTGCCCAAGGTTTTATTTTTTCCACTGAGTTTTGTTCCTTGGTGCAAGGTTTTAGTGAGGCAACAGTCTTAAACCATCTCGTTTTTCAAAACCTATTTGATTGATGTATAAATCAAGTATGATACTAAACTAAAGAAATTGTTTAGTGGTGCCTTGTACTCTTTCCTTCGTCTAAGGTTTTCATTTTTCCCAAAGGGTTTTTGTTTTTCCGACGTAAGGTTTTAATGAGGCAAGAGTTATGCATCATCATCCCTTTTGACTCGGCACAAGGGGGAGTGTTGAAGAATATTGTGCCTTCATCAATAAGGAAGTTATTGAAGAGATAATTACCATGTATTGAGAGTTACCATATTGTATGTTTCCTTTTCGTTGTAAGCTCATCCCTATTTAAAGGGTTCATTGTTAATGAGAATAAACGACTTTTGCTCTCTATATCAATTGTTCTACAACATACATGTCTTTTTTAGTCATTTTTACATTTTTCAACTAGTTTATCAGCTACTTTTTGTCAAACGTGATTAGTTCATCAGTTAAATTATCAAATATCAATTAGTTTTGATTCTATATTTTAGAGAAATTGTAGGAAAATTTGTTGGAGATGTTCTTAGTATTTAGTAAGAATTTGATGCTAAGGCTTTGAAATTTGTTTGCAATCTTGTTCGGTTCACCGTTTGAGTATCGAGTCTCTTTCCTTCTTTAGCGTCTTCTTGTACTACGTTGCACGAATACTAACTTCATTTCTTCGTTAGATCTGTATTCGATAATGGTATGCTATGAAAATACGATCCAAGATTTCAGTTATAGTTGTTCATGTGGGATAAATCTTTACCTTAATGAATCTGTTCGAGACCATCACTTGAATCATTTTATGGTATTCGTTTAAAGTCCCATGCTTTTACTTGCTTTCTTATTTTATTGCTCATATTTTATTTTGTTGTTTAAGCCATAGTTAGTTAACCGACGTACCTATTCATTATTTAGGGTGCGTTTGGTACGCAGATTGGGTGAGACGAAACGAGACAAAAATATACATTCTACAACATCCATATATATGCATTTATTTTAAAACCAAAGATACTATATAATAATTAGAATTAATAACAAGATTAAATTTCATGTAATGGAATCAAAATTCCTAGATGAATTTTGTGGTAAAAACTAAAAAGTCATTTGTTTTGTAATGTAACTATTAGGTTGGATGTCAAACTTATGACTGGAGATGATGTATTAAACTCTAGAGCCCATGCACATTGAAAAATGTAAAGAAATTGATGATGTTGATTTGAGTGACTCAAAATTAACATGTTCAAATATATATATATATATATATATAGTTGAAATCTAGATAGAATTCATATAAAATAACCTCATACCTAATACAGTTAATTAAGGATTGACCAATGACTAGACATAATGTAGGTTGCATACTAGTTCTGGTATATGTACATGTAAAACTCAATTTTTATTTCCGAAGACTTTAAAGAACAGTTTCTTAAGAGTTTCGGTATTTGAGGTCAACGGTAAAACAAGAACCAATTCAATTTAACACGAAAGAGTAAAGAGAGAAACCAATATTAATATTCTAAAAGAACATCCAAAATTAAAAATGGTAAATTTATCTCATATTTGTATTGTATTTAATTACTAGTTAAATGTGAAACGGATCGAAAATATTGCATAATATCGTAATTATTTTAATTATATATTTTTACGTTAATCATATACTATAAAAATACAAAACTTGAAAGAATACAAGTAGTGACATCCAACGCCTTCTGACACGTGGCTTTCCATGAACGAAGACCTAAACTTTCACGTGAATCACAGATTTTCCTCCATTATTCAATATTCACAACCTCAAATTACCAAATTACCCTTCAATCTTCTATAAGAGTAACTTACGTTTTTTGTCCCTGTCTGTTTTCGTTCCTATGGTTTGCAGTTTATTTCTATTTTCGTCTCTGTGGCCAAAACAATACTTATAAGTATGAAAGACTAAAATAAAAATGAATTTTAAACCATAGAGATGAAAAAACAATAAAATTTTAATCATAAAGATAATGAATTATAAACCATAAGGATGAAAAGTGTAATTTTAAAACCATATGAACGAAATTAGAAATTTTCAACAAACCACAGGGACTAAACACGTAATTGACTCCTTCTATAAAGACGACCTCGATCAACGACACCACTTGCCACCACACTAAAAATGACGATTTCTTCATCATCTCCACATTTTGTCATATTCCCCTTCACATCTCAAGGCCACACCATCCCACTCCTCTACTTCTCCCGCATCCTCTCCGACCACGGCGTCGCCGTCACCATCATCACCACCCCCGCCAACTACTCCGCCGTTAAAGCCACCGTCAAGAACGACTCCGTCTCAGTCATCGACATGCCACTCCCAGAAGACATGCTCTCCACCCCTCCCAGAGTAGAAGTTGGAGACAAAATATGCTCCATGACGTCATTCATTAACTTCGTCGAATCCACTGAAAAACTCCAACCAGTGTTTGAAGAAGTAATTCAAAGTCTACCGAAAGTCAACTGCATAATCACCGATGGGTTTTACAGTTGGACTCAAGACTCCGCCGATAAGCTAAACATTCCACGTTTGGTTTTCTACGGAACCAACATGTTTTGTTTAACCATCGGCTATATTTTAACCAAGTTTAAACCACATGCAGCCGTTAGTTCTTCCGACGAGCCGTTTCCCATCCCGGACTTCCCTCGGTTAAAGTTAACGGTCAACGACTTCGAACCTCCGGTCAGCGAGGTCAACCCGAAAGGTCCAGCGCATGATTTTTTAGTTAAGCAACAAGAAGCAAATGCAAAGAGTCATGGTATGGTGGTGAACAACTTTTACGAACTGGAATCGGAGTTTATCGATTATTGGGATAAAAATTTCGGACCCAAAGCGTGGTGTGTTGGGCCTTTTTGTGTAGCGAAACCAGTTGTACCAAAAGAGACGGTGGAAAAAGAAAAGTCAACGTGGGTTAAGTGGCTTGATGAAAAGGTTGTTGAGAATAAGCCGGTGTTGTATGTGTCGTTTGGGACTCAAGCGGAGGTGTCGCCGGAGCAGTTACGTGAGGTGGCCGTTGGTTTGGAGAAGTCGGAGGTGAGTTTCATTTGGGTATTGAAAGGGAAGCAGCTAGAGTTGATAGGAGGTGTTGGGTTTGAAGAGAGGGTGAAAGGGAGAGGAAAGGTGGTAAGTGAGTGGGTTGACCAGGTGGAGGTACTGAGTCATGAAAGTGTGGGTGGGTTTCTGAGTCATTGCGGGTGGAACTCGGTGTTAGAGAGTATTTGTGCGGGTGTGGCGGTGTTGGCAATGCCGTTTATGGCGGAGCAACACTTGAATGCTCGGTTGGTGGTGGAGGAGATTGGGATGGGGTTAAGGTTGTGGCCAAGGGAGAAGGTGGCGCGTGGGTTGGTGGGGGCGGAGGAGGTGGAGGAGATGGTGGTGGAGTTGATGGAAGGGGAAGGGGGGCGGAGGGTGAGGGAGAGGGTGGCGGAGGTGAAGGAGGGGGCGTATGGTGCAATGAAGGAAGGGGGGTCATCATGGCGGAATTTGGAGTCATTGATTGATCATATATGTGGAAATTTGCAAGTGAAAGATTAATAACTACATTATATGTTATCTTTTCTCTATTTAATTTCTTATGTGAAATAAAAAGGGGTTGAATTGGAAGTGATAAACAATTATGTACAAGTTGAAAGTAACTTTTTGTACTTTTCAATGATTTAAGCACATGCAATAACTTTTACATTTATTCATATACATGAATATGCAGCGGTGGATCCAGGATTTTTGTATAGTGTGATCACTTTTAAGGTAGGTTAAAGGTCTGCAAAGTCGTTATAGCCTAATTCTACGGTTTCAAGAGATTTTTGAAGTTTTTCGGTTAATTTCGAGAGATTTTAAAGTTTTTTTTGTCGATTTCAAGGGACTTTTTCGTTTTTTCGTTGATTTCAAAAGACTTTTTTTTGTTATTTTGATTGATTTTGAAGTATTTTCTTTGGTTTTTTAGCATGTGGAGGATATAAAAAAACCACTGGGGAAAAACCATGCTATAATGCTATAAAATAATTGTTTTACACTAAAAAATCATATTTTTTTAGTGGGGGAATGGGACCCCTTTTGGCTATTGCATCCGCCAAATGTGAATATGATGTGAGGATAAAGATTAATATTCAGTAAAAGATGTATGCATGGTGCCACTTGATCTTTTTGATGATAGGAAGGGTATTTGCAGTTTCTTTTGGACCACAATGACAATCTATCTCGATGTGTTTTGTATGGACAGGGAAGACTGAATTAAGTTGTCGCACTAGAGAGTTGGACTAG